>CM065704.1:39454770-39514770 GCA_017654935.2 Phymorhynchus buccinoides
GAAGCCGCCAATGGGGCCGGTGATGAGCGTGGGCTGGCCGATGACGGTCAGGTTGGTGGACTGCGTGATGAGGGTCTGCTCCTCGATGGTCAGGAAGATGAAGCGATAGACCACTTGGATGACCAGGTCCACTGTGGGAATAACAGAACAAACAAAAACCATTCAATGTTGGTAAAGAATACCATGTTTTTCGGACTATGTGGCATTACTTTCCACCCAGATTTCCTGCGCCTTATAATATGATAGATAATATAGTAAGAAAATATGATTTTTAAAATCTGAGTTTTGTGTAAAATTGGGGGGGGGGGGGGGGGGGGGGGGGGGCTTATAAGT
Organism: Phymorhynchus buccinoides; assembly: GCA_017654935.2. Classification (NCBI taxonomy): domain Eukaryota; kingdom Metazoa; phylum Mollusca; class Gastropoda; order Neogastropoda; family Raphitomidae; genus Phymorhynchus; species Phymorhynchus buccinoides. Next base: position 39,455,104 of record CM065704.1, read on the forward strand.
GCATCTTATAGTCCGAAAAATTTGGTAACCACTTTCATAAGTATCAAACAATGGACTTTATTTTCAGGCAAATTTTTTTTACCAAAAATAAAAAATGCATAAGAAGAGCAATAATAATAATAATTGTACATTTATATAGCGCTTTACCTCAGATGAGCCCAAAGCGCTTTACAATCAATGATTCATCAACAAACAACAAAAACAGCATTCAAGAGTGACACCAACCAGCAACAGCGCATATACAAAGCAACTCTCTCTCTCTCACACACACACACACACACATTTATCGACGCCAACTCGTTCATACCCCATTCGGTAAGTCACAGCAACCGAGCCGCATGGACTGACCACATACACCAACACACATACACAAACACCCTCACACAAAAACGTACGCACGCAGACAGACACACAGATATGGACACAAACACAAGAAGAAGAAAGAAGTGTAGAAAAGAAAAAGAAGAAGAAATTCATGAAGAAACAAAAAAATGAACATCAAGGGAAAATGAAGAAAAGGAAGAAGACAATAGAGGAAAAGAAGAAGAAAACTTCACAAAATCAAGAAAATCACAAATGAAGAAGAACATTCTCAAGAAGACAGAGGCAAAGAAGAGAACAAAAATGTAAATAGAAAATTCAGGGTTCATAGGGGCCTTACCAGTCCTTACAAGTCTGGACAGATTGAAATCTCCAAGTAAGGCCTTACAAGTGCTTACATTCACTTTAAGGTCCTTACAAGTCCTGACAGCTGCCAAAAACTGCCCTGAGCAGCAAGACCATACTCAAAATAGATCGCAGAAGCAGCGATTTTACGCTTGAGAAACATCGCTCGGCACCTACTTCACCTTACCCCCCTCCCCCACCTTCCCGTTTCAACTGACCGCTTAGCAGACAAACGATGCACCGTGAGTTGTCAAGAGAAATTGGACTGAAATCTGGTTCTTTATCCTGGTGTCGTTTTGTGAGAAAACTCGTATTATCTGTGTCAGCCATAGTTTTTCTATCGGCTTAGACATTGTTCACAATGCTGGGAAAGTGTTCCTTTCAAGATCGTTGGCTAAAGTAAAAGATGGAGATTATCCTTACGCCTACAGGTCCTTACAAGGTCCTTACTTGGGGATAGCTGAAAGCCCTGGGAACCCTGAAAATTGCATCACAAAGAAAAAGAAAAATCGAAGAAGAATTTGTGTCGGTATACCTTGCACCACAGTCCAGTCATCGTTGACAAGATCAGGTCGGCAGACCAAACTGCCGTTGACAGGACTCGTGGCACCCGTTTCATAGCACACGTCACCGATCACGCAGACGTCGCTCCTTATGGAGCACCCAGTGGCGGAGCACTGATAGCAGTTGGAGTCGTAGGTGATGAACTGAAGCTCTGTGCCGAACAGCGTGGCGTTGTTGCCGACGGCAATGCTGACGACAGTGACAGGCAGGTCTCCGCCACATATGTTGGCGCTCAGCGTGCACTGAACGGTCTCTATGTTGATGAAAGTGGCTTGGACAGTTAGGGTGTTGCTGACGCTGGTGAAGCTTTGCTCTGAAACCTGCACACAAAATAAAAGACCAAACAATAAAAAAACCGATTTGTATTTGTAGTTGGTATATTCTAGTCACAGAGACTTATCTCTGTGAAATTCGGGCTGCTCTCCCTTGGAGAGCGCGTCACCGCAAGTGCAGCGCCTACCCGTTGCTGCAAGTGCAGCGTCTACCCTTTTTTTTTGGGGGGGGGGGGGGGGGGGACAGGGTGAGGAGAGGGGGGGGGGCACACTTGGAAAACCAAGCTATCAATTTGGCCATACCAGGCAGTGGGATTTCTCCCTGCTCTTACCGACTTTTAACTGCCGTGGGATTCTTATGTGCGTAAAGCGCACAGGTCAGACAAGCTTAAGTCCATATCCGAAGGACTCGATGTTCAGTTCGATTTTCCTGTCGAACTAGAAAGAAAGGGCAATGCCGGGATTCGAACCTGTGGTCACTCACGTTGCAGTCACGCATTACATTTGGCAGGCGAACGTCTTAACCACTCTGCCACCTTTCTCACGATTTAGTAGGACACAAAGAAAAGGTTCATTTAGCAGAATAAAAAAATATAAAAAAAATTTCTCAAGTGGACACAACGAAATGCTTCAAAAGTAACCCACAAATATGCTTCATAGAATGCACATGCGTGCACACACACACACAAATACACATAGACACACACAAACACACACACAAATTCTCCATGGATCAAAACACAAACCAGCAGTCTATCGACGCGACAAGTCAAGAATTCGCTGTCGATAAAGTTGCGACCGAAGACGAGAATATTGCAGCAGTTGTCATCTTCGCGTCGATCACACATGCCGTTTCCAGTCGGGGGGAACACCACGGGAGGGATTCGCTTATCGATGGAACAGTCCGAGCCGGCAAAGTCACCGGTGCAGAAACAGAAACCTGCAACAAAAAATGGGACAACTTTACCACACAGGTATGACTTTTGATATAAACCTAGAAAGGTAGCATTGTACATGTATCATTATTAGGAATTATTAGGTACTTTATAGTCACAGAGGTGTCTCTGTGAAATTCGGGTTGCTCCCACCTGGAGAGTGCGTCGCAGCCAGAGGTGCGCCACCCACTTTTTTTGTCTTTTTTTGTGTGCATGCGATTTTGTGTGTGACTGATGAGATGAGGAAGGAAGGGGCGGGGGGGGGGGGGGGATTTCAACCAAATGACAACTATTTTGTCACCACTGGGATTAACATGTGCTAAGTGCATACAGGCACACGGGACCTCGGTTTATCATCTCATCCGAAAGACTAAAATACATCTGTGCTTTTCTGTGTGTTTATTAGTTGTATCTGAAAACGACATCTAGACTACAGAGAAAGAACTGACAATTTAAGATACCAGGGGAAGAAACTTGTTTGTTGTGGAAACGCCTTGACCAAGGTACATCCCCACTCTATGGACAAAGAAAATGTTGGGACAATTCGATCGGCCTATGGATGGGTTCCCAAGACTAAGCAGCTTCCAATAGGAATTGTTCGGAAATAATTAAGGAGAGTAATTTCATGGTGAGTGTGAGTGATCTTGCTTAATTCAATCGGTCAAACTGGGGAAGTCACTCTACCTTCAGCTCTCGTAGCCTATCGACTCGTGTGTTTGAGCAGACATACAGCACTTAGAACACCGTGCGTCATTCTAAAAAATTATGTAATTTATATTTTTACGTCACATTGTGCAAGTTTTATCAATTTGTGGCCACTGGCCACCCCTAATTTTTCTTAAAAAATGTTTGCAAGTCGCTGACCAGCATCCTGTGGTTTCAAGCTTCGATGCCATTGTTGCATTGTTGCTATGGTATTTGACTGAGTAATGGAGGTAAACAACTCTAATTTTCACGAAGTGCTCTCCCCTAGTTTTTTGTCCAAAAATCGTCTATTCTGTCATACAACCGTTAAAAATGGAGGCTGTAGAAGGTGGGTACAGGGGTGGTGGTAATGGAGGTTTAGCGGCTTTGTGAGTATTCTTCTTCTTCTTCTTCGGTCACTCAGACAGTTTCCTGTCACTTATGAGCGCAGATGCTTCATGCTGCCGTTATGTGCCTAACTAAGAAACAGTTAGGCCCAGTATGTCCCGACTTCGGCTGGAGGAGGAAATGTTTTTGAGAATGTTTTGTGAAAAAAAGGCAGGAGAATGGACCGGTAAGGCAGAAAGATAGTAGATGACAGTAAGCAAAAGGGAAAAGGCAGAGTCAAAGAGAGTGACACGGTATAAGCTTCGAGCTTGTTGTTGCTCTAATTGTCTTTCTGTTTGATCATTTTCAAATGAATAAAGATTTGTTTAAACCAAAGAGACTGACAGATTAGAGGAAGTTACAAGCACAGAACTTCCAGAAGGTAGGGGAACTATTTATACAAAAGACCCCCCAGTATCCCCACGGGGGGTTTTGTGAGTATTAAAAACATGGTCCACAGTAGGTTTTCTCAGCTCATTTCAGTTCATGCCTTTTGTTAACACTCGTCACCAGCATAAACCAATTTAAGTGTTTTATCCATTAGGCTTACATAGTTTTATGGTGGCATACCACTTGTAAGGTCTTTTCCTATCCCTAACCAAAATCAATGATAAGAATATTTGCCTCTGTTAAAATAAATAACTTGAAACAAATAGCTCTCTGTGGAAAATTGAAAGGAGCTAGAATGAGGGGAATTCGTGCACTGTGTAGCCTGCCAGGGATATGGGGAGTTTTAAATCACACCTGGCGATAGTAGGCCTATGGGGAGAGGTTTGGTTCACACCTGGCGATAGTAGGCCTATGGGGAGAGGTTTGGTTCACACCTGGCGATAGTAGGCCTATGGGGAGAGGTTTGGTTCACACCTAGCAATAGTGTGCCCATGGGGAGACAAAGTCAGGGAATATAGGGAATGGTGCGGCCAAAAATAACGACATTTATATCAGAAAAAGTCACATTAATACTTTAAAAATCCTTAAAACATCATCATAGCTTTTATTACTTTTATTATTGCATTGTTCTTTTATACGTTTTGTCCTGCACTCCCACGTCGCTTATTCTAGTGTACGCTTCTGGCCACCCAACGCGTGATCAGGGTTTGTGTTCATGAGGTCGCAAGTGTTTGCAAAATAAGTTTATTTTTGTGTTTATGGGTGTATTTTGAGTAGAAAACGGCCAAAAAATCCAGAAATTTCAGATACTTTTTTCCCCTTGGTGTGAAATGGGTTAACACATAACTCTCTCAAGACTGCAGAACCGAAATCCGCCCGATTTTTTTCCTTCCCTGGTGCCCGATGACGCCGATTGCGCCCGCTGAACGCCAGGTCTAGTAGTTTCACTTTCACTTTCTCCCTTCCCACAATGCAATATACAAGGTTAGTTCTTCCTGTTCCTGACACTCACTGATCCGTTTTTGGTCTTTACAGCAAGGGAAAGCACCCAATAGTCTTTTTGAACGGATTTTTCGAAGTGACCCCAAATTTTTTTCTTCTTTCCACGTGACGTGTGCAGTATTGACTCGGCGCGATGCTCGGAGCGCCATTACGGATTTTTTCTTCTAATTCATGGTTTGTTGTGTGACATTGTGTAAGCTTTCGAATGAAAATATCATCATTGCTATTCAATATGCATCTTTCAGAAATGAAATGTGAGTTAGACTGTATTCTGGGTGATTTTTTTAATGAAAAGATTTGGTGTGACGTTCGGAGTTAATGCCCTTGTCTCAGGGACTGGGATCGATTCTCGGTTCGAATGGTCAGTAGTCATTGGGTTAAGGAGAGTCAACTGTCAAGAAAATAACGATTGACTAGTGATACATCGCCTTGGTTTAAGACTGTGTCAGACCAAAAGGAATTGTTCAGAAATAATTTAAGGGGAGTAATTTCATGGTGCGTGGGAGTGATCTTGCCTAATTCAATCGGTCAAACAGGGGAAGTTACTCTACCATCAGGTAGATCCCCAGCCCTCGCCTCGTGTGTTTGAGGAGACACATGGCATGCAGAACGCAGTGCGTCATTCTAAAACTGATGTCATTTATATTTTTACGTCACAGTTGCAAGTTCTATCAGTTTGTAGCCACTGGCCACCCTTTATCTTTCTAAAAACAATGCTTGCAAGTCGCTGACTGGCATCCTGCGGTTTCAAGCTTCGCCGCCATGCCGCCATGGTTGCCATAGTTTTGGTTGTTATAGTAAGTCGAGGTAATCAACTCTAATTTTCATGAAGTCCTCTCCCCTAGTTTTTTTCCAAAAATCATCTATAGACATAAGCTTGAACACCAAGGCTACATCAAAATGATATGTTCTGCATAGTTATGCGGGGATTGTCTTTAGCCATGGCAAGCTCCTAGCATAACATCATCAGTCTAAAATCCTCCGGTCGGAGTGTGGCTGCCCACGTGGCAGAGTAATCAAAATCAGTCACAAATGTAATTTTGTCATCCCTAGCTGGTGCATTTGTACCATAGTGTTCAAGTGCTGCGGCTGTTGGGATGATCCCTGGAGTCTTTAAGCCAGGGTACGACAACAACAACACTAGTGATGATCATTATGCTGTTGACCCTACATCTTTTAGGGCAGATGGTGTCGATGCCAGTTGTTTGTTTGTTGGTGTTTTTTTAAATCTCGATTATTAATGACGGCATCAGGCCATTCCCCCCCCCCCCCCCCCCCACCATTTGCCCCCTTGTCCTGACTGTACCAGGGGGACACACACACACACATAAACACACACAGAGAAGGGGGGATGTCCAGGGGGGAAATGTCCGCCGTGAATGGGGGGCAAGTGTCCGGGGGGGGCAAAAGTACCAGGGGGCAAGTGACCGGGGGGCAAATGGACAGGGGGGCAAGTGACCGGGGGCAAATGGTCTGAGGGGAAAATGTCCAGGGGGGAAGGGGGGATGGCAGGGGGGGGGGGGGGAAGTGGCCTAGACCCATTAAAGATCCACCACGTCATGAATCAAAATCATGGTTTTCCCTCTTATAGCTAGTAAGAAATCTTAAGAAATCTTCCAAGCACAAGAGGGAATGTGACACGTGACGTGGGGGTGTGTCTTTAATGACCCCTTTACTTCCCCTCAGCACACACACACACACACACACACACACATGCACACACACACACCACACACTGACCAGTGATGCACAAGCCGTTGCCGCTGCAGTCTCGGGGACAGACGCTGTTGATGACGGCGGGCTGCTGGAAATCTCCTTCCACAGTGACCCACAGGTCAATCTGCACGGACACCACTGTCACGCACTGCTGGTTGATGTTGGAGATGAGCGTGTCCGTCCACTGGGTGTCGTCCGTCAACAGAATGTCGGCCACGCAGGACTCCACGTCTTCCGGCACCGACAGGCTGGCAGAGACGTCGGCCACGCAGGCTTGTGCCGACACTGACAGCGTCACTGCCGTGTTGCAAATCTCCCTAGCCTGGATTTCCGTGATGCCGCTAGGGGTGGGCCACCGCCGAACGGGTGAGACGTAGTTGATGTCAAACTCGAATATGATGACGGTGACAAGAATGTCGTAGCACTGAGGGGGGATCACGGATCTGGACACGTAGAAAGCAGTGACGTCTTCGTATCTTTTGATGTCGGCACCAGGCACGTTGGTGTCAGGGATGGAACAGTCCAAGATGTATTCCAGGGGGCCGCAGGACGTCTGGCCGCCGCTGCAGCGACAGAACTGGGCCCCGTCGGTCAGCGCCCCCATCTCGGTCTCTGGGCAGTAGCCGTTGTACAGGCTCAGCTCTTGAGACACCCTGAAACAGCACAAGAGAGTACTGTACCCTATTTTTCTGACTCTGGCTTGCAAGAATGGAACTAATCCCTGAATCCGTCTTTTGTGCATTGGAACTTAGTTCCGCGAAAGTCAATGAGCCACTTGTACTCATGCTATGGTAGAGAATCATTGCGTTACCCTGTAAATGTGCACTTAAGCAAACGGACCCTTCATCCTCTTTCCAGCCAACAGACTTTGTTTAGGCCTCAAATTGAAACAAAAATGAGTCCACGTCATCCTTACTTTCATTAAAGTATGGCAGCTTTGGATAACATATACTACTCCCCTTTCTTGAAAATGTCCTATTGTGTTCTCCCCTGTCAGGACAAAATAAAATTTGATGGCTTGGAGTCAAAACGGACTATCTTTAGATAGTCCATTGACGTGTTATTGGACTTATTACAAAAACTAATAACTTGTATCAAACAATGACTGCAGAAATATAAAAAGGGGGTTATGCTTTTTATATTTTTGCAGTCTTTTTTGGATACAAGTTATTAGTTTTCGTAATAAGTCCAATAATATGTCAATGGACTATCTAAAGATAGTCCGTTTTGACTCCAAGCCATCGAATATAATGTCTGATTAAATTGTTAGCACTGGCGCGCTTTGTTTTGTTGATTTTTTTGCAAGAGCCAGGACATTGTCCTATTGATTTCTGTTGTCTCAGGACAGTTTGTCCTATCACTTTTCGATCCTCGGTGCACCACTGCTGGTTAACTGTTGTATAGGAAAGATCACAGGCCCATGCTAGCAAGCGTTAACGAGTTTGTGTGCATGTACAAAACCGAAACAAAATCGACCAAAATTGACCTCCACTCTGTGGCTACGATCACGTCGTTCCTGGAATTGTCATCGTAGGATCCGCACAGTCCTTCGGTGTGACCGAAGTCGGAGGCGGAGGCTGTGATCCACACGTTGATGAACTGCGTGAATCCGGGGATCACCTCGTTCTTTATGGTCACTATCGTCCCTGTGGGCAGAATCACCTGCAGAGAGGACAAGGGGAAAAATGGACCACATTAGCATAATAGGAATTGTTCGGTTATAATTAAGGGGAGTAATTTCATGGTGTGTCGGAGTGATCTTACCTAATTCAATCGGTCAAACAGGGGAAGTCATTCTGCCATCAGCTCTCGTAGTCTATCGACTCGTGTGTTTGAACAGACATACAGCACTTAGAACACTGTGCATCATTCAAAATAAATTATGTCATTTATATTTTTACGTCACATTTTGCAAGTCTTATCAGTTTGTGGCCACTCCTAATTTTTCCAAAAAATGTTTGCAAGTCGCTGACTCGCATCCTGCGGTTTCAAGCTTCGACGCCATTATTGCATTGTTGTTACTATGGTATTTGACCAAGGAATGGAGGTAAATAACTCTAATTTTCACGAAGTGTTCTCTGTTTCGAAAATCGTCTATTGGTCTGATTGATAATAAGGATGCTGTGCGATGGCCGATTTCTTTGAGGCTTTCAATGATAGAATTTATTATTAGTGCAGGCAGAACTGCTCTTCTAACCCCCCCCCCCCCCCCCCGCTTGCTCCCTTCCAGCTTCCCCTAGCCCCTTCCCTGCCCTCTCCTATCACTCCCTTGAATCTTACATTATATTTGGTGCCTCCGTTGTAGCGGTGGATTTTCAGGCCGGGGTTGACGTCCCCGTTCCTCAAGATCTGGATGTCCATGGCATGGTTGGCTCCCGCACCTGCCTTGGGCCCGCAGCGGTCGAAAAGAACCACGTCGTCTTCGACTTTGATGCCTACTGCGCAGTTACATGACGCGACACCGTTGCATCTACGTAGGTAGTGGTGCACCTGCAAGCATCATAACGTCACGCTCATAAGATAAGTGCCTAACTCATTTTACAGTGTTTTGAGAAAAACGAAAAAAAATGTGTTGGCGCCAAGTCAGAAAAGAGAATGGCATATTTGCAACGTATCTATGGTGATCACTTCCACTTTTTCCAGGTGCTTCTGTACTTTCTGTCATGATAGATACCAGTCAGCCGATGTCCTATACACGCTTACTGCAAAATTGACTGAGTTAGGTATTTTTCTTATGAGCGTGACGATAATAACCATCAATATCATGATCTATATGTTCTCCCGTGGGGATACCGGGGGGTATTTCGTACAAATGATTCCCCCACCTTCTGGAAGTTCTGTGTTTGTAACTTCCTCTAATCTGTCACTCTCTTTTGACTCTGCCTTTTCCCTTTGCTTACTGTCATCTGCTATCATTCTATCTCACTGGTCCATTCTCCTGCCTTTTTTCTCTATAAATTCTTACAAAGATTCCTTCAGCCGAAGTCGGACATGATGGGCCTAACTATTTCTTAGTTAGGCGCATAACGGCAGCATGACGCATCTATACTCATATGACAAGAAACTGTCTGAGCGAACGAAGAAGAAGAAGAAATGATCTACATGACCTACCACAAAAGGGTGTCAAACTGACCATTCTGAGAAAATAATACATTTTGAAAACTTGACAATTCTCTTTCTAATGATACAAGAACCATTCTTGTATATATTTTTTGTCCAGTTCCACAGTTATGAGCATTTAAAGTTAGTTGGCCAATTTAAGAAAACACAGTCCGAAGTGTAGCTTAGCTGAAGAAAATTAATTGACCTATTCGCTTTAAAGCACTTATAAGACCATTTAAAGATTGTCCTCTATAAACAGGAAAGATAAGATGTTAGAGAACAAGAAATAAAATGAGATTTTTTACTTTTGTTAGAAACTAGCCCAGCAACGTAATGCTCCTTTTGTGGTGCTGGGTCACATATCATCACTGTTATCATCAATATCTCAACAGTTACGGAGAATAGTGTTCACTTGGAAATGTACCTTTGAGAATCAGTCATTGAAAGATGATATTGACAAAATGTCACATCTTTCAGTTAGTTATAGCCCTTTTTTCTGCCTATGAATTGCTGGTATTTGATGTGCAAGTGCAGTGGATTGATCATGAAGCCTGATGAAGTGTTGTAATAAATATGAAAGCTTGCAATGAACTGCGTTGTGTTTTGGGTGATCATTTTAAAGACTTTTTAGCTAAGGCAAACGAGAGCATACCCCATCGTCCACTCAAGCAATTCTTGAACTGTTTATTTAGTTATTACTATCGTGTTTTTTTTAATACACTTACTCTCTAACAGCAAAAGGCAAAGCTAAGAAACAACTGTCTTGAAGAATGAAAAAGACACACCCTCAAAGTAACCCACCTCACCCGCCCTACCAACACAAGAGCAACTCTATGCCAGCCCAGGATGCTTGCATTGTGTTACAAAGGCAAAAGTGTGCGCAAGACAAATAACAGGCAATAATCCAGTGATTGCGCTAGGAATTTTGAAAACCAGTCCTATCAGCGACAATGCCCTCCCACGCCCCCGGTGTCAAAAACCAGCCCCAGGGAAACAAAAACCAGTGAAAACCACAATATCAAAACCTCTCCTCCTGTGGGGATACCGGGGGTCTTTTGCATAAATAGTTCCCCCACCTTCTGGAAATTCTGTGCTTGTAACTTCCTTTAATCTGTCACTCTCTTTGACTCTGCCGTTTCCCTTTGCTTGCTGTCATCTACTATCTTTCTGCCTTTCCGGTCCTGCCCTTTTTTCACGAAGCGCTTTCATAAAAGATTTCCTCCAGCCGAAGTCAGACTTGCAGGGCCTAACTATTTCTTAGTTAGGCGCATAATGGCAGCATGACGCATCTGCGCTCATAATTGACAGGAAACTGTCAGAGCAATCGAAGAAGAAGAAAACCTCTGTTAGAACAATTTATCAGTCCTAGCAAACATGTGTCAGTCCCTGGGACTGACAGGTCAAATTGTTTTCAGTATTTCGGCTTAGCAATCAGTATTTTACTGATAAATACCAGAAAACGCGATCACTGTAGTCTTCAGCAATAATGCCCTTTTTGATTTGTCATAAAATGGTGAAGAACAAAAACTACGGCATATTCCAGTATGGTTAGTTGATAGTGCACAAACTCTTTCAAACAAATCATATCTTCAGCAATAAAACTATTTTGATTCGCAGACCTGTTTACCCCTATTTTGCAAATTTGTAATTTCTGAAACAAAAAATAGTAATTTCGGAGAAAAAAAACTGTAATCCAACGTGCGGACGATTATTTTTCTTCACATTAATGTCGTTCGAGCAGTAGACACAGAACACATGCTTGTCACCTAGTGCCAAATGCCGTATTCCTGGAGTTTTGAGGTAGCTTTCCCGGAATTTCTGTGCCACTTTGGTGTCTTTCCATCAGATTTTGGATCATTTGACCTAGAACTCTCAGCACGCGGTCACTTTGACGCCATCTTGAAACAGAATCAAAAGAAATTGTATGCTGGGAACCGGAATTACTTTTTACCGCATTGCTTCAAAAGCATCGCTTGCCGACGCAACTGTAGTGAGTTTTTTTCCGGGTTTTTTGTCGCCGCCGTAATTATCATAATAATTTGACTTTTGTTTCATAAAAATTATGGCAAAATCGTAAAGGTAAACAGGTCTGGATTCGTGAGAAAAAAAATTGTGAGAAACAAAACTTACTGCATATCCCAGGGTGGTGTGTCGGTAGAGCACAAACTCTCCCTCGAGGTAGTTGTCGTAGTATTTCCCATCGAAGGTGGTCATGTGGGGGTCATTGATGGACACGCACTGCTTGCCTTTGTCCTTGTCCACCACAGTCACCTGCACAAAACACACCACACAAATGCGGTCAGTAGACAGGGCAGTGGCTGTGTTATGTTTTGTAGTCATAACATGCTTTCACATAATCACAGAAACCCTTCTGTATGTTTCATTCGTTTATTGTAGATATTGCAGTGCTTATAATCTGTGGACTTTCATGACTACAGTAATGGTAGAGAGAGAAGGAATAGGAGTATACCTTATAAGGCCGATAGACTTCCGGGTGGTTTCTGAGTAGTGCCATAGGCGCTTTAACTTTATACTTATTTAAGGATAGATTTAGTACTAGATATAACAAGGTGGATGCCTCGTGACTCCATCCGGGGAGCTGGACGACCCCGCCCCTTCCACGAGTCTCTCCCCGTGAGGATACCGGGGTGGGGGTGGGGGGGGGGGGGGGGGGTTTTTTTAGTAAAAATAGTTATCCACCTTCTTGAAGTTCTGTGCTTGTAACTTCCTCTAATCTGCCACTCTCTTTGACTACTCTGCCTTTCCCCTTTGCTTTCTATCATCTACTATCTTTCTGACTTGTTGGCACATTCTCCCGGCCTTTAAAAAAAAATAAAAATAATAATAGTGTTTCTCCTTTGAGCTCCTCCGAAATCGGAATGCGTCGGCTGTACGCAGCGGGGAGACCAGTGAAAACTGAAAAACGGATGCAAACGTACCTTACCCATTATGGCCATATGGCCTGGGAACACAGAAGAAGAAGAATGTATTTATTGTTTCATTCTATTATTTCATATTTTTTTGTTTTTATGATCGCAAGCGCTTAGGGACTTCTTTTTTTTATATTTTTTATAAAGATTAACCCTTTCATCGCCACTGTCGCCTCTTAGCACCACAATGATTTAACACCCATGTCACTAAAAGGCATCAAATGAGGGTCTGCTGACCAATGACCTTATACATTGTAATGTTCTTAATTTAGGGAGGTAAGGATAGGCCCTGTTTTATGCACGTCACAGAGGAATCCCCAATATTGCAGATGAAATCGTTTCTCTACCCGGGTAAGTTTAATGGTAAATTTTGGCAGAGGAATGGCTAGCGTTGAAAGGGTTAAGCGCCATAAATGTTCATTATTATTACTATCGTTATTTCCCCCGTGGGGATACCGGGGTGTGGTGGGGGTGGGGGGGGGGGGGGGGGGTATTTTGTACAAATAGTTTCCCCACCTTCTGGAAGTTCTGTGCTTGTAACTTCCTCTAATTCTGTCACTCTCTATGACTCTGCCTTTTCCCTTTGCTTACTGTCATCTACTATCTTTCTGTCTTACTGGTCCATTCTCCTGCCTTTTTTTCTAGAAATTCTTACAAAGATTTCTTCAGCCGAAGTCGGACATGCTGGGCCTAACTATTTTTTAGTTAGGCGCATAACGGCAGCATGACGCATCTACGCTCATACGACAGGAAACTGTGTGAGCGAACGAAGAAGAAGAAGAAGAATTATCATTATTATTATACATATTATTATTATACATATTATTATGATTATTATACATATTATTATCATTATTATTATTATTATTATTATTATTATACATATTATTATTATCATTATACATATTATTATTATAATTATTATGATATACATTATTATTATTATTACACATATTATTATTACACATATTATTATACACATTATTATTATTATATATATTATTATACATATTATTATACATATTATTATACATATTATTATTATTATTATACATATTATTATTATTATACATATTATTATTATTACTACACCTATTATTATTATTACTATACATATTATTATTATTATCATACTAACCACGGCCACGCCGACAGTGACGGAGGTGGTGATCTGTCCACAGACGATGGCGGCGGTGATGTTGACGCTCCCAGTGGAGTCCCTGTCCTGCGTGTTGTCGATCATGGCCCGGAGGATGATGGGTATCGGGGTGCTCCACGTCGTCATGGTGATACCAGCCCCGCACTCCTCGCCTCCATCGTCACCAGTCTGCACCACCGCCTGAAAACAGGAAACGAAATAAACAAAACTTATTTATTTGTTTGTTGTTGTTGCTGTTGGCTTACCCTGGCTAAAAGACTCCGGGGATCATCCAAACAGCGGAAGCACTTCTTCTTCCGGTAATGTCCACCTGCCGTAACCGGCAATTATTGCCACTTAAACACTGTGGTACAAGCGCGTCAGCTACAAATGAGAACATTATGTGCGAGACATTTTTTGATTACCTCGGCACATGGGCAACCACACTACGTCTTCGGGGGAATTTATTTATTTATAAAGAACATTTTTTTTACGCTTATATAAAGCCCTAAGCGCTAAACAATTTCACTCAGACATATGGCCACCCCTCCTCCCCTCCCCATTATCATATTATTTCATGCACATATACATCTAACTATTGCTGTAGCAAACCTTACCTACATACAGTGCAATAACACATCACACAAACTTTTCTTTCTACGTTCTACAACACTAACACAATACCTGAATCAGTGGGTTTCCTCTGGGGCAGACCTGGGGCCCCGTGAACTGCCCAAAGAGGGCGCTGGCCACCACCTTCGCCGTCAAATCCCTGGCGCCCGCGGGACACAGAAGGAACGGTGGGACGGTTGTCACGATTTGAAGGTCGGTGTTGCTTTGGTCCCCTTCTATCAGCGTGACTTCCGTTCCCACCAACTGAAAACCACAACGAAAATGATAAACGACATCATTCTCTTTACATAGCACAATAAAAATCATGCTAAAACCAAGCTTACGAAACTGAACACACACACACACACAGAGTGAGAAAGAGTGGAAGACTGACAGTGGAATAAACAGACTGAGAAAGAACATTTTCATCAGCGCTGACCAGATCACCCCATCTGAGCCTGCAACTACTGACCACTAGGACTTTTTTGTTTTTTTGTGCTTGCTTCTGGAAATGGGGCCTGGGCCCTTCCGGCTGAATTGGGGGGGTTTAATGGTCTTAACCCAGGGTAAGCAGTAGGTCTTTCTCCTATGTTTTCTAGTAGGATCATGCGCCCTCCAAGTTCTGTCGTGATTTATCATCAGAAGTGGCGTCTGCGACGTATCCAGACAGAAACAGAACAGACTGACTGAGAAAGAGATGAGAGAGAGAGAGAGAGAGAGAGAGAGAGAGGGGGGAGAGAGAGAGAGAGAGAGAGAGAGAGAGAGAGAGAGAGAGAGAGAGAGAGAGAGAGACAGAGAGAGAGAGAGAGAGGGAGAGAGAGACAGAGAGAGAGAGAGATTGAGAGTGTGTGACAACAGATGGCCGATCATTATTGGTTATAATAATAATGACAGTGATGTTAACAATCACTATATAGCAGATCAGTGTTACTTTCATTACATTATAACAGTGTGACGACTAAAGTTCCAAAGAGCTGGAAAAAATGAAAGATTTATATTGGTGAAATTCTACTCTCTTTTTTTTCTTCTACTTTACATATAAAGCGACACCCTGACGGATGAAACACGTCAAGGTCACCAGAAAGACAGCCTTTTGGAACACTGCATAAAAACTATAAAAAGGCTTGCATTGTGGAAATTATGCCTTCTCTTTGACTGAAAGAATTTGACTCCAAGCATCTCAGCCAAGGAGGAATCGCCAATTTGACGATTTGATTTCTGGGAAACCAGAGCAAAGCGAGTGTTGTGATCTCTGTAAAGGGCGTTTTCCTGGTGATGTCGACGTGTTTCTTGCAAAAACTAATCCGTCTGGGTGCCCCTTTAAGAAATATATACTGGTGAGAATATGGGTAATCACTCAAACCAAGCTGGCCTTACCTGAATAGTGAGCACCAGAGTGGTGGTGTAGGTCGGTCCCTGCAGTGAGTTGCAGTCGTAGATGTAGCAAGCCGCCACTGCACAGGTCACCTGAAACAGAAAATAACACCTTAGGGTACGAAAGCCGTAACAACTGCTTCTCCCCCCATGGGGATACCAGGGGGTCTTTCGCATAAATAGTTCCCCCTTCTTCTGTACTTGTAACTTCCTCTAATCTGTCACTCTATTTGACTCTGCCTTTTCCTTTTAATTACTGTCATCTACTATCTTTCTGCCTTACCAGTCCATTCTCCTGCCCTTTTTTCCCATGAAACTCTTTCAAAAAGATTCCCTCCAGCCGAAGGCGGACTTGCTGGGCCTATTTCTTAGTTAGGCGCATAACGGCAGCATGACGCATCTGCGCTCATAATTGACAGGAAACTGTCTGAGCGATCGAAGAAGACAACTGCTTCTCATCACAGAGGAGCTTAGCTTCTCTGTAGCTGTATGCACACAACAGATGCGGGTTTAACCAAGCGTTATTGTGGTTTTGTAGCGAACCCTCTAACCCATCATATTGCAGTTGATACAGTGGAGTCCAACTATAACGAACTCGCTTTTAACGAAATTTCGCGATTAACGAACTGACTTCAATTTCCCGGCAAATGCCCTTCTATTTGTCACTTGCAAAGCCATGGGTATAACGAACAAAAAATCCTTTTGAAATAACGAACATCCGCTTTTTACGAACACATGTTCTACGCCCCAGGATAATTTTATTTACTTGGAAAAATAGCCTATAACGAACTCAGCCTGTGCGATGCGCTGCAAAAACCTAGGCCTACAGATCATTCGGTTTCTGAAGGTCGCTTTACAATTCGCGCTCAAAATAAAGATCGAAAAGTTCATGAAAGCCTATAACAAACTAAATTTGTGTGATGTGTTGTCACTTAATGGACAAACTTGTTGAAAAGTGTGCCAAAACAGATCAGCGTCAGACAACACTGCTGAACTTCTTCAAGCCTTGTACATCCCGTGATTAAGACAGACGATCCAAACTGGTCAAGTTTATGTTTTCGGTTATCATTGGTGAGTGTTTGAACTGTTTTTGTTTTCAACATACATTGTACATGTACATGTATAACGAAATCCTGATACAACGAACTGAGTCTGTGTTCCCTTAAAATTCATTTTACCCGGACTCCACTGTATAATAAACATTATTACTAGTACTAGTAGCAGCAACATTACCTCAGATTTGTAGCCCCGTTCGAGGATTCAAGAGGGGAACGCAAGAGACAGAGAGAGAGAGATAATGTGGCAGACAAGACAGTTAAAATGATGGACAGAGACAGTTTGAGTCTGATAATTCTTGTAAAATGTTTACATTGCCTTTGAAAACAATATGGCATCACCATGCTGTTTTCAAGATTCCTTGAGAGAGACCTTTGAGATAGAACAACCAAGTTCAAAATGCCCCAAATCGCTTGTGGTCGATTTTTTTTGGGGGGGCATGAATTAAAACAAAGAACTGAAGTTCAGTTTATGGTAAAATTTAAAAAACCCACCTGAAATCAGTGTGAAACTGAAAGAGTTGCACCCATGACTCAGAATTGCAGGTGACATTCTGCAGGAACTCCAAAGCCAGCACAGCTTTATTCAAGAATCGAACCTCAACCTCATCATAATATTATGATCATCATCACTATCATTATTACCTCAGAATTGTAGGTGACATTGTGTAGGAACTCCAAAGCCAGCACAGCTTTATTCAAGAATTGTACCTCAACCTCATCATAATATTATGATCATCATTACCATTATTATTACCTCAGATTTATAGGTGACATTCTGGAAGAACTCCAAAGCCAGCACAGCTTTATTTAAGAGACCCACTAAGGGAATCGAACCTCAACCTCATTATTATAATCATCATTATTACCTCCGATTTGTAGGTGACAGTTTGCAGGAACTCGAAAGCCAGCACGTCCTCGTCCAACAGTCCAACATTGACGGGGGCTCGAACTTCCAGCCCATCGATGACCCAGGACACGGAGTATTGGATGTCCCCTCGCTCCAGCGTCTGCCACCGACAGGTGAAGTAGGGCTCGCTGGTGTTCACGTTCACCTGAGCTGTCACCTGTGGCTCCTCAGGTAGAGTGGGCAGCTCTGTATAAAACAACACATCATGTTGAAAATACAAGTCAGCGACAGGTGAAGAAGGGCTCGCTGGTGTTCACGTTCACATGAGCTGTCACCTGCGGCTCCTCAGGTAGAGTGGGCAGCTCTGTATAAAACAACACATCATGATGAAAATACAAGTCAGCGACAGGTGATGTAGGGCTCGCTGGTGTTCACGTTCACCTGAGCTGTCACCTGCGGCTCCTCAGGTAGAGTGGGCAGTTCTGTATAACAAAACATCATGATGAAAATACAAGTCAGCGACAGGTGACGTAGGGCTCGCTGGTGTTCACGTTCACCTGAGCTGTCACCTGTGGCTCCTCAGGTAGAGTGGGCAGTTCTGTATAACAAAACATCATGATGAAAATACAAGTCAGCGACAGGTGACGTAGGGCTCGCTGGTGTTCACGTTCACCTGAGCTGTCACCTGCGGCTCCTCAGGTAGAGTGGGCAGCTCTGTATAAAACAACACATCATGTTGAAAATACAAGTCAGCGACAGGTGACGTAGGGCTCGCTGGTGTTCACGTTCACCTGAGCTGTCACCTGCGGCTCCTCAGGTAGAGTGGGCAGCTCTGTATAAAACAACACATCATGTTGAAAATACAAGTCAGCGACAGGTGAAGAAGGGCTCGCTGGTGTTCACGTTCACCTGAGCTGTCACCTGCGGCTCCTCAGGTAGAGTGGGCAGCTCTGTATAAAACAACACATCATGATGAAAATACAAGTCAGCGACAGGTGACGTAGGGCTCGCTGGTGTTCAAGTTCACCTGAGCTGTCACCTGCGGCTCCTCAGGTAGAGTGGGCAGTTCTGTATAACAAAGCATCATGATGAAAATACAAGTCAGCGACAGGTGACGTAGGGCTCGCTGGTGTTCACGTTCACCTGAGCTGTCACCTGTGGCTCCTCAGGTAGAGTGGGCAGTTCTGTATAACAAAACATCATGATGAAAATACAAGTCAGCGACAGGTGACGTAGGGCTCGCTGGTGTTCACGTTCACCTGAGCTGTCACCTGCGGCTCCTCAGGTAGAGTGGGCAGCTCTGTATAAAACAACACATCATGATGAAAATACAAGTCAGCGACAGGTGACGTAGGGCTCGCTGGTGTTCACGTTCACCTGAGCTGTCACCTGCGGCTCCTCAGGTAGAGTGGGCAGCTCTGTATAAAACAACACATCATGATGAAAATACAAGTCAGCGACAGGTGACGTAGGGCTCACTGGTGTTCATGTTCACCTGAGCTGTCACCTGCGGCTCCTCAGGTAGAGTGGGCAGTTCTGTATAACAACATAATGAAAATACAAGTCAGCGACAGGTGACGTAAGGCTCGCTGGTGTTCACGTTCACCTGAACTGTCACCTGCAGCTCCTCAGGTAGAGTGGGCAGTTCCGTATAACAACACAATGAAAATACAAGTCAGCGACAGGTGACGTAAGGCTCGCTGGTGTTCACGTTCACCTGAACTGTCACCTGCGACTCCTCAGGTAGAGTGGGCAGTTCCGTATAACAACACAATGAAAATACAAGTCAGCGACAGGTGACGTAAGGCTCGCTGGTGTTCACGTTCACCTGAACTGTCACCTGCGGCTCCTCAGGTAGAGTGGGCAGTTCTGTATAACAACATGATGAAAATACAAGTCAGCGACAGGTGACGTAGGGCTCGCTGGTGTTCACGTTCACCTGAGCTGTCACCTGCGGCTCCTCAGGTAGAGTGGGCAGCTCTGTATAAAACAACACATCATGATGAAAATACAAGTCAGCGACAGGTGACGTAGGGCTCACTGGTGTTCATGTTCACCTGAGCTGTCACCTGCGGCTCCTCAGGTAGAGTGGGCAGTTCTGTATAACAACATAATGAAAATACAAGTCAGCGACAGGTGACGTAAGGCTCGCTGGTGTTCACGTTCACCTGAACTGTCACCTGCAGCTCCTCAGGTAGAGTGGGCAGTTCCGTATAACAACACAATGAAAATACAAGTCAGCGACAGGTGACGTAGGGCTCGCTGGTGTTCACGTTCACCTGAGCTGTCACCTGCGGCTCCTCAGGTAGAGTGGGCAGTTCTGTATAACAACACATCAATGAAAATACAAGTCAGCGACAGGTGACGTAAGGCTCGCTGGTGTTCACGTTCACCTGAACTGTCACCTGCGACTCCTCAGGTAGAGTGGGCAGTTCCGTATAACAACACAATGAAAATACAAGTCAGCGACAGGTGACGTAAGGCTCGCTGGTGTTCACGTTCACCTGAACTGTCACCTGCGGCTCCTCAGGTAGAGTGGGCAGTTCTGTATAACAACATGATGAAAATACAAGTCAGCGACAGGTGACGTAGGGCTCGCTGGTGTTCACGTTCACCTGAGCTGTCACCTGCGGCTCCTCAGGTAGAGTGGGCAGCTCTGTATAAAACAACACATCATGTTGAAAATACAAGTCAGCGACAGGTGACGTAGGGCTCGCTGGTGTTCACGTTCACCTGAGCTGTCACCTGCGGCTCCTCAGGTAGAGTGGGCAGCTCTGTATAAAACAACACATCATGTTGAAAATACAAGTCAGCGACAGGTGAAGAAGGGCTCGCTGGTGTTCACGTTCACCTGAGCTGTCACCTGCGGCTCCTCAGGTAGAGTGGGCAGATCTGTATAAAACAACACATCATGATGAAAATACAAGTCAGCGACAGGTGACGTAGGGCTCGCTGGTGTTCACGTTCACCTGAGCTGTCACCTGCGGCTCCTCAGGTAGAGTGGGCAGTTCTGTATAACAAAGCATCATGATGAAAATACAAGTCAGCGACAGGTGACGTAGGGCTCGCTGGTGTTCACGTTCACCTGAGCTGTCACCTGTGGCTCCTCAGGTAGAGTGGGCAGTTCTGTATAACAAAACATCATGATGAAAATACAAGTCAGCGACAGGTGACGTAAGGCTCGCTGGTGTTCACGTTCACCTGAACTGTCACCTGCGGCTCCTCAGGTAGAGTGGGCAGTTCTGTATAACACGATAATGAAAATACAAGTCAGCGACAGGTGACGTAAGGCTCGCTGGTGTTCACGTTCACCTGAGCTGTCACCTGCGGCTCCTCAGGTAGAGTGGGCAGTTCTGTATAACAACACGATGAAAATACAAGTCAGCGACAGGTGACGTAAAGTTCGCTGGTGTTCACGTTCACCTGAACTGTCACCTGCGGCTCCTCAGGTAGAGTGGGCAGCTCCAAACACCAAACGTCTATCTATCTCTCTGTCTTCTTCATCTTCTGTGTTCCCAGGCCATAAGGTCATAATGGATAAAGTGCATATGTGTCTGGTTTTCAGTTTTTACTGGTCTCCCGCTGCATACTGCCAACATATTCCGAATTCAGAGGAATATCTTTCTGAGTACCCCTCTCTCTCTCTCTTTCTCTCACTCCTTCCCTCTCATGATCAGGATCAAGATCAATACGTCGCAGGTGCCAATACTGGCAATAGTCGCGACGGAACTAGGAGGTCGCATGTATCTACAGAAAACATAGAAAGAAAAATACCTAAAGCTATCATTGGGTTAAGACCAGGAAACCCACCCACCCTCTCTCTCCTCCACACAGAAATGCTCACCAGTGATGATGCCGATGATTTCCAGCATGGGTTTGGGAGCAGTGAAGATCTGCAGCACTCCAAACACCATCTTGGCGTAGCAGCCCGTGGTTCCCGGGACAGGTCCTCCGATGTACAAATCTGACGTACTGGTCACTTGGGTGGTGCGGACAGCGTATGTCCTTGTTTCCACCACGGTTTCCCCGACGCTGACCTGCAGTTTCAAGTCAATTCAAGTTTTATTTTGTCAGCCTCATCTATTATCTAAAGCAGGCCGGCATTTTCTACACAATCATGTGTTAGAATCTCTGACCGATAGGCTACTGTCATACACAACAATGCGCTATCTTATACACGCGTTTCCGATCTGAGGTGCCTTTTCTGTGTTTGTTATATTTCGTGCATTTGTGTCAGGAAAATTATGGATTTTAGCTGTCTGGCGCAGACAATCTTTCTTCTTCTTTTCCTTCAAGCGACCACAATCAATTGCTGATTATTCTGTCACTGTAAATTCAGGGGGATCTACGGAAAATATGCGCGGAATACTTCGGCCCTAATCTATAGATAAGAAGAAGAGAGAGAAAGAAGGGGGGGGGGGGGGAGAGGGCAGATTAGATATAAGATAATCACCACCACTCTATTCTACATGACCCAGCCAGTCAGGGACCGTTCAGCGGAACCCCAACATGATGCCGAATCGGACAGGAACCACGTAAGCTTTTTTTTTATTTTTTTTTTTTAAGGAACCACCTAAGCTACTGAAGGGGAAATGGTGGATCGTATCCACCATTACTGAGAAATCAAAACGAGGCAGTCAGGGGAAGCTACTGATCAGTTGGTAAAAAGTATGCTGATAGCCAGTCTGTTCTGGATAAACCTATTGTGTCCCGTGCGAGAGGAGCAGAGTTCGAACCTCCCCCCCCCCCTGCTAACTCCACATACACAGACAGACACTAACCTGCAACCCCACATCCTGACCCCAACAGATCTTGTGACTTGCACAATACAGGAACTAATCGTCCAGAAAGACACACAATCCCCCCCCCCCCCCCACACACACACACACAGATCTTGTGACTTGCACAATGCAGGAACTAACTGTACAGACAGACACACATCCTGACCCCCACAGATCTTGTGACATGCACAATACAGGAACTAATCGTACAGAAAGACACACACAATCCCCCCCCCCCCCCCCCCCCACACACACACAGATCTTGTGACTTGCACAATGCAAGAACTAACTGTATAGAAAGACACACATCCTGACCCCCACAGATCTTGTAACTTGCACAATGCAGGAACTAATTGCACAGACACACATCCTGCCCCCAACAGATCTTGTAACTTGCACAATGCAGGAACTAATTGCACAGACACACATCCTGCCCCCAACAGATCATGTAACTTGCACAATGCAGGAACTAATCGTACAGAAAGACACATCCTGACCCTAACAGATCTTGTAACTTGCACAATGCAGGAACTAATCGTACTGAAAAACACACACCCTGACCCCAACAGATTTTGTAACTTGCACAATGCAGGAACTAATCGTACAGAAAGACAACCCCCCCCCTCCCACACTAACCTGCAACCCCACATCCTGTCCCCAACTGATCTCGTAATTTGCATAGCGGTTCAGCTCCGGCGCCCCGGTCTTCACAGTCCACACGTGCTCCTCGGTGCTGACGGTGACGAATGTCCATCCCCGGTGGTAGTACACGGCCACCCCGCTGCCATCCTCCAAATCCCCGCCCGTCGTCACGACATACATGTCCTCGCACAGCTCCTGGATTTTCGTGGTGAAGGTGAGGGTGAAGCCTAGGCGACAGTCGCCGGGGGAGGAGAGGATAGAGTTGGCGCCGGTTAAGGTGCGCAGCGTCACGGTTTGGGTCTGACCGTCCAGCTGGGCGTATTTGGTGCCCCCCTGGCCACTCACTAAGCGAACGCCATCGGACACGGTCAGTTCTAGCTGCTCGCCAAGGTTGGTCAAGAGCTGACCGTCCTGGATGGACTGGAACTGGGGCCGAGTCTGCAAGGCCATCACACCTGGACAAAAGAAAGAACAGGTCTGAGAATGTGTAAGCAACGGTGCTGTCAATGTGATGGAGCACATCTGAAAGAGCAGCCTTCTTTTCTTGGTTTTTCATGCACAGTGGAATCCAGCTAAGGGTCTGAACAGGTCTGAGACTTTGTAAGCACCAGTGCTGTCAATATGACGGAGCACATCTGAAAGAGCAGCCTTCTTTTCTTTTTTGGTCACCATATTTTTCGGACTATAAGGCGCACCTGATTATAAGGCGCACCCCCAAATTTTACACAAAATTCAGATTCTGTTATTATATTTTCTTACTATTCTAGAAGTCACATTATAAAGTGCAGGGGTCTCTGCCTAGGAAAAAAGTATTGCCTTATAGTCCGAAAAATACGGTAGTTGATTGTTGGCATTAAACATTTTTATTCCTTCTTCATGCATTTACAAATAACAATCATATAATTATATGTATGATTGAACATTCCTGAATAATAAATAGTGATTACTTGCAAATAAAGATGAATAAAACAGAGATTAAAGATTAGCCTTCTTTTCTTGATTTTCCATGCACAGTGGAATCCAAAACAATACAAGACAAAATATTATCTGACCGTCAGTGAGTGTCCACTGGGTGGTAGAATCGTCAGGGTTGCAGTAGTAGCGAGGATCATCGCCAAACATCGCGTTACACATGTAGCAACAATGTAATACATGTATCACATAAAAATACAACAATTACATTACAATACAAAATATTATCTGACCTTCAGTGAGGGTCCACTGGGTGGTAGAATTGTCAGGGTTACAGCAGTAGCGAGGATCATCGCCAAACATCGCGTTACACATGTAGCAATAATATAATATGACATAAAAAACAACAACACAACACAATACAAACTAATATCTAACCTTCAGTGAGGGTCCACTGGGTGGTAGAATTGTCAGGGTTGCAGTAGTAGCGAGGATCGTCGCCAAACACCGCGTTACACATGTAGCACTCGCCCCCAATGGTACATATCTTGTCCTATCATAAAATAATTTTTTTTTACACAAAATTAAAGACTGTGTTAAGCATGTAGCATTTGACACCAATGGTACATATTGTCAGTGAAAGTCAGAAACCTCGTAACTCGATTTTTTTAAATTTTTAGTTAGATACATAGTCAGCTCTCTCATTTTTCCCGCCACCTTCCACCAAAAGCTCATATCTCTAACGACTTTCTATCTGGGGTAAATGAGGTTGTGCAAATTGAAAAAAAAAGAGTCCCAAATTCAGATCTACTTAAGGACAATAACCTCGTATCTTCGTTCTTTTGAAGTATATATAAACAAAGAAGAATTTATTTTTTTTAAATGCAGGACTAAACTCGCAATGTCTTGATCAACATATTCATCATAGTTATTCAATTGTGGTAAACGCGGTTAATTTTTTTCATTTTTGTCTCAAAACTACCAAAATTGAGATACAAGGTTTTTGAATTTCACCGACGATATGTTATCCTGTCACAACAGAAAAAAATTAAAGCGATTTAAGACTGTGTTACACATGTAGCACTCGCCACCAATGTTATTCTGTCACAACAGACAAAATACACAAAATTAAAGGCTGTGTTACGCATGTAGCACTCGCCACCAATGTTATTTATTCTGTCACAACAGACAAAATACACAAAATTAAAGGCTGTGTTACGCATGTAGCACTCGCCACCAATGTTATTCTGTCACAACAGACAAAATACACAAAATTAAAGGCTGTGTTACGCATGTAGCACTCGCCACCAATGTTATTCTGTCACAACAGACAAAATACACAAAATTAAAGGCTGTGTTACGCATGTAGCACTCGCCACCAATGTTATTCTGTCACAACAGACAAAATACACAAAATTAAAGGCTGTGTTACGCATGTAGCACTCGCCACCAATGTTATTCTGTCACAACAGACAAAATACACAAAATTAAAGGCTGTGTTACGCAAGTAGCATTTGCTGCCAACGGTACAGATCTTAATGCGGTTACCAAAGGAAAATAATTTTTCTTCTTCTTGTGCGTTCTCAGGCCACGTGGCCATATTGGGCTAGGTATACATGTATGTGTCCGGTTTTCTGTTTTCACTGGTCTCCCCGCCGCATTCAGCCGACACATTCCGATTTCGGAGGAGGGAAAATAATGAACCAAATAAAAAATCTGCGTTACATCAGAAGCACTGACAACCAGTCTCATATTTCTTATCCAGTTCCATTGATCATCGGGGTGCAGGTTTGACCGGCACACTGGTCACACTGACCCTAAACAAAATGCCTGAGGCTGATGTAAATGCTGACCACTGGTGTACATATGCATGTATGCGTAAGAGAGTATTCACAGGCTCACCTATTACCGTATTCTTCGGACTATAAGGCGATACTTTTTCCCCCTAGACTGACACACCCTGCGCCTTATAATGTGACTGATAATATAGTAAGAAAATAGAATGACAAAATCTACATTTTGTGTAAAATTTGGCAGGTGCGCCTTATAATCTGAAAAACATGTTAGATCATCCACTAAGACAACTTCTTCTTCTTCTTCGATCACCAAAACAGTTTCCTACCAATTATGAGCGCAGATGCGTCATGCTACCGTTATGCGCCATACTAAGAAATAGCTAGGTCCAGTAAGTCCAACTTCGGCTGGAGGAAATCATTTTTAAAGTTTTTTTTTTTTTAAAGGCAGAAGAATGGACCAGTAAGGCAGAAAGATAGTAGATGACAGTAAGCAAAGAGAAAGAAAAGGCAGAGTGAAAGAGAGTGACAGATTAGAGGAAGCTACAAGTACAGAACTTCCAGAAGGTGGGGGAACGATTTATACAAAAGATCCACCACCCCAGCATCCCCACTGGGGGGACTAAGACAACTAATCTCTACACTCACCCTGGGTGTGCAGGTGTCATTGGTGCACTGGTCACAGTGGCTGTCCACTACGACGTAGGTCAGGCTGTTGCTGACGCTGACACTTCTTCGTCTTCTTGTTGTGCTTTCCTGACCGTTGAGACTGACGCTGATGTCGATGGTGTAGTCGACCGACACCGGGCAAATCACTGCGTTGTAGCCAAGGTAGGTGGCCGACACCGTGAAGCTCTCTCTCGTGACGTCCGTGCTGGCACCAATCTGACACAACGATAATGAAGATTTGATATACCCACATGGTCCTGCAACTTTCCTGAAAATGTCAGGCAAATCGGACCCAAAAAAAGGGGGAAAAAGAAAAAGAAAAAAAAAGAATTCTTACAAATGCAATAGTATTCTCCCTAAAGGGGAGGATCCTAATAATGACATTAATCTGACACACAAAGATATAATAGTAAAGAAAACTAAAAAAATATAAACAATCCTATCAAAAAAGGAAATGTATGTATGCTAGGCAGATCACCTTGCTGTCACCAAGCCGCCTTCCACAATGTCACAATTCTTCTTTGAAGCTTTGCTGTCATCATGCAGAACGGTTAACAGATAAAATATAAAAATAGAGAAGGAAAAAGACCTGCTGCTTGCACTGGGTTAAGACAAAAAACCTCACCTGGTTCAGCCGAGAAGGAACAGACTCCACTTCCAGCAACAAGCAACAAAAAAAGAGTTTAGGTTAGTGGGCGTAGGCTCAGATGATGATCTGGTCAGCGCTGATGAAAATGCGCTGACAGAGACATGCAGTGACAGTGGCCTCACTCATGATCAGTTGGTTCCACTCTGTGGCAGTCCGGATGAAGAAGGAGGTGTGATATTGCTCCGTTCTCGCGTTGGGGACACGAAATCCACGGGAATGGTTGATGGCCTGTCTTTCCAGGATGTTTTTTGTTTGAAACCCCTCCAACCTGGTTGGCTTAAATCCTGCGGTGATTTGTGGTGGCTGAAGCGAGGAATTTTTCTGCTGTGAATAAACTGGCTTTTTTAGGAGTGACATGACATGACAGGCTGGCAGCGTCAAACTGACCTAGTACCTGTTTAGGGCTGACATGATGCGACAGGCTGGCAGTGTCACACAAACTTACCTGTTTTGGGGTGACATGACACGTCAGGTTTTCAGTGTCAGCGAATCCAGAGCCGACCAGCACCAGCCTCTCAGGGCAGGGTCCCTGTCGCAGGTCGCAGTACGCCCCTCCCACGATGTACACCAGAACCGGGGGGGTAGTCAAGTCCACGGAACAGTCCGCGCCCGTGAAGCCAGTTTCGCACTCACAGAATCCTGCGGTGACAAACGAAATTATACTATAAAACGAATTTAAAAACAGTTTCACACAGCTAAAGTTTAGGCTCACCTTGGAGCCCCCCAAATTACATTGTTTGAAAAATGTCTTCAAATATATGATCTTTTCTACATTATTTTTCGGTTAACCATCTTGCATGGGTGCAACTACACAAAATGAAAAAAACAACCTGAAAGACCAGGGTCCAGGGGTAATGTCCCCCTGCAGCTGAAGAAAAAATTGATTTATGGAGGTATTTTAGTTGTTTCCACAATTCATATAAATGCTTATTTTAAAGTGTTTGAAGAATACAGTAGACACACAAAGATCTTGTTTCACAAGTTAAAAACTTCCTTTTCTGGTAAAATTCAAAAACAGGGAATCCTTGTATACCAGGAAAAGTTGCACCCATGCTCTTGCATTCGCATTTGTTACAGAAAAACCTTCTTCTGGTGTTCAGATGCTTTCAC
Organism: Phymorhynchus buccinoides; assembly: GCA_017654935.2. Lineage (NCBI taxonomy): Eukaryota > Metazoa > Mollusca > Gastropoda > Neogastropoda > Raphitomidae > Phymorhynchus > Phymorhynchus buccinoides. Next base: position 39,483,337 of record CM065704.1, read on the forward strand.
ACATTTTCAGGAAAATCTGTCTTTTGAAGCACACAGAGCACCATACAGTTACTATCGCATCATTGCAAATGAGAAGCTTCTTCATAGTGTGTGTATAAGCGCAAGCGCAAGCGTGATCACGTCACGCCACTTCTGATGGAGCTCCATTGGCTCCCTGTGCAGTTCCGCCTTCAGTATAAGCTGGCTGTTCTATCCTTCCGTCACTTTGAACAGACCCTTCCGCCTTACCTCTCCAGAGCTCTTCACACCTACACTCCTTCCCGCTCACTCAGGTCCTCAAACACAAAACTTCTGAAAGTTCCAAAAACAAATCTAAAATCATTTGGTGACCGCAGTTTCAGTTTCAGTGCCCCTGCTGTTTGGAATTCCCTCCCAGTCGATCTCCGCCATGAACCAACTATCTCTACTTTCAAAGCTAATCTCAAGACACACTACTTTCAAAGCTCATTCGGTTTGTAAATGTTTCCTTCTTGATCTTGTACCTGGGTGAATGAATGGGTGATAATGTTTTTGTGCGATTGCGGGTGTATCAGTGAATGGAAGCGCCTTGAGTGTAAAATAATTATAGATAGGCGCTATAGAAATACTATCAATTATTATTATTATTATTATAACAAGCCAGAATGTGATGAAAATGCCATCAGAGGGGTTCTCAGAGTGGGGGCAAGCTACGGGCGGTTTTGGGCGGTTTGAATACACAGAGGAAACTTCCGGCTGGGGTGGTTTGGGGTGGAATAAATGCAGGAGGGTTAAATTCATTTGCCTATGTCCATTAATTGTGGTGTTTTCTATTCTATTTGTTTGTGTTCAACAGTCGTTGAACCATATTTTTTCCACTGTATAAAGTGAGCAAAATATCAGCTTCTAGCTTGTTGTTGTTGGTAAGTTTGCTATCAATGTAGTGTGGACCTAATAAGAATTGTTTACCCCCCGTGGGGATACCGGGGGGTCTTTTGTCTAATTACATGGGTGCTCCTGTGAAATTTCAGAAATCCTGCAAGGGGGCGGCCCCAGTGGATTGCAGGAACAGCAAACACACATTTACTGCTCTTTCTTCACCCCTCTAGACTAGTACAAGTGCTACATTCCTTTGAATATAGCAAATGCTTATATAGGCCCTTTTTATTGTACAAGTTTGTGTATGTGTGTAAGAATATCGTTGTTTCTCAAATCGCATAATCCGGCGAAACCGGCTCTAGGCAATTTAAAAATCCTGCAATTCAGGACATCCTGAAAGAAAGAGCACCCATGTAAATAGTTCCCCCACCTTCTGGAAGTTCTGTGCTTGTAACTTCCTCTCATCTGTCACTCTCTTTGACTCTGCCTTTTCCCTTTGCTTACTGTTATCTACTATCTTTCTGCCTTACCGGTCCATTCTGCCATTTTTCACAAAACACTTTCAAAAAGAGTTCCTCCAGCCGAAGTCGGACTTGCTGGGCCTAACTATTTCTTAGCTAGGCGCATAACAGCAGCATGACGCATCTGCGCTCATAATTGACAGGAAACTGTCTCAGCGATCGAAGAAAAAGAAGAAAGAAGAAGAAGACCCTGCTTAACAGGCAAACCTGTATCACTGACAGCTCGTCAATCAGGACAGATTTACCCAGTCACTTATCTACTTATCGCCTTGGCGGCTGGTTGACCAGAGCAGTTTTGTAGATGCAGAGACTTCAGATGTTCAGAAACTTAATTTTATAAAGATGAGAATTTCGGCCGAGAGAATAATAGAACTGACAAATTTAGTCATACCGTTTATGCATGATCCATGTGCAGAGCAGTTTTCTGGGCACAGGCCCTGGATGGTCACCAAGTTGGGGGACAGTAGTCCCCCTCCATCGGTCACCCAGAGGGACACGTTGGTGGTCAGCTGGTGAATGCACATGAACTCCACAGTGCGTATGGCAGTCAGCGTCCATACCTCCTCACCAGATACCTGAAAGCAGCCAAGTAGCTACATGAACTCCACAGTGCGTACGGCAGTCAGCGTCCATACCTCGTCACCAGATACCTGAAAGCAGTCAAATTGTTACACATAGAAAACAGTCACATAGTAACAAGATTTATGGAGTAATTTGATCATTACGGTCAGCTGGTGAATGGTCGGAGTCGGGCCGTGTTGTGCCGGTGGAATGGATGACACGAACTCACAAAGCATGCATCATGTGCAGTCTAAACAAAGACTTTGGGCGCAGGGCAGGGAAAATATCCCAATCGGAAAGAAAATAGACCTAAAGACAAAAAGAGAGGAGGGAACGAGAGAATGAGCTTCAATGACGAGGAAACAGGTGGGTTTTGAGATTTGATTTGAAAGCAGAGAGGATCAGTCGCTGACGGAGGGAGAGAGGAAGTTTGTTCCAGGAGGTTGGTCCTGAATCAGCAAAAGAGCGCCGACCAACAGTTGAAAGCTTATACCTAGGGATCTGGAGAGATAGAGGGTCAGGGTTTGTTCCAGGAGGTTGGTCCTGAAACAGCAAAAGAGCGCCGACCAACAGTTGAAAGCTTATACTTAGGGATCTGGAGAGATAGAAGGTCAGGGTTTGTTCCAGGAGGTTGGTCCTGAAATAGCAAAAGAGTGCCGACCAACAGTTGGGATCTGGAGATATAGAGGGTCGGGGTTTGCTCCAGGAGGTTGGTCCTGAAACAGCACAAGAGCGCCGACCAACAGTTGAAAGCTTATACCTAGGGATCTGGAGAGATAGAGGGTTGGGGTTTGTTCCAGGAGGTTGTTCCTGAAACAGCAAAAGAGTGCCGACCAACAGTTGAAAGCTTATACCTAGGGATCTGGAGATATAGAGGGTTGGGGTTTGTTCCAGGAGGTTGGTCCTGAAACAGCAAAAGAGTGCCGACCAACAGTTGAAAGCTTATACCTAGGGATCTGGAGATATAGAGGGTTGGGGTTTGTTCCAGGAGGTTGGTCCTGAAACAGCAAAAGAGTGCCGACCAACAGTTGAAAGCTTATACCTAGGGATCTGGAGATATAGAGGGTTGGGGTTTGTTCCAGGAGGTTGTTCCTGAAACAGCAAAAGAGTGCCGACCAACAGTTGAAAGCTTATACCTAGGGATCTGGAGATATAGAGGGTCGGGGTTTGCTCCAGGAGGTTGGTCCTGAAACAGCAAAAGAGCGCCGACCAACAGTTGAAAGCTTATACCTAGGGATCTGGAGAGATAGAGGGTTGGGGTTTGTTCCAGGAGGTTGTTCCTGAAACAGCAAAAGAGTGCCGACCAACAGTTGAAAGCTTATACCTAGGGATCTGGAGATATAGAGGGTTGGGGTTTGTTCCAGGAGGTTGTTCCTGAAACAGCAAAAGAGTGCCGACCAACAGTTGAAAGCTTATACCTAGGGATCTGGAGATATAGAGGGTTGGGGTTTGTTCCAGGAGGTTGTTCCTGAAACAGCAAAAGAGTGCTGACCAACAGTTGAAAGCTTATACCTAGGGATCTGGAGATATAGAGGGTTGGGGTTTGTTCCAGGAGGTTGTTCCTGAAACAGCAAAAGAGTGCCGACCAACAGTTGAAAGCTTATACCTAGGGATCTGGAGATATAGAGGGTTGGGGTTTGTTCCAGGAGGTTGTTCCTGAAACAGCAAAAGAGTGCCGACCAACAGTTGAAAGCTTATACCTAGGGATCTGGAGATATAGAGGGTCGGGGTTTGCTCCAGGAGGTTGGTCCTGAAACAGCAAAAGAGCGCCGACCAACAGTTGAAAGCTTATACCTAGGGATCTGGAGAGATAGAGGGTTGGGGTTTGTTCCAGGAGGTTGTTCCTGAAACAGCAAAAGAGTGCCGACCAACAGTTGAAAGCTTATACCTAGGGATCTGGAGATATAGAGGGTTGGGGTTTGTTCCAGGAGGTTGTTCCTGAAACAGCAAAAGAGTGCCGACCAACAGTTGAAAGCTTATACCTAGGGATCTGGAGATATAGAGGGTTGGGGTTTGTTCCAGGAGGTTGTTCCTGAAACAGCAAAAGAGTGCTGACCAACAGTTGAAAGCTTATACCTAGGGATCTGGAGAGATAGAGGGTTGGGGTTTGTTCCAGGAGGTTGTTCCTGAAACAGCACAAGAGCGCCGACCAACAGTTGAAAGCTTATACCTAGGGATCTGGAGATATAGAGGGTTGGGGTTTGTTCCAGGAGGTTGGTCCTGAAACAGCAAAAGAGCGCCGACCAACAGTTGAAAGCTTATACCTAGGGATCTGGAGAGATAGAGGGTTGGGGTTTGTTCCAGGAGGTTGTTCCTGAAACAGCAAAAGAGACCAACAGTTGAAAGCTTATACCTAGGGATCTGGAGAGATAGAGGGTTGGGGTTTGTTCCAGGAGGTTGGTCCTGAAACAGCAAAAGAGCGCCGACCAACAGTTGAAAGCTTATACCTAGGGATCTGGAGAGATAGAGGGTTGGGGTTTGTTCCAGGAGGTTGGTCCTGAAACAGCAAAAGAGCGCCGACCAACAGTTGAAAGCTTATACCTAGGGATCTGGAGAGATAGAGGGTTGGGGTTTGTTCCAGGAGGTTGTTCCTGAAACAGCAAAAGAGCGCCGACCAACAGTTGAAAGCTTATACCTAGGGATCTGGAGAGATAGAGGGTTGGGGTTTGTTCCAGGAGGTTGGTCCTGAAACAGCAAAAGAGCGCCGACCAACAGTTGAAAGCTTATACCTAGGGATCTGGAGAGATAGAGGGTTGGGGTTTGTTCCAGGAGGTTGTTCCTGAAACAGCACAAGAGTGCCGACCAACAGTTGAAAGCTTATACCTAGGGATCTGGAGAGATAGAGGGTTGGGGTTTGTTCCAGGAGGTTGTTCCTGAAACAGCAAAAGAGTGCCGACCAACAGTTGAAAGCTTATACCTAGGGATCTGGAGATATAGAGGGTCGGGGTTTGTTCCAGGAGGTTGTTCCTGAAACAGCACAAGAGCGCCGACCAACAGTTGAAAGCTTATACCTAGGGATCTGGAGAGATAGAGGGTTGGGGTTTGTTCCAGGAGGTTGGTCCTGAAACAGCAAAAGAGTGCCGACCAACAGTTGAAAGCTTATACCTAGGGATCTGGAGAGATAGAGGGTCACACACACACACTCTCTCTATTTTTTCGTTCTCCTCCCCCCACTCTCTCTGTCTCTCTCTATTTACCTGTTGCTATGTTTATATACTATGCTTTACAACAAAGGGAACAGTTTATGCCACTTGTAAATCCTTAACTTGCTAAATAGCTTTTTTGTCATATCCGCATTCATTTTTGCTTGTCAAAGTATTGTTCTAAACATTGTGTTCTTTACCTGCTTTTGCTTTAGTCGTGTGCATATTTTAGTTGCACCTCCAAATGTGTATAGGTCGGTGGCCTCACATTAAAATTCATTGCGTCATTGCGTCTCTATTTACCTGAAGATCTGTGATGCAGGTTTCCACCTGGGCCTCAATGTCCAGAAGCAGTCCGGTGATGGACCCACAGACAGCGTACACCTCACTGCTCATGATGGCCTGTCTGCACATTGCCTCAGCGTCTGTTCTGTTCATGGCTGGGGTCTGAAACCATCGGACAGACCAAAATGCAATAGTATTATAGCATGCCTTTCCTACACATCGCCTCAGCGTCAGTTCTGTTCATGGCTGGGGTCTGAAACCATCGGAAAGACCAAAATGCAATAGTATAATTTATAGCATGCTTTTCCTACACATCGCCTCAGCGTCTGTTCTGTTCATGGCTGGGGTCTGAAACCATCGGAAAGACCAAAATGCAATAGTATTATAGCATGCCTTTCCTACACATCGCCTCAGCGTCTGTTCTGTTCATGGCTGGGGTCTGAAACCATCGGATAGACCAAAATGCAATAGTATTATAGCATGCCTTTCCTACACATCGCCTCAGCGTCTGTTCTGTTCATGACTGGGCTCTGAAACCATCGGAAAGACCAAAATGCAATAGTATAATTTATAGCATGCTTTTCCTACACATCGCCTCAGCGTCTGTTCTGTTCATAGCTGGGCTCTGAAACCATCGGAAAGACCAAAATGCAATAGTATAATTTATAGCATGCTTTTCCTACACATCGCCTCAGCGTCTGTTCTGTTCATAGCTGGGCTCTGAAACCATCGGAAAGACCAAAATGCAATAGTATAATTTATAGCATGCTTTTCCTTTGCAGATTGTTTTTTATATGCTTAATATTTCATTGTGTTGTTGTGTTTGTTGATGTGCATTGCACCTGCAACCATATTTATCCTATGTGAGATAACGTATGCTTGACTTGACTTGACAATCCCAGACTGGTACCGTCTGAATCAAGACAACGCAACACCTGAGGCATTTGAAACACTGCCTCTTGTCTCACGCCTCAAATTACTAATTATATATATAACAAGCTCTTTTTTTTCCTTCTAGGTGCTCTTTCACAAGTTTTTCCGTTGATGTATTGATCCAGAAGTGGTCTCTACAAATGTACCATATGCAGACCTGTTTACCCCTATTTTGCAAAGTTGTAATTTCTGAAACAAAAAACCCGTAATTTTGAAGAAAAAAAATGTAATCCAACGCGTGACCAATGAACGTCGATATCGTACTGATCTGAGTGTGCAATACTAATGTCCGTCGAGCAGTAGACACAGAACACATGCTCGTCACCTAGTGCTGAACGACGTATTCCTGGAATTTTGAGGTCACTTTCCCGGAATTTCTGTGCCACTTTTGATGTCTTTTCTTTTGATTTTCGACCAGAAGATACAGAAGCTTCGGAATGCACTCGCTTGGACGCCATTTCGAAACAGAAAAGGAAATGGCACGAAATGACTTTTCACCGCATCGTTTCAAAAGCTTCGCTTACCGACTTAACTGTAGTGGGTTTTTTTATATTTAGGATTTTTTTTCCCATATTTTTTTTTCGTAGCCGTAATTTGACCTTTTCCCCGTAAAAATTACGGCAAAATCGGGATGGTAAACAGGTCTGCATATGCAGAATGGAGAAACACTGTACATTATAAAAACATTTCTAAACACATGTACAGGATACTCTGTTTCTCTTTGTAACCCCTCTCTCACCATCCCTGTCTTTCCCTCCCCTTTATCTCTCCCTCCCTCCCTCCCTCCCTATCTTTCTGTCTCTTGCTCTATCTCTCCCTTTGCATCTCTTAACGTTTTTCATCTCTTTTCTTGCCGTTTGATTGAGTTTGTCTTTTTTGTTGGTGACTGGTTTTCAATTTTCAAGATTCTTGTGCAACAAGAGATCGCTTTTGAGCAGCAATTCGCTTAGCAACGGGAAAAAGTTTTATTACCGCGAATGTCTGTTGAGCCAGTTCTTACCACATGTCAGGCATTACCTGCATTACCGGCACGTAGGTGATGTTGAAGGAGTAGAAGAATTGACCCTGGGTGTGACCGCACCCTTCGGGGGTCTGGGACACCGAGAGATAAAGCGACGTCACGTCCTCCCCTGTAACAATAGCCACCAGACAATGTTACTACTGGGACACCGAGAGATAAAGCGACGTCACGTCCTCCCCTGTAACAATAGCCACCAGACAATGTTACTACTGGGACACTGAGAGATAAAGCGACGTCACGTCCTCCCCTGTAACAATAGCGACCAGACAATGTCACTACATCAACCAATCCCCATCAATGTTAACACAACGCTGAGGAAGCAGAAGAATCGCCCCTCGGTATGATTGCAGCTTTTAAGGATACTGGGCGTCCCCCGTAGGGATACCAGGGGTCTTTTGTATCAATAGTTCCCCCATCTCCTGGAAGTTCTGTGCTTGTAACTTCCTCTAATCTGTCACTCTCTTTGACTCTGCCTTTTCCCTTTGCTTAGTTTCATCTACTATCTTTCTGCCTTACCGGTCCATTCTCCCACCTTTTTTTCAAGACACTCTAACCAAGAATTTATCCAGCCAAAGACAGACATGCTGGGCCTACCTATTTAGGCCTAGTAAGGCGCATAATGGCAGCATGATGCATCCGCGCTCATAACTGACAGGAAAGTGTCTGAGCAATCGTCAAAGAAGAAGGAGGATACTGGGCCACTGACAGATAAAACGATATTTGCATCTTCACCTGTCAACGTCATCCAGCAACAACAACAAAGAAATAAAAACGAGAAAAGAGGCCTACAATGGACAAATTGACTTCTTGATTCCATAAAATCCAGCTAGGTTTCCCTGGGGGGAAAAAAGCTAAGATCCTTGCAGGGGCATGGGAAAGTTAGAAAGTGAGGAGAGAGAGAGAGAGAGAGAGAGAGAGAGAGAGAGAGAGAGAGAGAGAGAGAGAGAGAGAGAGAGAGAGAGAGAGAGGGGGGAGAGAGAGAGAGAGAGAGAGAGAGAGAGAGAGACCTCTTTATTCCATAAAATCCACCTAAGATCCCTAGGTAATATGCAGACATGAGAAAGGGCGAAAGAGAGAGTGAGAGAGAGAGAGTGAGAGAGGTAGAGAGAGAGAGAGAGCGAAAGAGAGAGAAATTGAGTGAGAGAGAGAGAGAGAGAGTGAAAGAGAAATTGAGAGAGAAAGAGAGAGAGAGAGAGAGAGAGAGAGAGAGAGAGAGAGAGAGAGAGAGAGAGAGAGAGAAAGCGAGCGAGCGCAAAATCAATTTAAGAAAGAAGTGTTCAGCCAAACCAACCTACCATCAGTGAAAGCGGAGGCAGGGAAGGAGCAGGGTGGGCTGTAGATGCTGTCGGCACAGGAGTTGTCCCCCGTCTGTCCGCAGTTACAGTACTTGTTCTCTTCCGCCGTCCACATCAGCTGGTCGCTACTCTCCAGACAATAGCCATTCAGGTAGGACCACTCAGACCTGAAAGGTGAAGAAACAAAAAAACAGAGATGAGATTCCCAGAAAACCAAAAAGGAGGAAAAAAGAAGCCGGGGGTTCCGGGGCCCGGTGTAGGCAACATCAACAAATGGATAACAACTTCCGCTTTAAGCTTTGCAAACTGCAGAGTAATGATAACATAGAGCAGTCTTGGCTGCCCCAAGCAGTAACCGGAAACGACCATTTGAAAATGAACCAATCGAGAACAAAATATCAATCAAACTTCTTGCGACATTTACAATTCAATACAAAACCTAACACCCCTACCCGCACCCCCCAATTTTCTCAATGGATTTACACTGATCTCAAAAATGACCCCTGGGGCCATCAAAAAGGAGGAAGAGGAAAAATCTCATCTCTGAAAAAAGAAATGCACTACAATTTCAAGTCTGTCCACAGTTACAGTAATGAGGCGTTATACGACTTCTTGGCAACACGGAAAGGACAATAATTTTAGGACTGAGTTGACCATGCCACCTTGTGACGAGTCAGGGGCAAATAATGTTCTGTGGCTGTATACTACTACTTTGTGACAGGCAAGGGCCATAATCTTATGTATGTGCGTCTCAGTGCACGCGACAGGGGCAGATAATTTTCAGTATTAAGCCTCATTGTTATCTGTTGAAGTCCACGTTAACTGGTTGCCACTTTCCAGACAACAGCCGTTCACCTAGGACCACTCCGACCAGAAAATAACAAAATAAAAGGCAAATACTTTGCAGCTTTCAATTCCAATACATTTATATTTCCAGTCTGTCCACAGATACAGTTAGTTGTTATCTTCCGCAGTCCACGTTAGCTGGTCTCCACTCTCCAGACAATAGCCTTTCACCCAGGACCACTCTGACCTGCAAACCCCCGAAAGTCAAAATTGTGATTATTTTCATATTTATTATATAACAGCATGGACTTCCATGTATCAAAGATGGTGGAAATTTCAAAAGTGAAGAGTTATCTGGGGTGAACACATGGTTGTTGGCAGGGGAAGGTAACCCGGGTTAGACCGTGGGGTTACTCCCCTTGGGTGGTTTGTTTTTTGGTTGCTATGGCATGTGTGATTTCCGGATCGATTGGTGTTTATGCTATTGTTTTGAGTGTTGGTAATGTATGGTTAGTATAGATTTAGACCTTTAAAAAATAAAAAACAACCTTTTACTTGATCTGATCATTACATTTCTGCAGAATGGCATGTTTTCAAGCATCAAACTGTGGGGGACTGTTGCAGAGCTGCAGCTGAACGTGGGATCTTTTTCAACCCAACTGTATTTTACATGAGCATGGCAGAGATGAAAGGAAAAGAAAAGAAAAATGAAATGAAAAGACGGAGAAAAAAAAAGAAGAAAAAAAAAGATTGTTGATAACAACTGACCTCCATGTCTGAGAGAAGGAATCTGGTCTCTTCCCTCTGTCGGAGGAGAGTTCACCGTCAGGTTTGCGCAGTTCGTTGGTGTCGTCTCCATCCAGTGTTCCGCACAGCCCTGAAACCATCAGCATCAACGACCAATGAGAAATGTCAGTGCTAGATCAGGTTTGCGCAGTTCGTTGGTGTCGTCTCCATCCAGTGTTCCGGACAGCCCTGAAACCATCAGCATCAACGACGAATGAGAAATGTCAGTGCTAGATCAGGTTTGCGCAGTTCGTTGGTGTCGTCTCCATCCAGTGTTCCGCACAGCCCTGAAACCATCAGCATCAACGACCAATGAGAAATGTCAGTGCTAGATCAGGTTTGCGCAGTTCGTTGGTGTCGTCTCCATCCAGTGTGCCGCACAGCCCTGAAACCATCAGCATCAACGACGAATGAGAAATGTCAGTGCTAGATCAGGTTTGCGCAGTTCGTTGGTGTTGTCTCCATCCAGTGTTCCGCACAGCCCTGAAACCATCAGCATCAACGACCAATGAGAAATGTCAGTGCTAAGGCCGTGTACACACATAAGCGGATATTCCATTCTGAAACAAATTATTCATTGTTTGGTGTGACATGCTATTTTATACAGGTTTAAGTCTTGTTTGATGTTTTTAATCTGTGTGGATATTTTTTTTTTTTTAAATGATTTTACTGCTAGATTTTGTTTTTAGTATAATTACTATGTACCTGAATAATTTGTGTATTTATTTCCCCCAAATATTTTTGTGATGCCTTTGTAAAGCGCGATGAGCCCGCTATGGGGTATCGCGCTATATAAATATTCGTTATTATTATTAAACCTGTGTGTAATCCATAAATAAGTGAAACAAAGCTTTCACAGGTCAATGACCGCATGACCGGAAGTGGGGGATAACTGGCCTACTTCCGGATAAGAGAGTAGCTGCCCTTGGCTAATTTCGTTTTACTATGTGCTATGGTTCCAGATTGAGCGTGAATATGCTATTGTTTTGAGCGTTGGTCAGCATGGTTATAATAGATTGAGAAATTTTAGTGCTAAGGCCGTGTACACACATAAGCGGATATTCCATGTGGAAACCTGTGCGCAATCCATAAATAAGTGAAACAAAGAAGGGAAAAGATTTGCGCACGTGTCCGATTTTCCCCTATATGCGTAAACTTTTATCCTTCTTTCTTCCACTTATTTAAGGTTTTTCGTACGGAACTTACGCGTCTAATGTGAACCCGGCCTAAAAGAAGAAACGAAATAAAACCAGGAGCACTTTGAATCACATGTTTTTCAACAATCTCATTTCTGTGTACTGATTATCTTTGAAAACAAAGTGCCGTGGGGGATACCGGGGGGTTGTCTTCCGTACAACTAGTTGCCCCACCTTCTGGAAGTTCTGTGCTTGTAACTTCCTCTAATCTGTCTCCCTCTTTGACTCTGCCTTTCTCCTGCTTGCTTTGTGTCATCTACTATCTTTCTGACTTTTTGGCCCATTCTCCTGCCTTTTTTCACCAAAAAAATCTTCCATATATTATTTTTCTCCTTTGAGCTCCTCCAAAATCGGAATGCGTTGGCTGAATGCAGCGAGGAGACCAGTGAAAACTGGAAAACAGGCACGTTGTGGCCTTTTGGCCTTGAAACGCAGAAGAAGAAGCTTCATATGAAAATATACCTTATTTTACGGACTATTGGGCACTGCAATGACCACCTTTTGCAAGAGTGAATGCCCTTGGTAGATTATGAGTACTGACCAAACAAGGGCATAACTCTCGCCGATAACCCTATTTGAGGCCACTGAATGGCTGCTTTTTGCAAGAGTGAATGCCATTTTGGATACTGACCAACAAGGGCTTTAATCTTGCTGTCAAGGGCGTTAATAACCCTAGTTGCAGTGGCCAATACGGCGATATTTAAAAAACTTAGACCCCTGCGCCTTATAATATGACCAGTAATAAAGTAAGAAACTGTAGGAACAAAATCAGAATTTTGTGTCAAATTTGGGGGTTGCGCATTATAATAGAGTGTGCGCCTTATTAGAGTCTGTAGTAATACAAATTATACTGATAAGCTCAAGCTAAAAAACAGAAACGAAGTTTACCACATTTTTTAGACCATAAGGCGCACTTTATTACTAGCCACATCCCCCAAAATGTACACACGATTCAGGTTTTGTTAGTACACTTTCAAAGTACAGACAAACCTCTATTTTAAGACTTCCAAAATGTCCGGAAAAATCGGTCGTAAATTGGAGGGGTCGTATGACGGAGGTTTTTACTGGCAGCCATAGAAAGAAACAGTTCAGCACAGTTCATACTCTCTTCTTCATGCACACATACAATGACATATTAAAACTGGATTTGGGTCTTTCGAACTCCATAGGATTGTGCAATCGATACATTACAGTTTCACTTTGCAGACTTCTGTTAATCACCTCCACTCTCATCCAAAGTCAGTGGTTTTCTTTTTCAAAGTCAGTGGTTTTCGTGCTTTTCCTACGCTCTCCGCCATCTTTTCTACAACAAGGGAAGCGACTCCGCTTTCAGGCCCTTGACCGTGGTTGTTTCCCTTTGCTCGAAGTCTATGCAGACGACAGCAACGGTCGTAAAAACCAACAAAATGGCGGTCGTAAGTCGCGTTTTAGAGGAAGTCGTTTAAGAGAGGTCGCTTACATAGTAAAATGCATCTGTGCCAACAAATCCGGTCTCAAATGAGAGGTGGTCGCTTAACAGAGGGTCGTAAAATAGGGGTTTGTCTGTATTTTGTTCACCATATATGGAAAAAAACGTGTCGCCTTATAGTCCGTGAAATACAGTATCACTCTTGCAGTAGCTACCATATTTTTCCGACTATAAGGCGCAACCCCCCCACCCCCCTAAAAAAAAAAAAAAAGGAGTGTAAAAAAGGTTACAGGAAACAGACCTTCGGTGTGCTGGAAATCGGAGGCGGAGGCCTGGATTCGAATGTTGAGGAACGTCTTCAAGTGAATACCCACGCTGGCTTCCACGTACATGCCTGTGGGCAGGTAGACCTGAAACAGCAAAACACACCAAAATACTGTCACCTCAGGTCAGGTCAGGTCAGGTAGTTAGGACATTAGGCCTCGCGGCCTCTTCACTGTCCGGTCATTTTTGTTTGAACTTTTGCACAGCTGAGAGGTTTTGATATTTTGTTTTCGGCAAATCTGCCTTTTAGTCATGCTCATATTGCAGTTTTGGTATGTTGGTGCATTTATCGAGGAGGTTTTTGAATTGTGTTAGAATCTGTGCTCGTTTAATATGTGCAGGAAGAGTATTCCAAAACTTTGTTACTCTGTTAGAAAAGAATTTGTTTCTATTATTAGTTTGAAATGAAACTGAAAGAAAGTTCTGAAATGATGCCCTACTCCTTAATCATATAAATCTATTTTCATTTTTTCTTTTAGTTATGCTATTTACAGAAGAGCACGTAGATTTTGGGTTAAAATCAAACGCTCTTTAAAAAAAAAATCACGCAGGACAGTCACTCAAAGAAAAGGGGAACAAAAGATTTTTAAAAAAGAGAGGGGGAGGGCAACATCAAAGAATATACCAGCTTCTTAAGAGCAAAAATGGAATGTGGCAGATGGAAAGATAAAGTCTGAAAGCTGTCGGTGATGCTTCAGTTACCCAAGGCTACCAGATTCATCTTCTTCTTCTTCGGTCGCTCACAGTTTCCTGTCAATTATGAGTGCAGATGCTTCATGCTGCTGTTATGCGCCTAACTAAGAAATAGTTAGGCCCAGCAAGTCCGACTTTGGCTGGAGGAAATGTTTTTGAAAAGTGTTTCGTGAAAAAAGGCAGGAGAATGGACCGGTAAGGCAGAAAGATAGTAGATGACAGTAAGCAAAAGGGAAAAGGCAGAGTCAAAGAGAGTGACAGATTAGAGGAAGATACAAGCAGAGAACTTCCAGAAGATGAGGGAACTATTTAAACAAAAGACCCCTCGGTATCCCCACGGGGGGGACGAGATTCATGATGATGATGATATTTCAAGCGGAAATAAAAACAGATTAAACACTACTGGCAAGGATATACTCACTCTGTATTTCTTTCCACCCAAGAAGCGGTGAATGGTTGTGCCCGGGGTGAGCTGCCCGTTGAGGTAGAGGCGCACGTCCATGGGGGCGCTGGATCCTGAGGAACAGCGATCGAGGACCACCACATCATCCACGGAGCGAATCATCACCGCACAGTTACAGGAGGCTCCACCATTGCCACACTTCTTGTACAGAGCGTGGACCTGAAATAATAATGAAGGTGATGATAATAAAGTATGTTTTGTACAATATCCATGGAGCGAAGGTGATGATAATAAAGTATGTTTTGTACAATATCCATGGAGCGAACAATCACTGCACAGTTACAGGAGGCTCCACCATTGCCACACTTCTTGTACAGAGCGTGGACCTGAAATAATAATGAAGGTGATGATAATAAAGTATGTTTTGTACAATATCCATGGAGCGAACAATCACCGCACAGTTACAGGAGGCTCCACCATTGCCACACTTCTTGTACAGAGCATGGACCTGAAATAATAATGAAGGTGATGATAATAAAGTATGTTTTGTACAATATCCATCACCGCACAGTTACAGGAGGCTCCACCATTGCCACACTTTTTGTACAGAGCATGGACCTGAAATACTAATGATGCGTTGAACACGGAGCGAACCATCACCGCACAGCTACAGGAGGCTCCACCATTGCCACACTTCTTGTACAGAGCGTGGACCTGAAATATAATGATGGTGATGATAATAAAGTTGATGTTAAGTACATTATTCACGGAGCGAACCATCACCGCACAGCTACAGGAGGCTCCACCATTGCCACACTTCTTGTACAGAGCGTGGACCTAAAATATAATAATGGTGATGATAATAAAGTTGATGTTAAGTACAATATCCATGGAGCTAACCATCACCGCACAGTTACGGGAGGCTCCACCATTGCCACACTTCTTGTACAGAGCATGGACCAGAAAACAAATCAATGATCATCATCATCAACAATTACCAAGTCCAATCATCACCGCACCGTTACAGGAGACCCTACTTTGCTATGGGCATTGCACAGTGTGTGTAGCTGGAAAATAACAATCATAATCATCATCATCATCATCATAGTATGGACAAAGGAGTTCACAAATCGAACCTTCACCGCATAGTTACAGGAGGCATCACCATTGTCACGCACCTTGTGCAGAGCGTGCACCAGCAAAATAAGGATGACCATGATACAGTAGAACCTACCTTTCAAGACCTTGAATAATCATCCAAAATAAGGTCTTATGTGGGAGGGAATTACATAAGGGAAGGGGGCAGTGGGTGGATGCCTCGTGCCTCCATACGGGGAGCTGGACGACCCCACCCCCTCCACGAGTCTCTCCCCGTGGGGATACCGGGGGGTCTTTTGTAAAAATAGTTCTCCTCCGAAGCCAGAGCGTGGCTGCCCATGTGGTGGAGTTTTCAAAAAACGGTCAAACACGTAATGTTCTCACCCCTAGCTAGTGCGCTTGTATCATAGTGTTCAAGTGCCTCGGCTGTTGGGATGATCCCTGGAGTCTTTAAGCCAGGGTAAGACAACAACAGCAACAACAACTACAGACATTCTTACCTCAAATGGAAGAGTGGTGTGGCGGAAGAGTATAAACTCCCCTTGTAAGAAGTTGTCGTATTGGCTGAAATAAAAAAAACAGGCATGGTCACTTGCAGAGAAAAATCAAAGTAATAACTAAAAAAATGAATCACACACACACACACTTGTAGAAACACACACACCAGGCACGGTAGTGGGGGCAAAGTGAGTTTCACGGAAGAATATCCAACCAATTCTGCTTTTCATTTGAAAGATGTCGACTCAAACTAAAATGATGAAGTTGGGCGTCAAAATGAAGAAGAAGAAGAAGAAAAAGAAGCACTAGGATCACAAATATGGAAACGTGTGGCGTGAGCTAGGCCGCGCACGACTGCTAACTTCGGTGGGAAGTTGCTTGTTCAGTCATTCACATCCGGTTCCGCGAAGCGATTGCATAGGTTTTAACGCACGTAATTATTAGGCACCCAAGCGAATTTTTATCCCGGCTTTTTTGTGTGTGTGTGTGAAATTTTCACTTTCGCGGATTTTCCGCGATTCGCGGAGGTCTACCATGCCTGACACACACACACCTGTAGACACACATATCAGTTAAATAAAAACAAAGCTTACAAGTAGGCAAAATTAATCTCTACCCACAGTAATCCATTCTTTCCCACAAACACAAAAACCATGTTAACATTTTAATCCTTGAAAAGTAGTTCCTAAAGACTTTGACCGATTTGAACGGATTACGAATGGTCAAATTTTCATACATGTCACTGCAAATATTAATTTGCTTAGGTATGTTAGACATAGAACTTAGGATTCTCTACAGCATAATGGTTAATATCTCTTACTATCCCTGCCTGCCACGCAACAGACCAGGGTTCAATACCTATACTGTGCAGACATGGAGGAATTTTAATGGCACACACACACATGTGACCCAGCACCACGAAAGGGACATTAAAGTGAACAAATGACCATTCTGAGAAAATGGTACAGTTAAGATCTGCAGGCAATTCTCTTTCTCATGATATAAAAAACATTCTTGTATCCTCTTTTGTTGCCAAGTTATGAGCATTTAAAGTTGGTAAGGTGACTGTCGGCCGTTTTGAGGAATCAGTCTAAAGGCTAGTCTATCTTAAGAAAATGCACCAACCAATTTTAAAGCACTTTTTGGAATATTTAAAGACCATATTAAAGCTTGTCTTTTATAGATATGAAAGATAAGATGTTAGAGAGCATGAAAATACCCATAACTCAAAAATGATTAAAAAAAATGAAATTTTTGACTTTGTAGGCCTGTTGTAAGAAACTAACTCAGCGCTTTTATAGATATGAAAGATAAGATGATAGAGAGCATGAAAATACCATAACTCAAAAATGTTTAAATGAGATTTTCGACTTTGCAGGCCTGTTTTAAGAAACTAGCCCAGCGACTTAATGTCCCTTTTGTGATGCTGGGTCAGATATACGTGCAAGTTCCATGCAGAAACCTATGCGTAATCTGCCCAAAACACTGGAAGTAAGAAATATGAAAGAGTGTGCACATTACACACGGAAACCCATGCGCAACCCCATCCGCTCATTTCTTATATAAGTGCGTGGGGGTTTCCGCACAAAACTCGAGGATTGCGGATCTAATGTGTGTGTGTGTCCTAAGTCTTCAAATGGGGTGATGGGGATCAAAGAGTTAATCTTGATTTTTTTTTTCTTTCACTTACAGGCCGTCGAAAGTGGTGATGTGTGGATCGTTGATGGACTGACAGAGTCCGCCTTCGTCAGAGTCCACCACTACCACCTGCACAAAACGAATACGAATGTTTAATCAGGTCAAGGCCATAGCCCCATACTGATGAAGTTCACATAAACAAATTTGTATAAGAAAAAGAAGGAAGAAGCCAACAACAAGCAAACACATCATAATTGAAATAGTGCATGAAAAAATGCAGCATAACGCAACACTACTAAATCAAAGTATATGCCTAGGACAATGCATTATGAATTATCTTACTAGCTAAAACAAACAAGAGAGAGAGAGTGAGAGAGAGAGAGAGAGAGAGAGAGAGAGAGAGAGAGAGAGAGAGAGAGAGAGAGAGAGAGAGAGAGAGAGAGAGAGAGAGAGAGAGAGAGAAAGACACAGAGAGAGAGAGCGAGAAAGAGACAGAGAGAGAGAGAGAGAGAGGAGAGAGACAGAGAGACAGAGAGAGAGACAAAGAGAGAGAGAAAGAGAAAGAGAGAGAAGAGAGAGAGAGAAAGACAGAGAGAGAGAGAGGGAGAGAGACAGAGAGAGAGAGAGAGAGAGAGAGAGAGAGAGAGAGAGAGAGAGAGAGAGAGAGAGAGAGAGAGAGAGAGATTCACGGTGGTTCATTGTATAGGCCTTTGACCTTTACAAGTGAATTGACATGAGCACAGACTTTGTTTTCTAAATTCTAATGCTTTGTGGACAAAAAGTGCAACATTCATCATAACAGTTGCATTTTCAGCAGCAATTAACAACACAAATTTAAACATAGATGGATGTTTATGATATTTAGCAGGAATCAAATCGTTTCTAAGATCTGCAGACAGAGAGAGAGAGAGAGGGGGGGGGGGAGAGAGAGAGAGAGAGGGGGGGGAGAGAGAGAGAGAGAGGGGGGGGGAGAGAGAGAGAGACATGAAGACAAAATATGGGGCAAGCACACATACACACACATTTATAAAGACACATGCATGCACACACATGCACAAGACTACACACATGGACTTGAACACACAACTCTATTTCCCCACCTCCCCACCTCCACACACCAATGCTCACGCAACTACCCACACACCCACTCACCTCCCCCACTATGTACCCACCCGTATCTCCCCACCCCCATCCCCTGCCTTAGTCTCTCCCCTCCCTCCCCACACTAACCTGCACTTGAGGCACCGTCACCTCTTACGACACATTCACCGACGTCACAAAGGTCGACGTCATTTCCAAGGTCCCTGTCTGGTCCCCATCCCCTGCCTCACTCTCTCCCCTCCCTCCCCACACTAACCTGCACTTGAGGCACCGTCACCTCTTACGACACATTCACCGACGTCACAAAGGTCGACGTCATTTCCAAGGTCCCTGTCTGGTCCCCATCCCCTGCCTCACTCTCTCCCCTCCCTCCCCACACTAACCTGCACTTGAGGCACCGTCACCTCTTACGACACATTCACCGACGTCACAAAGGTCGACGTCATTTCCAAGGTCCCTGTCTGGTCCCCATCCCCTGCCTCACTCTCTCCCCTCCCTCCACACACTAACCTGCACTTGAGGCACCGTCACCTCTTACGACACATTCACCGACGTCACAAAGGTCGACGTCATTTCCAAGGTCCCTGTCTGGTCCCCATCCCCTGCCTCACTCTCTCCCCTCCCTCCACACACTAACCTGCACTTGAGGCACCGTCACCTCTTACGACACATTCACCGACGTCACAAAGGTCGACGTCATTGTCCCTGTCTGGTCCCCATCCCCTGCCTTACTCTCTCCCCTCCCTCCCCACACTAACCTGCACTTGAGGCACCGTCACTTCGTAGGACACGTTCACCGACATCACAAAGGTCGACGTCATCTGCAAGGCCCCTGTCTGGTCCCCATCCATCAGCGGAGAATCGAACACGGCACGCACGGTCAGCGTCTGCGTTTCGCCGTAATTTTCGCTGGTGAAAATGACCCCGCACTGCAGAGCTTCCGAGTTTTCCGAGTCGTGAGCGATGACAGCTTGAGCCAGGGCTTTGCCTTGGCATGATGGTGTGTTCTGGGGGGGGATTCAGATAGAATCAATTTATCAATCGATCGATGAATCAATCTCATCCTAATTCACACACAAAAGGAAACGATAGATTTCCTGACAAATAACTTACTTAAAGTGATATGCATGTACAGATACACATGCTTGCAAGGGCATGCATGCACACACACACATAAAGTGTACATATACACACATGCAGCTCATGCATTTATGGACACTGATATAGAGAGTGAGAGAGAGAGAGAGAGAGAGAGAGAAGAGAGAGAGAGAGAGAGAGAGAGAGAGAGAGAGAGAGAGAGAGAGAGAGAGAGAGAGAGAGAGAGAGAGAGAGAGAGAGAGAGCGAAGTTAGGTCAGCAAGTAATGCATGAAAAAAAAAAAAATGTACATCAAAGCTTCAAGTGTTCATTTCCTATGATACTCTATGGACTACCCAGGATTGGGAGGCTTCGCCTTGCGTTGCTTTTCATGAGGCAGTCGCATAGGGAAAAACCCAACAACTCTGACCTTAAAAAATAAAAATAAATAAATAAAAAGACACTGATATAGGCACACACACCTATGCATATAAAAATGCGCATGTGCGCGCACACACACACACATAACCTGTTGTAACTGAGAGCCCCTCACCCCCCCTCCTCTTTCCCCATCCCTGCCCCATTAAAAAAAAAGTCAGCCAGAAATGCAGCTTGTCTTCTAGCGCCATGGATTTTTGGTACGTTCTTGGTTGTCTGTTGCATCTCAACCGACAAGGGAATACCTATTTTTTTCGAGTGCGCATACATTTCTTTAACGGCAGAAACAGTGACAAAAGTTCTAGAAACAGACAAACGCATGGCAGGGTGCATGGCAGTGAATGCCTTTGCATTTGGTGGGGGTGTAGAGTGACGTCTTGGGCGAATAAAACATCAATGTATAAAGTAACTAATACAAATATTACTCTCTTCTTAAAGACACCGAAGCAACAACAAGAAATGCAGCTTTGGTGCAAGAAGCATCTCTATACAATGCATGCAATGTTGTTGCCACCATACCCTGGCTAAAAGACTCCAGGGATCATCCCAACAGCAAAAGCACCTGAACAGTATGATACAAACACACCAGCTAGGGATGAGAACATTACGTGTGTGGCCGTTTTTGATTACACCGCCACGTGAGCAGTCACACTCCGACTTCGGAGGAAATGCATACAACAAAAACATCTCCGTATTACACTGTACCTGGAAGACGAGCTGTGAGCTGACGGAGATGTGTGGTATCGTCCACAGACTGAAGTTTCCCATGAAGAATCCCGGGGGGAAGGGGCAGCTGATGTGAACCTGGGTGCTCTCCCCTCCTTCCGTCACGCTGATCTCCGTCTCCTCCACCTGACCAACGGATAACAATATGAAAGGGAATGAATAATAATAATATAATAACAGAAAGGGTACAGATATTAAAGGAAGGAAGAGAACACCATTTGTTTACAGGACAGCATAGAACGTGTACAGTTCTTAGTAGGTTATACTACTTTTGTGTTGTATGAATAGTTATGTTCTGCAGATTTTCTCCCCCCAATGCTCTTTTTGCATAAAAAACCACACACAAAGGAACAAAGCTAGAAATTTCTTTAATAAAATAACACTGGTATTGATTGATTGATCGATTTTTCTTTCTTTCTTTGTGTCCGATGCTGTTGTCAGACTAGTCCAGTCTTCTCCAGGTTTGGCGGCTGCCCCAGAGTTAAATCTGCAGCTCCACTGCCCCCTGGCCAGGTCTGGCATCGAAGAGAATCAGGGGCTGGGCAGTGCTGTAACATGTGTTCTGTGCTCCACTGCCCACTGGTAGGTCTGGCATTGTGGAGCATCATGGGCTGGGCAGTGCTGTAACATGTGTTCTGTGCTCCACTGCCCACTGGTAGGTCTGGCATTGTGGAGAATCAGGGGCTGGGCAGTGCTGTAACATGTGTTCTGTGCTCCACTGCCCACTGGTAGGTCTGGCATCGTGGAGCATCAGGGGCTGGGCAGTGCTGTAACATGTGTTCTGTGCTCCACTGCCCACTGGTAGGTCTGGCATTGTGGAGAATCAGGGGCTGGGCAGTGCTGTAACATGTGTTCTGTGCTCCACTGCCCACTGGTAGGTCTGGCATTGTGGAGCATCAGGGGCTGGGCAGTGCTGTAACATGTGTTCTGTGCTCCACTGCCCACTGGTAGGTCTGGCATTGTGGAGAATCAGGGGCTGGGCAGTGCTGTAACATGTGTTCTGTGCTCCACTGCCCACTGGTAGGTCTGGCATCGTGGAGCATCAGGGGCTGGGCAGTGCTGTAACATGTGTTCTGTGCTCCACTGCCCACTGGTAGGTCTGGCATTGTGGAGCATCAGGGGCTGGGCAGTGCTGTAACATGTGTTCTGTGGTCCACTGCCCCCTGGTAGGTCTGGCATTGTGGAGCATCAAGGGCTGGGCAGTGCTGTAACATGTGTTCTGTGGTCCACTGCCCACTGGTAGGTCTGGCATTGTGGAGCATCAAGGGCTGGGCAGTGCTGTAACATGTGTTCTGTGGTCCACTGCCCACTGGTAGGTCTGGCATTGTGGAGCATCAGGGGCTGGGCAGTGCTGTAACATGTGTTCTGTGCTCCACTGCCCACTGGTAGGTCTGGCATTGTGGAGCATCAGGGGCTGGGCAGTGCTGTAACATGTGTTCTGTGGTCCACTGCCCCCTGGTAGGTCTGGCATTGTGGAGCATCAAGGGCTGGGCAGTGCTGTAACATGTGTTCTGTGGTCCACTGCCCCCTGGTAGGTCTGGCATTGTGGAGCATCAAGGGCTGGGCAGTGCTGTAACATGTGTTCTGTGGTCCACTGCCCCCTGGTAGGTCTGGCATTGTGGAGCATCAGGGGCTGGGCAGTGCTGTAACATGTGTTCTGTGCTCCACTGCCCACTGGTAGGTCTGGCATTGTGGAGCATCAGGGGCTGGGCAGTGCTGTAACATGTGTTCTGTGGTCCACTGCCCCCTGGTAGGTCTGGCATTGTGGAGCATCAAGGGCTGGGCAGTGCTGTAACATGTGTTCTGTGCTCCACTGCCCACTGGTAGGTCTGGCATCGTGGAGCATCAGGGGCTGGGCAGTGCTGTAACATGTGTTCTGTGGTCCACTGCCCACTGGTAGGTCTGGCATCGTGGAGCATCAAGGGCTGGGCAGTGCTGTAACATGTGTTCTGTGCTCCACTGCCCACTGGTAGGTCTGGCATTGTGGAGCATCAAGGGCTGGGCAGTGCTGTAACATGTGTTCTGTGCTCCACTGCCCACTGGTAGGTCTGGCATCGTGGAGCATCAAGGGCTGGGCAGTGCTGTAACATGTGTTCTGTGCTCCACTGCCCACTGGTAGGTCTGGCATTGTGGAGCATCAAGGGCTGGGCAGTGCTGTAACATGTGTTCTGTGCTCCACTGCCCACTGGTAGGTCTGGCATTGTGGAGCATCAAGGGCTGGGCAGTGCTGTAACATGTGTTCTGTGCTCCACTGCCCACTGGTAGGTCTGGCATTGTGGAGCATCAAGGGCTGGGCAGTGCTGTAACATGTGTTCTGTGGTCCACTGCCCACTGGTAGGTCTGGCATTGTGGAGCATCAGGGGCTGGGCAGTGCTGTAACATGTGTTCTGTGCTCCACTGCCCACTGGTAGGTCTGGCATTGTGGAGCATCAGGGGCTGGGCAGTGCTGTAACATGTGTTCTGTGGTCCACTGCCCACTGGTAGGTCTGGCATTGTGGAGCATCATGGGCTGGGCAGTGCTGTAACATGTGTTCTGTGGTCCACTGCCCACTGGTAGGTCTGGCATTGTGGAGCATCAAGGGCTGGGCAGTGCTGTAACATGTGTTCTGTGCTCCACTGCCCACTGGTAGGTCTGGCATTGTGGAGCATCAGGGGCTGGGCAGTGCTGTAACATGTGTTCTGTGGTCCACTGCCCCCTGGTAGGTCTGGCATTGTGGAGCATCAGGGGCTGGGCAGTGCTGTAACATGAGTTCTGGAGTCTGGGGTCCTGGGCCACAAAGGTGTACCACTGTGCACAGAGGTAACGCGTTCGCCTCGTGCATGATAAACCCAAGTTCGAACCTGGGTACAGGGGCTGCACTAGGCCTTAAGGTCTGAACGTGGAGTCTTTTGGATGAGACGATTAATCGAGGTCCCGTGTGCCCATGCACTCAGCACACGTTAAACCTAGTGGCAACAAAAAAGTCGTCATTACGTCAAAATGTACTCCCCCACCTTTCCTTCCTCATCCGTCACACAAAAAATGCATTAAAAAAAAAAGGGTGGTGCACCTCTGGTGGCCAGTCCTCAGCCAGAAGAGGATCGTTTGCTGGTGTCTTTGCAGCAGGTTGATTGGGTCCACACTCCCTTCTTTGCCCCAGTGGTCTTCTCTACAAGTGGGAGCAACCCAAATTTCACAGAGACGCCTCTGTGACTACAAAATACTAAATACATAGACATTCATCTTGGGTGGGAAACTGTTAGGTGGCTCAGCAGCCTGCAGTCACACTCCCTTCATTGCCGCAGTGGTTTTCTCTTCACCGATTGTAAAAGAGAGTAAGAGGTAACAACGTTACCAAAAAAATTTTCAACCACCTTTTCACATACCTCACGTCATAAGTTTTATTCAGCGAGGCGGCGGTCAGGAAAATTGGGTCGGCACAAATTGCCTTCCACACACATTTTCAGCTAACATCGCTACTTTTGTTGAGCGGGAGCTACTCATTTCGCCTTCATTCGCACAATTGAAGCGAGTGAGCTAAAGCGACTTCCGGTTAACCAGTTTGAGATTCGCCAAATAGAGACTTGTAGATATAAGAATACGGCAAGATCTGTCCTTTACGCGGAGCTGGTTTTTTTCCACAGAAGTTTTCAAACATTTCCGCGGATTTTCCGCGAAACGTGGAAGTCTTTCATGCCTGAGGTAATTAAAGCACCTTTGTAATTATATTAAAAAGACAAGTGATGAAGACAAATGATTTCCTCACCTGGATGCCTGTGTCCAGAACGTTGCTCTCGCGCCACTCAGACAAACTGTTCTCCTGGTCGCACTGTGCGATGTAGCAGGCCCTCACGGAGCACGAGATCTGAAACCAATAAAACCAACGTCACATTCTTCTTCTTCTTCATCGGTCGCTCACTTTCCTGTCAATTATGAGCGCAGATGCCATTATGCGCCTAAGAAATAGGCCCAGTACTGCTGGAGAAAATCTTTTGTAAGAATTTCTTGAAAAAAGGGAGGAGAATGAGGTCTTATAAGGGAGGGGTCTTGTACGGGAGGTAATTTTAATACTTACAAAGAAGGGCAATGTCTCAGAGAAGTAGGCCTTATATGGGAGGGAGCCTTATAAAGGGAGGTCTTATAAGGGAGGTTCCACTGTATTATATTTTTATATTGTAAACGCCTAGGGCATTGAATTGATTAGGCGTGTTAAATGTTCAAATAATAATAATAAAGAAATAAACCAACTGAACAATCCAACGACTTTTCAAACAGACCTTGTCCCCCAGTTGTAAGCCAAACGCCTCCTCAGCGTCGAGGGTGACCCGCGCAGTGTTGCCCAAAGGTTCTGCGACTGGCATCGTCCTGTTGCCCAGATGCCACTTGACGAAGTAGCGAGTGGTGGCGTGTGTGGTCCCCACTGCCTTGCACGTCAGTTGGAAGAACGGTTCTCTGTTCAGTGTCTGTGCGGTCAGTTCTGGTTGACGAACGGTGGGTAGCTCTGAAATGTACAGAAATAAAATAAATAGAGATAACATATTTCTTAAAGAACTGTGGTGGCGTGTGTGGTCCCCCCTGCTTTGCACGTCAGCTGGAAGAAGGGTTCTCTGTTCAGTGTCTGTGCGGTCAGTTCTGGTTGACGAACGGTGGGTAGTTCTGAAAAACAAGCACGAATAAGACATAGTATATAGATACTTTAAATTTTTACAGAATTGTGGTGGCGTATTTACCGTATTTTACGGACTATAAGGCGATACTTTTTTTTTCCCAGACTGAGACTCCCGTGCCTTATAATGTGACTGATAACATAGTAATGAAAACAGAGTAACAAAATCTGATTTTTGTGTGAAATTTGGGTGTTACGCCTTATAATCAGGTGTGCCCTATAGTCCGTAAAATATGGTAGCCCCCACTGTCTTGCAAGTCAGTTCAAAGAAAGAGTCTCTGTTCAGTGTCTGTGCGGTCAGTTCTGGTTGACGAACGGCAGGTAACTCTGGAAATGTACAGAAATAAAATAAAATAAAGATAATTTATTTCTTAATGCAGTGTGGTGATGTATCTAGTTCCTACTGCGCTTGCGTGTTAATTCGAAGAAGGGGTCTCAGTTCAGTGTCTGTGCGATGAGCTCCGGTTGACGCACTGTGTGTAGTTCTGAAAAACAAAGGGAAATAAAATACAGTAAAGGTATTTAATAGGACAACCTGGGACGGTATTCATGTCGAGATAGCATGAGACTTAGCATGATGCTAACTTAGAAGCTCTTCCAATGTCCTATAGGATTTAATAGGACTTTTGGAAGAGCTTCTAAGTTAGCATCATGCTAAGTCGCATGCTATCTCGACATGAATACCGTCCCTGGTCTTTTGTGAAGCGACAACAGCTCTGAGATACTTAAGGGTATTAGGGTTAGCGTACACATACATGCATGCATAGTACACATACATGTACACATATAGGCAGAGATTTTGTGCGGAAACCCGTGAGCAATCCGTAAATAAGTAAAAGAAAGAAGGGAAAAGATTTGCGCACGTGTCCTTATTTCCCCAAATCTGTACACTTTTACCCTTTTTTTCTTTTACTTATTTATGGGTTGCGCGTAGGATTTCCGCATGAACTGTGTACGAGGCCTTACTCCGCTTTCTAAAACAAATAAGCGGATCCCATTGCTATGCCTCAATCTTTCTGAAGCATCAAACTTCTGTATGTATCATCCCCAACGCTCCACAAAGTCATCCCAGAGTCGTGACAACTTCACTGACCCATGATGGATATACCCGTCATTCTCTCTCACTGGAGTGTTTCAGTGAAGCCTCTATGCAAGGATGTACTATTGAATCTATATCCATTGAATCAGCTTGAATGCTACTCTGTTCGTTTATCTTTCAAAGTAAAAAAGGTTTTGCCTAATTTTATTCATTACAGTATTTTTCAGACTGTAAGGCGATACTTTTTTTCCCCTCCCAGACTGATTCCCCGGTTCCTTATAAATGACTACATGATATCGTAAGAAAATATGATAAAAAAAGTATCTCTGCATTGAAAATAACCATGGCCGAGAAGGGGTCAAAGATACCTGATTTTGTGGTCCACTCTGATTGGCTGACAGCTGGCTGGCAGGTTTGGCTGTTGTCCAATGGGTTCTCTTCGTCAAAGTCGTAGCAAGTGGAGTCGATGAAGCACTTGTCCGCCTGTGAACCACAATGTTCATTTTATGAGCGTGCTTTCACCCTCTGCTTTTGCCTTAAGTGTTTAGCTGAGAGCAAAGCAAGAGCATGTATGATATTTTATTACTTTACAGCTCGGCCAAGGGTCCTTGGCTATTCACTGTGTCTGTACATGTGATGCAAGCGAAACTGACCCATGGCCAATATTAAAACAAGGGAGACTATTAAACTCCATGTAGAGTACCTTATCCATGTGAATACAAAGCTCCATGAGCAGAAGTTAACCGTGTGCTATAGTCTCGCCGTCCTCGGCTCGACAATGATACGGCTGTGCCTAATGGAAGCTGTCTGTACCAGTGGCAGTTCTCCCTACACGCCGTAAAGAATTGTTGGATGTTGTCAATCCACGGGTGAGGAGTGAATGTGTGGGTGGCTCCATGAATGGAGCGAAGTCCCCTGAAGTCGGAGTATGGCCGCCCATGTGGCGGGGCCCTCTAAAAGCAGCCATACACGTAATCTTCCCACCCAAGGCCATGAGAAATGTTCACATGGCACTGGGTGTGCCCCCAGAACGTTTTGGGGAACGACAACAACAACAACAACAACAGCATTACTTTACAGCAATGGACATTTTAATCTTTTTCGTGAATGAGTCTCAAACTAGGAGGCCTTGTACTTGTCTTTAGTTAGTCAGTCTATCATAGTCCCGTCAACAGCTATGGTTATCTCAGGACTGTCACCGCGTAAAAATCCACCACGTATAGCAAAACACAAATCCATGAATCTTAACAACGTACAAAACCTGAAAACAAAAAATGTAGTACAATTCATAACATGACACATGACACATGACTCTCATTTATCGGATCCAGGTTAAAAAAACAGCAAAAAAAGGATAACAAATACATACAGGGAAACCCATTTAGTATGAGTACGGTTTAAACGAGAGCCCGTGTTTAACAAGTGGTTTCAAAATTCCCGACCACAAGCCTTCTTTTTCCTTGTTAAATAATTCTGCATACAACGAGCTCGCTACAACGAGCAACTTGCATATAACGTACAATTTATTGACTCCCAAAGTCAAGCTTTTATGCAAAAACTACGCGGTTAGAACAAGAACGCACTTACAACCACCGCCATCCCAAAGTCAAGCTTTCTTGCACAACTACCTGGCTAGAACGAGAACACACTGACAACAACATCGCCATCTTGACTGACCCCTCGATATGTAAGCGGCATTCTGATTGGCCGATATAACAACTTGGGTGTCTGCAGCGCAAGCGGACGACACTGGACTCGCTCTTTGCGCACTGATCTTGTGACTTCCGGGAAATTTTAACTTTCTCTTAAAGCGTGTGTGTGGATTTTATGTTTTTGATGTTATCGTGTGTTAATAAACTGTTTTAAAGTGTTTGTAATCGGCATTAAAAACCCTATGGATACAGGATACTGGGCTTACAACCATGCTTTGTTGGGTAAGTGTGTTGTTTCCGTTTTTCTGTCTTTTTCACACTTTACCAGCACGCACATCACAGTAGATGTGAGAGCGATTGATAGGTTCGTCAGGGTTGCCAAAATCGATAAAATGGTTTGAACGAGCAATGCTTACAACGAGTAAATTGGCCCTCTCCCCTGGAATTCGTACTAAACGGGTTTCACTGTACTAGTAAGCTAAAATGTACTTGTCTTTAGGGACTGTCCTGCAAAGTAAATGACTGTGGTTAATGTGCTCCGACCTCGAACAGGCACATACAGGACATTTTTAAGTATATAGATAGTGGGTCGATCCTGGAGTTACTGCTATTTGGATATCATAGTCACATGCGACTGACTGACGTGCGCGCACACACACACACACACACTTACTCACTCGCACACTAAAGAAGGCAGAAGGAAGGCTCAGCAAGAGAGGCAAACCAGATCAAGTAATGTGACCAAATGTAACAACTCGGAGTACTGATTACATACGATTTTCAATTACAGACAAACCCCTATTTTACGACCCTCTGTTAAGTGACCACCTCTCATTTGAGACCGGATTTGTTGGCACGGATGCATTTTACTATGTAAGCGACCTCTCTTAAACGACTTCCTCTAAAACGCGACTTACGACCGCCATTTTGTTGGTTTTTACGACCGTTGTTGTCGTCTGCATAGACTTCGAGCAAAGGGAAACAACCATGGTCAAGGGCCTGAAAGCGGAGTCGCTTCCCTTGTTGTAGAAAAGATGGCGGAAAGCGTAGGAAAAGCACGAAAACCACTGATTTTGAAAAAGAAAACCACTGAATTTGGACGAGAGTGGAGGTGATTAACAGAAGTCGGCGAAGTGAAACTGTAATACATCGATTGCACAATCCTATGGAGTTGGAAAGACCCAAATCCAGTTTTAATATGTCATTGTATGTGTGCATGAAGAAGAGAGTATGAACTGTGCTGAACTTTTTCTTTCTACGGCTGCCAGTGAAAACCTCCGTTACGACCGATTTTTCCGGACATTTTGGAAGTCTTAAAATAGAGGTTTGTCTGTACTTGCAACAGTGAGGTTTCACTGTTGAATATTCATAGAACGCATGTTAGAATATTCAATTCAAAATAGCCGAAATACCTACCAGGATCGTGCAGCCATCAGTCAAAGAGCAGGAGACGCAGTTGGAGCTGAAGACCAAGAACTGGAAGGTTGTGCTGATGGTGACGCCATTGTTGTTGGACACTGCCACCTGGTAGCTGCCCGCCGTCGGCAGCGTGCACTGAATCGTCTGGAAATTGACGTAGGTGGCGCTCTGCACAACGGACGTCTCGCTGACCACCAGTGTTGTCGACGTGATCTGAAACCCAAGGAAATGACACAATGCACTTTACTGGAATCACCAGAACACAGAAGAAGGATTATATTTTATGGATTATAAGGCAATACTTTTTTTCCCCTGACTGAGACCCCTACACCTTATAATATCTATATATATAACCGAGCTGTGTGTGTGTGTGTGTGTTTTTTTTTTTTTCCTTCGGGATAAAACCATATTTAGCGTGGTTTTATCGCCGCCAAACTTTCACAGTATCCAGATGGATGATCCCGGGGTAACATAGGGTACATTACATTTTGCAACACGCTCCGTAATTAGCGTAATTAGAAAGCGAGTCGACCAGCTCAGTGGTTCTACCCACTGCTTTTTACAACTATAAGGCAACATTTTCAACAGACAGCAGCAAGATACAATAGCCTAATGGTTAAGTCGTTGCACCTCACCGAAACATTCCGGGTTCGAACCTGGCTCTGTCCAATTTTTTAAATTTTATTTTTTTATCCGTGAAGCGGGTAGTAACCGGCTAGTGACTAATAAAGTAGTAAGAAAATATGGCAACAAAATCTTAATTTTGTTTAAAATGGGGGAGGAAGGGTGTGTACCTTGTAGTAAGGTGCGCCTTATAGTCCGGAAAATATCCTATCCCCTAAAGTCTTTTTTCCATCAATATCTACCTGAATGCCTTGGAACACACAGACAAGGTCAGCGCTGTTGGGGAAGTTTTCCCTGTAGATGAGTCTTTTTTCCATCAATATCTACCTGAATGCCTTGGAACACACAGACAAGGTCAGTGCTGTTGGGGAAGTTTTCCCTGTAGATGAGTCTTTTTTCCATCAATATCTACCTGAATGCCTTGGAACACACAGACAAGGTCAGTGCTGTTGGGGAAGTTTTCCCTGTAGATGAGTCTTTTTTCCATCAATATCTACCTGAATGCCTTGGAACACACAGACAAGGTCAGTGCTGTTGGGGAAGTTTTCCCTGTAGATGAGTCTTTTTTCCATCAATATCTACCTGAATGCCTTGGAACACACAGACAAGGTCAGTGCTGTTGGGGAAGTTTTCCCTGTAGATGAGTCTTTTTTCCATCAATATCTACCTGAATGCCTTGGAACACACAGACAAGGTCAGTGCTGTTGGGGAAGTTTTCCCTGTAGATGAGTCTTTTTTCCATCAATATCTACCTGAATGCCTTGGAACACACAGACAAGGTCAGTGCTGTTGGGGAAGTTTTCCCTGTAGATGAGTCTTTTTTCCATCAATATCTACCTGAATGCCTTGGAACACACAGACAAGGTCAGTGCTGTTGGGGAAGTTTTCCCTGTAGATGAGTCTTTTTTCCATCAATATCTACCTGAATGCCTTGGAACACACAGACAAGGTCAGTGCTGTTGGGGAAGTTTTCCCTGTAGATGAGTCTTTTTTCCATCAATATCTACCTGAATGCCTTGGAACACACAGACAAGGTCAGTGCTGTTGGGGAAGTTTTCCCCACAGATGACAATTTCCACACAGGTTTGCTATATCACAGACACAAACTCATACCTTAATGCTGTGGAACACACAGACAAGGTCAGCGCTGTTGAGGAAGTTTTCCCTGTAGATGACAATCTCCACAGATATTTGCTATACCACAGACACACACACAAACACACCAAAAACACACAAACACACAGACTCATACTGTAATGCTGTGGAAGACAGATGAGGTCAGCGCTG
>CM065704.1:39519770-39542270 GCA_017654935.2 Phymorhynchus buccinoides
ATCTATTAATTCCGGACATATATGGCCGGAACGACTTGAAGGAGTTAACACGTAATATATCTCAAATTTGTGGCAATAACAAATGGGTCAAGAGTGAGCGCAGTACAACAATCTAGAAAATCATATGACAGCACTGTGTATTGTGTATGTTGTTGTCGTACCCTGGCTAAAAGACTCCAGGGATCATCCCAACAGCCGAAGCACCAAAATAAAGAAAATAGGGTCTTTGGATAACAGACCCAGGTTTGATGCCTTTTAGTGACATGGGTGTTAAATCATTGTGGTGCAAAAATGCGACATTGGCAGTGAAAGGGTTAATCATTGGTTGACACTAGACTGAATATGCATAATGGGGCCAACAGCAAAGTGGGAGCTGTACAATGAAATGATTTTCAATGAAGTGATGGACATTTGACATCGTCTGTTGTGAATGGCTGACTGTGACTCACCTAGGAAGCATTTTCAATGAAGCGATGGAAATTCCACGTTGTCTGTTGTGAAAGACTGACTGTGACTGTCAACTAGGAAGCATTTTCAATGAAGTGATGGAAATTCAACGTTGTCTGTTGTGGATGACTATGACTGTCAACTAGGAAGCATTTTCAATGAAGTGATGGAAATTCGACGTCGTCTGTTGTGAATGACTGACTGTGACTGTCAACTAGGAAGCATTTTCAATGAAGTGATGGAAATTCAACGTTGTCTGTTGTGGATGACTGTGACTGTCAACTAGGAAGCATTTTCAATGAAGTGATGGAAATTCAACGTTGTCTGTTGTGGATGACTGTGACTGTCAACTAGGAAGCATTTTCAATGAAATGATGGAAATTCGACGTCGTCTGTTGTGAATGACTGTGACTGTCAACTAGGAAGCATTTTCAATTAAGTGATGGAAAATCGACGTTATCTGTTGTGAATGACTGTGACTGTCGCCTATAGGAAGCATTTTCAATGAAGCGATGGAAATTCCACGTCGTCTGTTGTGAATGACTGTGACTGTCAACTGGGAAGCATTTTCAATCACTCTTAGTGCTACAGCCTTGGGGATCCCCCCCCCCCTCTTCCTTTTCGTTTCCTGTCATATGAGCGCAGATGTGTCATGCTGCCGTTATGCGCCTAACTAAGAAATAGTTAGGCCCAGCATG
The DNA here is from genome assembly GCA_017654935.2 of Phymorhynchus buccinoides. NCBI lineage: Eukaryota > Metazoa > Mollusca > Gastropoda > Neogastropoda > Raphitomidae > Phymorhynchus > Phymorhynchus buccinoides. Next base: position 39,520,916 of record CM065704.1, read on the forward strand.
TCCGACTTCGGCTGAAGAAAATCTTTGTGTTTCTAGAACAAAGGCAGGAGAATGGAACCAGTAAGGCAGAAAGATAGTAGATGATACCAAGCAAAGGGTGAAGGCAGGAGAATGGAACCAGTAAGGCAGAAAGATAGTAGATGATACCAAGCAAAGGGTGAAGGCAGGAGAATGGAACCAGTAAGGCAGAAAGATAGTAGATGATACCAAGCAAAGGGTGAAGGCAGGAGAATGGAACCAGTAAGGCAGAAAGATAGTAGATGATACCAAGCAAAGGGTGAAGGCAGGAGAATGGAACCAGTAAGGCAGAAAGGTAGTAGATGATACCAAGCAAAGGGAGAAGGCAGGAGAATGGAACCAGTAAGGCAGAAAGATAGTAGATGATACCAAGCAAAGGGTGAAGGCAGGAGAATGGAACCAGTAAGGCAGAAAGGTAGTAGATGATACCAAGCAAAGGGTGAAGGCAGGAGAATGGAACCAGTAAGGCAGAAAGGTAGTAGATGATACCAAGCAAAGGGTGAAGGCAGGAGAATGGAACCAGTAAGGCAGAAAGGTAGTAGATGATACCAAGCAAAGGGTGAAGGCAGGAGAATGGAACCAGTAAGGCAGAAAGGTAGTAGATGATACCAAGCAAAGGGTGAAGCCAGGAGAATGGAACCAGTAAGGCAGAAAGGTAGTAGATGATACCAAGCAAAGGGTGAAGGCAGGAGAATGGAACCAGTAAGGCAGAAAGGTAGTAGATGATACCAAGCAAAGGGTGAAGGCAGGAGAATGGAACCAGTAAGGCAGAAAGGTAGTAGATGATACCAAGCAAAGGGTGAAGGCAGGAGAATGGAACCAGTAAGGCAGAAAGGTAGTAGATGATACCAAGCAAAGGGTGAAGGCAGGAGAATGGAACCAGTAAGGCAGAAAGGTAGTAGATGATACCAAGCAAAGGGTGAAGGCAGGAGAATGGAACCAGTAAGGCAGAAAGGTAGTAGATGATACCAAGCAAAGGGTGAAGGCAGGAGAATGGAACCAGTAAGGCAGAAAGGTAGTAGATGATACCAAGCAAAGGGTGAAGGCAGGAGAATGGAACCAGTAAGGCAGAAAGATAGTAGATGATATCAAGCAAAGGGTGAAGGCAGGAGAATGGAACCAGTAAGGCAGAAAGATAGTAGATGATACCAAGCAAAGGGTGAAGGCAGGAGAATGGAACCAGTAAGGCAGAAAGGTAGTAGATGATATCAAGCAAAGGGTGAAGGCAGGAGAATGGAACCACTAAGGCAGAAAGGTAGTAGATGATATCAAGCAAAGGGTGAAGGCAGGAGAATGGAACCAGTAAGGCAGAAAGGTAGTAGATGATACCAAGCAAAGGGTGAAGGCAGGAGAATGGAACCAGTAAGGCAGAAAGATAGTAGATGATACCAAGCAAAGGGTGAAGGCAGGAGAATGGAACCAGTAAGGCAGAAAGATAGTAGATGATATCAAGCAAAGGGTGAAGGCAGGAGAATGGAACCAGTAAGGCAGAAAGGTAGTAGATGATACCAAGCAAAGGGTGAAGGCAGGAGAATGGAACCAGTAAGGCAGAAAGGTAGTAGATGATATCAAGCAAAGGGTGAAGGCAGGAGAATGGAACCAGTAAGGCAGAAAGGTAGTAGATGATACCAAGCAAAGGGTGAAGGCAGGAGAATGGAACCAGTAAGGCAGAAAGGTAGTAGATGATACCAAGCAAAGGGTGAAGGCAGGAGAATGGAACCAGTAAGGCAGAAAGGTAGTAGATGATACCAAGCAAAGGGTGAAGGCAGGAGAATGGAACCAGTAAGGCAGAAAGGTAGTAGATGATACCAAGCAAAGGGAGAAGGCAGGAGAATGGAACCAGTAAGGCAGAAAGGTAGTAGATGATACCAAGCAAAGGGTGAAGGCAGGAGAATGGAACCAGTAAGGCAGAAAGATAGTAGATGATACCAAGCAAAGGGTGAAGGCAGGAGAATGGAACCAGTAAGGCAGAAAGATAGTAGATGATATCAAGCAAAGGGTGAAGGCAGGAGAATGGAACCAGTAAGGCAGAAAGGTAGTAGATGATACCAAGCAAAGGGTGAAGGCAGGAGAATGGAACCAGTAAGGCAGAAAGGTAGTAGATGATATCAAGCAAAGGGTGAAGGCAGGAGAATGGAACCAGTAAGGCAGAAAGGTAGTAGATGATACCAAGCAAAGGGTGAAGGCAGGAGAATGGAACCAGTAAGGCAGAAAGGTAGTAGATGATACCAAGCAAAGGGTGAAGGCAGGAGAATGGAACCAGTAAGGCAGAAAGGTAGTAGATGATACCAAGCAAAGGGTGAAGGCAGGAGAATGGAACCAGTAAGGCAGAAAGGTAGTAGATGATACCAAGCAAAGGGTGAAGGCAGGATAATGGAACCAGTAAGGCAGAAAGGTAGTAGATGATACCAAGCAAAGGGTGAAGGCAGGAGAATGGAACCAGTAAGGCAGAAAGGTAGTAGATGATACCAAGCAAAGGGTGAAGGCAGGAGAATGGAACCAGTAAGGCAGAAAGGTAGTAGATGATACCAAGCAAAGGGAGAAGGCAGGAGAATGGAACCAGTAAGGCAGAAAGGTAGTAGATGATACCAAGCAAAGGGAGAAGCCAGAGTCAAAGAGAGTGACGGAGATGTAAGTGGTGATTTTTCTACTATAATACTTCTTAAAGATCATACTACAGACAAACCTCTATTTTAAGACTTCCAAAATGTCCGGAAAAATCGGTCGTAAATTGGAGGGGTCGTATGACGGAGGTTTTCACTGGCAGCCGTAGAAAGAAAAAGTTCAGCACAGTTCATACTCTCTTCTTCATGCACACATACAGTGACATATTAAAACTGGATTTGGGTCTTTCCAACTCCATAGGATTGTGCAATCGATGTATTACAGTTTCACTTCGCCGACTTCTGTTAATCACCTCCACTCTCGTCAAAGTCAGTTTTCTTTTTCAAAGTCAGTGGTTTTCGTGCTTTTCCTACGCTTTCCGCCATCTTTTCTACAACAAGGGAAGCGACTCCGCTTTCAGGCCCTTGACCGTGGTTGTTTCCCTTTGCTCGAAGTCTATGCAGACGACAACAACGGTCGTAAAAACCAACAAAATGGCGGTCGTAAGTCACGTTTTAGAGGAAGTCGTTTAAGAGAGGTCGTTTACATAGTAAAATGCATCCGTGCCAACAAATCCGGTCTCAAATGAGAGGTGGTCGCTTAACAGAGGGTCGTAAAATAGGGGTTTGTCTGTATCAATACCAGCTGGAATTTTTAAGCCATCTCAAATAATTAAGAACATGAAGAATCTCGTTTTGTAGGCGATTTAGAGAGAGAGAGAGAAAAATAGAGATTTTACGCCTTCTGAGTCAAAAGACTATTTGGGGGCGATTTAGAGACTGTTTCCTTCTGGAGTAAATACTCACCCTGGTCACAGACCCCATTGCCGCTGCAGTCGTCGGGGCAGATGAGGTCAGAGATGTTGGGCTGGATGAACGTCTGACCGTCGATGACCACCCAGAAAGTAATGTCCACCTCAATGTGGATGTCACAGCGAAGAACCAAGTTCTGCAGAGCCGAGGCTTCGAAGACTGGACCATCGAAAATCTGCCATAAAACGCACCACCACACAGTGTGTTAACTGATGTTTAATCATGACTGACCACAAAAAACGTTCTTCTTCATCTTCTCCTTTGCGTTCCCGCCATAAAAAATGCTTAGTCCAGTCCAGTGGATGAAAGTAGCGTTGACTGCAGCGCTGCTACAGGACCCCGCAGCTTGTCTGGACAACTGGAGCATCAAAACCGGCACCATGCATCAACCGACAGAATGTCAATGGAGTGTTTAATGGTAAAAAAATACACAGAATGCCTTATCCACCACAATGTGAGCGTGCACGCACATGCACACACACACTTGCTACAATGTTAAAGCTGTGACTATGGAAGCAAATGTTTGATTTAGATTAATATATCTATCTATTCTATCTATATACTTACCGTTTCACTACGAACTGAGTTTACTCTTCCAACTTGGGGCAAATGCCAATTTACCAAAGACATAGTCTAAATAAGACTAAAATCACTTCCCTTGGCACGGTTACCGTGCATATAGCCGATGATATGATCCGGGTGACGTCACTTCCGTAGCGGCTATTTCAAATCAGGATAAATTTTCCTGAAACTTGAGTAAAACAATGGTTCACAAAGGAGGGAGGATGGGAGGGAATCTTTACTCGTAGTGAAACGGTAAGTATATAGATAGAATAGATAGATATATTAATCTAAATCAAACAATCTATTCTATCATGTTACCGTTTCACTACGAACTGAGTTGATTGCCAACGAGGAGGTGGGCAAGAAACATTGTTGAACTCCTAGAGAAAAAACAACAATTAGTCAATACAGCCTACCCCATAGGGGCCAATTGCTTGGGTATCCATGGGCAGGTCTCCCGGGAACGGGGGGGGGGACCACATGTGCCGATCACATAAAACCCACATACCCCCCCCAACAAAGCATGAATATGCATACAAACCACAAGTACCCCATCACGTTACCTTAGTTCAGGGAGACCGGGGTCTGAGCCAGGACAGCCTTCCTGATGCCGAAGGTGTTGTCCTGTCTGCGGGCAGAGTAATGCCTGAGGTAAAAGCTGCTGAAGGTGGACTGGGATCGCCAGAATGCAGACTCCATGATGTGGGACAAGGGGACACCTTTGATCATGGCGAGAGAGGCGCTGATGGCCCTGATTTCGTGGGCCCGTATTGGGTTGAGGGGCAAGGCTTTGTCGGCGTGGGCATAGGCTAGCTTAATAGTACAAATTAACCATCGGGAAATGGTGGATTTGATTATGTCCTTAGCATACCTCTCATTCAGAGAGATAAACAGCCTACGTCGTTGCCCCCTAAACGAGGAAGTTCTCTTCAGGTAGAACTTAATAGCCCTGACAGGGCATAAGAACCTATCTTCATCATCCTGTGAGAGGATCTGCTTGATGCTCTGAATGGTGACAGAAGGAGAAGATGTCTGGGAGGGCTGATTTTTAGCCCGAAACTCTGGCAAAAAAGACAGTGTCACAGATTGGGGATCAGATGAGAACTCGATGTCGCTATCTAAACCGCTAAGAGCGTGGACGCCGCTAACACGCCTAGTCGTGGCGAGTGAAACCAGAAAGACAGTCTTAAAGGTGAGGAGCTTGAGTGACAGAGACGACATGGGTTCACAGTAATCCCTGAGGAATGACAGGACGAGGAAGATATCCCACTGGGGAAACCTAACTGACCGAGTAACCGACAGGTTGCGAACTGCATCAATGACATGCGACACCTCTATTGAACTCGAGAAGGAGGGAGACTTCTTGCCTCTAGAAACAGCTACAGTATGAGACACAGCGGCCTTGTACCCGTTGAGCGTTTGAGCCGAAAGACCCCTATCCAGATGTAGGTGAGAGAGGAATCGAGCGAACTCAGAGGCTGAAGGGTTCAGAGGGGGGAAACCGTGAGAAGAGCAGAACTCGAACCATGAGGCCCACCTGATGTCATAGAGTCTGTTTGTACTCTGTCTCCTGGCTTTCAGCATGAGGTCAATGGTTCTGGATGGGATCCCTCGTGATTGCAGGCCTGACCGCATAGTAGCCATGCGGTCAGCTGAAACGTTTCTGGGCTTGCGTGACCGACTCCTGTGCGAGGCTGGAGCAGGGTGCGGTCTGTCAGGTGCAGCCGGAAGGGAGGTGTGTGAGACAGGTTGACTAGTTCGGGGAACCAGGGGCTGGATTCCCAGAACGGGGCGACGATGATCAGCCGAGGCTTGTCGCGGGAGTATTTCTCCAGGACTTTCGGAAGGAGTGATGTCGGGGGGTAGGCATATGCCGACATGCCTGTCCAGGGTATGGAGAAAGCGTTGCGCGCCAGTGCCTGGGGGTCCCTCATAGGAGAAACATAGAGCTGAAGCCTTGAGTTGTACTTGGTGGCGAACAAGTCCACGTGAGGTTTGCCCCAGGACTCCCACAGAGGAAGTAGAGATTGGTGTGCAATTGTCCACTCCGTTGGGAGGATCTGGCCCTTCCTGCTCAGCTGGTCCGCCAGAACATTGAGTCTTCCAGGAACATATTCCACAGAGAGGAAGGTGTGGTTGGCTTGAGCCCACAGCAGGATCTCCTCCGCTTTCTTTGAGAGTAGCACGGAGCGAGTGCCGCCCTGGCGGCGTAGGTATGAAAGGGCTGTGGTGTTGTCGCCGCAGACAGTGACCCAAAAGTCCGAGAGGAGGGGGGCGAACACCTTGAGAGCTCGAGCAACCGCCTCCAGCTCGAGAAGGTTGATATGTAGAAGGGACTCCGACGGGGTCCAAAGACCTGAGACCTCCTCGTTGTCTAAATGTGCTCCCCATCCAGCCGTAGACGCATCCGTGTGGAGGAACCGTTGCTGTTGAAGCGGACGGATGGGAACTGCGTCGTTGAGCCAAGAGATCTTCGCCCATTGGGCTGTCGACTCGAGGAACCAAGGGCCTAGCTCTATCTGGTGATCGAGAGGCACATGCGAGATTGCCCTGGCCGAGAGGTGGCGTTGAAGAGGCCTCTTGTGGACTCTGGCCAATGGTAGTAGGTCCGCAACAGACTCCATCAGCCCTAGAAGCCGGAGGAGTTGCCGGGCTGACGCCGAAGATCTCTGTCTGAGAAGAGTCACTGAGTTCAGCAGGCTGAGGACTCGGTCCTGAGTTGGCTGGACACGAAACCGTACGGTGTCGAACACCATTCCCAGGTAGGAGAAGGTGGTTGAAGGGACGAGATCTGATTTCTGATCGTGGATCCGAAAGCCCAGAGAGCGAGATAGTTTGACCAGGGTGTCTGTGTGGGAACGGCAGAGACTGCGGGAAGAGGCCAGCAGAAGCCAATCGTCGAGGTAGATGTGCAGGCGGATCGATCTTGCCCTGGCCAGGCGGGCTAACTCCTTGAGGGGGGAAAGGTCCAAGACCGGACGAAACTCCCCGTTCTTCTTGGGCACCACGAAGAGTCTGGAGTAGAAGCCAGGGTCCGTAGGGACCACCGGGACGATGGCCGACTTCTGGAGCAGGGAGTCGATCTCCTTTTGAAGGACGTTGAGCTTCGCTGGGTCCGAGGGGGGGGGGAAGGAGATGGGGGAGGAAGACAGGGGAGGTTCCCGAGAAAACGGGAACCGGAAGCCTGCCCGCACCACCTGAAGGATCCAGGGGCTCGCGACCAAGCGTTCCCATGCTGGAAGGCATTCCAACAGGGAACCGGCACTTGAATTGGCCGAGAGTGCCGGATCCTTCAAAGGAGGAGCGGGCTTTACTGAAAATGCTGCTTCCGTCCCCTGAACGGTGCTCGGGCATACCGGGCATGACCCGGCCAGCCAGCGCGCCGCCCAGAGGATGAGACCCCACGGGGCGAGGTGGAGGGTTGGAACTGGTGAGGGGGGCGCGGAGGATGAGCGTGTTGGCGAGAGGACGGTTGGTGGGAAGAGCGTCCTCTGGAAGCCATGCCCCGAGAAGGGACGTAACTTGGCCGTCTCTGATCAGGACGAGGTCGCTTTGCCGGCGGGGGAGCGAACTCACGGTTCGCCGAACGTCGGGCCCAACTCATGATGTGCTCCTGAGACAATTCGTGTTTACGTTTCTTCGCCTCATCCAGGGTCTCCTTGAGTGAGGCCGGGTGGAAGGTCGAAGAGGATGTCGAAGGACAGGAGCGAATCTTCGATCTTTCGAAGGTGGACAGAGAAACGCTGGATTTCGCTAGCACTGAGTCTCTGTATAGGGCAGCGAGCTGAGTCTTGGACGACGAAGCGACATAGGCAATAGAGTTGACCGCCTGGGAGAGCGAAGCGAGAGCGACACCAAGAGCTCGCTCATCGATCTCCTGACTCAACTGAAAGTCTTCAGGCTGTTTGGTTGGGGTAGAGCCCACTATTTGCGGCAGGGACTGGAGCATAGAGGTGGCTAGTGAAGATGCCCTTAGAATCGAGAACACAGAACGTTCGAGGTTGTTGAACGACTGTTGGGAGATGTCGACAAGAGCGAATCTGTTCTTTGCTCTGTAGCCCAGACTTGTGCGTTCACTTGTTGACACATCTGAGAAGGAAGGCAACGGCACAAAAGAGTTCGCCAATTGGAATGGGGGAAAGAACTCTCTCTTGATGAACTGTCCCGGGGCAGAAGGGATAGCTTCTGGAGTGTACATAGCGGCAGGGGTGCCTTCGTCCTCCTGCTCCACTGGAGGGGGAGTAGTCCACAAGTCAGCATCTGTCCGCCGAATAATCTGACGGATGAAAGGCGACGTATGCAAGGCGAGGCGGGGTTCTTTCTCCGTAAGAAGTTGTCCAAACGGATTAGGCTGGTCAGGCCGTTGCTTGTTGGGCTGGGACATGGGCTTAATGTCACTGCAGAACGGCTGGAGAATATGCAAGTACCCCTGGTAGTTCCCAGTTGAAGGGATGGGCTCCATCTGCACAGGGAGTTCATCCTGGGGGATCTCATGGTCCTGAAGAGAGGCAGATTCCGTCTCCTGACGGTCATTGGTAGGAGACCGAAGAGGGGTCCGTGGTGTGTACTGAGAGCGATGACGCACACCTGGGTCATCGTAAGTCTCGTAGTCATCAAAACCCTCGTATTCAGACGGGTAAAATTCATTTTCCGCGGATGAATCTCGCCGAAAGTTTGAGTCTTGCCCGTAGGGATGACCAGAAGGCAATCCATCCGTTGGGTTTCTCCTCGCAGAGGGGTGTTCACGGCCAGTGGAGGCCGGAACGGAGCCGTCATCACGGGAGCCGTAGTAGCGGTTGTCATCACAACGGTTGCCGTTGAAACCGTTGCCGTCGAACGGGTAGCCGTCGCTTCTGCTGCGGACGGGTCGGGTAGCGGTCACGGGTGTGCCGTGACCGGACCGGACGGGCCGTGACGGCCGAGCGGGAGCCGTGAACGGCTGAACAGGTGACGGGCCAGCGGTAGCGGACACGGTATCTGTACCGTGAACGGACCGGGCAGAAGCACTCACTTGTGTGATCATGCTTTGAGAGAGTTCTGGTTTTCTGTCCGTGAGAGAGAGTCTGGGTTTTCCGTTGCCCGTACGGGCGGTTTGTAACTCACGTGTCCGCTGAAAATCTTCGTACGGGAAGTCAGAGGACGGGCGGGTCGGACCGGCCGTGCGGGGACCCGTGCGGGCCGGTGAAGGGCGGTAGCTGTCCGTGTACGGGTCCGGGTCCAGTGGGGAAACTGAAATGCCTGTGTGCCGCTCCATGCGGGCCAGTTGGCCGGGCGAAATAACGGCTGGAATTTCGTCCCCAACGGCAAAATAATCTCGGGGACCGTCTGGGAGTGTGTCCTGACCATAAGGATCCGCTAAGAATCCAACTTCATCCGTGGGCTTGGCCTGAGAAGTCTGTCTAGTCTGAGTAGTCAGTGTTGAGGTGGGCCTCGATTCAACTAAGTGAGAAGTTAGAGAAGAGGCAGGGACTAACACCATACCCTTGTCGTGAAAACCTGCGATCATTTCTGCAACGAGAGATGACGAATCGACCACAGTAATAACCTGCTCTTGCGACTCAAGGATAGGGGAAAGCAGAGTGGGAGGGGGGGAGAGACTCCTCTTCTTAGAACTAGATGGTCTAGACTTGGGCTCTTTCTTAGAGCTAGCCGAAGAAGAAACAGGGAGGAACTTCCCTTTATCGTCACGCCCTTGCTTGGGCGTAACAGAACCCGACACAACAACAGAAGGAATTGGAGTAGGGATAGGGTCGAGTGACGACATGACGCCGGGGGCAAAGACCGGCACAATCTCAAACAACAATTTCGAAAAAAAATTCAAAATATAATCAATTAATCAAGAAAATATCAAGTTAGATAGCGCTAGCCGACCAAACCTGAACCCCACTTGGTGTTAGGGACACAGAAAAGCCGGGATGGTGTAGAAACAGGCGGATAAACAATTTACAATGTAGAGGGAAGAAAAAACATGGCAGCCCCAAAGGTTGGAAAATTTATTCTGATTTGAAATAGCCGCTACGGAAGTGACGTCACCCGGATCATATCATCGGCTATATGCACGGTAACCGTGCCAAGGGAAGTGATTTTAGTCTTATTTAGACTATGTCTTTGGTAAATTGGCATTTGCCCCAAGTTGGAAGAGTAAACTCAGTTCGTAGTGAAACGGTAACATGATAGAATAGATATTGGAATTTGCGGGAAAACCCCACAATCCATGATGCTTGGTTTATGCACTGGTTAAGTTGAGGTTGACGAAAGAGACTAATATAGTTGCATACCCTCCTTTCAATCCACACCCCCTTAATACACACACACACACACACACAAACACACACACTCATCTGTGTATCCTCCACACATGATGTGTATCCTCCACACATGATTTAAGTGGCTTCAAAGGTGAGGTTAGCTATACAGTTGATGCAGGCTGCCCCAGAGCCACAGACAGACTAACACACGAACACACAGACAGATAGACAGACAGACACGCCTATCCTAATATATATCTAAATACATCTTCCACAATTCAGGTCAGCTACCTGGTTGAAACAGACTGCCCCAGAATCACAGACGAAACATACTGACTAATCGACAAACATTCAGTCTGACAAATCGACAGATAAACTCACCCACTTGCAACGTGGCTTCAAAGTTGAGGTCAGCTATCTGGTTGAAACAGGGTAGTCCAGAGTTGCACACAGACAGACAGACAAACACACACGTAGACTCACCTGTATGTCCTCCACGCATCCTTGCAGGGTGGCCTCAAAGTTGAGGTCGGCTATCTGGTTGAAGCAGGCCGCTCCAGAGGCACTGCCCAGGAGGTAGGTGCGACAGTAGTCTGTAGCCGTCTCCAACGTCCACCCTGAGACTGTGGGCCAGCCGTAGATCTACACACACAGTGAGATAGCATAAGTTTAGGTTAATACTATCCCGACGTAGCCGTGCCAGAGAATCACTTCCCGTGCGACGGGCACCCACAGCTGCCGCCTATTCCCTGTAGACGGCATTTTTCAGCACTTTTCTGATTTTTTTCGCGATAACTAAACAAATACTAACAATAAAGTGTTTGATATCAACAGAAAGCGCAAACACTGAACTAAACAGCTATGGTAGAAATAAATCATTGGCTGATACTGTTTGGTCGTGTACGTCCTGTGTAGGCTGCATTCTTTCCCAGTCTGGAATGTCTCTCGCACTCAGCATCCTTGGAAAATGGTAACGGTTCTCCTATCACAGCGTGCATTCCAGCACATATGCCAACCGCCAGCATTCAAACTGAGATCCATTACAAAGTTAACATGTCCCTACGTGTTACTGTGGTGTTAATTTCTCCTAGAGCAATCATGGAAAAGACAGGGATTTTTAAAAAATTTGAAACCACCACAGGCGGTTGCTACGTCCCCACATGAGGACTTTCCCAGACACCATATATGGTTGTTACGTCGGGAAGAGATAGAAACAAGAACCACCGCATGATGTGGTTACATCTGGAAAGTGTTAAAACAGAGGCACTGTCCAGCAGGAAGGTGCGACAGTGGTCTGCAGCCGTCTCCAACGTCCACCCTGAGACTGTGGGCCAGCCGTAGATCTACACACACGGTGAGATAGCATAAGTTTGTATAAGCATGGGTGCTCCTGGGAAGTTTTTTAAAATCCTGCAAGGCAGGGGTCCAGGGGCCACCCAGGCCCCGGCAGAGTGCAGGGACAGCGCCCCTCCTGGGTTTTTTGGGGGGCAATGCCCCCTGGAAGCTGAAGGGAAACAACAGTTTTTAATGTAATTGACAGGCTCTCGTTGCACTTAATTCTGTTGTACTTATTACAATGGTGACGACGATGATAATGACAATGATAATGACGATGATAATGATGATGATAATGATGATGATAATGACAATGATAATGATGATGATAATGACAATGAAAATGATAAACACAAATGAAGATATAGACCTACCTGAGGCACAAAGGTGATGTCAAAGTCGTACCCCCCTCCTCCACACACAGGCTGCTTCATTATTAATTCTGTTGTACTTATTACAATGGTGACGACGATGATAATGACAATGATAATGACGATGATAATAATAATGATAATGATAAAGACGAATGAAGATGTAGACCTACCTGAGGCACAAAGGTGATGTCAAAGTCGTACCCCCCTCCTCCACACACAGGCTGCTTCATTATTAATTCTGTTGTACTTATTACAATGGTGACGATGATGATAATGACAATGATAATGATAATGATAAAGACGAATGAAGATGTAGACCTACCTGAGGCACAAAGGTGATGTCAAAGTCTTCCCCCCTCCTCCACACACAGGCTGCTTCATTATTAATTATGTTGTACTTATTACAATGGTGATGATGATGATAATGACAATGATAATAATAATGATAATGATAAAGACGAATGAAGATGTAGACCTACCTGAGGCACAAAGGTGATGTCAAAGTTGTACCCCCCTCCTCCGCACACAGGTTGTTTCTTTTCGGCCACCAGCGCCTGAGTAATGTCCACCCCTGGACAGACAGAATTTGTTTCAAACATTTCTTATACAGTGGAACCTCCCTTATAAGATCTCCCATTATAAGACTCCCTCCCACATAAGACCTATTTCTCCGAGACATTGCCTTTCTTTGTAAGTATTAAAATTACCTCCCTTATAATACCTCATTTTTGAAGGTCTTACAAGGGAGGTTTCACTGTAGTGCTCTTTAAATGAACACTTGCATAACATATAATCTGTCACAGATCAAGTTCTGCAGCTGTTTTGAAATTTTCACTTTGACATGTTTTTATTTTTATTTTTATTTTTTTAAATTTATTTGGAGTGTGTGTGTGCTAAAAAATCGTTGACACAATGGTAGTCAGCAATGCACAAAGTGAAAATAGGCAATCATACAAAAGTGTGATGTTGTGGGCTCAAGAATTTTCCTTAATTTAACCCTTTCAACGCTAGCCATTCCTCAGCCAAAATGTACTTACCTGGGTAGAGAAAATATTTTGTCTGGAATGTTGGGGATCCCTCTGTGACATGCATCAACTAGGGTCTATCCTTGCCTCCCAAAATTAAGAACATAAGGTCACTGGATACCAGACCCTCATTTGATGCCTTTTAGTGACATGGGTGTTTAATCATTGTGGTGCCAAGAGGCGACAGTGGCGATGAAAGGGTTAATTAAAATGAATAAAATCAATTCTTACCCCCTCTGGCAGTGGCCAGCACAGTCTGACACGTGGACAGGTACTGCGAAGTGCTGCAGGCGCCGAGGTTTGAACCGCAGTTACAGTAGGTCCCTATGGTGGACAGAGTGCTGGTCACCACTTGGCCGCAGAACCCAGAGTACAGCGACTCGGAGGCCTCCACCCTGGTGAGAAGATGGAGAAACGTGACAGTACATGGGAGAAACACGACATCATGGAAGTTTGGCATAAATTCAGATTTAAATTTTTCATGGTGAAGCAAAGATTCCTTGATAATACTCATAAAACCGAATTGAAATTTGACATTCAAAATAGATCATTTGCAGAAATCGGGCATAGAACGTACAACTTTGCCTCTTTGTTTCTATTGACTTGATTTAGAAAACGATCAAATAAACAAAGAAATCATTCAACATTGTCTTTAATGTTGTGGATACTGGCAGAACACATACAAATAGACATAAATATGCCCTAAATAGAAAACTGATATTTTTGGGGTTGACTATTTTTGGCTTTTGCTAAAAACATTCTGAGCGACTTAAGTAGGTTTTTCCCACGCACCATCACAATTGTGTAGAAAAATGTCATAACTTTCTCCTTCATTCAAATAAGAAAATATTCTTTTACTAACAGAGTTGCACCTTTATGGAATCAACTACCATCTTTGTTGTTGTTGTCGTGCACTGGCTTAAAGACTCCAGGGATCATCACAACAGCCGAAGCGCTTGAACACTATGGTACAAATGCATCAGCTAGGGATGAGAACATTACGTGTGTGACCGTTTTTGTTATTACTCTTGTCTTCCAGCTCACTGACGTTGAGTATGAGGCTAATGCGTGTGCATGTGTGTATGGGGTAGGGGTGGGGAGCGTTGGTGGGGATGGGGTGGGGGGGATGGTTGGGGTGGGGTGGGGTTGAAGGGAGGTGGGTGTTAGTGTGTTGTGTTATGATTATATGCAATGCATTCTCTAATGTATTCATTTTCATAGAGATGTATGGTGAGGATACGTGAACCAGTCTTAGAAATGTTTGTACGAATGGTGAGTGAAAAGCGCATTGAGTTGCTTAGCAAGATTATGCGCTATATAAGCATTATTAGTATTATTTAGCGCAGAGTGAGAGGAAAAATCCCCTGTAGCCAGGTTCGAACTCGGGTTTACTTGACACGAGGCTAATATTCGAATATTGAGTAGATCTACTCAATTTAGATGTCTGCTACTCTTCAAAATTGAAAATAATGCTCGGTAAAGGTAAAGATGTGCCACCCCCCATGCATTTCTCGGTTAATTCTATTTTTCCGTTTTTGCCTTTCTTACCATACATAAAGCTGTATTTTAGGAACATTTTCAGCTAATAACCTTTTTGGAATACTAACCCTAGCCCTAGCCCTAAACCTAACCCTACCCCCCACTATGTACTGCAGTACACCGCGATTTGTCACAGTTCTGGTTCGTTGCGTTTTTCCGTCTTATAGGGTGGGGGGTAGGGTTAGGTTTAGGGCTAGGTTTAGGGCTAGGGTTAGTATTCCAAAAAGGTTATTAGCTAAAAATGTTCCTAAAATACAGCTTTATGTATGGTCAGAAAGGCAATAACAGAAAAATAGAATTAACCGAGATAGGTGGGGGGGGGGGGGGGGGGGTGTGGCACATCTTGACCTTTACCTAATGCTCTTTCATTCTTGATTACTACTCATTTTCAGTGAACATTATTTGATGACTTAATGATAAAACTACACATTTGGCACCAGCACTACTCATTTCAGCTATCCAGACTACTCAAGACTCGTGTAGTGGGTAAACAGGTCTGCTATGTCACTCTACACTAAGAAGGGTAGAAATAGAAGGGGCATCAACAGGTGGCGCTCACCTCCAGGAGAGGGAGAAGGTGTCGGTGGCCACTGTTTGTTCGTTCACCAGCAAGTCGTTGGAGGCCACTCCATCAAAGTTCCCGCACAAGCCTGCAAAACATACCAAAGTACTGTTAACTCACTCGGGACTGGCTGAATTATTTCCCCTTGTTCTGTGGGGACTGGGCATTTGGTTTAAATAATTTTTTATTGACAAGCAAAACGCATACACCAAATAAAATGAACATGAATGACGGCAGCAACAAGCTTAAAGCTTATAGTATGCCTACTCAAAATAAGTCACAGATTTAGCACCACAGATTTAGGCTGGCAATCACAGACTGAAAAATCACACATTTAAGAAAAATAAACAAAGGTCAATTTTGAACATTAGAAGCATAACAAAGTAACCAAATAGAAAAATTGTCATCTTCTTTGAAGACTGGGCATTTGATTAGGTTTGTACAACAATCACCCAAACAAAGTCATGAAGAGTTAGGCATCAATATTTTCAGAAAAGATTAGCAACATCATGCACTAAACAATCTTAAAATATTAGTCGTTTGTCTCCTATTGACGAAAACAGCTAACACATAGAAAGAAAGAAAATTTCACATTCTGATCTTTGACCCCCCCCCCCCCCTCTACAACCAAAGCTGAATGTAAACTATGCAATGATTGGTTGATTTCAAGAGAGGCAAGGTCAAAGCAAACTGAAAGTAGGTTATGACGTCGCACTGGAAAGTTGGTTACACGCCAGAAATCAAAACCTCTTGAAAACTCTTATGAGCCGGATCCAGGCCATTCGTCCTAAACGGTTGTGCGAGCCATGAGCCGGATCCTCATAGGCTCATCCATCCCGAGTGAGTTAACCCCTTCACTGCCACACGAAAACTGAGAAATTGTCGATTTTCTTACTATAAAGTTTAAAACAAATCTGTCTTTCGCATAAATAGTTCCCCCACCTGCTGGGAGTTCTGTGCTTGTAGCTTCCTCTAATCTGTCACTCTCTTTGACTCTGCCTTTTCCCTTTGTTTGCTGTCATCTACTATCTTTCTGCCTTTCCGGTCCATTCTCCTGCCTTTTTTTTTTCAAGAAACACTTTTAAAAAGATTTCCTCCAGCCGAAGTTGGACTTGCTGGGCTTATTTTCTTCGTTAGGTGCATAATTAAAGGCAGCATGACGCATCTGCGCTCATAATTGACAGGAAACTGTCTGAGC
This sequence comes from Phymorhynchus buccinoides, assembly GCA_017654935.2. Lineage (NCBI taxonomy): Eukaryota > Metazoa > Mollusca > Gastropoda > Neogastropoda > Raphitomidae > Phymorhynchus > Phymorhynchus buccinoides. Next base: position 39,537,195 of record CM065704.1, read on the forward strand.
GATCGAAGAAGATACCTTCATGGGTGCTCCTGGGAAATTAAAAAAAATCCTGCAAGGGGGCGGCCCCGGCGGAGTGCAGGAGCAGCGCACACACACACATTTACTGCTCTTTTTTCACCCCTCTAGACTACTAGTACAAGTGCTACATCCCTTTGAATACAGCAAATGATTATATAGGCCCCTTTTATTGTACAAGTTTGTGTGTGTAAGAAAATTGTTGCTTCTCAAATTCTCACAATCCAGCAATGCTAGCTCTAGGCAATTTAAAAAAATCATGCAATTCAGGACATGCTCTTGAGCCGAAGTCGGACATGCTGGGCCTAACTATTTCTTAGTTAGGCGCATAACGGCAGCATGACGCATCTACGCTCATATGACAGGGTGTATCGCGTTCGCTTCGTGTCAAGTAAACCCGAGTTCGAACCTGGGTACAGGGGATTTTTTCCCTCTCATTCTGCACTAGGCCTTAACGGTCTGAACGTGGAGTCTTTCGGATGAGACGATAAACCGAGGTCCCGTGTGCCCATGCACTTAGCATACGCTAAACCCAGTGGCAACGAAAAAGTTGTCATTTGGTAAAAATTTACACCCCCCCCCCCCCATCAGTGACAAAAATCGTATGCAAAACAACAACAACAAAATGGGTGGCGCGCCTCTGGCTGTGACACGCTCTCCAGGTGGGAGCAACCCGAATTTCACAGACGCCTCTGTGACTATAGAGTACCTAATACTACTAATAAGAAACTGAACGAACGAAGAAATGGGTGGCGCGCCTCTGGCTGTGACACGCTCTCCAGGTGGGAGCAACCCGAATTTCACAGACGCCTCTGTGACTATAGAGTACCTAATACTACTAATAAGAAACTGAACGAACGAAGGAGAAGAAGGACATCCTGGAAGAAGGAGCATCCATGTACCTTCGATATTGGCGAAGTCGATGGCGGCTGCCTGCATGACGACGTTGACAAACTTTCCGAGAATTCTGATCACCACTTTGGCTCCTGTGGGTAGCAGCACCTGAAGACCGAATGACACATGTTCACAACAGTTCCCCCCACCACCCTCTCTCTCCATTCGAGTCTTTTTTATGCAAACAGTTCCTCCGCCTTCTGGAAGTTCTGTGCCAGTAACTTCCTCTAGTCTGTTACTTTCTTGGACTTTGTCTTTTCCTTTGGCTTAGGTTCATCTGCTATATCTCTGCCTTACAGGTCCATTCTCCGGACTTTGTCTTTTCCCTTGGCTTACTGTCATCTGCTATCTCTCTGCCTTACAGGTCCATTCTCTGTCTGTCTTTTCCCTTGGCTTACTGTCATCTGCTATCTCTCTGCCTTACAGGTCCATTCTCTGTCTGTCTTTTCCCTTGGCTTACTGTCATCTGCTATCTCTCTGCCTTACAGGTCCATTCTCCGTCTGTCTTTTCCCTTGGCTTACTGTCATCTGCTATCTCTCTGCCTTACAGGTCCATTCTCTGTCTGTCTTTTCCTTTGGCTTACTGTCATCTGCTATCTCTCTGCCTTACAGGTCCATTCTCCGGACTTTGTCTTTTCCCTTGCCTTACTGTCATCTGCTATCTCTCTGCCTTACAGGCCCATTCTCCGGACTCTGTCTTTTCCTTTTCCTTACGTTCATCTGCTATCTCTCTGCCTTACAGGTCCATTCTCCGGACTTTGTCTTTTCCCTTGGCTTACTGTCATCTGCTATCTCTCTGCCTTACAGGCCCATTCTCCGGACTCTGTCTTTTCCTTTTCCTTACGTTCATCTGCTATTTCTCTGCCTTACAGGTCCATTCTCCGGACTTTGTCTTTTGCATAACGGCAGCATGACGCATCTCTGCTCATATGACAGGAGGCCATCCATAACCATCAACAACTGCTTCAGTATCAATTCTATAACTGAAACATTCTAAAGAGCGACACAGAATCATTTTATATGGGATATAAGTTCATAATATATACTGAAACAGCATAAATTCAAACCCATTCAAACAAAAGACACATGTCACAATTTGTTCTTGACCTCTCCCCGTGGGGATAAAAATAGTTCCCCCACCTTCTGTGCTTGTAACTTCCTCTAATCAGCCACTCTCTTTGACTCTGCCTTTTTCCTTTGCTTTCTGTCATCTACTATCTTTCTGACTTATTGGCCCATTCTCCTGCTTTAAAAAAAAAAAAATCTTCGAAATAATTTTTTTCCTTTGACCTCCTCCGAAATTGGAATGTGTCGGCTGTATGCAGTTGGAAGACCAGTGAAAACTGAAAACCAGACACATAAGTACCTTACACATTATGGCCATATAGCCTGGGAACGCAGAAGAAGAAGTTCTTGACCTCAGCGTTTTAAATTCATATTGCAGTGGAACCTTCCTCTGTGTACACACCATTATTTGGTGATTTCTAAATTCGTTTCGCTCACCTAGACCACATTTATGCATCTTACTTTGCATTTGTAGTGGGGAAACCAATTTATGACAAGAGTCTTTCTATTAAAATGTCTGTCTATAAAACGTCTGAACTGCCATTTCCCTATTGCTGTATCTGAAGTAAACACCTGTGATCCTCTGTCATTTCTCTTTTCGTTTATGCCTGTTTTGTTTGTGCATGGCTGGAGTGATTTGCTGAGATTTTTTAATCATTCTTCTTCTTTTTCTTCTTCTGCGTTCCCAGGCCAAAGGCCCCAAATGGGTAAAGTATGTATGTATCTATCCGGGTTTCAGTTTTCACTGGTCTCCCTGCTGTGTACAGCCAACACATTCCGATTTCGGAGGAGCTCAAAGAAGAAAAATTATTCGAAAGATTTTTTTTGTTAAAGGCAGGAGAATGGGGCCAATAAGTCAGAAAGATAGTAGATGATAGAAAACAAAGGGAAAAGGCAGAGTCAAATAGAGTTACAGACTAGAGAAAGTTACAAGCACAGAACCTCCAGAAGGTGGGAGAACTATTCTTACAAAAGACCCTCTGCTATCCCCTCAGGGACGAGACTCGTAGAGGGGGTGGCATCCACCCACTGCCCCGTACAAATCGTTCAAATTATAGTTCTTCAGAAGAAGAAAATCGAGACATTATTCCCCCCCCCCACCCGAGACATTTTCAGCTCCCCGTATGGAGGCATCCACCCACTGTCCCGAACAAATAGTTCAAACTATAGTTCTCATTGTTCAGAAGAAAACCGATACATTATCCCCCCCCCCCCCCCCCCCCCCCCCCCCCCCCCCCCCCCCCCGAGACATTTTCACCTTCTCACCTCGTATCTCTTTCCCCCGGCGTACTGCACAATGCCGAAGCCAGGCTCTAAATCCCCGTTCTGGAACAGCTGGGCGATGAGGGGGGACCCCACCGTCCTGTCCGGTCCGCACTGGTCCACCATTATCACGTCGTCCCCGGCTCGCACCGCCACCGCGCAGTTACATGACGCCCGTCCGTTGCAGGTACGGTAGTAGGTTCGAACCTGAGAGTATAAAAAAGGTTAAAATTACTGCCACTGCGCAGTTACATGATGCTTTTCCGTTGCAGGTGTGGTAGTAGGTTCGAACCTGAGAGCATGTCATAGAGGGTTAAACGTACCACTGCGTCACAGTTACACGACGCTCGCCCGTTGCAGGTGCGGAAGTAGGTTCGTACCTGAGAGCATGTAATAGAGGGTTAAACGTACTACTGCGTCACAGTTACACAATGATCGCCCGTTGCAGGTGCGATAGTAGGTTCGAACCTGAGAGCATGTAATAGAGGGTTAAACGTACTACTGCGTCACAGTTACACAATGATCGCCCGTTGCAGGTGTGATAGTAGGTTCGAACCTGAGAGCATGTAATAGAGGGTTAAACGTACTACTGCGTCACCGTTACACAATGATCGCCCGTTGCAGGTGCGATAGTAGGTTCGAACCTGAGAGCACATAAAGTTTTAAATGTAACGCCACCACACAGTTACACAATGATCGCCCGTTACAGGTGCGTTAGTAGGTTCGAACCTGAGAGCATGTCGTAGAGGGTTAAACGCCAGAAAGTTCTATGCCATGGCACAGTTACACGACGCTCGCCCGTTGCAGGTGCGATAGTAGGTTCGAACCTGACAACATGACTTTTACTATAGAGGGTTAAAAGCCAGAAAGTTCTATAATTCTTCTTGGGTTCAAGCCAGAAGGTACTATGCCATGGCACAGTTACAAGACGCTCGCCTGTTGCAGGTGCGGTAGTAGGTTCGAACCTGAGAGCATGTCGTAGAGGGTTAAAGTTCTATCATTCTTCTTGGGTTCAAGCCAGAAGGTACTATGCCATGGCACAGTTACAAGACGCTCGCCCGTTGCAGGTACAGTACTAGGTTCAAATCTGAGAGCACATAATGGGTTGTACCGTAGAAAAATCCCATCATTCTTTTAAGGTGAAAGCCAGAAGGTACTGTCAAATGAAAGCACATTCTGGCATAAAACCTTCAATGCGTAGTGGGTTTTTATTATTTTAAAAATAAAATGATGGACAGAAAAGAGAGAAAATAAAGTTTTACGCCCTCTTGGGCCTTTCGGCCATGTGGGGCATGGGGACAGAAAAAATATTCATTAGTGGATTGATTATATGTAAATGCTGGTAGTGTGTGCATTTCAATTTGAAATGTTCTTTCTCTCTCTTTTCCTTTTTCTCTTTTGAAATGCATTGCCATGTAAATGCCACATATTATTGCTGCTGCTGCTGTTTATCGTTTTAAAAAAATCATTACAATTATTGATAGGGTTGCTATATTGATGTCTCAAAGTTTATATAAAAAAAAGGCTAAACAAGGTACACAACTGTTTAAAAACTGCAGACTCCCTGCTACAATAAGTGTGTGTGTGTGTGTGTGTGAAAGTCAATTTTTTAATTTTCAGATGGAACATTGAATAAGCAATAATGGCTTGCTTTTTTTTTACATCAAGCCATCTATAACATAACAATTAAAGAAGGAAATAAACATGAGAACACCCCCCCACACACACACACATACACACAAACCAAACAAAAAAACATTAATAAGTTCATGCATGCACGGCCCTGAGTACTCATATACACACACAGGGCAGGATGAAAAAAAGCTTTGTTAGCTTATT
>CM065704.1:39547270-39594770 GCA_017654935.2 Phymorhynchus buccinoides
CGCAAATAACAACGACGATGATGACGACGTTGACGAACACCAACCTGAATGGTGGTGATGGTGATACAGTGGAACCTCCCTTATAAGACCTTCAAAAATCATCCAAAATGAGGTCTTATAAGGGAGGGGTCTTATAAGGGAGGTAGTTGTAATACTTACAAAGAAGGGCAATGTCTCAGAGAAGTAGGTCTTATGTGGGAGGGAGTCTTATAATGGGAGGTCTTATAAGGGAGGTTCCACTGTAGAAACATTGACAGAAACGTCGTAGGTGATCCAAAATTCCCATAGTTATCTCCCATCTATCTCAAGCTGTATAATTCATAACAACATTCATGATAATGCAAATAACAACGATGATGACGACGCTGACGAACATGAACCTGAATGGTGGTGATGGTGACAGAAACGTCGTAGGTGATCCAAAATTCCTATTGTTATCTTCCGTCTATCTCACTGTATGACGAGATATATACAGTCTATCTCACTGTATAATTGATAACGACATTCATGATGATGGTGACGATGCAAATAACAACGACGATGATGACGTTGACGAACACCAACCTGAATGATGGTGATGGTGACAGAAACGTCGTAGGTGATCAAAAATTCCTATCGTTATCTCCCGTCTATCTCACTGTATAATTGATAACGACATTCATGATGATGGTGATGATGCAAATAACAACGATGACGATGATGATGACGTTGACGAACACCAACCTGAATGGTGGTGATGGTGATAGAAACATTGACAGAAATGTGGTAGGTGATGAGAACTTCCCGTTCCTGCCTGCCGTCTTTCTTGCTGTCGATGGTCGCCCTGATCAGCAGGCTGTGGACGACTTGCCAGTTGAACACCGTAATACCCAGTGCACAGCCGTGTCGCGTCTGCGACAATCCATCAATCAATCAATCAGTTAATCAGTCAGTCATTTGATCAATCAGCTCAACAACAACAACAACAACATACACCGTAATTTTCGGACTATAAGGCGATATTTGTTTCTCCAATTTCGACCTATGCGCCTAATAAACGAGGGCACCCTATTAGTGAACAAAATCGTGAGAAGAGAGGCAACAATTGCCGTACTCAGTACAGTCTACTGTAAGTCACAACATCGAAGTGGTAAAGAGTCACTGATACGACGAATACTCACGTTAAAATGCTTCAAAATCCCTGTTATCGCCCGAGATACCGTCCAACAGATGCCACAACCCTTCATTGGATGTAAAAAGCATCGTTGTAGCTTAAAATGCCACAATTCTACCTGGTTTTGCGAAGAACTGTCCAAACACAACAACAGGAAGTCTCGATTATTTGAGAAGGGAGACAACTCTCGTTTATGACAACAATAATGTATGTCGGTAAGCGTTTACAGGACGTGTACGGGCTTCAAACTTCGACTTTCTGTTGCGAGGTGTGTATCGCCTTATAAACGAGGGCGCCTTTTACTTTGATTTTTTCAGATTTGTCTTGTAAAATTGCTCTATTCGCCTTAAACACGGCAGCGCCTAATGAGCCGAAAAATACGGTAGTATTCATACGGCGCTGAATTTTGATATAAATCAAATCAAAGCCACACACACACATTAGCATTCATAACATGGATGACATAAATGGAATACAGCAGAAACAGACCTAATGGCAAGAGAGAGAGAAGAAAGAGAGCGGAGTTTTAATGACGGGGGGAACAGGTGGGTTTTGAGGTTAGCTTTGAAAGCAGAGAGGGTCGGTCGCTGACGGCCTAAGACAGCAAAACAGACCATGTTTCATTTGCTATGTTATACCCAGCACACATCTGTCCCATGTCTCGTTACAGCAATCAGTCAGTCAATCAATTACCTTATTTTACGGACTATAAGGCGATACCTCCCCCCCCCCCAGACTGAGACTCCTGCGCCTTATAACAACTGAAAATATTGTAAGAAAATATAATAACAAAATCTGAATTTTGTGTAAAATTTGGGCGGTGCGCCTTATAATCAGGTGAATACCACACCTTCCCCAGTGATCCACTGCATCACGACCTGAGGCACAATCTGCCCAGACTACAAAGCATAATACAACACCACACAGCACACCATACCACAAACAGCACAGCACACCACACCACAAACAGCACACACAACACACCACACCACACAGCACAGCACACCACACCACAAACAGCACACCATACCACAAACACCACACCACACCACAACACAAAACAACACAACACACCACACCACAAACACCACACAGCACACCATACCACACAGCACACCACAACACCACACCACACAGCACACCACAAACCACACCGTACCACACCACACCACACAACACAGCACACCACACCACAAAGCACACCACACCACAAACACCACACCACACAGCACACCTGATTTTCCCCTTCCCCAGTGATCCACTGCATGACGGCCTGGGGCACAATCTGCCCAGACTGGGGGCAGAAGAAGTCCTGGTCCGTGTGAGGCATCAAGGAGTTGATCAGGACCACGCACGCCGCCAGGTCCGTGGCGTTGGGGCAGATGGCTGTCGGCGGGAAGTTGGACTTGACGCGTATCGCCTGCTCCGGGTCGCCTTCCCTTAGGGTGAGTGACGTGGTTCCGATCACCTGGGAAAATATTGTGTGTGTTTTTGTTCAGTAAAATGGAACCTTGTTTCCCTGTGTGGGGATACCGGGGGAGGGGTCTTTCGTAAAAATAGTTTCCCCCACCTTCTTGAAGCTCTGTGCTTGTAACTTCCTCTAATCCGCCACTCTCTTTGACTCTGCCTTTTCCCTTTGCTTTCCATCATCTGCTATCTTTCTGACTTATTGGCCCATTCTCCTGCCTTTTAATAAACAAAGAAAAATTCAAATAATTTTCTCCTTTGAGCTCCTCCCGATACTGGGTGGGGTCTTTCATACAAATAGTTTCCCCACCTTCTGTAAGTTCTGTGCTTGTAACTTCCTCTAATCTTTCACTCTCTTTGACTCTGCCTTTTCCCTTTGCTTACTGTCAATCATCCACTATCTTTCTGCCTAACTGGTCCATTCTCCCGCCTTTGTTCTAGAAACTCTTACAAAGATTTTCTCTAGCCAAAATCGGACATGCTGGGCCTATCTACTGCATTTCTTAGTTAGACGCATAATGGCAGAATGAAGTATCTGCGCTCATCTGGCAGGAATTTAAACTCTGAGCGATCGACAAAGCGAGAAAGAAAGAAACATACCCGCACACCACACACACACACCACACACACACCACACACACACACACACACCACACACACACACACACACACACACACACACACACACCACACACACACACACACACACACACACTCTCTCTCTCTCTCTCTCTCTCTCTTTTTTTCACTTTTCCAGCTAGAAGGTCCCCTAACAGCAGCATGGCGCATCTGCGCTCATATGACAGGGAACCGTATGAGCCATCGACAAAGAAGAAGAAGAAGAAGATACCAACACGCAGAACAAGACTCTAAAGGCAAAGTGCGACGAAGCAATCATTCGCTCTTTCACCAAGAGTGTTCACCCATTCTCACAGCGTGACAGAGCTACCAGGTGCAGGCGAGAGAGAAGGAGCATCGTCGGACAAGGCCTTAACTCATTCGCATCGCAACAATTTCGATTTATTAAAAAAACTCACAAATCACTCCAGCCATATACACAAACAAAACGAGAAATAAAGGAAGATTACAGGTTTTTATTTCAGGCTTAGACTTAGGGAAGTGCCAGATCAGACTTTTTTTAATATATATATAGACTTCATATAGAAAAACTCTACACCCATTGGGTACCCCATAACAAACCACTACAAAAGCAAAGTCAGAGGCAAAATTGTGGTCTAAGGGAGCGAAGCGAGTTAAGAAGTGACCAAGGTATGGTGTGCGCACAGATTTAACTTCCCTTGAAGCAGATGCATCAAATTGACAGCTACCTATTAATTCCGGACATACAATTATGTTTGGAACGACTTGAATGAGTTAAAGCGAACTCACAGTGATCTGCAGCTTGAAGGTCTCCTGGCTCTTGATGATGGGGCTGCGCGTGTTGTCACAGTTGTAGTTCACGCAGGCCACAACTCCGCAGAAGAACTGTCATCAACAACAACAACATACAGTATTTATACAGCGCTCAATCTTGATAGAAATCAAATCAAAGCGCACACACACGTTAGCATTCATAACACATTCAAACAAAAAAACCGCAATACAAAGCGAACACACACGGATGACATAAATGGAATACAGCAGAAACAGACCTAATGGCAAGAGAGAGAGCTTTAATGACGGGGGAACAGGTGGGTTTTGAGGTTAGTTTGAAAGCAGAGAGGGTCGGTCACTGACGGAGGGTAAGAGGAAGTTTAATCCAGGAGGTCGGTCCTGAGACAGCAAAAGAGCGCCGACCAACAGTTGAAAGCTTATACCTAGGGATCTGAAGAGGGTCAGAAACTGAACGTAAAGTGCGAGCTGGCGTATAGATGGAAATATTGTCGCAGAGGTAAGATGAAGCAGCTTTATGGATAGATTTATAGCAAAGGGAGTTTAATTTATACTCAATTCTGTCTGTGACATCATCATCAAATCACATGTGCATCAATAAACTCAACATATTGTGTTTCGCCTTGGCTTAAGGTTGTGTCAGACCAACTGACATAGGCTAGAACACCAAGGCTACATCAAAATGTTGCTACGCTATGCATAGTTATGCGGGGATTGTCTTTAGCCATAACAAGCTCCTAGTACAACATCATCAGTCTTCCAAATCCTCCGAAGTCGGAGTGTGGCTGCCCACGTGGTGGGGTAATCAAAAACCGGTCACACACGTAATGTTCTCATCCCTAGCCGGTGCATTTGTACCATAGTGTTCAAGTGCTTCGGCTGTTGGGATGATCCTGGAGTCTTTTAGCCAGGGTACGACAACAACATCATTGTGTAGTATTCACTGCGTATTATTTATTGTGTTACGTTCTGTCAGTCCTTGAACAAGTCTTGTCATTAAAAGACAGAAATTCGGCACAGCTGATTTTTTGTTTTTCTTTGGTATTTTTGCTCTTTATTTTGATACGACATGAACATTTTTCACTCTTTCCCCATGGCAACACAGGATTATGCAAGTAATCTTATGAGTGTCCTGTGTTGCCATGAGGAAAGAGTGAAAAATGTTCACATGTACAGAGACCTTTATACAATGTTACATTAACCCTTTTACTGCCAGCCATTTTTCTGCCAAACAATACCATTAAACTCAATTGGGTAGAGAAAACAAAAATATCTGTAATATTGTGAATGCTTCTGTGACATGCATAACATTAGGCCTATCCTTACCTCCCAAAATTAAGAAAATAGGGTCTTTGGATAACAGGCCCTGGACATTGGCGGTGAAAGGGTTAATGTTGCATCTTTGAAATTCAAATGGAATGAACAAAGAAGATGAAGATACCAGAAGAAAAAACAGAAGAAGAAGAATTAGTAGTACAGTCGACCCCCTCACGAACGGCCCTCTGAATTACGACCTCCCCTCTTTAACGACTGAAATATGAATGACGGATCGTTTTTCTTCTAAACTTGCCTCCTCATTTACGACTCCCCCTCTAACGCGCTTTGCGACCGTAAATCTTGTTGATTTTACGACCGATGCAACACATTCTGACAATTATCAGTCGCAAAAACGTATGATATTTATCCTCCTCAGTTCGAGCCGACGCACAGCTGGGGTATCACTGTTGTTAGGTCAATCTCGGTAAAAACGAACCGTTCTCATGTTGTATGCGCGGTAAAAGTTCTGTGTGTGCAAACTGTGATTGAAAATGAACTGCCAGAGCGTAAAATGGTGAAAATTAGGTCTGTACTGTTGTTATGTGTAGTTTGTGTGTGAGTGCAACACGGGCCGCGAGCACACTTTCTGCTTTAGCCCGTTTTCGTATATTAGCTAGACCGCGATGTTTCATTCAAGAATGACGGAGAAAGCATGTTTTAGTTCTAGTGTATGCATGTGCTGTGCATCATATATGGTGTAGTGAGTCACTGAGTGCATTGTTTTGGTCACCCCTGATTTAAGACCCCCCTCTTTTACGACCGATTTTTCCGCGATTTTTTGAAGGTCTTAAAAGAGGGGGTCGACTGTAGAACTAGAAGTAGCACGTCTGATCCATACATAGACATCAAATTTCAGCAGACAGTAAAGTTGTATCGCGAGTGATGCTACGCCCTATGGCATGCTCCATGTAGAATTCTCCAAAATAAACAAATGAATAAATAAACGAATAACTAAGGTTGTGTAAAATTCAGAAGTGACGCCATATTCCGCAGACAGCACAGCTTCATCTTTCATGACATTGCGCTGCATAGATAATTCCAAGTACAATCCCCAAAAAATAAATGAAGAAAGAAAGAAAGAAAAGATAGAAAGAAAGAAGAAAACAAAGTTATAAATCATAACGCCAGTGTAATTTTTCATAAGGAAAAAAAAAGAAAAAAAAGCCAGGCTGTTACCGAAGTTTCGTCTATCGATTTTGTCTAGGATTGACCATATGCGTAAATTCTGCAGACAGCAAAGCTTCATCCTGAGTAACGTTGCGGCCTACAGCATGCTCCAAGTAGAATTCTCCAAAATAAATCATGAAAGAAAGAAACAAAAAGAGAGAAAGAAAGAAAGAAAGAACAAAGAAAGCAACAGTTACAAATCATACCTCTGATCCGTATGTAACACCAACCAAATTCCGCAGACAACAAAGCTTCATCTTTGGTGACATTGCGGCCTACAGCATGCTCCATGTAGAATTGTCCAAAATAAATAATGAAAGAAAGAAATAGAGAGAAAGAAAGAAGCAAAGTTAACAATCACACCTCTGATCCGTATGTAACACCTACCAAGTTCCACAGACCACAAAGCTTCATCGTTGGTGACGTTGTGCCCTACAGCATGTTCCATGTAGAGTTGTCCAAAATAAATAATGAAAGAAAGAAAGAAAGAAAGAAAGAAAGAAAGAGAGAGAGAAAGAAAGAAGCAAACAAAGTTACAAATCATACCTCCGATCCATAATTAACACCATTCTGCAAACAGCAAAGCTTCATCTTTCATTACATTGCGCCGTAAAGATTACTCCAAGTAGAATTCTCCAAAATAAAGCAATAAAGAAAGAAAAAAAAAGAGAAAGAAAGAAAGAAAAAAAAAGAGAAAGAAAGAAAGCCAACAAAGTAACAGTTACCAATCATACCTCCGATCCATACGTAACACCAAATTCCGCAGACAGCAAAGCTTCATCGTTGGTGACGTTGCGGCCTACAGCATGCTCCATGTAGAATTCCCCGTCTTTGTAGTACTGGGCGTAGATGTTGAGGGTAGTGTCACTGTCGTCAAAGGGAGACCAGTCACAGGTCACGAAGAACTCTGAGGTGTTCTGGTCGTAACGAGTCGACAGTACGGGCGTCACTTCGATTCGTGGGAAAGCTGAAAGGGAAAAAATAAATCACAATAACAACCATGAATATATAATGTGACGACTAACAAAATGAACAAACCTGATGTGTTCTGGTCAACAGTTCAAGTGTTACTTCGATTCGGGGCAAAGCTGAAAGGGAAAAAATAAATCACAATAACAACCATGAATATAAATGTGACGACTAACAAAATGAACAAACCTGATGTGTTCTGGTCAACACTTCGGATGTTACTTCGATTCGGGGCAAAGCTGAAAGGGAAAAAATAAATCACAATAACAACCATGAATATAAATGTGACGACTAACAAAATGAACAAACCTGATGTGTTCTGGTCAACACTTCGGGTGTTACTTCGATTCGGGGGAAAGCTGAAAGGGAAAAAATAAATCACAATAACAACCATGAATATATAATGTGACGACTAACAAAATGAACAAACCTGATGTGTTCTCAGGCATGAAAGTGGATGAAGATCAAAAAAGAGGAAACATTTTCGTCAGAGAAATCCTTCCACCCGGATTTTTACCTGACGTCCGAGGTTTTGTTGAGCGGGGGGCGGGGGAGAGAGAGAGGGGAGCAAACGATCCCCACATTTTTTTTTTCCAGCACAAGCATCTTTCAACCATCGAAAAATGAAATTCTTTTCAGCCGAGAAAAATCCTTCAACCCGGATTTTCACATAACGTCCAATGTTTTGTTGACTTGGGGGGGGGGGGGGGGGGGGGGCGTGCACAATGTTCCCAACATTTTTTTTCCATCCACCTTTTCACCTACCTCACGTCACAAGTTTTATTCAGCGAGGAGGGGTCCGAAAATTTGGTCGGCACAAATATCCTTCCACACACATTTTCAGCTAAAATCGCTACTTTTGTTGAGCGGGAGCTACTCATTTCGCGGAATTCTTTCATGCCTGTGTTCTGGTCAACAGTTTGGTTGTTACTTCAATTCGGGGGAAAGTTGAAAGCATGCATTCATAGTAATGAATGAATAAATAACGAACGAACAAATAGCGAATTGACAGTGCAGATTCCGCTTGAATGCAATGGGAAAGACAAAATGCACCATGGAAAAAAAACCGTACTGTATTTTTTTAACTATAAGACAATAGTATTCTCCAAGACTCAGACCCCTGTGTCTTATAGTATGACTACGAAAACATTAAGAAAATATAATAACAAAATCTGAAATTTGGGGTAAATTTTGGGGGTGCACCTTATAGTCCGAAAAATATGGTAATGACAGCAATGAATGAAGACGGAAAGAAAGAAAGAAATTCACCATGAAAAAAAAACCGATAATAAGAAAGTGACAGTACATGTTAATTTTTTATTCATCAGAAAGTTGAAATTCAGCAATGGAAATCACTCAGTCGATCGATGGGTTCCTTGATGTGATATGTTTTACACACATTACATCCGGGACTATAATGGAATACACTTTGGAAGACACACTAATCTTCTTCTTCTTTGAACGCTCAGTTTCCTGTCAATTATGAGCGCAGATGCGTCATGCTGCCATTATGAGCTTAACTAATAAATAGTTGGGCTCAGCATGTCCGACTTCGGCTGGAGGAAATCTTTTTGAAAGCGTTTCGTGAAAAAAGGCAGGAGAATGGACTGGTAAGACAGAAAGATAGTAGATGACAGTAAGCAAAGGGAAAAGGCAGAGTCAAAGAGAGTGACAGATTAGAGGAAGTTACAAGCACAGAACTTCCAGAAGGTGGGGGAACTATTTATACAAGACCCCCCGGTATCCCCACGGGGGGGACACACTAATCCGATTCCAAGCTCCTTTTCCTAACTTTCAGAGGCAAAAACTTCAAAGAAACGTACAACAGACAAAAGCAGAAACCTAGCCTCCTTGGCAGAGGTTCAAAATGGCCATTTCTCTCACCGTTTCTGTCGGTCCAGGTGGTGAGGTTCTTTGCCGGGTCGCAGACAAAGTCAGGGTTATTCGGGTTGGTTTCCGTAAAGTCGTAACATTCGTTATCAATGAAACAGAACTGGTCCTGTTAAAAAACCCACCAAGAAACCATCATCAACATTATTATCACCAACATTATTATTACAGACAAACCCCTATTTTACGACCCTCTGTTAAGCGACCACCTCTCATTTGAGACCGAATTTGTTGACACAGATGCATTTTACTATGTAAACGACCTCTCTTAAACGACTTCCTCTAAAACGCGACTTACGACCGCCATTTTGTTGGTTTTTACGACCATTGCTGTCGTCTGCATAGACTTTGAGCAAAGGGAAACAACCACGGTCAAGGGCCTGAAAGCGGAGTCGCTTCCCTTGTTGTAGAAAAGATGGCGGAGAGCGTAGGAAAAGCACGAAAACCACTGACTTTGAAAAAGAAAACCACTGACTTTGGACGAGAGTGGAGGTGATTAACAGAAGTCGGCAAAGTGAAACTGTAATATCGATTGCACAATCCTATGGAGTTGGAAAGGCCCAAATGCAGTTTTAATATGTCATTGTATTATATGTGTGCATGAAGAAGAGAGTATGAACTGTGCTGAACTTTTTCTTTCTACGGCTGCCAGAGAAAACCTCCGTCATACGACCCCTCCAATTTACGACCAATTTTTCCGGACATTTTGGAAGTCTTAAAATAGAGGTTTGTCTGTATCATCATCTTTCTCCTGATAATCATCATTTTCATGATTTGCGAAAAATCAAGGATGACCAGATACTATAGTGGAACCTCCCTTATAAGACCTCCCATCATAAGACTCCCTCCCACATAAGACCTACTTCTCTGAGACATTGCCCTTCTTTGTAAGTATTAAAATGACCTCCCTTATAAGACCCCTCCCTTATATGACCTCATTTTGGATGATTTTTGAAGGTCTCATAAGGGAGGCTCCACTGTATTTCATTATCACATTGTTGAAGTACAGTTGAACCTCAGTATTGTGACCACCCGACAAAACTGTCCGTAACAGACGATTTTCGGAAACAAACGAGGGGAAAGCATTTTGTGAAATTAGAGTTGTTTACCTTGACCAAGGCGGACAAACCATGGCAACCATGGTGTCGAAGCTTGAAACCACAGGATGCGAGTCAGCAATTTGAAAACATTTTTTTGTAGAAAAATGAGGGGTGGCCAGTGGCCACAAACTGACAGAACTTGCAAAATGTGACGTGAAAATATAAAGGGCATCAACTTTAGAATGACGCACGGTGTTCTAAGTGCTGTATGTCAACTCAAACACACGAGGCGAGAGCTGGGGATCTACCTGATGGTAGAGTAACATCAGCGCTCATGTGACAGGAGACCGTCTGAGCGATCGAATAATAATAATAATACAAATTTAGAAACAAGCTCTAGCATGCGAAAGTGAAGGTGGGAACCAGAGACACGTTGGCACCCCACGCCCCAGCCAACAATAGGAATTGTTCAGAAATAATTAAGGGGAGTAACTTCATTGTGTGTGGGAGTGATCTTGCCTAATTCAATCGGTCAAACAGGGGAAGTCACTCTACCATCAGCTCTCGTAGCCTATCAACTCGTGTGTTTGAGCAAACATACAGCACTTAGGACACCGTGCGTCATTCTAAAAAATTATGTCATTCATATTTTTACGTCACATTTTGCAAGTTTTATCAGTTTGTGGTCACCCCTAATTTTTCACACAATTTTTTTTGCAAATCGCTGACTCGCATCTTGTGGCTTCAAGCTTTGACACCGTTGTTGCATTGTTGCCATGGCATTTGACCGAGTAATGGAGGTAAACAACTTTAATTTGTATGAAGTGCTCTCCACAAGTTTTTTTGTTCTTTTCCGAAAATTGTCTATTTTAACAAATCTTACCTTGAGGGCGCAGACATTCTGGGTGCAGATGAAGCAGGACGGGGAGTAGATCTGTATCAGTATGGACAGACTGACCACCACGCGGTTATTGTTGGTCACCGACACGAAGTACGTCTGCACGGCAGGCAGCTGGCAGGTGATGCGCTCGAAGGAGACGAACGTCGCACTGACCGTCGTCACTGAGCCGGTGCGGTTGTAGGTCACGCCGCCCATGTACTGAGGAAAAAAAGACAATATTACAAAATTAACTAGAGTGCTAAGACGTGCTTTCCCTTGGACTGTGTCTTGCAAAACAAAAAACGGCTCCAGTGATCTTGACCTTTGAACGATGACCTTCATCTTCGAACATGGCCTCGATGTTCTCATTATCTATCAGTATGCAGAATTAGAGCTTCGCAGGTCCCTCTGTTCAAACGCTATCATAGTAACATACAAACAGACAGACAGACAGACATAGATAGATAGCCACAGACAGCAGTGAAAACATTACCAGCTTCGCTCTCTTCATTCGCGGCTCGTAACGACCTTGTATGCAGATTTTTGTTTTTAGGTTAAACTTACAGTTTTCATATTCTTTTAGCAATTTTAGCACTTTTGTGTTCTCTCTCACTGAATGGACTTAGCTGGTCTATAGAATTTGTTATTTTTGGTATTTCATAGTCACAGAGGCATCTCTGTGAAATTGGGGTTGCTCCCATCTGGAGAGTGTGTCGCAGCCAGAGGCGCACCACCCATTTCATTTTTTTTTATAATTTGCATACGATCTTTGTGTGACTGATGAGGAAAGAAAGGTGGCAAATTTTGACTAAATGACAACTTTTTTGTTGCCACTGGGATTAACATGTGCTAAGTGCATGGGCACACGGTACCTCGGTTTATCTTCTCATCCAAAAGACTCCACGTTCAGACCATAAGGCCTAGTGCAGAGTGAGAGGAAAAATCCCTTGTACTCAGGTTCGAACTCGGGTTTACTGTACATGAGGCGAACATGCTACCTCTGTGCCACTCTACAGCCAGCTAAGTTTTGAAGCCCTCCACACATAAATGTGATGGAAAACTACTAAGCAGGTGCTACCGTTTAGTCACGCTTTGGAAACAACAGCCCTTTCCGGGGAACTACTATTTACTTCCCGTTATGCACATACAAAGGATTAACCCTTTCACCGCCAAAGTCGCATTTTAGCACCGCAGTGATTTAACACCTATGTCACTAAAAGGCATCAAATTGGGGTCTATAATCCAAAGACCCCTATTGCTTTAGTTTTGGGAAGTAAGGATAAACCTTATTTTATGTATGTAACAGAAGAATCCCCAATACAGGAAATGGATTCTGTTCTCAACCCAGGTAAATTGAATGGAAATGTTTGTCTGAATTATGGCTGGCGGTAAAAGGGTTAAAGCACAAGTGACATAAAAACACACACACAAAATAAACATTAAATTATGTTTTTGAATAATCAAAGGTGATGTAAGAACTATATGATCACTGTTATTCAAGAGCCATATGAGATCATTTTACAGTTTACCAAATTTTTGGGATTTTTTTTTCCCAGACTAAGACCTTTGCGCCTTATAGTATGACTTAATAGTACAGTAAGAAAATAGAATAACTAAATCTGAATTTGGTGTCAAATTTGGTGGGGGGGGGGGGGGGGCCTTATAACAGGGTCAGAAAAATACAGTAGTCTTATTTTGTCGATAAATATAACTCTTAAACAAGCGCGAAATCGCCATAGTTTGTGGCACACGGTCTATTTTTACCATTCCAATCATGAGTTACCTCCCCTGGATTTTCAATAATTTAAATCTGTAAACCAGAATGTTATCTCTGCACCATTTTGTAACTTTTTATATCTTTTGGAAAACATTTAAAACATGTATCCTACTTATACTCATCGAAAGAAGCACCGCATATTCGTCGTGTCTGTTGTAGTGTCTGTATTACGTATGTTTATTAGTTTGTACGCTTTTAAAATACATCATTTTAAAGAGCGGCCTCAATTAATTTTGAAATGTAGCCTCGATTTGAAGTGCGACATTTTGTCAAAATGTGCGACAATTTTGGACCGACAGACAGACAGACCGACAAAGTGAGTTATAGGTTTGTGGCTTGAGCCACAAACAAAAAGTTGAGATACTGCACTCATCCTTACGGTTGAAAAGACAGTAGCTGTGTCCTCTTTAGGATCATGTTCAAAGACAGTTGTGAAAAAACAAAAACATCTCTAGGCTGACAATGCCGAGTGGGAATGTACCCTGGGCAAGATAATTTCAGCATGGAGAAACTTTAGCACTCTCCCACCCACATTTGCCCACATCATCACACAAATGCACAACTGTCACACACGCATGATGCGTGTGCGTTCGGCATATGCATGCAAATGCAAACACATGCACACATATATGATACACCCACACTGATGCATGCATGCACACACACAAGACAGACACACACATACACAGACAGACACACACAACACACACACACTACATCACACACACACACTACATAACACACACACACACACACACACACACTACATAACACACTACATAACACACACACACACACACACACACACACACACACACACACAGACAGACAGACAGACAGACAGACAGACAGACACAGACACACACACACAAACACACTGACTTCAGTTTCCTCAAAGACACAGAGCAGATCTTCGGAGTTGACGAAGGGTCCGCCGATGATCATGACAGTGGTGCATGACTGGCTGTCAATGTCACATGGCAGTGTCGGTGTCACAATCGTTATCTCAGGCTTCACGTTCAAATCCACCGAGCAGTCGATGCCGCCGAAGCCATCGTTGCACACACAAACTCCTGCAGAAACCACACAGGTGGAATCTATAATAACTGATTCAAACTTTCATAAAGCAAGGGAATCTGAAAACGGTGAAACTTTAAAAAATGATTATAAACTGTTACAGTAGTAGTATATTACTGCGGAAGTTGTTCGGTTTAAAAAAAACACCACACATACAGTGTAACCTCCTTGCTGTGACTTTAACCCTTTCACCGCCAATGTCGCATTTATGCACCACAATGGTTTAACCCTTTCACCGCCAGCCATATTTCAGCCAAAAATGTCCATTACATTTACCTGGGTAGAGAACAAAATCCATCTGCAGTATTGGGGATTCTTCTGTGACAGATATAAAATAAGGTCTATCCTTACTTCCCAAAACTAAGACAATAGGGTCTTTGGATAATAGACCCCAATTTGATGCCTTTTAGTGACATGGGTGTTATAATCACTGTGGTGCTAAAATGCGACATTGGCGGTGAAAGGGTTAACACCCATGTTACTAAAAGGCATCAAATCAGGCCCTGTTATCTTAAGACCCTATTTTTCTTAAATTTGGGAGGTAAGGATAGGCCTAACTTTGTATGTGTCACGGACGAATTCACAATATTGCAGATAATGTTTTGTCTCTACCCTGTTAAGTTTCATATTTTGGGGGCTGAAAAATGGCTGGCGGTGAATGGGTCAAAAACACAGATAAGGTCTTCATACGTCTTACTATGTGTCAAAACCTTTGAGAGGAAAATGTAATTATGCAGCCAAGACAACAGACAGTTCACAAACAGACAGTACACAGACTTATTTGCAAACAGTTCTTGATGATTCAGAATTTTGCTTAATGTTCTCACACATGGGCGCTTGGTCCTTGCGATAGCAAATGCAGACGGTAATTCATATACTTTTAAAGTCAACTCCAGGGCACAGAAATCCTTCATCCCCAGATCCATCCACCTCCTAAACTCATGATCCTTTTAGGTTTAAATGTGTGTTTATCGTGTTAAAAGAAACTATGCATGCTTATCCTTAGACGTGTATGTATCCACATATAATGTGTATCTTTTAGTGTGTATTATGTGTAACTTTTGCTCCTATTCATGCATGCTGAATGTCGATGTCTTTGTTATTCTGGCACCTGAACAAAATTTCTCCTTGGGAGATAATAAAGTGAATTTGATTTGATTTGATTTGATATGCTGTAAAGTGTCAAACGATGCAGAGCGATAGAGAAGACATTTACATTCCGTTTGTTGCGTATAATAAATATTATGCTTTACGTCCTCCCGGCCAAAGCCATATGGGACATTCGTTGCGTATCCATTACATCTGTATTTGTAGTGATCTGAAGGTGAAACAGCTAAAGGTCTCAATAGATATCTTTTTCTGCATGCGTCATGTGAGGCCCAAGCGTCGTGCATGACTTACTCCTTCTCCTATATCTTGCATTTCACTAAAATTTACTCAACCGCTCCCCCACCCATTTCAAGCCTACAAAATACTCAGCCAAGTTCATCTTTTCACATCTTTTAAATATCATCTTAAAGAACAAACGGTTAATCTAATATTTAATATCTATCTGAACTTATAAAATACCAAACCAAATTACTCTCTTCATATATCCACCGAAGTCATGAGTGTGACTGCCCACGTCGCGAGGTAATCAAAAACGGTCACACACGTAATGTTCTCGTCCCTAGCTGCTGCATTTGCACCATATTGTTCAAGTGCTTCCCTTGGCTGTGGGGATGATCCATGGAGTCTTTAAGCCAGGGAACAACAACAACAACAACTCTCTTCATATCATTTAAATATCATTGCAAACAACAAACGCTTTCATATTATCTTATATCTTTCTCAAATCCTATCTCATCCCGTACTGCGCATCTTCGTCTTTGAACCCCTGTATATGTCAATAATTGCCGATAAACGGCAGGTGGACATTACTGGAAGAAGAAGAGAAAAAAAAGGTCTTTGATGGGGTCAAAAACCACAACAGGAAGATGTGTGTATCCCAGAAAACAGACAGAACACGATGTGTACAAAACTAGCACTATGCCTCGTTTTCTAACGCAGACCCGTGTAATAATAATAATAATAATAACTAACATTTATAGAGAGCCCTTTCTATGTTGAGCTCACGGTGCTTCACAATCATTTAAATAAAAACATAGATCATAAGCTACTACAAAATTAACTATCACAAACATGCACACAGCCACAACACGCATGCACACACACACACACACGCGCGTGCACACCCACACACAATGTGGGGAACATAGTTTTAAGGCAGGAAACAGGACAAGGAAGAAATCAGAGGTATTGCCGGAAGAGGTGAGTTTTAAGAGCGGTTTTGAAAGATTGGAAAGATTTAGCAGAACGAAGTTCATAGGGTAGGGTGTTCCAGAAAGAAGGGGCGCTGAAAGAAAACGAACGTTCACCATGTCTTAGTGTTTGTACGAGGAATAGAAAGGATACGTTTGTCAGAAGAGGACAGTTACAAAAATGTCCACTCTACTGACCGTTGGTGCAGGTGCCTTGACCGCTGCACTGGTTGTGGCACAGGAGGTCCAGCGTGTTGACCGGGGGCTGCACCACTCCCCCGTCGTCTATCTCCCAGAGCGTCACGTTACGCAGGTACAGGCTTAGGCACTGCTCCACGAAGCTGGTCAATGCTTGCGCAGCGAAATCAGTGCTGTCTGAGATCTGCACAACAGCGCAAAATGGATTGACGTTTTACTGCTCCACAAAACTTTTTTTTTTTTTTTTTTTTAACTGTCCCATCTTTTGGGGTCATACAGTGGCATTGCTCCCACGCCGCTCAATCCAAATCCCAATTCGCAGCTACACCCCGGCTTGTTCAGGTCGCAGAAACCGAGACCAGCTCCACAAAACTTGGGCAATGCTTACATTGCATAATCAGGCCGTGTACACACATATGCGGAGATTCCGTGCGGAAACCCGCAAATAAGTAAAAGAAAGAAGGGAAAAGATTTGCGTACAATCATGTTCGAATTTCCCCTAATCCGTACATTTTTACCCTTCTTTCTTCTATCAACTTATTTACGGATTGTGCATGGGATTTACGCACAATTATGTTCCAATTTCCCCTAATCCGTACATTTTTACCCTTCTTCTATCAACTTATTTACGGATTGTGCATGGGATTTACGCACAATCATGTTCCAATTTCCCCTAATCTGTACATTTTTACCCTTCTTTCTTCTATCAACTTAATTTACAGATTGTGCATGGGATTTACGCACAATCATGTTCCAATTTCCCCTAATCCGTACATTTCTACCCTTCTTCTATCAACTTATTTACGGATTGTGCATGGGATTTGCGCACAATCATGTTCCAATTTCCCCTAATCCGTACATTTCTACCCTTCTTCTATCAACTTATTTACGGATTGTGCATGGGATTTGCGCACAATCATGTTCCAATTTCCCCTAATCCGTACATTTCTACCCTTCTTCTATCAACTTATTTACGGATTGTGCATGGGATTTACGCACAATCATGTTCCAATTTCCCCTAATCCGTACATTTTTACCCTTCTTCTATCAACTTATTTACGGATTGTGCATGGGATTTACGCACAATCATGTTCCAATTTCCCCTAATCCGTACATTTTTACCCTTCTTCTATCAACTTATTTACGGATTGTGCATGGGATTTACGCACAATCATGTTCCAATTTCCCCTAATCTGTACATTTTTACCCTTCTTCTATCAGTCTATTTACGGATTGTGCATGGGATTTACGCACAATCATGTTCCAATTTCCCCTAATCCGTACATTTTTACCCTTCTTTAGTATCCACTTATTTACGGATTGTGCATGGGATTTACGCACAATCATGTTCCAATTTCCCCTAATCCGTACATTTCTACCCTTCTTCTATCAACTTATTTACGGATTGTGCATGGGATTTACGCACAATCATGTTCCAATTTCCCCTAATCCGTACATTTTTACCCTTCTTCTATCAACTTATTTACGGATTGTGCAGGGGATTTACGCACAATCATGTTCCAATTTCCCCTAATCCGTACATTTCTACCCTTCTTCTATCAACTTATTTACGGATTGTGCATGGGATTTGCGCACGGAATCTCCACATATGTGTGCACACGGCCTCAGTCTCTGATCTGAGAGTGCTACCTGAGATATGTAAAGAGATGTTAGTATAAAGATATTTCCTTGCTTTTTTTAAATCGTATCTCTACTAATCATCACCACCGCGTGAAAAACGAAAGAGCAGCCTCACACACTGCTACTTAAACATTGTAAAGGGAGGGAGAGGGAGGGAGAGAGAGAGAGAGAGAGAGAGAGAGAGAGAGAGAGAGAGAGAGAGAGAGAGAGAGAGAGAGAGAGAGAGAGAGAGAGAGAGAGAGAGAGAGAGAGAGAGAGAGAGAGAGAGAGAGAGAGAGAGAGAGAGAGAGAGAGAGAGAGAGAGAGTATGGGCCGTGTGTACGCATGTATTGGTGCATTCCTTCTTGTTACTTGTTGACATTTTCATTAGTTTCTGCGAGGGTGAGGTGTTATCAGAGAGTGACAGTGCTGGTGAATGAGGGTGGATGTCTTTGTGAGTGAGAATCATGTTATTTTTGTTACTTTATTTCTTTGCATCGGAATGTTGGTAGTATGACTTTCTTGCTGATTTTAATGCATGTTTTTCATCTTTCATTGTTGCTTTTGTAAAGCGCATCGAGCATACTACTGTATGGATTTTAGCGCTATATGAAATAAAACTATTATTATTATTATTAACCCTTTCACCGCCAGCCGTTTTTCAGCCCCAAAATGCCATTAAACTTAACTGGGTAAAGGAAAAAAGATGATCTGCAATATTGGGATTTTTTCTGTGACATGTATAACCCTAGACCTATCCTTACCTCCCCCCCTAAAAAAAGAAAAGGGTATTTGGATAACAGGCCCTGATTTGATGCCTATTAGCGACATGGGTGTTAAACCATTGTGGTGCATAAATGCGACATTGGCGGTGAAAGGGTTAAAGGGACTGGACAAAATGTTTCTATGTAATGTCTATGAGCAACACACCAACACATAATTCCACAAAACTCAGCAATGCTTGGGCTGCATTGTGTCATGCTGTTTGAAACGTGCCAAGGAAAGCAGCACAAGCAGACATGAATGCAGGTATAACCGAAGAGGTGAGTTTTCACAGAAAATGTTGAAAGAAAACAGAGACAGACAATGGCAAATTGAAAAGGCGATCCCCGTGGGGATACCGGGGGGTCTTTCGTAAAAATAGTCCCCCTTCTGGAAGTTCTGTGCTTGTAACTTCCTCTAATCTGCCATTTCCATTTTCTTTTTATCTTTCTATCTTATTGGCCCATTCTCCTGCCTTCATTAAAAAAAAATCTTCCAAACAATTTTTCTCCTTTGAGCTTCTCCGAAATCGGAATGTGTTGGCTGTACGCAGCGGGGAGACCAGTGAAAACTGAAAAACGGACACATGGACACATTGTCCATCATGGCATATGGCCTGGGAACGCAGAAGAAGAAGAAGAAAAAGGGAGATTGAACTTTTGATAGATGAAAGAAGAGAATAAAGTGAAAGAAGAGGATGAAGTGATAACAAGAAGAAGATGGCTAAGATGGAAAAGAAGAAGAAGAAGAAGAAGATAAACTGAAAACTGGTCTTTACCTTGATGTCTTCCACACAGAATTGCACCACAGATTCAAACTGCACCGTCAGCAGGTTTCTATACTGGGCTCCAAAAGTACCACTGACCGTGTAAGTGTCAAATTATTTATTAAAAGATTTAATCTAATTCATTTAAAATGAAAAATAATGACTAAGTTTTACCTCTAATCACAGGTAGGCAGTCGCATTCAGTGGCACACACTTTCAGTGGCACACACTTTCAGTGGCACACACTTTCAGTGGCACACACTTTCACTGGCACACACTTTCACTGGCACACACGCACATCCACGCACCCGCACACACACACACATAAGCACGCATACACACACATGCTCACACACTAGCTTCACACGGTAAGAATGTGTCAGTACACCAAACACTAGGTCACACAGAAACCTAGTCATTTTTGTACCACAACAACACTAAGTGCTCTTGAAAATGTCCATCTTACTTAGCTTTTTTCATAAATACAAAAGTGTGTGAGAGAGAGAAAGAGAGAGGGGAAAAAAAAAGTAACGTGCGTTGAGAATGGTAAAAAAAAAAAAAAAAGACTAAGTTTTACCTTGATGTCTTCCACACAGAAAGGCACCACAGATTCAAACTGCACCATCAGCAGGTTTCTGTACTGGGCTCCAAAAGTACAGCTGACGGTGTAAGTGTTGAATTCTTTTTACATTTTTTTTAATTGAATTGAATTCATTAAAAATGAAAAATAGTGACTAAGTTTTACCTTGATGTCTTCCACACAGAACTGCACCACAGATTCAAACTGCACCATCAGCAGGTTTCTGCACTGGGCACCGAACGTGGTGCTGATGATGTAGTTGATGCAAAACGCTGTGGCCCCTGTCTCGTTCCAGCCAGAAGTCGTGGGCCAGTCGTATTCCTGTCATCATCGTCATCATCACCATCATCATTAACATCGTCATTACCATGATCATAACCATAATGGCTAAGTAACGCTGCTGACAATCCAGTTACAGCAAAATGGTGTTTTGCTCCAGCCACAAAGTGTGGACTAGTTGGATTCCTGTGCATACACAAAAAGCTTGTGAATTAGGGATTTCAGAGCTGATTCTAGGATTTTGAAAAAGTGGGGGTGTCCCCCCCCCCATAAGAATGAAAAAAAGGGGGGCAGGTCCAATGGATACGAGGGGAAGGGGGAGGGGAGGCGGCCGATTCAATCTTCGCTAGCCATGGCCACTTCTTCAGCCACTCGTCTTGGAACCGGTGTTCCCTCGCACTAGTGCCGTTATCTTCGGGCTGCTTCTCCGAGACTGTTGATGCAGTAGCTGTTTCTGCAACATCTTCTGAACACTCGTTTGGCAGAGGATTTATTTTTTTTACTTTGCCGCCACAAAAATCAAAATCGAAGAGCGTCGTTGTCCGCTTCATTTTAAAGAAAATTTAACATGGCGGGTAGGACTCTCGCAACTTCTCGTCGGTAAAACAAGACGAACGCGATTGGTTGATTTACACTAACATTGCAAAGGAACCAATGAAATGTCGAGAAATCATTCATTCCTGCTCGATGCTTTCGGTTTGTGCAGACGACGGATGAATTTCCGCAGCGATTGGTAAAAAGTGTGGGCAGTTCTGCAAATATGCGGGCGTCGGCCCGTGTTTAGACCCGATTATTACGGGAAGGAACAGATTTTGGGGGGATTGTACCAATCCTGCGCCCTAGAATCAACTCTGGATTTGCATGTATCTTAATTTATTTTTTACACACACCAGCTAATCTTGCATATCATCTCTAAATGGAAAAGGGAAAATGGTCAAAAAACATACAAAATACTGATTCAATGATGTAAGAAGAAATTATAAATACAGGTCACCAAAAGACCCACATTGGCAGGGACTAGTAGCAAAAGGCAAACACGGAATCAAAATAATGAGATTGACAACACTTTCCTTTTACTCTTACTTACCCCAGGCACATAGGAGGAGTTGAACTCAAACACCGTCTGTTCAGTGCACACTGGAGTCACAGCATTGCTGAGGTAGTAGTCGGTCCAGTCCTCACCTGTAGACACAAAAGAAAAGTGACTATGACAATAAAGTTGTCACAAAGTACGGCGGCAAACCCATCGCCGCAATAATAACTGAATATTAGCTTCAGGTAATGTAACACCATTCAAATTAGCGGTTGAAAATGAAAACGCATAACCCAACTTCCTGATTTGAATTCTGAATTGTACAAACTGGCTCAACGTCGAGTGTTATGTTCACACACACACACACACACATACCTTCACTCACACACACACACACACACACATACATGCACACACACAAACAGCAACAACAACATACAGTATTTATATGGCGCTGAATCGTGATAGAAATCAAATCAAAAGCGCACACACACGTTAGCATTCATAACGCATTCAAACAAAAACGCAATACAAAGCGAACACACGCGGATGACATAAATGGAACACAGCAGAAACAGACCTAATGGCAAGAGAGAGAAGCGACAGAGAGCGGAGCTTTAATGACGGGGGAACAGGTGGGTCTTGAAGTAAGCTTTGAAAGCAGAGAGGGTCGGTCGCTGACGGAGGGGAAGAGGAAGTCTGTTCCAGGAGGTCGGTCCTGAGACAGCAAAAGAGCGCCGACCAACAGTTGAAAGCTTATACCTAGGTATCAGGAGAGAAAGAGGGTCAGAAACAATTTCACACACATGTATCAAAAGCACTGACCACCGATGTATCTGCCAGCCTCAGTAGTGGTTGGGGGGCAGCTGACCGGGGGAAATCCATCCACGCAGTTTGAAGTGTTAAAGGACTGACATACACACAGCACAAAACGACGTCGCATGATACAAATCAGTACAACGCAACTTAATACAAATACAGGACAATGCAATACAGTACAACACACTACAATGTGGCACGTTACATTACTAGCCAACGACATATGTGACCCAGCACCACGAAAGGGACATTAAGTGTCAAACTGACCATTCTGAGAAAATAATGCACTTGAAAACTTCAGACAATTTTTGTTCTAATGATGCAAGCACCGTTCTTGTATCTTTTTCCGCTCCAGAGTTATGAGCACTTAAAGTTAGTAGGGTGAGTGTCAGTCATTTTGAGAAAACACTGTTTTAAGTCTAGCCTAGCTGGAGAAAACGCATTGACCAACTCATGTTAAAGCACTTACAAGACCATTTAGAGACCATATTAAAGATTATCCTTTATAAATATGAAAGATAAGATTTTAGAGAACACGAAATTACCCATAACTCAGAATTGACAAAACAAATGAGATTTTTGACTTTCCAAGCCTGTTATTAGAAACTAGCCCAGAGACTTAATGTCCCTTTCGTGGTGCTGGGTCACATATACCTGCCAGCTTTGAGAAGTTGCAGGAGAACAATCAGCCAGCAAAAAGCTGTCGACGCAGTTTGAGTCGTGAGACGTCTGAGAGGCACATACGATACCACAGCACAGCACAGCCAAGTCAGTACACTACACTACACATCAACACTAACCACTAATGTATCTGCCAGCCGCAGTGGTCGTAGGGGGACACTTAGCCAGGGAAAATCCATCCACGCAGTTTGAGTCGTGAGACGTCTGAGAGGCACATACGATACCACAGCACAGCACAGCCAAGTCAGTACACTACACTACACTACACTACACGTCAACACTAACCACTAATGTATCTGCCAGCCGCAGTGGTCGTAGGGGGACACTTAGCCAGGGAAAATCCATCCACGCAGTTTGAGTCGTGAGACGTCTGAGAGGCACATACGATACCACAGCACAGCACAGCCAAGTCAGTACACTACACTACACTACACTACACTACACTACATGTCAACACTAACCACTAATGTATCTGCCAGCCGCAGTGGTCGTAGGGGGACACTTAGCCAGGAAAAATCCATCCACGCAGTTTGAAGTGTTAGAGGTCTGAGAGGCACATACGATACCACAGCACAGCACAGCCAAGTCAGTACACTACACTACACATCAACACTAACCACTAATGTATCTGCCAGCCGCAGTGGTCGTAGGGGGACACTTAGCCAGGGAAAATCCATCCACGCAGTTTGAAGTGTTAGAGGTCTGACACCCGCACAGCACTGGGTAGGCCGTCATGTTGGAAGCAGACGAGTGGGACGGACACACTCCTTGGTACAGCGATTCGTTGACAGAGACCCTGTAAATGTAAAACACAACATTCAAACAGCTGACAAAAAACAAGCTTGGATAAAACTTTCCCCCGACGTTTCGTCTCTTGACTTTTTCCAGGGGTCTCTGTATTCTGAACAAGTTGTGGCCAGTACAAATTACATTTTCTTTTTCCACATCTGAATAAAACTCAGCTATACCAGTCAGAAAAACTAAGAGAACTGACACAAGCTATACTAGTCACAAAAACTTAGAGGACAGGTACAGCTAGAACGGATACAGATATATTCATCATAGAAAGTTAGAGGACAGTCACGCAAGACGCATCTATACTAGACACAAAAAGTTAAAGGAAGTAACGCAAGACGCATGACATTCAGCTATACTCGTCATCCAACCACAAAGCATACTAGAAAGTTAGAGGACAGTCACGCGAGACGCATCTATACTAGACACAAAAAGTTAAAGAATGGATACAGCTATACTCGTCATAGAAAGTTAGAGGACAGTAACGCAAGACGCATCTATACTAGACACAAAAAGTTAAAGAATGGATACAGCTATACTCGTCATAGAAAGTTAGAGGACATCATTATACTAGACACAAAAAGTTAAAGGAATGACATTCATCCAACCACAAAGCACTGGGTAAGCGGAGAGCGGATGAATGATTGGGTGTGGTGTGAGAGTTACATATTTGTTTCATATCTTTATTTAATATTTTTATTTTGATATATCTCATCTTATTTTACACGGTGGAAGACAAGTTTCCATGTGCGTTGTACAATGCCAATGGACAATGAAGAAACTTATGACTTATGACTTAAGCAGTCATGATTGCAGAGACGGAGTGGGATGGACATAACTCTTTGGTACAGCGACTCGTTGACAGAGACTCTGACAAATATTCGACATATTTAAGTGGTAAAAGCTCAGTACATGCATGCCAGTTCACCACACACACACACATAGATTACTCCTGCAACTCACTCCCAGCTAGTTCTCACAGTCACATACAACAGTGATAGAGTACAGAAATAGTGATACGGTAGAGAGAGAGGAGCAGAATGATACGCTTTAGTTCACTTACGTACTGAGTTAGGATTTATTAGCACAAAAAAAGAGAAAAAGAATAGTGTTTGATACTTTTTACACACTTGCCTAACTGCATACTCAAACACACACACACACGTACACACACACACACTCTCTCTCTCTCTCTCTCTCTCTCACACACACTCTCCTCCAAAGTCGCAGTGTGGCTGCTCACGTGGCGGGGTAAAAAAACCCGGTCACACATGTAATGTTCTCATCCCTAGCTGGCGCATTTGTGCCATAAGTGTCCAAGTGCTTCCGCTGTTGGGATGATCCCTGGAGTCTTTAAGCCAGGGTAACACAACAAACAACAACACACACACTCTCTCTCTCTCTCACACACACTCACATATTCATAAAACACACACAAAAACATATGAATGCGCCCACAACCACACACACACACACTATGTAAATTTTCAAGGGGAAAGTACCTCCACGTCAAAGAGAATGCGTTGACCGTCTGCCCCATCAAATCGTTGACTTTCTGGCCGTCCCATGTTCCGCACAGACCTAAAACATAAAGAAAACAAGAGGCAAAGCCTTCAAGGCTCACTCGAACAGGAACATGTGGGACAACAAACAAAGATTGAGGGGGGTGTCTAAAGTACAAGATTGCCAATAAAATTTTAAAGTACAAATAAAACTATCGTTAATGGATACAACTAAAAATAAATAAATAAAAAAATAAAAAAATTTCCCATGCCGAGAATCGGATCCGGAATCATTGGCATGACAGACAGACACTCTACCAATGAGCTATCGAGGCTTTCAGTGTTGATGAGTTTCTTAACTCATGTTGCCTGTTGAATACTCTCTAACCCACTAATCTAAAATGTTATCTGTTTGTTATCTGTTTACAGTGTAGTCTTAAGTATTGAATTATTCAAATCATTATTGCTTAAAAGATGGCATAAGCATCTATATGTGTGCAAAGTTTGAACAATGTATGCCTTCTATTTCCCGAGAAAATGCCAACGTTAAAGTTTGGAGATTAGACCACAAACGCAAAACACACACACACACACACACTCACACACACACACACCGAACAACCATCATACCATAGACTCACTTCGTGTTAACGAACGTTAACACGAGTGAGCCAATAAGACAAATACAGATCACAGCTGTTCTGTCGCAAAAAAAGTCAAGCTGTTTAGCTAAATGACTTCTTCTTCTTCTTCTTCTGCGTTCCTAGGCCCTATGGTTATAATGGGTAAGGTACGTATGTGTTTGTTTTTCAGTTTTTGCTGGCCTCCCTGCTGCGTACAGCCAACACATTCCGATTTCGGAGGAGCTCAAAGGAGAAAATATTTGGAAGATTTTTGTTTAAAGAAAAGTCAGCAAGATAGTAGATGACAGAAAGTAAAAGGAAAAGACAGAGTAAACGAGAGTAACATAGAGGAAGTTACAAGCACAGAACTTCCAGAAGGTGGGGAACTATTTGTTCAAAAGACCCCCAGGTATCCACACGGGGAGAGTTAAATGAATGAAACAAGAAATCATAGATAAAACGGCACCAAGCATGTCTTTATAAAAAATAGTTTGGCTTCAGAGTATTTCCATCAGATCTATGGTAAAAACCAATTTTGTTGAGCAGTCGCATGCAACATATTTAGTAGAAAATGTTCGTGCATAATACACTTACAGACCTGTTTACCTTTATAATGAAAAACCCGGAATTTGAGAAAAACAAACAGAATTCACATCGCAATGTCGCTTATGCCGCCATGCGAAATTTTGAAGTCCGCGTTGCAGTACTTGCAGTGTGCATGCTTGTCTCCCAAACGCGAACTTGTTATTCCTGGCACTTTCAAATACTTTTGAGAAAACTTCTGCTTCACTTTTGGCTGTTTCACCCTATCACTGCTGTAATTTGTCGAAGATTTCTGGCGCTTGCCGCCTGCGGTTGACTTGCCTGACGACATCTTTGGCGCAAAACTACAACCCTTGCATCTTTTCATACAAACGGAAATAAATAATAGACGTTTTTTCGAAATCACGGGATTTTCAGCGTTCACCCGGAATTTATTATTTTACCCAGAATTTTTGCAAATTCCCAGGATAATTCCGGCAAAACCAGGAGGGTAAACAGGTCTGCACTTAGTATCGCAAACATGCATTAAAGAGCACAATGTATTCTCCCATGGTGCTAGAAGGGCTCAAAAAAAGAAAAGAATTGAAGTTACCCTCAGTGCTGTTGAAATCTGCAGTAGAGGCCTGCACCCAGACGTTGAGGAAGCTTGGACTGACCACCACTTTGACCACTGTCCCTTGAGGCAAGTGGACCTAGGACAACGATAATGATTGTACAGTATTGACCACTGTCCCTTGAGGCAAGTAGACCTAGGACAACGATAATGACTGTACAGTATTGACCACTGTCCCTTGAGGCATGTGGACCTAGAACAACGATAATGATTGTACAGTATTTGACCACTGTCCCTTGAGGCAAGTAGACCTAGGACAACGATAATGACTGTACAGTATTGACCACTGTCCCTTGAGGCATGTGGACCTAGAACAACGATAATGATTGTACAGTATTTGACCACTGTCCCTAGAGGCAAGTAGACCTAGGACAACGATAATGATTGTACAGTATTGACCACTGTCCCTTGAGGCATGTGGACCTAGAACAACGATAATGATGTACAGTATTTGACCTGTCCCTAGAGGCAAGTAGACAACAACGATAATGATTGTACAGTATTGACCACTGTCCCTTGAGGCAAGTAGACCTAGGACAACGATAATGACTGTACAGTATTGACCACTGTCCCTTGAGGCAAGTAGACCTAGGACAACGATAATGACTGTACAGTATTGACCACTGTCCCTTGAGGCAAGTAGACCTAGGACAACGATAATGACTGTACAGTATTGACCACTGTCCCTTGAGGCATGTGGACCTAGAACAACGATAATGATTGTACAGTATTGACCACTGTCCCTAGAGGCAAGTAGACCTAGGACAACGATAATGATTGTACAGTATTGACCACTGTCCCTTGAGGCATGTGGACCTAGAACAACGATAATGATTATTTGACCACTGTCCCTAGAGGCAAGTAGACCTAGGACAACGATAATGATTGTACAGTATTGACCACTGTCCCTTGAGGCATGTGGACCTAGAACAACGATAATGATTGTACAGTATTTGACCACTGTCCCTAGAGGCAAGTGACAACGATAATGACTGTCAGTATTGACCACTGTCCCTTGAGGCAAGTGGACCTAGAACAACGATAATGATTGTACAGTATTGACCACTGTCCCTTGAGGCATGTGGACCTAGAACAACGATAATGATGGTACAGTATTTGACCACTGTCCCTAGAGGCAAGTAGACCTAGGACAACGATAATGACTGTACAGTATTGACCACTGTCCCTTGAGGCAAGTGGACCTAGAACAACGATAATGATTGTACAGTATTGACCACTGTCCCTTGAGGCAAGTGGACCTAGAACAACGATAATGATTGTACAGTATTGACCACTGTCCCTTGAGGCATGTGGACCTAGAACAACGATAATGATTGTACAGTACTGACCACTGTCCCTTGAGGCATGTAGACCTAGAACAACGATAATGATTGTACAGTATTTGACCACTGTCCCTAGAGGCAAGTAGACCTAGGACAACGATAATGACTGAACAGTATTGACCACTGTCCCTTGAGGCATGTGGACCTAGAACAACGATAATGATTGTACAGTATTGACCACTGTCCCTTGAGGCATGTAGACCTAGGACAATGATAATGATTGTACAGTATTTTACATAACAAGAGGCATTAGCCCGCAATGACTCGCTGTGTGTGTGTGTGTGTGTGTGTGTGTGTGTGTGTGTGTGTGTGTGTGTGTGTGTGTGTGCATGTGCGTGTGTGTGTGTGTGAACTAAAAATATCCTTAATGGATTTTTAAAAAGCACACAACAAAACCGAAACAAAAATTGCCCATTCTGAAAATCCAATCCGCAACATTCGCATGAGAGCCAAAAACCTTACCAACAGCACCATTGGGGCGCTTACTACATAAGACTACTTATATTCTTATATGCTAAAGCAACGACTTCCCTACCTTCCTTTTATCATTTTGAATTTCTTTGTCTATGCTGTGCATGCGTGTGCGTGCGTGTGCACAAGTTTACACACACTTGCACATAATGGAATGACCATCTCTTGACTATTATCCGTTCACACAAGCACACCTACAAACACAGACAGACAGACACAAACACACACACGCAAAAACATATGCACATGTACGCAAACATGCATAAAACACATCGCATACACTGAAATCAAATCAATTCTTTAACTCATTCGCATCGCAACGATTTTGAATTATTAAAAAAACTCACAAATCACTCCAGCCATACACACAAACAAAACATACATAAACAAGAGGAGAAATGAAGGAAGATTACAGGTTTTTACTTCAGGTTTAGACATAGGGAAGTGGTAGATCAGACTTTTTTTATATATAGACTTTATACAGAAAAACTCTCTACACCGATTGGTTTCCTCACAACAAACCACTACAAAAGCAAAGTCAGAGGTAAAATTGTGGTCTAAGGGAGCGAAGCGAGTTTAGAAGTGACCAAGGTATGGTGTGCACACAGATTTACTTCCCTTGAAGCAAATGCATCAAATTGACAGCCATCTATTAATTCCAGACATATATGGCCGGAACGACTTAAATGAGTTTTTAAAAAAAGAAGCCCACCTCATAACGTTTTCCGTCCAAGAATCGATAGATGCGCGTCCCTGGGTCGAGTTGTCCATTAGCAAACACTTTGATGTTAACCGGCACGGTTTTGCCGGGTTTGGGTCCGCAGCGGTCAATCAGAATGACGTCGTCTCCTGACTTGACGGCAACCGCGCAGTTACATGACGCACGGCCGTTGCAGGTCCGGTAGTAAGTGTGAACCTGAGAGTTAAAGAAGAAAGATGTTAGCGAAGTTCTAGCTAGCAAAATTCTTTCACAAACGTTACACACAACCGTGGATCATTTTCGTGTTACAAAATCTTTTTTCTTCTTCTTCTGTAACCCCAGGCTAAGGCCATAATGGATAAGGTACTCGCTTGTTTGGTTTTAAATCACTCTGGACAAATTCAAAAGTATACTGGGAACTGGAGAACGCCAGTGTGTGCCTAATTCTGAGTATTCTCACGATAGTAATTTCTGAATCTAAAACTTGTCTGAATCCATGTTTTCTCAATCCAAACCATATTACAGTGGAACCTCCCTTATAAGACCTTCAAAAATCATCCAAAATGAGGTCTTATAAGGGAGGGGTCTTGTAAGGGAGGTCATTTTAATACTTACAAAGAAGGGCAATGTCTCAGAGAAGCAGGTCTTATATGGGAGGGAGTCTTATAATGGGGGGGTCTTATAAGGGAGGTTCCACTGTATTCGAGTTACTTCTCTTCGTCACTCTTCCAGCCTTCGCTTCACTTATGTTTGGCACTTCTTTTT
This sequence comes from Phymorhynchus buccinoides, assembly GCA_017654935.2. NCBI lineage: Eukaryota > Metazoa > Mollusca > Gastropoda > Neogastropoda > Raphitomidae > Phymorhynchus > Phymorhynchus buccinoides. The sequence continues at coordinate 39,577,793 of CM065704.1, forward strand.
TTCCAGTTTTTAATGTTAAAAATATCCAAGAAATCGTCGCTACATGAGCCTCAGAAAAGCCTCCGATAAGTTATCATTAACAACGATAGTAATAAGGAAACTAACAATTCCGATTTTAATGCAAGTAACTGGGATTTTAAACTGAAAATTAAACTTCAACCAACCAGTAGTTTTGTCAAAACTGAATCACATGACAGTGGCGAGTTTCGTTGCACTTTTTATTTGTTAAAAAGTTTTTCTCGGCAACCCCAGGCCAGTAATGATGTTTGCCTCAGGCAGTGACGTCTTGAAGGGGTTAAAGGGGCACCCTGACGGATGAGTTTTTGCAAGAAACAAGTTAGATCACCAGAAAGACAGCCTTTTCAAGGATCGGAACACTCACTTTGCTCTGGTTTCCTAGAAATCAAACCATCAAAAACGGCGATTCCTCCTTGGCGGAGATGCTGGAGAGAGAAGCCATTTTGGACAGGGTGGGTGGAGGCCACTGGGAGTGGTTGAAGCTTTTTCTTCTTTGTGGTGCAGTAAAAAAAAAAAAGGAGCTATTTCCTTTGTTGTGAGCGAAACTCCTTTTGGTAAATTGTAAATAAAAAGGCTTGTAATGTGGACATTTCGTGATTTGGTCTAAGCAAAAATCAACTGGGAACACAAAGAAAGAAGCACCTGACAAAACAAACATGCAAATGTATACTGATAGCCAAAAGAAAGGCAAATGAAACAACAACAAAAAACGGTGTCTGAAACGTTCGTTTGCATTTCTTTTGGCTTTCAGTATATTTCTAATGCTCACTGCGGTGGGGAAGGTGACGGAGCGGTACAGCAGAAACTCTCCCTCGTAGAAGTTGTCGTAGAGTCTCCCGTCAAAGGTGGTCATGTGAGGGTCATTGACCGAGCCACACAGCGCCGAGTCGTCCCGATCCACCACCGTCACCTGGCAGCAGACAGCATTTCAGTCAGAACATTCTCCAAACCGATGAGGCTTTGCACTTCAAAATTCTCTGCCCCTGTCTTGGGCACCGAAACGCATGCGTCTCCTACATGTTGTTATTGACTTACCCTGGCTAAAGGACACCTGGCAGCACCGCATTTCAGTCAGAACATTCTCCTAACCGACGAGGCTTTGCACTTCAAAATTCTCTGCCCCTGTCTTGGGCACCAAACGCATAACCCTCCTACATGTTGTTATTGTCAATTACCCTGGCTAAAAGACACCTGGCACGATTTCAGTCAGAACATTCTCCTCACCGACGAGGCTTTGCACTTCAAAATTCTCTGCCCCTGTCTTGGGCACAGAAACGCATGCGTCTCCTACATGTTGTTATTGACTTACCCTGGCTAAAGGACACCTGGCACCGCATTTCAGTCAGAACATTCTCCTAACCGACGAGGCTTTGCACTTCAAAATTCTCTGCCCCTGTCTTGGGCACCGAAACGCACGTGTCTCCTACATGTTGTTATTGGCTTACCCTGGCTAAATGACACCTGGCAGCAGACAGCATTTCAGTCACAATATTATGGGTGCATGCGGTGACCAAAGCTGCTGCCTGAACTTCCCATCATAACCCTTGATGTAACGGTCAATTTAAGAGGGAAAAGAGCACAAGAAGAGCCCTGTCTTCAGGAGGACCACTGCCTGAACCTGCATCAAATTGCCTGAATTCAGGCTTCAGGCACACCCACATGCACCGCTGGGATATTCTCCTAACTGACGAGGCTTAGCACTTCAAAATTCTCTGCCCCTGTCTTGTGCACCGAAACGAGCGCGACACCTACATGTTGCTATTGTCGTACCCTGGCTAAAAGATTCCAGGGATCATCTCCTAACCGACGAGGCTTTGCACTTGAAAATTCTCTGCCCCTGTCCAGTGCACCGAAACGCACGCGCCACCTACATGTTGTTGTTGTCGTACCCTGGCTAAAAGACTCCAGGGATCATTCCAACAGCGGAAACACTTGAACGCTGTGGTACAAGTGCATCAGCTACGGATGAGAACATTACGTGTGTGACCGCTTTTGATTTCCCCGACAAATTCTTATGAAACAGACCTATTTGTATGGCGCCCACACTTCCTTACAAACGCATCTACTTGAACAGATCGAGCCCACCATTTTGATTAAAGCGGGCACACCTGAACAGAGGGCACCACTCCATATTAAACACATCCATTAGAACAGAGCCCCCCAATTTTTAACACAAACACCCCTACATAAAGAGAGCCCACAACAGCAGTGAACTCCACAGAGACAGCCACCTGCACCTCCCTCACCACAAACAGGCCTATTAGAACAGAGCCCACAATTTCTCATCAAACACACTGACCTGAACAGAGCCCACGGCCGTAGTGAACTCCACAGAGGTGCTCCAGGACACCTGCACCTCCCTCGCCACAAATACATCCATTACAAGAGAGCGCACAATTTCTGAACAAACACACCAATTAGAACAGAGACCACAATTTCTTAACAAACACACTGACCCGAATAGAGCCCACGACAGCAGTGAACTCCACAGACGTGTTCCAAGACACAGAGACTTCCACCTGCACCTCCCTCACCATGTCCCCACAATTTCTTAACAAACATGCCAATGAGAACAGAGCCCACGATTCCTTAACAAACACACTGACCTGAACAGAGCCCACGACGACTGTGAACTCCATGGAGGCGTTCCAGGACACCTGCACCTCCACCTGCACCTCCCTCACCATGTCCACACAATTTCTTAACAAACACACCTATTAGAACAGAGCCCAAGGCGTTCCAGGAGACCTGCACCTCCACCTGCACCTCCCTCACCATGTCCCCCCAGTTTCTTAACAAACACGCCAATTAGAACAAAGCCCAGTTTCTTAACAAACACACTGACCTGAATAGAGCCCACGACAGCAGTGAACTCCACAGAGGTGTTCCAAGACACAGAGACCTCCACCTGCACCTCCCTCAGCACGTCCCCACAACTTCTTAACAAACACACCTATTAGAACAGAGCCCACAGAGGCGTTCCAGGAGACCTGCACCTCCCTCACCATGTCCCCACAATTTCTTAACAAACACGCCAATTAGAACAGAGCCCACAGTTTCTTAACAAAGACACTGACCTGAACAGAGCCCACGACGGACGTGAACTCCACGGAGGCGTTCCAGGAGACCTGCACCTCCACCTGCACCTCCCTCAGCACGTCCCCGTCCACCAAGGAATCCACCACAGCCATTAGCGGCAGCTGCACCCTCCAGGGCCACACACCTGTGATGAAGCTCACCCCACACCCTGAGCTCATGGTCATGGGGGGCACAGCGATCTGGAAGAGTACCGTATTTTGGGGATCATTAGGCGCTGCTGTGCATAAGGCGAATAGGACAATTTTCAAGAATTAATCTGAAAAAAAAAGGAAGTAAAAAGCGCCCTCGTTTATAAGGCACCTCACAAAAGAAAGTCAAACTTTGAAGCCCGTATGCGTCCTGTAAATGTTTACCGACCGCCATTACTGCTGTCATAAACGAGAGTTGGCTCCCCTTTCAAATAATCGAACTTCCGTTTGAGCTGCTTCCTGTTGTTGTGTTTGGACAATTCTTCGCGAAAACTGATACAGTTATGGCATTTTAAGCTCTACAACGATGCTTTTTACATCCAATGAAGAGTTATGGCATCTGTTGGACGGTATCTTGGACGATAACAGGGATTTTGAAGCATTTTAACGTGAGTATTTGTCGCATCTGCGACTCGCTACCACTTTCGATGTTGTGACTCACAGTAGACTGTACTGAGTACGGCAATCGTTGCCTCTCTTCTCACGATTTTGTTCACTAACAGGGCACCCTCGTTTAGTAGGCGCATAGGTCGAAATTGGAGAAAAAAATATCGCCTTATAGCCCGAAAATTACGGTACTTTACTTTTCTTGCAAATCGAGTTTTCCAACTGGGGAAGCACACATATACACACCTGTTAACTCATTCGCATCGCAACAATTTTGAATTATTAAAAAAACCTCACAAATCACTCCAGCCATACACACAAACAAAACGTACATAAACAAAAGGAGAAATGAAAGAAGATTATGGGTTTTTACTTCAGGTTTAGACATAGGGAAGTGGTAGATCAGATTTTTTTAAATATATAGACTATATATAGAAAACTTCTCTACACCGATTGGTTACCCCACAACAAACCAGTACAAAAGCAAAGTCAGAGGCAAAATTGTGGTCTAAGGGAGTGAAGCGAGTTTAGAAGTGACACAGATTTACTTCCCTTGAAGCAAATGCATCAAATTGACAGCTATGGATTATAATTCCGCACATGTATGGCCGGAACGACTTGAATGAGTTGAAGTAAGGGCACAGCTCCCTAGGGGTTAGAGAATCAATGTTTTAAAGTTTTCAACAAAAAATTTCTACGATTTGCTAACCAGCTTAAATAACTTCAATACTATGGAATAACAGAGACAAAAAATAGGTGGAATGAAGCTTTGGTGTGTGTGTGTGCGCGTGTGCGTAAGGAGCGCGAGTGCATGTGCGCATGCGCTAAGTTCTTCTTCTTCTTCTTCATCGCTCGCTCAGCTTCCTGTCAATTATGGGTGCAGATGCATCATGCTGCCGTTATGCACCTAAGCAAGAAATAATTAGGCCCAGTATGTCCGACTTCGGCTGGAGGAAATGCTTTTTTTGTTTTTTTAAAGGCAGGAGAATGGACCGGAAAGGCAGAAAAAAATAAGTAAAGAAAAAGGCATTTTGTAGTAGATGACAGCAGGCAAAAGGAAAAGGCAGAGTCAAAGAGAGTGACAGATTAGAGGAAGTTACAAGCACAGAACTTCCAGAAGGTGGGGGAACTATTTATACAAAAGACACCCCCGGTATCCCCATGGGGGACATGCGCTAAGATTAACCCTTTCACCGCCAAAGTCACATTTTAGCACCACAGTGATTTATCCCCTATGTCACTAAAAGGCATTAAATTGGGGTCTATTATCCAAAGACCCTGTTGTCTTAGTTTTGGGAAGTAAGGATAGACCATATTTTATATATATGTCACAGAAGAATCCACAATACTGCAGATAGATTTTGTTCTCTACCCAGGTAAACTTAATGGGAAATTTTGGCTGAAATATGGCTGGCGGTGAAAGAGTTCTTTCTTCTTCTTCTGCATTCCCAGGCCATATGGCCATAATGTATAAGGTACATACGTGTCCAGTTTTCACTGGTCTCCCCGCTGCGTACAGCCAACACATTCCGATTTCGGAGGAGCTCAAAGGAGAACATTTTTTAAGATTGTTTTGAAAAAAGAGGAGAATGGGCCAATAAGTCAGAAAGCTAGTAGATGACAGAAAGCAAAGGGAAAAGGCAGAGTCAAAGAGAGCGGCAGATTAGAGGAAGTTACAACCACAGAACTTCCAGAAGGTGGGGGAACTATTTTTACGAAAGTCCCCCCAGTATCCCCACGGGGAGAGACTCGTGGAGGGGGCGGGGGCGTCCAGCTCCCCGCATGGAGGCATGAGACATCCACTCTCTGCCCCGGAAAGAGTTAAATACATTGAATGAAAAAACACAACCAAAACACTGAAGAAATCTAACCTGGGGTATGGACAGGCCGCTGGATGGGCACACCACGTCGTCATCGACGGTGGAAATGACAGCAGAGACAATGACGATACAGGTGTCGTCGTCTGTTTGACACATCAGGTCAGGGGGTGCGGTGATGGTGATTTCTATGTAAGAGGCCACGCTGCTGCCTTCGACCACCACGACTGTTTCGTTGGTCTGGATCTGAAAAAAAAAAAAAAAATCAAACATTTTGTTCAAAATTAATAATCATCATCATTGCAGTCATGTTAAACCCAGTGGCAACGAAAAAGCTGTCATTTGGCCCAAATGTTACACCCCCCTCCCCCTCCTTCCTCATCAGTCACACAAAAATCGCATGCAAAATAAAATAAAATTGAGTGGCGTGCCTCTGGAGGCGACGTGCTCTCCAGGTGGGAGAAACCCGAATTTCACTCTGTGACTATAAAGTACCTAATACCTAAAAAAAATACCTGTATCTCAGCCACAAAGACGTTGCTGGGTTTCAGAGGACTGGTAGTGGCAGAGCAGTTGGTGTCGAAGCAGGCACTGAGGGCACAGGTCACCTACACACAAAACAAAACACACCACCATTATGAGGACATCACAATATTAAGAAACACACAACACCCCATCGCCTTGGCATAAAGCTGTGTCAGACCAATTGACATAGGCTGGAGCACCAAGCTACATCAAAATGTTGTTATGTTCTGTATAGTTATGCGGGGATTGTCTTTAGCCGTGACAAGCTCCTAGCATAACATCATCAGTCCAAAATCCTCCAAAGTCGGAGTTTGGCTGCACACGTGGCGGGGTAATCAAAAACGGTCACACACGTAATGTTCTCATCCCTAGTTGGTGCACTTCAACCACAGTGTTCAAGTGCTTCGGCTGTTGGGATGATCCCTGGAGTCTTTAAGCCAGGGAACGACAACAACAACAACAACACAACACTCCAAGCATTTAGTACACACATCACAATGACCCGTACATTAATCAGACACGGACACACAGAGATGGTGACACGCATTCACAAAGGATCTAAACACCAAAAACATTTACAGCAATAAACATTCCACACAAATATTACTACTTATACATTTTCCCAGCAGCAAAATAAGGTGCCATCGTTTGACATGCTGGAAGCATGCATCATAAGAATTCCTAAAATAAATCTTATAAAGGAAATAAAGAACATAAAAAGCATGTTTTTGCTTATACAATGTTCCCATCTGGAAATAAAATTTTGACTTGACTTGACTTGACTTGACTTGACTAGAGTACCAAAGTCCATCTTAGTCAGCCACACAAACAATAGGATGAAAGAGAGCGGGGGGAGTGAAAAGGAACAAACAAAAAAGGAGGAAAGGAAGGAAAAAAGAAAAGAAAGGGTGAAAAATGAAGGCGGAAGTGGTGGTGGGTTGCATGATGCGTGAGCAAGAGAGTGGATGAATGACTGGGTGTGGTGTGAGAGTTACATATTTGTTAATGTAAATTTATGTTTCATACGTTTATTCAATATTTTTATTTTTACACGGTGGAAGACAAGTTTCCATGTGCGTTGCATAATGCCAATGGACAATAAAGAAACTTATGACTTAAAGGGGGGTTGCGTACCCCTCAAAATAACGCAAACAATGAGGCAAGTATGACGTGCTATTTCTACAATCTCTACCATTTCAAGGGGGGGGGATACGTGCGCACCCAACCAACATGCAGAATTGCTAGTACTCTATACCGGTCAAAAACAAAAACCAAAAAACACCCCAAAAAAGACATGATACACAAAACAGAATTCAAAACAAATTGACGAATGGCAAGATATGCTGAGACTGGTTCGGACTTCAAAACTCTTGCGATTCAAAAATATGGCGAAACTGATACTTCTTCTTTTTCTCCGATCGCTCAGACTGTTTCCTGTCAATCATGAGCGCAGATGCGTCATGCTGCCGTTATGCGCCTAACTAAGAGATAGTTAGGCCCAGCAAGTCCGACTTCGGCTGGAGGAAATGTTTTTGAAAGTGTTTCTTGAAAAAAAAATGCAGGAGAATGGACCGGGTAAGGCAGAAAGATAGTAGATGACAGTAAGCAAAGGGAAAAGACAGAGTCAAAGAGAGTGACAGATTAGAGAGAGTTACAAGCACAGAACTTCCAGAAGGTGGGGGAACTATTTACACAAAAGAACCCCCCGGTATCCTCACCGGGGGAGAAACTGATACAGTACCTCAGAGCCATACTTGAACCCCGTGGTATCGCGGACGTTCAGCTCCACAATCCCAGAGGCCTCCACAACTCTCCTGGCGTCCGATCTGTTGCCGTGTTGCCAGGACAGGAAGTAGGTCACGCCTTCGCGCGTCGTTGTTGCGTACTCGCAGACGAAGACGAAGTCGCCGCTCGTTTCGTTGTACCGGGTGGTCAGCAGTGGCTGTCCCTCAATGTACGGATACGCTGTACGTTCAGGAGTTTATAAATGTACACAGACCTATCAAATATGAAATAGTGAGGCTAAGAGAGAGGGCATTGTGAAATGAATAAGGGGAAGGAACTTCTCATAAATTAACTCCCTGTTTTTACCAAAGTTATTTATGGCACCGATTCGCCTGCAAAGTGAAAGTAGTTGCCACAAGAATACAGACTCAAGTTCATTCTTAAAAAGTTCATCCAAGTTCATCATGTGGCAACTACTTTCACTTTGCAGGCGAATCGGTACACAGACCTGTTTACCCTGAAATTGGGCTTCAGGTATTCGAAATCCAAAATAAGTGTATTTTTCACAAAATATGAGTACTCCAACAGGAATGTTTCCACAACGGAGTGTAGACATGCATATATTTTTATAACTTGTTGAAATACTGTGCCAAAAGTATCATCTATTTAAATTTACAACAACAACACACACACACACAGAGCGCACCCGTTTCCTGAATCAGGAATACAGTTCTAAATGATTGATATACAGTTTCTAAATGATATATTATTTCATCATATTTTTTACCCATGTACCATATTTTTGTCAAATAGGTGAACAAAACATGGTGAAATCTTACACGTAAACAGGTCTGTATACATTATGGTTTAAATAATGAAGTTAACACACACACAAATCTTGTTCGAATATGCTCAACAGAAATGTTTTTGTTGTCTTTATGTTATCTGTGAGGTGATTGTGTGTGTGTGTGTGTGTGTGTGTGTGTGTGTGTGTGTGTGTGTGTGTGTGTGTGTGTGTATGTGTGTGTGTGTTTATGTGCAGGTGTGTGTGTGTTGTGCATGTGTGGCTATGCACATATGTATATTTCTGTATGTGTGTGCGTATGTGAGAATGTGTGTACATGGCGATTGTGAGAATGTAAATTATCCCTGTGTGTTCACTTGCCTCAGTGTGTGCATGCATTTAAGCAAAGATATTCTAAAAGGGTAAGATGGACTACTTAAGAGCTCGGCGAACCGGGCTGATAGAGTTATCGTTAGTGCGGATGTGTACACTATTCACAGTGGAGGCTATCCAAAAACTCAGACTGGAACTTGAACGGAGAATTCAACTGGCCTATCGACGTGTAAAATGTGTACCGTTTAAAAGGGACATAACCAGATTTTCTGTCCTCACTACTCATATAGAGAAAAGAGACCGGATGCTTATCTTCCCCTATACAGTCTTTGATTTAAGTAAATGTGCATGAGCGTGATAATGTGCACAATCTCCTAATGCATGTCTGTGTGTTAGTCTCCAATATTGTGCTTGCGTGGGGGTATGCCAGCCCAATTGCGTGTGAATCAGTGAATGTGAGCGTCTTGAGTTTAATTCTAAAGAAAGGTGCTATATAAATACTATGTATTATTATTATTATAGTCAAACGCTTTGCTCACGTTTCAGTAGGCTCCATCTGTCATAGGCCTCGTAGGAGTCACAGGCCAGAGAGGAGTTATCAGGGTTGACGTCGCCATAGTTGTAACACTTGTTGTCGATGAAGCACGTTTCAGGCTGTTACATAACAACACACGCATAGAGATAAACGTTTCAGGCTGTTACATAACACACGCATAGAGATAAATGTTTCAGGCTGTTACATAACAACACACGCATAGAGATAAACGTTTCAGGCTGTTACATAACACACGCATAGAGATAAATGTTTCAGGCTGTTACATAACAACACACGCATAGAGATAAACGTTTCAGGCTGTTACATAACAACACACGCATAGAGATAAACATGCATGCACGCACAGACACAAAAATGTTAAAAATAGTTCCCCCACCTTCTGGAAGTTCTGTGCTTGCAACTTCCTCTATCTGCCACTCTCTTTGACTTTGCCTTTTCCCTTTGCTTTCTGTCATCTACTTATTGGCCCATTCTCCTGCCTTTTGTCAAAAAAATCTTCCAAATAATTTTTCTCCTTTGAGCTCCTCCGAAATCGGAATGTGTCGACTGTACGCAGTGGGGAGACCAGTTAAAACTGAAAACCGGACAACTACGTACCTTACCCATTATGGCCATATGGCCTGGGAACGCAGAAGAAGAAGAAGAAGAAGAAGAAGAAAACATTGAAAGGTAATTTCGAACGTCTAAAGCTGTTACTTCTTAATATCGATTAACAGACGTTTATAACACCTTTCTTAACAGAGAGAAGTTGAATTACCATATTTTACGATACTTTTTCCCAGACTGAGACCCCTGCGCCTTGCAATGTGACTGATAATATAGTAAGAAAATAATACCAAATCTGCATTTTGTGTAAAATTTGGGGGGTGCGCCTTATAATCAGGTGCGCCTTGTAGTCAGAAAAATACGGTACTTGGGCGACAACTTCACTGCTAGACAGTCTAATATTAGTAATACAGTGGAACCTCCCTCATAAGACCTCCCATTATAAGACTCCCTCCCATATAAGACCCACTTCTCTGAGACATCGCCCTTCTTTGTAAGTATTAAAAGTATCTCCCTTATAAGACCCCTCCCTTATAAGACCTCATTTTGGATTATTTTTGAAGGTCTTATAATGAATGAGAAAAGCTTACCGTACTTTTCGGCTCATTAGGCGCTGCTGTGTATAAGTCAAATTGGGGTCTATTACCCAAATATCCTATTGTCTTAGTTTTGGGAAGTAAGGATAGACCTTATTTTATATACGCCACAGAATAATTCCCAATACTGCAGATGGATTTTGTTCTCTACCCAGGTAAAGTTAATGGGAATTATTGGCTGAAATATGGCTGGCAGTGAAAGGGTTAAAATAAGTGTTTGTATAAATTGTGGAAAAAGCAAACTAAAATACCTTAAATAAATCAATTTTTGTTTCAGCGGCAGGGGGACATTACCCCTGGACCCCGGCCTTTCAGGGTTTTTTCATTTTGTGTAGTTACACCCTTGTATATACTTATCACAAACATACATGGAAGGTGAAGAATAGGAAGCTTATTTTCTTTAAATTTGTCAAACAATATTTGTGTGTGCCTACTGTATTTTTGAAACACTTTAATTTGTATAAATTGTGGAAAAAGCAAACTAAAATACCTTCATATATCAATTTTTGCTTCAGCTGCAGGGAGACACTACCCCTGGACCCTGTCCTTTCAGGGTTTTTTCATTTTGTGTAGTTGCACCCATGTATATAATTTTTCGGACTATAAGGCGATACGTTTTTTTCCCAGACTGACACCCCTGCACCTTGTAATGTGACTGATGAAATAGTAAGAACATATAGTACCATATTTGTCAGACTATAAGGCGATACTTTCCCCCAGACTGAGACCCCTGCGCCTTGTAATGTGACTGATGAAATAGTAAGAACATATAGTACCATATTTGTCAGACTATAAGGCGATACTTTCCCCCAGACTGACACCCCTGCGCCTTATAATGTGACTGATGACATAGTAAGAACATATAGTACCAATATTTGTCAGACTATAAGGGCGATACTTTTTTTTCCAAGTACCATATTTGTCAGACTATAAGGCGATACTTTCCCCCCAGACTGACACCCCTGCGCCTTGTAATGTGACTGATGAAATAGTAAGAACATATAGTACCATATTTGTCAGACTATAAGGCGATACTTTCCCCCCAGACTGACACCCCTGCGCCTTGTAATGTGACTGATGAAATAGTAAGAACATATAGTACCGCATTTTTCTGACTATAAGGTGATACTTTTTTCCAAGACTGACACCCCTGCGCCTTATAATGTGACTGATGAAATAGTAAGAACATATAGTAACAAAATCTGAAATTTGGGTAAAATTTTTTGGGTGCACCTTATAGTCCGAAAAATACGGTACCTATCACAAACATACCTGGAAGGTGCAGACTCCAGTGCCGGTGCACTCCTGGCAGGGCGTGGCATAGACAGTGAACAGAAGTTGCCGGCTGACGTTGACACCGTTGTTGGACACGGCAACCAGGTAACTGCCGACCGTCGGGGGGCGACACGTCACTTCGTTGAAGGAGAAGTAGTCTCCCTGGACAGTGCTGGCCTCCCCTGTTTCTGTGTAGTCGCCACCTTCGTTGATCTGCGAACAGAAGAGGAAAGAATTACTATGCAATATCGACGATTTCATTTCGTTCATTGAATCACTTCATTCATCCCATCTTCGGCAAAGTCCTATTAACTCTTTCACCGCCAATGTCGCATTTATACACCACAATGGTTTAACACCCATGTCACTAAAAGGCATCAAATCAGGGCCTGTTATCCAAAGACCCTATCTTCTTAATTTTGGGAGGTAAGGATAGGCCTAATGTTATACATGTCACAGAGGAATTCCCAATATTGCAGATAATTTATTTTTTCTACCCAGTTAAGTTTAAAGGTATTTTGGGGCTGAAAAATGGCTGGCGGTGAAAGGGTTAAGGATGAAAAATTGAAAACTTTGGTCATTTGAGTATTCATCTGAGTGAAACTGTTATAAAATTCGTTTTATCATAATATTCATCTTTTTTTAACTTTCTTATACAAGCATTGTGCTGTTTTGGGGGCATCAATTTCAACAATTAATCTTTGAAATACAACCAACAAGTCGTAATTTAAGGCTGAAATTATTTCATGCGTTACTGTGTATGATCTTCACAGATCTTCTGTGATCAATGATCTTCAGACAGCGAGGGAACTTACATAAAACAAGTCTGACCCAGGATTTACGCACATAAAAAAACGAAACAAAAAAAACACAAAAACATTTGGCAATGACAAGGCTGGGTTCACAATAGACTCGTAAGTTCCGTACTGAAAACCCTAAATAAGTGGAAGAAAGAAGGATAAAAGTTTACGTACATAGGGGAAATTCGGACACGTGCGCAAATCTTTTCCCTTCTTTGTTTCACTTATTTATGGATTGCGCATGGAATATCCGCTTATGTGTGTACACGGCCTAAGTCGATAAGAGCAAGGCGTGTCCTGCTGTCTGGTATGAACAAAATTAAACAGCTTGGTTTACAAGAGTCTGAGACTGTATAGCCAAGTTGTTTCTTCTCTTAACTCATTCAAGTCGCTAAGAGCAAGACACACTTGCTCCAACATTTAATTATTACAGTGGAACCTCCCTTATAAGAACCTCCCCCTCTCCCCATTAAGACTATCTCCCACTTAAGACCTACTTCTCTGAGACATAGACCTTCACTGTAAGTATTAAAATTGCCTCCCTTATAAAACTCCCTCCCACTTAAGGCCTTATTTTGGACAATTTTTTCAAGGAGGTTCCACTGTACTTTATTCTTTCTAAGCTTCAATGTGGATGCTGAACAATAAAATTTCATTTTCTTGGTGTTTTTTTAAATTATTCTTCTTCGATCCCTCAGACAGTTTCCAGTCAATCACAAGCGCAGATGCGTCATGCTGCCGTCATGCGTCTAACTAACAAATAGTTAGGCCCAGCAAGTCCGACTTCGGCTGGAGGAAATGTTTTTGAAAGTATTTTGTGAAAAAAGGCAGGAGAATGGACCAGTAAGGCAGAAAGATAGTAGATGACAGTAAGCAAAGGGAAAAGGCAGAATCAAAGAGAGTGACAGATTAGAGGGAAGTTACAAGCATAGAACTTCCAGAAGGTGGGGGAACTATTTATACAAAAGACCCCCCCCCCCCTGGTATCCTCACGGGGGTATATTTTTTTATGATAATAAAGAATGTGTGATTTGATCTGGGATTGGAACAGTTAACAAACAAAAAAGCAACAAAGCTATTGGTTACTGCAAAGAACACCTTTTGCAAGAGTGAATGCCCTTGGTGGGTGGGTGAAGATGGTTGAGTACTGACCAAACAAGGGAATAACTCGCTGATAACCCTACTTGAGGCCACTTAATGCCTGCCTTTTGCAAGAGTGAATGCCCTTTTGGATACCAGACATACCTACCCCCAAATTTGCTTTTCAGGAACACTCACACTCAAAATCCGTAACAGGGCAAGATTTTCAGGAACATAGCTTCCGTCCAGCATCCATCTTCATGGAATTCGCGCACTCCAACGCTTGAAGATGCCAAGCGCGTAGCTGGCCAAATTTTGGCTCGACCTTGGTGAAAGACGATTGGTTAAAAAGCTCTCTCGGAAAACTTCGGGGCTGACTTTCGTAAGCTTTCGGTATTGCTTTCCCACCTCTCTCTCTCTCTCTCGCAGACGCTAAACCACCAGCCGCATCGTAATTTGTTGTTGTTGATGTTTTAATTTTCCCTGTAACATGCGCCTGTTTTCCGTATTTTCGGAACACACTGCCAAAATCAATACATTTCTGCAACAAATACGGATAACCTGTGACGGTAGACATGTCTGGGATACTGATCAACAAGGGCTTAATTCTTGCTGTCAAGGGCGTTAATAACCCTACTTGCAGTGGCCAATAGAGAAGGAAACTCAGCTGACCTGCACTTGCTGAACATGGCAGGTCACAGAGTCTTCGGTCTGCCTTTTCCTTCTTCTGCGGTCTTCGTTGCCGTCAGAATCGGCGAAAGTAGCTCCCACGACGTCGATGGCGTCGCAGGTGGATGTGGACACATCGCACAGATCCTTCTGCAGGAAATATAGTTCCGGGGCTTGGGACAGCAGCACTGAGCAGTCGGCGGCTCCGTATCCTTCCTCGCACTGGCACTCTCCTGTCCACAGAATTATTTTTAGCATCGTTAACCCTTTATCCACCATCATTATTAACCCCTTCACTCCCAGAGGAAAACTGAGAATTTATCGAATTTTTTTTTTTCAATTATAAAATTTAACAGAGACCTGTTAGACTCTATCTGAGAAAACGGTCTAGAGAAATATATTTCCTGAGTAGTCTAAACCAACCAAAAAACACCATTCCAGGGGCTATGACATCAAAAGTTATGACATCATTAATGGCATCATACATCGCATAGTAGCAGACGCGGGACGGGGCAGCAGCGAAAGGGTTAACCCACTCACCCCTATCCTCATCATGGCACACACGATGTCTACCTTTCTGTAGCTACTACACTCCTCATCACGGCACACAATGTCTACCTTTGTATACCTACTCCACTCCTCATCACGGCACACACAATGTCTACCTTTCTGTACCTACTCCACTCCTCATCACAGCACACAATGTCTACCTACTCCACTCCTCATCACGGCACACAATGTCTACATTTCTGTACCTACTCCACTCCTCATCACGGCACACAATGTCTACATTTCTGTACCTACTCCACTCCTCATCACGGCACACAATGTCTACCTTTCTGTACCTACTCCACTCCTCATCATGGCACACAATGTCTACCTTTCTGTACCTACTCCACTCCTCATCACGGCACACAATGTCTACCTACTCCACTCCTCATCATGGCACACAATGTCTACCTACTCCACTCCTCATCATTGGCACACAATGTCTACCTTTCTGTACCTACTCCACTCCTCATCATGGCACACAATGTCTACCTTTCTGTACCTACTCCACTCCTCATCACGGCACACAATGTCTACCTACTCCACTCCTCATCATGGCACACAATGTCTACCTACTCCACTCCTCATCACGGCACACAATGTCTACCTTTCTGTACCTACTCCACTCCTCATCACGGCACACAATGTCTACCTACTCCACTCCTCATCAGGCACACAATGTCTACCTTTCTGTACCTACTCCACTCCTCATCACGGCACACAATGTCTACCTTTCTGTACCTACTCCACTCCTCATCACGGCACACAATGTTACCTACTCCACTCCTCATCACGGCACACAATGTCTACCTTTCTGTACCTACTCCACTCCTCATCACGGCACACAATGTTTACCTACTCCACTCCTCATCACGGCACACAATGTTTACCTACTCCACTCCTCATCACGGCACACAATGTCTACCTACTCCACTCCTCATCGCCCTTTCTTTGTAGTTCTGACAGGCGAACTGAACATCGAGTCCTTTGGATGGGGACTTAATGGCCGGAGCAGAACTGTTGCAGTCTCTCTTCCCCAGGCCTCAGCCCCTCAGTGGTGTTGGTGTACAGAGCAACGTCTCTCTATCACTGTCATCACCATCATCATAACCACCAGTTTATAAGCACAGCTACACCCATGACCTACCTTGCACACAATCGCCATGGCCGGAGCATCCAGTGAAGCAGAACTGTTGCAGTCTCTCTTCACCAGGCCTCAGCCCCTCTGTGGTGTTGGTGTACAGGGCAACGTCTCTCTGCAGGATCTCCAGGCAGTGCTCCTTGAAGCTGCTGCGAGCCGTTTCGGCCCACGACATGTCGTCAGTCATCTGGACAACAATTTATAAAAAAGATCACATCAATATAAAAATAAAAAACACACTGATAAAATCGCGATATTTCGGTTTATTCTTAAACCTTCAACGGGCAAAGCACCAGGGCAAAAAGATCACAGTCAGATAAGTAGAATGAGGCTAAGTCTATAAGGCCAAAACCAAAGACTGAATGAGGAGAGGTGGATTTTCAGTTTTTCGTAAATAACGAAACTTTGGGCCCCTTATGCAGGGTGTAGTTCAGCAACTAGCAACAGCGAAAATAGTTGTCAATGGTCAAAATTTCTTCTCCCAAGAAAAAAACAAAAACAAAATGGTGGCGCTACACTGAAGGTGGCATGCTCTTTGAGAGAGAGAGAGCAGTCTAAATTTCACAGGGAACATTCCATCGTAGCAATTAAGTTTAAACAATACATTAAGCTATCATACTATCGTACAATACAACACATACAATGCAATGCAACCCACTGGCAGCAAAATACATAACCTCACACCTGTATGTCCAGCACACAGGACGGCACGGCATTGTCAAACGCTGAGGTAGACAAGTTTCTGCAGTAGGGGCTGACTGGTTCATCACACACAAACTACACTACACTACACACACAGACAGACAGACAGACACACACATACACAGGGACACACACACACCTGTATGTCCATCACACAGGACTGCACGCATTGTCAAACGCTGTGGTAG
>CM065704.1:39597270-39697270 GCA_017654935.2 Phymorhynchus buccinoides
CACACACTGCTTAAGTCTAAAAGTCGCCTCACACTATCCAACCTTTTTAGTTGAAAGAAAATTCAATCGTGAACTTTATTCAACTACTTGTGGCCGTGTGACGGCTTCACTATCAGCAAGCATTGGCTGTATTCCCACAACTGCCTGAGTGAGTTGGAAGTAAATGGAGCAGTCGCCAATTCATTCAGACCTGGCTGGAAGGGTTTCATCCGACCAAATTTTCCATTTGTGATTTCTACTCACTCTGTCAAAAGAAAAGAAAACTGGAAAGGTCACAACCATTTTCATCCGACCTGGTTGAAGAGTGTGAGATGGCTTTAACTAAGTAAGGGTAGTAAGCAGATTGCCTGACCTTGCCAGTAGCTCCTCTTGCTGTCGGTCAGTTCACAGGGTTTGAGGTCCAGTCTCTCCCCGCACTGTTCCTCTCCGTTCGCCGGACAGTCGCAGAAAGTGACCACCTCTTCCGTTATTCCCTGGACGCTTGACCCGCACACCCCCTTGTACAGAGTCTCGTTTTTAGCCACCCTGGAAGAACAGCAGTGAATTGCGCATTTCGTTCAAGTACGTAGACCTTCAAGATATTACAAATGGCCGCCTGAAAATTAAACTACCATATTTTTCGGATCATTAGGCGCTTGCATGTATAAGGTGAATAGGGCAGTTTTTAAGAAAAATCTTTTAAAAAAGGCGCCCTCGTTTAAAAGGCGATACACACCTCGCAAAAGAAAATCAAACACCGAAGCCTGTACATGTCCGGTAAACGCTTGCCGATCGCCATTATTGCTGTCATATTAAACGAGAGTTGGCTCCCCTTTCAAATCATCGAACTTCCGTTTGTGCGACTTCCTGTTGTTGTGTTTGGACTTTTGTTGGTGAAAACTGACAGAATTATGCCATTTTAAGCTCTACAACGATGCTTTTTACAACCAATGAAGGGTTATGGTATCTCTTGGACGGTATCTCGGACAATAATAGGGATTTTGAAGCATTTTAACGCGAGCATTCGTCGTATCGGCGACTCGTGACCACTTTTTCGATGTTTAGACTCACAGTAGACTGTACTGAGCACAGCAATCGTTGCCTCTCTTCTGACGATTTTGTTCACTAATAGGGCGCCTTCGTTTATTAGGCGCATAGGTCGAAATTGGAGAGAAAAAACATCGCCTTATAACCCGAAAATTACGGTAATTAAACTTAAAAAGAGTCAATTTTGATGTGTTTGTCTTGCCAGTTGACCAAGGCAAGAAGCACCATCTGACCAAGCTGTAAACGACAATTGCCGATGATTGAAACACCTCAGTGACGACATGTGAACAAGTCTGACACAATTTGACCTGAAATAACCAAAATAGTGAGTGGTTTTTTTCTTCTCTTATGGAATGACATTTGACGAGATACGCCACTTTAATTCGCCCCCACAGCGAAATGTAATGTGTAACACAAAATAAGAATCTCAAGTTTGATTACCATTTATTCGCCTTTCCTCCTCCTTTAGTACCTTGACCTCTGTGGTAATTTATTCTACCATAAAATGTGGACTAAAAAGCTGCTACTGATGACGATGATCATTACCAACCTCCAAGAGATGCTGAAGAGATCAGGGCGGAGACCTCTGCCCTCAAACAGCACACCGTCACTCTTCACCAGATCGTTGGCCTTGTCGTTGTCGTATTTACCACACAGCCCTGTACACCAACACACCATAATATCATGTAATATCATGTATCAAACAGCACACCGTCACTCTTCACCAAGTCATTGGCTTTGTCATTGTCATATTTACCACACAGCCCTGTACACACACACACCATAATATCATGTAATATCATGTATCAAACAGCACACCGTCACTCTTCACCAAGTCATTGGCCTTGTGGTTGTCATATTTACCACACAGCCCTGTACACACACACACCATAATATCATGTAATATCGTGTATCAAACAGCACACCGTCACTCTTCACCAGATCGTTGGCCTTGTCGTTGTCATATTTACCACACAGCCCTGTACACACACACACCATAATATCATGTAATATCGTGTATCAAACAGCACACCGTCACTCTTCACCAAGTCATTGGCTTTGTCATTGTCATATTTACCACACAGCCCTGTACACACACACACCATAATATCATGTAATATCATGTATCAAACAGCACACCGTCACTCTTCACCAAGTCATTGGCCTTGTGGTTGTCATATTTACCACACAGCCCTGTACACACACACACCATAATATCATGTAATATCGTGTATCAAACAGCACACCGTCACTCTTCACCAGATCGTTGACCTTGTCGTTGTCATATTTACCACACAGCCCTGTACACATACACCATATCATGTAATATCGTGTATTAAAGAGCACACTGTCACTCTTCACCAGATCATACACCATCTCATATTTACCACACAGCCCTGCACACACACACACACATTTCACATTCACCCTTCCACCTTAGCATAAGGCTGTGACAGACCAATTGACATAAGCTAGAACACCAAGGCTACATCAAAATGTTGTTATGCTCTGCATAGTTTATGTGGGGATTGTCTTTAGCCATGACAAGCTCCTAGCATAACATCATCAGTCTCCAAAATCCTCCGAAGTCGGACTGTGGCAGGGTAGTCAAAACACGGTCACACACGAAATGTTCTCATCCCTAGCTGGTGCATTTGTACCATAGTGTTCAAGTGTCTTCGGCTCTTGGGATGATCCCTGGAGTCTTTAAGCCAGGGCAAGCCAGCAACAACTCACAACATTCACCCTTTTACAGACCTGTCAAAAGTTTAGAGGGATAAAAGATAATGGAGTCTGGAACTGGGGCAGTGGGTGGATGCCTCGTGCCTCCATACGGGGAGCTGGACGACCCCGCCCCTTCCACGAGTCTCTCCCTGTGGGGATACCATGGGGGTCTTTTGTACCAATAGTTCCCCCACATTATGGAAGTTATGTAATGACAACTTCCTCTAATCTGTCACTCTCTTTGACTCTGCCCTTTCCCTTTGCTTTCTGTCATCTACTATATTGGCCCATTCTCCTGCCTTAAAAAAAAAAAAGTCTCCAAATATTTGTTTCTCCTTTGAGCTCCTCTGAAACCGGAATGTGTCGGCTGTACGTAGTGGGGAGACCAGTGAAAACTGAAAACCGGACACATATGTACCTTATCCATTATGGCCATATGGCCTGGGAATGCAGAAGAAGAAGAGTCCGAAGAATACAGTACAGTGGTACCTCCCTTATAAGACCTTCAAAAATCATCCAAAATGAGGTCTTATAAGAGAGGGGTCTTATAAGGGAGGTAATTTTAATACTTACAAAGGGCAATGTCTCTGAGAAGTAGGTCTTACATGGGAGGGAGTCTTATAATGGGAGGTCTTATAATGGAGGTTCCACTGTATACGCAAATGAACTGACCCAGCGTGTGGTTGAAGTCGGCGGCTGAAGGTAGGATGGCCAGGTTGAGGAAGAGTCCATTCACACCGACCTTCAACACTGTGCCCGTGGGGAGGGTCACCTGAAAGAGAGTCCACATGAACAGTCAATGCTAACCAGGGTCGAGCTTCTCTAGATAACGGTCGCCGCGCGAATAACGCTTACGCCAAACGGGGCCTAAGAAACACTTTAGAAAACGTTTGCGGAAGAATATTGCACGCTCTTGTCTGATTGGTCCAAAAAAATTATTATTTTAACCAAACTTTAATGGACCAATCAACAACAAGAAACGTATTCACCCCATGCTAGTCAGGTGATAGTTCGCCAAGAGATACTTTGGGAGTAGCCACAAAACGTTTTGGGCAAACGTCGGCGAAAGAGGTGTTTCTTAGTACCGTTTTTGCCGATTTGCGCTCACGCTACGTAACGTTAGCCCTTGTGAAACGGCCCCCTGGTTGAGGAGGAGTCCCTTCACACCGACCTTTAACACTGTGCCTGTGGGGAGGGTCACCTGAAAGAGAGTCCACATGAACTGTCAATGCTGTTTCCCTTCACACCGACCTTTAACACTGTGCCTGTGGGGAAGGTCACCTGAAAGAGAGTCCACATGAACTGTCAATGCTGTTTCCCTTCACACCGACCTTTAACACTGTGCCTGTGGGGAAGGTCACCTGAAAGAGAGTCCACATGAACTGTCAATGCTGTTTCCCTTCACACCGACCTTTAACACTGTGCATGTGGGGAAGGTCACCTGAAAGAGAGTCCACATGAACTGTCAATGCTGTTTCCCTTCACACCGACCTTTAACACTGTGCCTGTGGGGAAGGTCACCTGAAAGAGAGTCCACATGAACTGTCAATGCTGTTTCCCTTCACACCGACCTTTAACACTGTGCCTGTGGGGAAGGTCACCTGAAAGAGAGTCCACATGAACTGTCAATGCTGTTTCCCTTCACACCGACCTTTAACACTGTGCATGTGGGGAAGGTCACCTGAAAGAGAGTCCACATGAACTGTCAATGCTGTTTCCCTTCACACCGACCTTTAACACTGTGCCTGTGGGGAAGGTCACCTGAAAGAGAGTCCACATGAACTGTCAATGCTGTTTCCCTTCACACCGACCTTTAACACTGTGCCTGTGGGGAAGGTCACCTGAAAGAGAGTCCACATGAACTGTCAATGCTGTTTCCCTTCACACCGACCTTTAACACTGTGCCTGTGGGGAAGGTCACCTGAAAGAGAGTCCACATGAACTGTCAATGCTGTTTCCCTTCACACCGACCTTTAACACTGTGCATGTGGGGAAGGTCACCTGAAAGAGAGTCCACATGAACTGTCAATGCTGTTTCCCTTCACACCGACCTTTAACACTGTGCCTGTGGGGAGGGTCACCTGAAAGAGAGTCCACATGAACTGTCAATGCTGTTTCCCTTCACACCGACCTTTAACACTGTGCCTGTGGGGAAGGTCACCTGAAAGAGAGTCCACATGAACTGTCAATGCTGTTTCCCTTCACACCGACCTTTAACACTGTGCCTGTGGGGAAGGTCACCTGAAAGAGAGTCCACATGAACTGTCAATGCTGTTTCCCTTCACACCGACCTTTAACACTGTGCATGTGGGGAAGGTCACCTGAAAGAGAGTCCACATGAACTGTCAATGCTGTTTCCCTTCACACCGACCTTTAACACTGTGCCTGTGGGGAAGGTCACCTGAAAGAGAGTCCACATGAACTGTCAATGCTGTTTCCCTTCACACCGACCTTTAACACTGTGCCTGTGGGGAAGGTCACCTGAAAGAGAGTCCACATGAACTGTCAATGCTGTTTCCCTTCACACCGACCTTTAACACTGTGCATGTGGGGAAGGTCACCTGAAAGAGAGTCCACATGAACTGTCAATGCTGTTTCCCTTCACACCGACCTTTAACACTGTGCCTGTGGGGAAGGTCACCTGAAAGAGAGTCCACATGAACTGTCAATGCTGTTTCCCTTCACACCGACCTTTAACACTGTGCCTGTGGGGAAGGTCACCTGAAAGAGAGTCCACATGAACTGTCAATGCTGTTTCCCTTCACACCGACCTTTAACACTGTGCCTGTGGGGAAGGTCACCTGAAAGAGAGTCCACATGAACTGTCAATGCTGTTTCCCTTCACACCGACCTTTAACACTGTGCATGTGGGGAAGGTCACCTGAAAGAGAGTCCACATGAACTGTCAATGCTGTTTCCCTTCACACCGACCTTTAACACTGTGCCTGTGGGGAAGGTCACCTGAAAGAGAGTCCACATGAACTGTCAATGCTGTTTCCCTTCACACCGACCTTTAACACTGTGCCTGTGGGGAAGGTCACCTGAAAGAGAGTCCACATGAACTGTCAATGCTGTTTCCCTTCACACCGACCTTTAACACTGTGCATGTGGGGAAGGTCACCTGAAAGAGAGTCCACATGAACTGTCAATGCTGTTTCCCTTCACACCGACCTTTAACACTGTGCCTGTGGGGAAGGTCACCTGAAAGAGAGTCCACATGAACTGTCAATGCTAGTCATTGGTTTCCCCTTCTCCTGTCTGCTTTTTCTTTTCTCCCTCTTTTTAGTTTCTTCTTCATGATGATGATGATCATGGTTATGATGGTGATGATGATGGTGGTGATGATGATGATGGTGATGATGATGATGATGATGATGATGATGATGATGATGATGATGGCTATGATTATGATGATGGCGATGATGATGGTTATAATGGTGATGATAATGATGATGGTTATGATTGTGATAATGATGGTGGTGATGATGATACTGATGATAATGATAATGATGGTGATGATGGTTATGATTATGATGGTGATGATAATAATGATGATCATGATCATGATGATTGATCATGATGGTGATGATGATGATTACGATGGTGATGATGATGATAGTAATGATGATAATGATAGTAATGACGGTTATGATGACAATGATGATGATGATGATGATGATGATGATGATGGTAATGATGATGATGATGATGGCAATGATGATGACTACACAGACTCTTCACACCATGCCCTAGGGAACATTTACCTGAAAACAGCATCATGATCATCATAGCTATCATTATCATTACTGTGATAAGGAAAGTGAAATTGAAAAAAACTTGATATAAAAAAAGACATAAAATGATAACACTATGACTTCCATGTGAGAAAAAAAACTTTTCAAAGAACCATTTGTACCTATAGGAATACCGATAATTTGTACTTGCCCCCCCAAAAAAACAACCCCCAGATAGAAAACCTACCTCAGTTTCGGTTTCCGATCCAGTCTATGCCTTGGTGCGTTCGGGTCAAAGTCATGGGGATCAGTGTGTTCTGGGGAGCTGTCGGTGGACGGTCGTGGTGGCGCCCTCGGAGGAGGACCTCACTCACGCTGGCTCCGCGACTAAAAGAACAGTGTCGTCAGTAGGGGGCTTAGTAGGTGGTGTCCTGAACAGGCTCCACTGAACTCCACCAAAGTGACTCAGCTGCAGTGCAGTGTCTCCTCGGTTGGTTGCCTCCTGACGGCCTAACACAGATTAGCTCCCCTTGAACTGCTGGTCTTGGTTTGTGCGACCTGAATGTGCGGAGGTGTGGCTGCAAGTTGGGATTCAGAATGAGCGGCGTGGGAGCAACGCCACTGTACTGCCCAAAAGATGGGACAGGAAAAAAAAAGAAAAAAGAAAAAAAAGAAAAGAAAAAGAAAAAGAAAACCCACCTGGTATTTCAACCCCCCAGCAATACGCCGCAGGCTGAATCCCGGCGTCAGCTGTCCAGACTGGAAGAGCCGCAGGGTGAGAGGGGTGGAGGGGTTATTGGCCTTGGCTCCGCCCCTGTCCATCAGCAAAACGTCGTCGCCCATTCGGACCAGCACCGCAGTGTTGCAGGACGCAACACCCCCTGCGCACTTCCTGTACAAGGCTCGGATCTGAACAGGAGAGACAGCAGAAATCGGCGGTAAGGTTCACTGGAGGTCGCTCGCCTAGCCAAGACTACCATATTTTTCGGATCATTAGGTGCTGCTGTGCATAAGGCGAATAGGGCAATTTTCAAGAAAAATCTGAAAAAATTAAAGTAAAAGGCGCCCTCGTTTATAAGGCAAAAGAAAGTCGAAGTTTTAATGTGAGTATTCGTCGCATCGGCGACTCGCTACCACTTTCGATGTTGCGACTCACAGTAGACTGTACTGAGTACAGCAATCGTTGCCTCTCTTCTCACGATTTTTTTCACTAACAGGGCGCCCTCGTTTATTAGGCGCATAAGTTGAAATTGGAGAAAAAGATATCGCCTTATAGCCCGAAAATTACGCTACATCTTCTTCTTCTGCCTTCCCAGGCCATAATGGGCACAGCAATGCGGGAAAACCGTATAGGTTGACACCCATGATTTATGACACATTTTGCAAGTTCGATTAGTTTGTGGTCACTTCCAACCACCCCTCATTTCTCTAAAAAAAAATTGTCAAGTCGCTCACTCGCATCCTCGTTTATCTCTTCAACGCCATGGTTGCTACGGTTTGGTCCCTCTCTGGTCGAGGTAAACAACTCTAATTTTCATGAAGTTCTCTCCCCTAGTTTTTTTCCCGAAAATCATCTACTGCAATACTGCTCCCCGCGTTAAGAAGGTATCATGGTTCAAGGGTTTCCAGATAATGTTTTAATAATACCCTTTTCATAATGAGACATAAAAGGTATACTATAACAATCTAACTACCTTCTTGCTCTTGCCGTTGCAGCTGTCATGGCTGCTGCCTCCACGGCCATTGAAATGCTTTATGTGTGTGAATATGTGAGTGAAATTAAATTTGTTAAAAAAAAATCAAAAAAAAATCTTCACTTATACTTGTGGCGGTGCCATAGCTGATGAGGTTTAACCGAGGCGTGGTCACCGCTACAGCTATCTGTATTAATAAATTAAAAAAATCGGGACTTTACTGGTTTCGTACTGCCTCCGGGCATTGCCTCCAGTATTGTTCCCACCATATTTGTATTTACAAATGTCCCATATGTGTCTGATTCGGACCGGGAGGACGTGAAACTCCATTTTCGTCGTCGAAATTTGTAAAATGGAAAAAAAAAAGTTTAATAAAACAAAAACAATAAAACAATCTAATTACCTCAGCTGCATAAGTGTCATGCCTGTAGAGGATAAACTCGCCTTCGAAGAAATTGTTGTAGTATCTGAAACCAGAAGATACAAATATTTGCAAATATGGAATTTTGGTAGTTGGTACATTATAGTCACAGAGGCGTCTCTTGTGAAATTCTGGTTGCTTCCACCTGGAGAGCGCGTCGCAGCCAGAGACGCGCCTCCCACTTAAAAAATAAATAAATTTGCATGCGATTTTTGTGTGACTGATGAGGAAGGAAATGGAGGGGGGGGGGGTAAATTTTGACCAAATGACAACTTTTTCGTTGCCACTGGATTTAATGTGTGCTAAGTGCATGGGCAAATAATAAAAAATTTGAAAACATCATGCATGTCTTAGCCAATGTGTGTGTGTGTGTGTGTGTGTGTGTGTGTGTGTAAGTGCGTGTGCGTGCATGCGTGTGCATGCACACACGCGTGCATATATGCATAGGTGTGACACTTGTGCGTTTGTGTGTGTGTATGCGTGCATCCACATGTGTGTGTGTACATCACAGCTGTTTCAAGAGCAACATTTAGTTCATCTATATTTTGAGAATTGTTTTCAAGCCAACATTAGTTTACCATAAGTAACTTTTCATAAATAACAGTCAAGAATATGTTGTAGTATGTGCATGAATTAGTTTTATTCAGCTAAAATTATTTTCACCCATGGGCAATTTGTTTTATGTTTGCGATACTAAGTGAATTATTTAAGAACATTTTCTACAAAATATGTTTCATGATACTACTCAACAACAAAGTTTTTACAATTAATCTGAGGAAAGAAATACATTTGAAATACTATGTAGAATATACAGCCAACATTTTTGTTGTTGCTGTCCCATCTTCTGGGCTGTACAGGTGGCGTTGCTCTCACGCCACTCATTCCAAATCCCAAC
Source organism: Phymorhynchus buccinoides (assembly GCA_017654935.2). Taxonomy (NCBI): domain Eukaryota; kingdom Metazoa; phylum Mollusca; class Gastropoda; order Neogastropoda; family Raphitomidae; genus Phymorhynchus; species Phymorhynchus buccinoides. The sequence goes on from CM065704.1 coordinate 39,606,766, forward strand.
TCGCAGCCACACCTCCGCCGTTCAGGTCGCAGAATCCGAGACCAGCAGTCCAAGGGGAGCGAATCTATGTTAGGCCGTCAGGAGGCAGCCAACCGAGGAGACACTGCACTGCTGCTGAGTCACTTCGGTGGAGTTCAGTGGAGCCTGTTCAGGACACCACCTACTAAGCCCCCTACTGACAACAGTATTCTCTTAGTCGCGGAGCCAGCGTGAGTGAGGTCCTCCTCCGAGGGCTCCACCACGACCGTCCACCGACAACTCCCCAGAACACAGCCAAAATATTTAAAGGACATGTTTGATGGATTTTTTTAAATCTAATATTTCTAGATTCAGTCTTTTAACTAAATACTCGACTTTCTGTGCGACGGAACAGCCAGTGACATGTTTGCAGAAAGACCAAATCAAAAAAACATTCACAGATCGCCCAGCTTTCTCTCTCATACTAGACACCCCCACCCCACCCCACCCCCTCTCTCTCATGAAAAGAAGTAGTCAATACTTCTGTAATAAGTTTTCATAATGAACCAAATTTATTTATTTTATTTATTTATTTCCATTATAGTCCCGTCAACAGCTATGGTCATCTCAGGACTGTCACCGCGTAAAGTTCGACCGAATAATCTTACCTTCCATCAAAGGTGGTCATGTGAGGATCATTGACAGACAGGCACTGGGAAGTGGTGTCCTTGTCCACGATTTTCAACTGTGCACAAACAACAAAACAACCATCTAATAATATAATACAGACAAACCTCTATTTTAAGACTTCCAAAATGTCCGGAAAAATCGGTCGTAAATTGGAGGGGTCGTATGACGGAGGTTTTCACTGGCAGCCGTAGAAAGAAAAAGTTCAGCACAGTTCATACTCTCTTCTTCATGCACACATACAATGACATATTAAAACTGGATTTGGGTCTTTCCAACTCCATAGGATTGTGCAATTGATGTATTACAGTTTCACTTCGCCGACTTCTGTTAATCACCTCCACTCTCGTCCAAAGTCAGTGGTTTTCGTGCTTTTCCTACGCTTTCCGCCATCTTTTCTACAACAAGGGAAGCGACTCCGCTTTCAGGCCCTTGACCGTGGTTGTTTCCCTTTGCTCGAAGTCTATGCAGACGACAGCAACGGTCGTAAAAACCAACAAAATGGCGGTCGTAAGTTGCGTTTTAGAGGAAGTCGTTTAAGAGAGGTCGTTAACATAGTAAAATGCATCCGTGCCAACAAATCCGGTCTCAAATGAGAGGTGGTCGCTTAACAGAGGGTCGTATAATAGGGGTTTGTCTGTAATAATAATAATAATAATAATAAAGACATTTATAGAACACACATTCTAGGCCAACTACCGTATTTTACAGATCACAAGGCACACTAAAATTCAAATGTTGTTATTATAGTTTCTTACTATATTATCAGTCACATTATAAGGCGCTGGGGTCTCAGTCTAGGAAAAAATGTATCGCCTTATAGTCTGTAAAATAGGGTACTCATGGCGCTTAACAAAACTAAAATTCACTCCACACGCAAGATTGCATCATACATATCGAACATACTCAGACGCACTCGCATTCCCACCATCACCCCCACGCAAACACATACTCACAGATACACAAACATGCCCACGCATATATACACACATTGGTATACACAAACGCATCCTTTCCTCCCCACACACAAACACGCTCACATCAATGCACACAAACACACACATACATATGCGTCTCATCTGCAGCCATTATGCGCAAATAAATGGATTGACTACTAACACACATACATGCTCAGACTACAATTGTTTTGGTTGGAGCTGGATTGAAAGCAGCTGGTTTATTTGTATCAAATCAAATGCAATCTCCCCACCTCCATAGAAGCGGTAGGCACAAAAGCGTTGATGTCTCCCACAGACGATTTCAAACCGAGTCACCTCCTAGCGACTGGTGCAATTCACACACACACACACACACATACTTCTCTTCATCTCTCTCACACACACAATCTCCCCACCTCCATAGACGCGATAGGCACGAAAGCGTTGAGGTCTCCCATAGACGATTTCATACTGAATCACCTCCTAGTGACTGGTGCAATTCCCATGTACACACACAATTCTCTCCGTCTCTCTCACACACACACAATCTCCCCACCTCCAGAGAAGCGATGGGGACAAAGGTGTTGAGGTCTCCCACAGACGACGTCAGGTTGACGGTCACCTCCAGGCGACTGGTGTGGTCCCCATCCACCACCCCGTCTCTCTTGGCCTCCACGGGCAACACCTGAACATCCTGCCAGTTGCCCGCCGTGATCCTCAGGCCGCAGAAAGCCGTGTCAGGGGACGACGAAGAGCCCAGAACCACCTGTCAAAAGTGTAGGGCCAATAGTACAGTGAGGATGATGAAGAAGAGCCCAGAACTAGAACCACCTGTGAAAAGGGGTAGGGCCAATAGTACAGTGAGGATGATGATGAAGAGCCCAGAACCACCTGTCAAAAGGGGTAGGGCCAATAGTACAGTGAGGATGAGGAGCCCAGAACCACCTGTGAAAAGGGGTAGGGCCAATAGTACAGTGAGGATGATGATGAAGAGCCCAGAACCACCTGTTAAAAGGGGTAGGGCCAATAGTACAGTGAGGATGAGGAGCCCAGAACCACCTGTGAAAAGGGGTAGGGCCAATAGTACAGTGAGGATGATGATGAAGAGCTCAGAACCACCTGTCAAAAGGGGTAGGGCCAATAGTACAGTGAAAGTGAAAGCTACAGTAATGGAAAATATCACGGGTAAAATTGAAACTGAAACTGAAACACCTGCCAGTGTTCTTCACCGTGATTCTCAACCCGCAAGAAAGCAACGTCAGGCAAATCGTCTTCAACACCTTATATTGTAGCAGTAAATAACACATGCTCATGGGGAAATGTACACACACAGAGACAAACAACAACAACAACAACATACGGTATTTATACAGCGCTGAATCTTGAAAGAAATCAAATCAAAGCGCACACACACGTTAGCATTCATAACGCATTCAAACAAAAATGCAATACAAAGCGAACACACACGTTTGACATAAATGGTATACAGCAGAAACAGACCTAAAGGCAAGAGAGAGAGAAGAGAAAGAGAGTGGAGCCTCAATCACGGGGGAACAGGTGGGTTTTGAGGTTAGATTTGAAGGCTGAGAGGGTCAGTCGCTGACGGAGGGAAAGAGGAAGTTTGTTCCAAGATGTCGGTCCTGAGACAGCAAAAGAGCGCCCACCAACAGTTGAAAGCTTATACCTAGGGATCTGGAGAGAAAGCGGGTCAGAAACTGAACGTAAAGTGCGAGCTGGCGTATCGATGGAAATATTGTCGCAGTGACACATAGACATACATGTTACACACACACACTCTCTTGTTTGCAATAACGGTAGGTATGAAGAAAAGCCACTCCAGGCCATCACTTTTACTGTAGGAAAATAAAGATTCATTTGACATCATTTCACTCTCTCTCTCACACACATGAACACACACACACAAACACATACATGTACACACACACACACACGCACACACATACGCACGCACACACACCTGAGACAATTTTCTCCTCCCACACATAAGAGGCTTTCATCGTCTCACACACACAGACACAGACACACACACAGAGACACACACTCTCACACACACACAGACAGACACAGAACACACACAGACCTGAGACACTTTTCCTCCTCCCACACATAAGAGGCTTTCATCGTCTCACACACACAGACACAGACACAGACACAGACACATACTCTCACACAGACACAGACACACACATACCTGAGACACTTTTCCTCCTCCCAGACACAAGATGCTTTCATCGTCTCACACACACAGACACAGACACATACTCTCACACAGACACAGACACACACATACCTGAGACACTTTTCCTCCTCCCAGACACAAGATGCTTTCATCGTCTCACACACACAGACACATACTCTCACACAGACACAGACACACACATACCTGAGACACTTTTCCTCCTCCCAGACACAAGAGGTTGTCGGCATTGTCGGATTCCACCTGGCCTTGGACGACGAAGGAGCAGTCGTCAGCACTGGCTGCCGAGTCACACAGGAACGACGGGGGACTGTTGGACCTGATCTGAATGTCCTGGGAGCTTTGCCCTTCTTCCAGGGTTAGAGACGTAGTGCTGGAAATCTGTCATGACAGTTACAGATTACTGAATCAGGCATGAAAGTGGATGAAGATAAAAAAAAAAGGAGATTTTTTCAACCGAAATCCTTCCACCCGGATTTTCAGCTGACGTCCAGTTTTGTAATCTATTCCAAAAATTTGGTCGGCACAAATATCCTTCCACCCACATTTTCAGCTAACATCGCTACTTTTGTTGAGTGGGAGGTACTCATTTCGCCTGCCTTCGCACAAATGGAGCGAGTGAGCTAAAGCGACTTCCGGTTAACCAGTTTGAGAATCGCCAAATAGAGACTTGTAGATATAAGAATACGGCAAGATCGGTCCTTTGCTTCTATACAAACATTTTTTTAAAAACAAATTCAGCGGATTTTTTTTGGGGGGCGGAAGTTTTGAAAACATTCCGCGGATTTTCCGCGAAAAGCGGAATTCTTTCATGCCTCTGAATGCTAGGCTTAGGTATAAACAATGTCGTACATTGAAAAATCTTCAACAGGAGAAATCTGGACGACAAAGGAGCGGTGGTCAGCACTGGCTGCCGAGTCACACACAACCAAAATCAACACCCCTTAACATGTCCAGTTATCAAAGTTACCATCCAAGAACATAACTAACCTAATGAAACATTTAACCTTACTCTTTTTATTGCATATCGATTATTTTAATTATATTGGGTTTTTTAATAAAAGCTTTAGAAAAAAAAGTGACAAGAATACTTACTTCTACAACCAGACTGATGGAGTTGCTGAGGTGCAAGGCCCCAGTGTTTTCACTGCAGGTGTCCACAGCACAAACACTCACTCCGCAAGACAGCTGCAAAAATATCGTTGCATGCAATCACCCAGAATGCATAGAACGCACACAAAAAACACCTCACAAGAATAAAATGGTTAAAAATTATAAAGATTTAAATTACCAAGATAGATTAAAATTCTTAAATCTTCATTCATTAAAAGGAAGACGTGTTAGGGAGGGAGACCTTATACAGTTCTACAAAATGTTTAACAGCTTAGATGACATTAGCATTGATTCTGTTTTGACACTGTCCATTTATAACAAAACTAGAAATCAAGAGAGAAAAGTACATCTCTCCATCTCCCTCTGTCTGTCTGTCTGTCTGTCTGTCTCCATCTCCCTCTGTCTGTCTGTCTGTCTGTCTGTCTCCATCTCCCTCTGTCTGTCTGTTTGCAATACTAAAAAACGTAAACATTGTTTTAGTAATCGAGTTGCTAACCTCTGGAATCTACTAACACCTAACCTAAAAAGAGCACCAACACTAAGCACCTTCAAAAATCTCCTTGACAAGGATGAAAATGTTAGCCAACTACTTTTCAAATACGATAATTGAGTTACAATCATAATTTTAAAGGCATGCTTTAACAAACAAAACAGTGATCAATGAAGGGCGTTTATAAGCCACGTGGCTTAGGCTTGAGCCAGTCCCACACTATACTATACTATGCCATAAAATAATGTAATGAAATCAGATCCGTTACTTATTTTACTGACTTTAGCCCTGGTGTGTGTGTTATAAGGCGCATCCTCCAAATTTGACTAAAAATCCCGTTATAACACTGTATGAGTCATGAGACGATAAACCGAGGTCCCGTGTGCCCATGCACTTAGCACACGCTAAATCCAGTGGCAATGAAAAAGATGTTATTTTGTTAAATTTTACCACCACCCCATTTCCTTTCTCATCAGTCACACAAAAATCACATGCAAATAAAAAAATATTGTTTAAATGGGTGGCGTGCCTCTGGCTGCGACGCACTCCCCTAAGGAATGGCTAATAATATTTTCAATATACTAAACAACTCAACTCAACTCAACCAATTACAAAATAGTACTGATATTACCCTATTAGTGCTATACGGCAATGCAGTGACGACTGATCGATTAAAAAAAAGGCCTGTAGCGAGTTAATTGTCAAGCTGACTGATTTCCACTCGCCTTGGCTTAAGGCTGTGTCGGACCAACTGACATAGGCTAGAACACCAAGGCTAGATCAAAATGTTGCTCTGCTCTGCATAGTTATGCGGGGATTGTCTTTAGCCATGACAAGCTCCTAGCATAACATCACCAGTCTTCAAAATCCTCTGAAGTCGGAGTGTGGCTGCCTACATGGCGGGGTAATAAAAAAACCGGTCACACTCATAATGGTCTCATCCCTAGCTGGTGCATTTTGTACCATAGTGTTCAAGCGCTTCTGCTGTTCGGATGATCCCTGGAGTCTTTTAGCCAGGGTACGACAACAACAACTGACTTCCACCACACGACTGTACAGTACAACACAGTACAGAAGAAACAACATAACATAATACGATACTTTAGTGCCACAAGACAAAGCGCCGATCAGTTCATGAAGGCCTGTAGCGAGTCGTGGTCATACTGATCGACTTTTACCACACAACGGTCACTATCATCGTCATTCAAACAATCACTATTTTCAGTACAGTGGAACCTCCCTTATAAGACCTCCCATTATAAGACTCCCACATAAAACCTACTTCTCTGAGACATTGCCCTTCTTTGTAAGTATTAAAATTACCTCCCTTATAAGACCTCATTTTGGATGATTTTTGAAAGTCTTATAAGGGAGGTTCTACTGTAGTTGTAGTACAACAGTAACAGTACTAGTAGTACCTTAGTGCCGTAAGGCAAAGCGGTGAGAACCGATCAGTTCATGAAGGCCTGTAGCGAGTCGTGATCACACTGATCGACATTTACCACACAACGGTCACTATCGTTGTTATTCAAACAATCACTATTTTCAGTAGTTGTAGTACAACAGTAACAGTACTAGTAGTACCTTAGTGCCGTAAGGCAAAGCAGTGAGAGCCGATCAGTTCATGAAGGCCTGTAGCGAGTCGTGGTCACACTGATCGACTTTTACCACACAACGGTCACCATCATTGTTAATCACTATTTTCAGTAGTTGTAGTACAACGGTAACAGTACTAGTAGTACCTTAGTGCCGTAAGGCAAAGCAGTGAGAGCCGATCGTTTCATGAAGGCCTGTAGCGAGTCTTGGTCACACTGATCGACTTTTACCACACAACGTTCACCATCATTGTTAATCACTATTTTCAGTAGTTGTAGTACAACGGTAACAGTACTAGTAGTACCTTAGTTCCGTAAGGCAAAGCGGTGAGAGCCGATCGATTCATGAAGGCCTGTAGCGAGTCGTGGTCCAGCTGGCTGACCTCAACCACGCGATGGTCGATCAGCCACTCCACCTGGTACTGCAGGGTGGCGTTGAACGTCGCAGCGCTCCAGCTGCAGCGTAGGGTGTGGTCTCTGGCCCCTCCTGTGGGGTCCTGCTGGATGCTGGCCTGGGGGTTGGCTGGTAACAGGGGCTGCTCTTCACCTGTTGTGGAAACCCCCCCAAAACATGTACTCATAGGTGTCAACCTATACGGTTTTCTCATATTGCTGTACGGGAAAACCATGATTTGGGGTCTGTACGGCCGTATAACAGTTTCAATACGGGTCAAACTGATTTATACGGGCAGATCAGAAATCAGAGACAAACCGCGAAGTGATAGAATTTTGTGATAGCAGACGACAAAACGCGGACACCAAGCAGCCGAACAGGAAAACGAAAGCAGTAGGCTAAATGATCGGTCATGCGCAGAGAGCGATTTGTTTGATTTGCTCTGGTAATCTGCGCATGCGTGGTTTCTTCAGAACTTCCGTGTGAGCGTTGTTTGAATCGAAAATGGCAGACACTAATTCTTCCACTTCTACGAACCCCCCTGTGGCCAAAAAGGCACGAGTTGGGAATGGGAGACACTTGAAAGAATGGGAAAACCTGTCCTTTGAGAAAGGAAGGTACGCTCCCCTGCCCATTTTTCAATATATATAACAAAACTGCATGAAAACGATGTCTGAATATAATGTATTCACAGCAACTTTTTCATGGTTTTGCGTGTTCTGAAATGTATACGTTTTTTTAGGCTTGAAATAAGGGGGACATTATTTTTTAATAAGGAAAGTTTTGAAAAAACGAAAATTGGGTTGACACATATGTATACTATTTCCAGTGTTTGAAACGTTCCTATGTTCATTAACCCCTTCACTGCCACACCCCTTTCCTGTTCCGAGGCAACCATTTGCCGAGCCGTTTTAGGTTGCGGAGCATAGTGCAAAAACGACTGAATAAAAGCGCAAACAACCTCAGACCTGTTTACCCTTATAATGAAAAACCCGGAATTTGCCACCCCAAAAAACGGAATTTGAGAACAAAAACCGGAATTCACATGATCTGTACACGACTCGCGATAAAGCGGTTTCTTCTTCTTCTCCTTTCCGCGAACATCGGTGTCGATTTTCAATATTGTGATGATTTCTTGGCTCAATTTTGCCAGAAAAGTTTTATTAGTAAATTCAGTCACTAATTCTTAGTCAATTTTAGTATAAAACAAGCTGGAAAAAGCAAAATACCTGGAAATGTCCACGATGGGACAGAGAAAAATCACTCGGCCGCGGATCGGCGGATGCCAAGTTGAAACTCGGCGCCATCGCGATCAATTTTCACTTCATTTTCCGTTGAAAACTTCAACATTCTCACATCATCGTACTTTCCAGTGATAATATAATCTAAATTGACTCATTTCAAGCCCTAATTACAATCTCTACCATTAAAAAACTGCCTGGAAAGCTCTTCGAATCGACAGTAAAAGTCTGGCCGCCATTTGCTCAGTCCCGAAATAGATCGACCAAAATAAAAACATTATTTCACCCCTTTAACCAATGAAAATGCAGCATTTAATGCATGTGACGTCAAGCACAACCCTTTTTCTGATGACGTAGTGTGTTAGATACACGTTTCGGTCAACCCTTGCGTCTTTTCCTACGAACGGAAACAAATAATAGACGTTTTTTCGAAATCCCGGAATTTTCAGCGTTCAACCGGAATTTACTATTTTACCCAGAATTTTAGCAAATTTCCGGAATAATTCCGGCAAAACCAGAATGGTAAACAGGTCTGTAACCTATACTTTTTTCTGAAAGGGAATTGAATGTACTATCTTTTGAGAACACTTTCACAGGCATTCGAACATACTGCTAAAAGCATATGGACAGAAAAGGGGAAACTCTTAGAATGACGCGGACGGATATTTCCGTGACGCGGCAGTTTATAGGTCACCGGAAGTTGACGGAAATATCCGTGACGGGGCAGTGAAGAGGTTAATTTGTTCTGGATGACACTATGGCTGGGAGACTACATGCACATGAATCTGCCGTCTCTTTCACCAGATAAATTTAGTCTTTGTTTAAAATTTTAAACTGGGGGTAAGCATACCCCTTAACCCTTTCACCGCCAGCCATATTTCAGCCAAAAAAAAAAAAAAAAGTTTACCTGGGTAGAGAATAAAATCCATCTGCAGTATTGGGGAATCTTCTGTGACAGATATACAATAAGGTCTATCCTTACCTCCCAAAACTAAGACAAGGGTCTTTGGATAATAGACCCCATTTTATTCCTTTTAGTGTTAAATCACTGTGGTGCTTAAATGCGACTTTGGCGGTGAAAGCGCTACGAGAAAAGAAAATCAGGAACCCTGTACACTACATTAAAATGAACATCGGTACTTACCAACACAGGCCCACTGCTGAAACAGGTGCCTAGGAAGTACTACACTACACTACATTACACTACACTGCACTACACTACACTACAGTGCACTACAAAAACAATGAACATTGGTACTGACCAACATAGGCCCACTCCTGAAACAGGTACCCAGGAAGTACTACACTACAGTACATTACACTATACTACACTACACTACACTACACTGCACTACACTACACTACACTACACTACACTACACTACACTTTCCTGCACTACAAAAACAATGAACAATGGTACTTACCAACACAGGCCCACTCCTGAAACAGGTACCCAGGAAGTACTACACTACACTACACTACACTACACTACACTACACTACACTACAAAAACAATGAACATTGGTACTGACCAAACACAGGCCCACTCCTGAAACAGGTACCCAGGAAGTACTACACTACACTACACTACACTACACTACAAAAACAATGAACATTGGTACTGACCAAACACAGGCCCACTCCTGAAACAGGTACCCAGGAAGTACTACACTACACTACACTGCACTGCACTACACTATACTACATTACACTACACTACACTACACTACAAAAACAATGAACATTGGTACTGACCAACACAGGCCCACTCCTGAAAGAGGTATCCCGGCAGTCTCACGTAGTTGCTGTCGGCCTGCACACTGGTCTCAGAGTACAGGTAGCACTGTGAAGCCTCCGTCAGGAAGGAGAAGGAGCGGCACAGGAAGCGCGTCTCTCGCAGGCACAGGTCTCGGCAGGCCGTGCGTGTCGACACGCCCTCCACGGGATCCCCGGATCCCAGGATCGTGAATCCAGGATTCTTGGTCCACTGGATGCCCCGCTTGCCGCACGGATCTGATGAGGAAATAAATTTTTAGAGTTCACAATCTTCTTTTAAACCTGTACAATGCACCAATTAACAGGCATCAGAATACTCCAGAGTCCGATCCGCGGACGAACAACACTCGCCATGACTCGGAGTCGACATCGAGTCGGACCCCACAAAACTCTAGTCCGTAGTCGGCATCATTGCGATCATTCGCTACCCGATTTCTCGCGGAAAAGTTCAAAGTTCTCACATCATCGTAGTCTCCCGCGATCATATCCTCTAAATCGACTCATTTAAAACCCAAATCACAATCACTGTCATCAAAACAAACTCTGAAACAGTGAAGTTAAGAGTCTAGAGAGCTCTAAGTCGGAAGAAAAAACAAACATGGCCGCGATTTTTCGTTTCCGAAGGCGCAGTATGAAAACCGTTTAAGAATACCATTTGAGAATAAGATCGCGTTGACTCATGAAGTACAAACCGCGGCCGGCAGTGCCAAAACCGTGGCCAGTGGCTACCAAAATCGCGGAAATCCACGGATCCGCGGGCCGTTCTGATGCCTGAATTTAAAAAAAAAAGGTTGTACCCTTTGACTGCTAGAGAAAAATAAAGAAAAATAAACATTAAATATTTTTAATAGCTGGAAACTGAAATGAGTAGTTTTGGTGTTGTTGCATTAACCTGGCTTAAAGACTCCAGGGATCATCCCAACAGCCGAAGCACTTGAACACTATGGTACAAATGCAACAGCTAGGGATGAGAACATTACGTGTGTGACCGTTTTTTATTACCCCGCCACGTGGGCAGCCACACTCCGACTTGGGAGGATTTACGACTGATGATGTGCTAGGAGCTTGCCATGGCTTAGGACAATCCCCGCACAACCATGCAGAGCATAGCAACATTTTGATGTAGCCTTGGCGTTCTAGCTTATGTCAACTGGTCTGACACAGCCTCATGCCAAGGTGAGTAGCTTTGGTGTGAAATGTGTAGTTCTATTCATTAAAACCATCAAACACTTTTCGCTGAAAATGAGTAGCAATCAAGAATTGAGGAGCATTATCATCGATTTTGAAGAGCAGTAGAGGTTCAAATTGAGTAGAATACTACTTGAAAAGAGTAGAGTAAACAGGTCTGACACCCTTATTCTTTTATTCCCCCCTTTGAATATCAAACCCATTTCCTCTCAACACCTGGTGTTTCTTCTTCTCCTCAGCTTTACACAAGAGGAAGATCTACAACCTGCCAACTTTGCTGTCTTCACTTCATGACTAAGTGCCTAGGGCACGAAACGCTGAAGTTTCTCCTTTTCACAGGTACCTACAACCTGCCAACTTTGCTGTCTTCACTTCATGACTAAGTGCCTAGGGCACGAAACGTTGAAGTTTCTCCTTTTCACAGGTATCTACAACCTGCCAACTTTGCTGTCTTCACTTCATGACTAAGTGCCGAGGGCACGAAACGCTGAAGTTTCTCCTTTTCACAGGTATCTACAACCTGCCAACTTTGCTGTCTTCACTTCATGACTAAGTGCCTAGGGCACGAAACGTTGAAGTTTCCCCTTTTCACAGGTATCTACAACCTGCCAACTTTGCTGTCTTCACTTCATGACTAAGTGCCTAGGGCACGAAACGCTGAAGTTTCTCCTTTTCACAGGTATCTACAACCTGCCAACTTTGCTGTCTTCACTTCATGACTAAGTGCCGAGGGCACGAAACGTTGAAGTTTCTCCTTTTCACAGGTATCTACAACCTGCCAACTTTGCTGTCTTCACTTCATGACTAAGTGCCGAGGGCACGAAACGCTGAAGTTTCTCCTTTTCACAGGTATCTACAACCTGCCAACCTGGCTGTCTTCACTTCATGACTAAGTGCCGAGGGCACGAAACGTTGAAGTTTCTCCTTTTCACAGGTATCTACAACCTGCCAACTTTGCTGTCTTCACTTCATGACTAAGTGCCGAGGGCACGAAACGCTGAAGTTTCTCCTTTTCACAGGTATCTACAACCTGCCAACTTTGCTGTCTTCACTTCATGACTAAGTGCCGAGGGCACGAAACGCTGAAGTTTCTCCTTTTCACAGGTATCTACAACCTGCCAACCTGGCTGTCTTCACTTCATGACTAAGTGCCGAGGGCACGAAACGTTGAAGTTTCTCCTTTTCACAGGTATCTACAACCTGCCAACTATGCTGTCTTCACTTCATGACTAAGTGCCGAGGGCACGAAACGTTGAAGTTTCTCCTTTTCACAGGTATCTACAACCTGCCAACTATGCTGTCTTCACTTCATGACTAAGTGCTTAGGGCACGAAATGTTGAAGTTTCTCCTTTTCACAGGTATCTACAACCTGCCAACTATGCTGTCTTCACTTCATGACTAAGTGCCTAGGGCACGAAACGTTGAAGTTTCTCCTTTTCAGAGGTATCTACAACCTGCCAACTTTGCTGTCTTCACTTCATGACTAAGTGCCGAGGGCACGAAATGTTGAAGTTTCTCCTTTTCACAGGTATCTACAACCTGCCAACTTTGCTGTCTTCACTTCATGACTAAGTGCCTAGGGCACGAAACGCTGAAGTTTCTCCTTTTCACAGGTACCTTGTTTTTTATACCTACCATTTTAACGTTACTCCAAAAGGTACTGCAGTCATTTTGTCATTTCTTTTTTCCATCTTCTTCTTTACACAAGAGAGCTCGCTTTGGCCTAAGGCTGTGTCAGACCAATTGACACAGGCTAGAACACCAAGGCTACATCAAAATACTGTTATGCTATGCATAGTTATGCGGGGATTGTCTTTTAGCCATGACAAGCTCCTAGCATAACATCGTCAGTCTCCCAAATCCCCCGAAGACGGAGTGTGGCTGCTGCTCACGTGACGGGGTAATTAACCCAAAACAGTCACGCACGTAATGCTCTCATCCGTGGATAATGCATTTGTACCACAGTGTTCAAGTGCTTCCGCTGTTGGGATGATCCCTGGAGTCTTTTAGCCAGGGTACAGCGACAACAAGAACAACAACAGCACAAGATAGCCATTCTAAAATGCGAAAAGGTGGTTACTATCAGAAAAAAAGAAGAAAAAAGGATTGTGAAACTTACTGTTCAGACACTGCCACTCATAATACATGGTAGATTGGTCAGACTCGAAGCGTTCAGGCGCCTGCCTCTTGTCTTCCCCAGAAAGGACACACTGGTTGTTGGCGGAGTACGCGAAAGACGAACACTCAAAGGGCGTGGATGAGGTCGCCAGGCACTGGGACTGACACGTCACTACGTCAGTGTCGGTGATGGTGACAGTCTGGTTTTCGTTCAGCCCTGCCACTGACATGGCTCCGCTTTGCCGGATCCAGACGAGGTCCAGAGTTTCGCAGGAATCTGTGATGCATTTATTCGTCATTGTTTTCGTCATCATCATCATCATCATAGTCGTTATCATCACAGTCATCAACACCATAGTCATCATCATCATCATCGTTGTACTGTGGAACCTCCCTTATAAGACTCCCTCCCACTTAAGACCTACTTCTGTAAGACATTAACCTTGTGTGATGGTGGAACATTGTGATCTTTTTTAAAATTCTGTGTGTACATATGTGTGTACGAGCCAGACACCCCCCCCCCCCCCCCAATTCCCTTTCCTTCCTAACACAAAGACATGGGTGAAACTCCCCGAAATGAAAAAACAACAACCTTTCAAAGGTGGGGTCCAGGGGCCGTACAGGCCCCAGCATGCAATGAACACCATCATGGATACCTTGATAAGGCAGGGTCGCCGTCCATCAAAAAAAAAACAACCTTTGAAAGGTGGGGTCCAGGGGCCGTACAGGCCCCAGCATGCAATGAACACCATCATGGATACCTTGATAAGGCAGGGTCGCTCGCCGTCCATCAAAAAACCCATTGTTGCCCACTTTTCTTTCCTTTCTTTATTCCCTCTTGAGTCCGATAAGCCTGGCCTAGTTGCGTTTGAAATTAATACGGTATCACTTGAGGGAGAGAGAGCACTTCCGGGCTTGAGCGACAAAAATCGAAACGCCCCGAATCGCTCGCAGTCGATGTGCCGTTGTCGATGTTTTTGCGTTTGACAAATTGTTAAAGAAAAAGGAGGTTCAGTTACAGATAAAAAATGTTTTAGGTTTAACCCATAAACCTGTGAAGCACCCGGTTAAAAAAAACCACAGTCCGTTACCGCGAAGCGCCCAATTTGCACTTGCCGACTATGGCACAGACTATGCTGTTTATATACACGAGATTCTCACAGTGCGAGACTTGTGTGTTAACCACTTCCTGCAATGTCTTTTGCCGCTTGCTGTGTCAAAATTGATAAACTTTTCATGGAGCTATGATTTTTTTAAAAGTAAAAAACCCCCATTTTAGTTGTATGACGAAGAATTATGGCGTCTGTTGAACGATATTGAAGATGATTACGGCGATTTGGATGGCTTTTTAGCGAGGTAACTTGTAGAAATTGATCGAGTAGGGGTTGAATGTGACCTACATAACAGACTTCGAAGCTCTCGAAGCCAAAATCAATGAGATGACACCAAACATTCTCGCGAAATTGGGTGCCGTCAACCGAATGGCTACAGTATAGAAATCGTAGAGAATCTGTTGTAGGCTGCACTGTTTGCAATGGACATTGTTTTGCACAGTTTTATTGCACATAACTGTAGTAGACTGAATAAATTCAGTTCTCTGGTTCCAAATTCGGAGCCCCCTTGATTGATTTTTGACATTTTGTTTCTTTTTCTTTCTTTTTGTGTGTGCACATTTTGCCGTCAAGTGTGACATTCCAAAAAAAAAAGTAATCAGTATCGTGAGTTTGAAATTAGTGCGTTTCTTTGTGACTTTTTCAGTTTCTTTGTGACTTTTTCAGAGTATCAAGAACATAATAGAAATAATTCAATGCATTTACAGACTAAAATTATTTTTTTAAATTACCTACTGTAGTGAATTGCGCAAATTAGTTCGTTTGGCAATGGATTTCATAGCAAGGCTAGCGTTGGGCGAGATGGGGATAAGTGGGATAGAAATGAAATCCTTGCGAAAAAAAGGAAAAAGTTGCACCCATGCAAAAAGAAAGATAGAGAGAGAGACAGACAGACAAACATAATAATAATAGAGGATTTGGTTTCCTCACCATTAGCCAGCTGCCACACAGTGGTGTTGATGGTGGGCTGGCAGAATTCGCGTGGGTTTTCTGGGTTGAACTCCCCTTCTTCATAGCATTCACCATCGATGAAACAGGCCGTGTTCTGCAATTGACATGAAAATAATACACAATATACTGATCTCTCTCTCTGTTGATACATATCAGTATATATCCATTATTAGGACTTTGGAATGAGATATTGCGCAATACGTGTAATAAACAGCAAGGCTCGAGAGATAGGATAAAAGCAATATCCCACCCCAAAGTCCTAATAACTGATAATATCCAAACTGTACAATATGCCCTTGTTCATATCATTCACCGTCGATGGAACAAGCCGTGTTCTGCAATGGACATCATGGAAATAACACACAATATCAAAACTGTACAATATGCCCTTGTTCATAGCATTCACCGTCGATGGAACAAGCTGTGTTCTGCAATCGACATTATGGAAATAACACACAATATCAAAACTGTACAATATGCCCTTGTTCATAACATTCACCGTCGATGGAACAAGCCGTGTTCTGCAATCGACATCATGGAAATAACACACAATATCAAAACTGTACAATATACTGTACAACATCCCCTTCTTCATTACCCATTATGGCCATATGGCCTGGGAACGCAGAAGAAGAAGAAGAATCACTGTGTACAATAAGAAAACCCTATACAAGTCACACAGCATGTTTGTGTGTGTGTTCCTGTTTCGACTATGCCAGAGGTATCTGTGGCATTGGTCTGAAAGAGATAGAATCAACAGGTTTGCAAGTTTGGACTTACGTGAGCTTTTGATTTCATACTTCTTCTTCTTCTCTTTGAGGCCCACGATCATTTAATTGATAATTCTGGCACCCTCAGGGAAAAAAAAAGATTGAAAGGGGGTGGGGGGGCGGTTCCATTTCATAAAGGGCCTAAGCTGCTGCATGGGCATAGGGGTGTTATGAGTTTTAGTGACCCAGCCAGCTCGCAACCACCGATTGGGTCTGAGCATGATGCTGCGTCCTGGAACTATTTTTAAAAGACCCCCCGGAATCCTTACAAGGAGCTGATCAACAATTTATTTTTCAATCCATTCTACACACTTTATTTATCAAACAATTTTTTTCAACAAACCTTGGGCTCGCATGAGTGCGAGGTAGCGGAACAGTCGAAGCAGCGCGAGTCGTAGACAATGAGCGGGGAGGTGGTGCTGTATTTGATCTCGTTGCTGATGCTGACCAGAAAGCTGCCCGTCTGCTGACCGGGGGGCAGGGGGCACACCAGCTCGTTGACGCTGCGGAATGATGCGGTCGTGCGCGTCTCCGCTTCGCCGAGGCTGTAGGTGCCTGTGGCATTCGTCTGAAAACCAAGAACAATAATAGTGTATGCAGACCCGGGTCGAGTTTCTCTAGATAACGGTCGCCGCGCGAATAACGCTCACGCCAAACGGGGCCTAAGAAACACTTTAGAAAGCGTTTGCGGAAGAATATTACAAGCTCTTGTCTGATTGGTCAACATTTTTTATTATTTTAAACAAACTTTAATGGACCAATCAACAACAAGAAACAACGTATTCACCCCCTACTAGTTCCGGATAGTTCGCCGCTTGCTCGGTGTTTGGCAAGAACAAAATGCCACGCGAACTATCGGCAAACGAAGGGTGTTTCTTAGACCGTTTTCGCCGATTTGAGTGAGCGCAACCTAACGTTAGCCCTTGTGAAATGACCCCCTGATTTAAAAGGTATCTTGCGAGCGCACTGTGCAAAATTTTGAAGTCCACGTTGCAGTACTTGCAGTGTGCATGCTTGTCTCCCAAACGCGAACTTGTTATTCCTGGCACTTTCAAATACTTTTGAGAAAACTTCTGCTTCACTTTTGGCTGTTTCACCTTATCACTCCAAGGTTTCGGTCAACCCTTGCGTCTTTTCATACAAACAGAAACAAATAATAGACGTTTTTTCGAAATCCCGGGATTTTCAGCATTCACCCGGAATTTATTATTTTACCCAGAATTTGCGGTATGTCTGTACATGTGTAAAAGGCTTTGTTTTTAATATGGATCTTTTTACCGACATTGCAAAGCGCTTAGAGCTTAATGGTCAAGTGTTATAACAAATTTCTGGTAAAGGTAAAGATGTGCCACCCCACCCCCCTGCATTTCTCGGTTAATTGTATTTTTCCGTTTTTGCCTTTCTTACCATACATAAAGCTGTATTTTAGGAACATTTTTAGCTAATAACCTTTTTGGAATACTAACCCTATCCCTAACGCTAGCCCTAAACCCAACCCTACCCCCCACTATGTACTGCAGTACACCGCGATTTGTCACAGTTGTGGTTCGTTGCGTTCTTCCGTCTTATATGGTGGGGGGTAGGGTTAGGGTTAGGGATAGGGTTAGTATTCCAAAAAGGTTCCTAAAATACAGCTTTACGTTTGGTAAGAAAGGCAAAAACGGAAAAATACAATTAACCGAGAAATGTAGGGGGGGTGGCACATCTTGACCTTTACCAAATTTCTTAATAAATAAATGAATGTTGTTGTCTTACCCTGGGTCTGTATTCACGTTGAGATAGCATGAGACTTAGCATCATGCTAACTTAGAAGCTCTTCCAAAAGTTATATTAAATCCTATAGGACATTGGAAGAGCTTCTAAGCTAGCATCATGCTAAGTCTCATGCTATCTCAACGTGAATACAGGCCCTGCCTTAAATTGTTAAGTTAAAAGACTCCAGGGATCATCCCAACAGCCGAAGCGCTTGAACACTATGGCATACACATGAGATCAGAACATAACGCATGTGACCATTTTTGATTACCCCGCCATGTGGGCAGCCACACTCCGACTTCGGAGCCAAATAAATAAATAAATCCCCCCGTGGGGAGGGGGGGGGGTCTTTTTGTACAAATAGTTCCCCCACCTTCTGGAAGTTCTGTGCTTGTAACTTCCTCTGATGTGTCACTCTCTTTGACTCTACCTTTTCCCTTTGCTTTACTGTCATCTACTATCTTTCTGCCTTACCGGTGGTCCATTCTCCTGCCTTTATTCACGACACACTTTCAAAAAGATTTCCTCCAGCCAAAGTTGGACTTGCTGGGCAAGTTTTTCTTAGGTAGGTGCATAACGGCAGCATGACACATCTGCGCTCATAATTGACAGGAACCTGTCTGAGCGATCGAAGAAGAAGACGAATAAATAAAGATCCAGCCAGAGCAGGGTGTAACTGACCAGCGCGGGTTCGAACTTGCAGGACAGGGTGGGGGCGTCGAGCGTGTTGTTGTTGTAGACGGTGATGGCTTGGCACGAGTCGCGGCTGGTGTCGCACAGGCCGTCGTTCTCCAGGAAGAACAGGTTGGGGGCCTTGGTCGTCTCCACGAAGCAGTCTGCGCCCCCGTAGTCCTCGTTGCACTCACACACGCCTGAGTGAAAATGACAGCAAAGTCTCACACACGCCTGAGCGAAAATGACAGCAAAGTCTCACACACACTTGAGCAAAAATGACAGCAAAGTCTCACACACACTTGAGCGAAAATGACAGCAAAGTCTCACACACACTTGAGCGAAAATGACAGCAAAGTCTCACACACACTTGAGCAAAAATGACAGCAAAGTCTCACACACACTTGAGCAAAAATGACAGCAAAGTCTCACACACACTTGAATGAAAATTAGAAAAGTCTCCCACATCAGAATGAAAATTTGAGCAGTCTCACACATCAGAATGAAAATTAGAGCACAGTCTCACACATCAGAATGAAAATTAGAGCACAGTCTCACACATCAGAATGAAAATTAGAGCAGTCTCACACACGCCTGAATCAAAATTTGAGCACAGTCTCACACATCAGAATGAAATTAGAGCAAAGTCTCACACATCAGAATGAAAATTAGAGCACAGTCTCACACATCAGAATGAAAATTAGAGCAAAGTCTCACACATCAGAATGAAAATTAGAGCACAGTCTCACACATCAGAATGAAAATTAGAGCACAGTCTCACACATCAGAATGAAAATTAGAGCAAAGTCTCACAGATCAGAATGAAAATTAGAGCAAAGTCTCACACACGCCTGAGCAAAATATTAGAGTTGTTGGGGCAATATAGTGCAATACCATACAATGCAATACGAAACAATACAAGACAATACCATACAATACAATACAAGACAATTTGTTGTAAACAATGTTCTTGTAACTTTGTCACTTGTCAAACATTTTTATTATTTGTTTTTTATTTCGATACTTTTACATCCTCTTCCTCCTGTCGGGTCATTGCAAAGCGCATAGACTAGAGTGTTAGCAATTGATTAAGGTGGCACACTTCGCAGTTTTAGGACATTTTTTGTTCATTTTTGTTTCTCAGGAACTAATAAAGATATCTTAATGAAACTTTGCACACTTACTCAGTACATAGTCCTGCCTATTTCCACCTAATTTGAAGTCTCTATGTGAAGGGGCTATGACAATATGGTAACCAAGCAAAAACATTTCACATGAAATCTTGGCCCCTTACCAGCGCTGGATTGAAGTGCTGCATGGTGATGCTGATCATTTCTCCACTTTGCCAAGACACCAAAGGGTGCAGCTAACAATGCTTGAGTCATTTACTCGTGTTCTTCATCATATTTATTACCCTGACGGAATTCTGTAATTTTTCACCATTGTTTTACAAGATGAAGAACACGAGTAAATGACTCAAGCATCCTAATGTCGTGTTAGTTGCACCCTTTGATGTCTTGGCAAAGTGGAGAAATGATCAGCATCACCATGCAGCACTTCAATCCAGCGCTGGTAAGGGGCCAAGATTTCATGTGAAATGTTTTCGGTTGGTTACCATACTTTCATAGTGCCTTCACACACTCTTCAAATTTGGCATATATGGTCAGGGTCATGTTTTGCATCAGTGTGCAAAATTTCATGTAGATATCTTTATTAGTTCCTGGGAAACAAAAATGAACATAAATTGCCCCCAAAACATGCAGTGTACCACCTTAATGCACTAGATAAATAAAACTATTAATATCACCACAGTGGAACTTCCCTTAGAAGACTCCCTCCCACATAAGACCTACTTCTCTGAGACATCGCCCTTCTTTGTAAGTATTAAAATGACCTCCCTTATCTCCCCATGGGGATATCGGGGGTCTTTTGTATAAATAGTTCCCCCACCTTCTGGAAGTTCTGTGCTTGTAACTTCCTTTAATCTGCCACTCTCTTTGACTCTGCCTTTTCCCTTTACTTGCTGTCATCTACTATCTTTCTGCCTAACCGGTCCACTCTCCTGCCTTTTTTCATGAAACGCTTTTCAAAAACATTTCCTCCAGCCGAAGTCGGACTTGCTGGGCCTAACTATTTCTTAATTAGGCGCATAACAGCAGCACTATGCATCTGCAC
This sequence comes from Phymorhynchus buccinoides, assembly GCA_017654935.2. Lineage (NCBI taxonomy): Eukaryota > Metazoa > Mollusca > Gastropoda > Neogastropoda > Raphitomidae > Phymorhynchus > Phymorhynchus buccinoides. The sequence goes on from CM065704.1 coordinate 39,627,919, forward strand.
TCATAATTGACAGGAAACTGTCTGAGCGATCGAAGAAGAAGAAGAAGAAGAAGACTCCCTCCTACATAAGATCTACTTCTCTGAGACATTGCCCTTCTTTGTAAGTATTAAAATTACCTCCCTTATAAGACCCCTCCCTTATAAGACCTCATTTGGGATGATTTTTGAAGGTCTTAAAAAGGAGGTTCCACTGTATTATTATTATTACTGTCACCTTCCACACAGCTTCCCGCTCCACCACAGCCGGCGATGCAGAACTGGTCAGTGAGGGAGGTGTCGGGACCGGGGTTGGTGGTGCCGTCGTTGACGACCCAGTCCTCCATGTGGCGGTTCAGCTGCATCTCGCACTGCGTCAGGATGTTGTCCTTGGACGGCTTGGTCCACACAAAGTCCTGGGACATCTGCAACAAGGGAAAAAAACGAACGTGCAAAGCCATATGAACATGCTCCCAGCTCCACGGTTCCCAATGACAAAACGTTAGAAAGTTTCAACAACAAAAAGCCAACATATCCCTGAAATTTACAGCTGCATCTCACAGTGCGTTAGGATGTTGTCCTTGCATGGACGTCTTGGCTCACACAGATTCCTGAGACGTCTGAGAACAGAAAATCACAAAGTCGAGTGCCACACCAACTTTTTAAGATCCCCTTAGCCCTTTCCAAAACGCCAGCCATTTTTCAGCCAAAACTTTCCATTAAACTTACCTGGGTAGAGAACAGATTTCATCTGCAATATTTGGGATTCCTCTGTGACATCCATAAAACAGGGCCTAATCCTTACCTCCCAAAATGAAGAACACGAGGTCAGTGGATACCAGACCCTCATGTGACGCCTTTCAGTGACATGGGTGTTGAATCACGGTGGTGCCAAGAGGCGACAGTGGCGATGAAAGGGTTAAGGTCACTGGATACCAGACCCTCATGTGATGCCTTTTAGTGACATGGGTGTTGAATCACGGTGGTGCCAAGAGGCGACAGTGGCGATGGAAGGGTTAAGGTCAGTGGATACCAGACCCTCATGTGATGCCTTTCAGTGACATGGGTGTTCAATCATGGTGGTGCCAAGAGGCGACAGTGGTGATGGAAGGGTTAAGGTCAGTGGATACCAGACCCTCATGTGATGCCTTTTAGTGACATGGGTGTTCAATCATCGTGGTGCCAAGAGGCGACAGTGGCGATGGAAGGGTTAAGGTCACTGGATACCAGACCCTCATGTGATGCCTTTTAGTGACATGGGTGTTCAATCATTGTGGTGCCAAGAGGCGACAGTGGTGATGGAAGGGTTAAGTGGGCTGAAAGTTAATGAGAAAATACTGCCCTACAGATGTCTGCCTTCATTTTCCTATTTCAGGAATAAGCTTTGCACTTCCAGGACTATGGTGTTCAGGAACATCAAAAGAAAATGAAGCTTCAAAAGTCAGTCACCTATGTCATTCCTCTGCTGCCCTGACCCATTATGGCCATATGGCCTGGGAACGCAGAAGAGGAAGAACATCTCTTGTTTTCTAAACCAAGCACGGTCAATGTTGCTTTTGCATTTCTGGCGTCATTTGACAGTGACTTTCTTCTTTGGGGGGCAGAAAAAAACAATTCCGTTATCCAGTAAAAAAAATGGTCTTCCCATTAAGTTTATCATGATCACTCACAAAGATGTCCAGTACGGAGGACTCTAAGCTGTTGTCATAGTCTACAACAGTCACTGGATAGTTTTTGCACAGTATTATCATGATTGTCATTATTATTATTCATATTGTTTTTTGTTTTTTTGTTTTGGCTGTCCCAACTTCTGGGCTGTACAGTGGCATTGCTCCCACGCCGCTCATTCCGAGTCCCAATTCGCAGCCACACCTCCGCACGTTCAGGTCGCAGAATCCGAGACCAGCAGTCCAAGTGGAGCGAATCTATGTTAGGCCGTCAGGAGGCAACCAACCGAGGAGACACTGCACTGCTGCTGAGTCAGTTCAGTGCAGTTCAGTGGAGCCTGTTCAGGACACCACCTACTAAGCCCCCTACTGACGACACTATTCTTTTAGTCGCAGAGCCAGCGTGAGTGAGGTCCTCCTCCGAGGGCGCCACCACGACCGTCCACCGACAGCTTCCCAGAACACACTGATCCCCATGACTTTGACTCGAACGCACCAAGGCATAGACTGGATCGGAAACTGAAACTGAGGTCACTATGAGAGCAGGGCATGCAAAGCCACAGAATTTGGGACATTTAAAAAAAATTAAAAAAATTGATGGAAATGAGGCGGATGACTATGATGATGATGATGATGATGCTATGGAGTTCTGTATCGGTTTGAGACTGCATGACAGGGCTGTATTCTATGCTTCCTTTCATAATGATATCTCAGCATTAACCAGGCCCGAGAACTACAGACACCTGCAGTGTTGGTCTTGAAATTTGAGCAACACTCTCAGAATCGCATCCGTTAAGCGGATAAAGCTCGACTGTGTGGTTTCAGTCTTCCCATTGAGCCCACAGCCCAAGTACTGGTAACGCTGAGTACAGAAAATTGAAGCGATTCGGTTAAGAAACGGCGGAGTTATAAGGCCCTGTTTCCCGTTGGTGCTGCTCTGAGAGTGACACGCTCTCCTGATTCTCTTCAAATTTGCTGCCAGGCTTTGCCCCGGCCACAGCAAGCCTGACAGCAAATTTGAAGCGATTCGGTTAAGAAACGGCTGAGTTATTTGTGAGAAGGTGAAGCGGCGTATATCGTGCGCGTTTCTGAATCGATTCGCTACCGGTTTGGCACATCGATAGTCACCGTCCCCGGTCATCTACCTGCCAAATTTGAAGGCAATCGGTCCAGAAATACCAGAGATATGGGCGCCAAGAGGTCGGCCGATACGCGTTTCGCGCATTTGCCAAACTGTGCAAATGACACGGCCGCCTCGGTTGCCGTTGCCATCCCCCCGTTAGGGCTCATAGCAAATTTGAAGCGAATCGGTCAAAAAACGGCGGAGTTATAAGGTCCATTTTGTGTTTCAGACACACACACACACACACAGACACTTGGCTTTTTATTATATGATTAATGCATTACTCACAAAGACGTCCAGCACACAGGACTCCAAGCTGTTGTCGTAGTCCACACCGGCCACTGGATAGTTTTTGCACAGCTGCACATTGGCATCGTTGATGACCAGCGCCGTGCAAAGAGCCCTGATCGTCGCTTCGTCAAAACCGCCCAGCGTCGGCTGGCTCAAATCTACATTCTGCACACACACATATATGCACACAGATTAGATGGCTTGATGAAGAAAAGCATGTAAGTTTGCTTATTGGATGTCCATCTTTAAATAACATTTTGACTTTGACTTTGACTTTGACTTTGACACACACACAGATTAGATGGCTTAATGAAAAAAAGCTTGTATGCTTATTCAATGTCCATCTTTAAATACAATTTTGACTTTGACTTTCACACACACACACACGTGAACATACACACATATTAAATAACACACGCACAAACACATAAGTCTCATGTATGTGTGCACATTATATTCATTACTGTTGTTCAAGCCACACTGTCTTCATGAATATCTACTCATGGCGCTCCCTTGCACTCATGCTTTCATGTGCACAGCCTCACACACATGCACACACATGCCCATACACTTGGAAACTAACTGTCTTTGTAGTGATAAATTATCAATTCATCACTTACTATTAGAATGTCCAGTATTGCTCTCTAAATATCGAATGATCAATATGGACTTTTTTCGTAAGTATGATAATACCAAGGATATTTTAAATGACGCAGACATTGACATTACTGTAATTGCAAAAGCAATGCTGTCCTCAACTATTGGAAGACTACTGTAGAGGTTTTCTTTACTTTTTTTAATATGTCGTTGTTATGCATGTTATTTTACCTTCTTTTTTTTTTTCCGCCAAAAAAAATGTTTGCATGCTGTCTAAAATCACGATCTATGTGAAACAACATTAAATTAAAGATTCATTCATTCATTCATGCGCATACACCCACACAATGTTCCATCTGTAGGCAATCAGATTTCAAAAGTCACAAGCCTGACCGTAAATTTCAGTACTGCACGGCCCTGTTTCGATCTTTACCACCGAGTCTCCCCACCCCACACCATCTGTCCCTTTCAACCCACTATCAAATCAAGCTCAGCTGTCTGCTAAGATAACAACATGCCGGCACTGGTACTGAAAAGAAATGCAGCCCTCCACTTCTCTCTCTCCCCCTGTCATTTCTCTTTCTCTTTACTTCTCTCCTTTCTTTTTCTTCTTCTTTCTTTTCCTCTCTCTCTTCTGTTCCCTCCATCTCCTTCCCTCTCCCCTATGCGTGCACATGTGTGTGTGTGTCTTTAGCAAATTCCAATCTTCGCACTAGTAAAAATGTGGGAAAAACAAATCAGTCTTTCGGGTAGGAAAAAGGTCCTTTAATAGAAAGAAAAACACAATACAGACGTTTCAGACTATAAGTCCGTTTTCAATGTAAGGACACAAAAAGGAAACACAACACAAGTGACAGCAAGCAGGAAGCGATGGAAGAAGAAGGAAAATGAGAACAATTGACTGAGTAGAATTAAGCTCTTTTAAAAAAAAAAAAAAAAAAAAAAAAAAAAAAAATACTGAGTACAAGTTAATCACAAAAAACACGAGAACCTACTAAATTGTAGGGCAATAAAATGACAAAACTAAGACACTGAATAGGTGTTGACTCTGCATTAAATTACTTTCAAGATACCTAGTAAAAATGTGTTTTGGCGAGTACAATTTTCCAGTTACTTACCCTCCAGGCGAGTGACATTTTTAAAGTTTGGCCAGCCCTTGAGGCGATTACAAATAGGTTAATAAAACCATGCACACAGACACACACACACACATGCAAACACACAGAGAAACACACATATATACACACAAAAACAGAGAGATGAAAAAGTTAAGAAAACGCCAGTACAGTATTAGATTAATTTTTTTTTTTAAATGATAACCACACTCGCGCACACAAAGTGCTTACTTCAGGATTATAGTCTGCATCATATTCAAAGTTGTCGTACTGGAATTCACTGGGACTGCTGCTGCATTTGATTGGGTACAGCGAATCCTGAACAACTATGTCCGTGATGTCTATGTCATCTGCAATCAATGAATGAATAAACTGATGAAACACCAAATCAATCAGTCAATCAATCAATTCATCAAACACTAAGTCAATGAATGAATCAATCAAAATTCACGCATTTGATTGGGTACGGCGAATCCTGAACAACTATGTCCGTGATGTCTATGTCATCTGCAATCAATGAATGAATAAACTGATGAAACACCAAATCAATCAGTCAATCAATCAATTCATCAAACACTAAGTCAATAAATGAATCAATCAAAATTCACGCATTTGATTTGGTACAGCGAATCCTGAATTATGTCTGTGATGTCTATGTCATCTGCAATTTATCAATCAATCAATCCATCCATCCATTAACCTACCAAACCAATCAATCGATTAATCTATCAGGGCAGTTTTAATATCACTATTATCATCATCATCATCTCACCTTTAGTGAACAGTGAGCACGGGGCGATATCAGCCCATGGGGAGCACTGAGAATTTCATGTAGTCATTTTTACAGGCACAGAAGGGAACCAGGGCAGTATCAATCATCATTATCGTCATCATCATCGTCATCATCATCATCATCATCATCATCATCATCATCTCACCTTTAGTGAACAGTGAACACAGGGCGATATCAGCCCATGGGGAACACTGAGAGTTGCTGTCGTTTTTACAGGCACAGGAGGGAACCAGAGCAGTTTTAATCATCATCATCACCATCATCATCGTCATCATCATCGTCATCATCATCGTCATCATCATCATCATTCATCATCATCACCATCGTCATCATCATCGTCATCTCACCTTTAGTGAACAGTGAGCACAGGGCTATGTCAGCCCCAGGGGAGCATTGAGAGTTGCTGTCATTTTTACAGGCACAGGAGGGAACCAGAGCAGTTTTAATCATCATCATCATCACCATCATCATCATCTCACCTTTAGTGAACAGTGAGCACAGGGCGATATCAGCCCATGGGGAGCACTGAGAGTTGCTGTCGTTTTTACAGGCACAGGAGGGAACCAGGGCAGTGTCGGATGACTGGGTGTTCTCATCACTGCAAGCTCCTGTGTAGAGCGTGTCCTCTTCCGATACCCTGCAACGCAGCAAACAATCCATTGACGCATGTGGCCTGTGTGCACGGGCCAACAGTAATGTGAGAGTGAGAGCTCTAGGTAACTGATCTTTGCATCACTCTGTGTAGAGCGTGTCCTCTTCCGATACCCTGCAACGCAGCAAACAATCCATTGACGCATGTGGCCTGTGTGCACGGGCCAACAGTAATGTGAGAGTGAGAGCTCTAGGTAACTGATCTTTGCATCACTCTGTGTAGAGCGTGTCCTCTTCCGATACCCTGCAACGCAGCAAACAATCCATTGACGCATGTGGCCTGTGAGCATGGGACAACAGTAATGTGAGAGTGAGAGCTCTAGGTAACTGATCTTCGCATCACTGCAAGCCCCTGTGCTTAGCTTGTCTTCCTATGAAACTCTGCACACAAACACAGTTAGTGTTCCTAGTACAAATACCAAGACATATGGTGAACGTTCATTTTCTTTCAGTACCCCTCCTATCTGGAACTCCCTACCCTATGAACTCCGATCTGCTAAATCTGTCCAATCTTTCAAAAGTCAATTTCACACAAGTATGGATTTAACTGGCGTGCTTCAAAGAAGACTGATGATTCTGCCATGTTAGATGGCTCTGTAGTTTGACAAGCAAATGGTTTGAGAAAGGTAACGCACCTCCAATTGAGCGAGAAGTTTCAATATTTTTAGGGTTTCTGCTGTGAGTTTATGTGCCAAGTTCAGGTCAATTTCACACAAGTATGGATTTAACTGGTGTGTTTCGAAGAAGACTGATGATTCTGCCATGTTAGATTTTTCCACGAAAGCAATTGGCGTGGTGGCTCTGTAGTTTGACAAGCAAATAGTTTGAGAAAGGTAACGCACCTCCAGTTGAGCGAGAAGTTGTCGGGGCGATCTGAGGTGTCGGAGCTGAGCGTTCCGTCCATGAGGGTGAAGTCGTTGGTCTGGTCACTATCGTAAGTGCCGCACAGCCCTGACAAGCACATCAATCAATCAATCAACAAATCAATCAAACATAGGGTATCCCAAAAGTCACTCATCAAAGGGAAAAAACAAACAAAAAACGAAGTTATTAACTCCTCTAGGAGGGGAGAGAAGTGCCAATCTTATTAACTCATTCAAGTCGTTCCGGCTATATATAATAGATAGCTGTCAATTTGATGCATTTGCTTCAAGGGAAGTAAATCTGTGTGCACAACATACCTTGGTCACTTCCAAACTCACTTCGCTCCATCACAATTTTGCCTCTGACTTTGCTTTTGCAGTGGTTTGTTGTGGGGGAACCAATCGGTGTAGAGTTTTTCTATATAAAGTCTATATACAGCGTTGTAGTGACTTTATTTGTTCTATTTAAAGTCTCTCTATATATAAAAGTCTGATCTACCACTTCCCTATGTCTAAACCTGAAGTAAAAACCTGTAATCTTTCATTTCTCCTTTTGTTTATGTACGTTTTGTTTGTGTGTATGGCTGGAGCCATTTGTGAGTGATGCGAATGAGTTAAGTTTCTACTATTTCTTTTGACTGTGTGTATTTGCTAGTCAGTCGTGTCTGACTAATACCACAAAGTAAAGGGAGGCAACTGTTATTCTGAGAAGCTGGGCTAAAAACGTTTTATACATTGTGATGCCTTCCTAAAGAGGGCATCCCCACACTCTCAGCCTTTGAGGCATTAAAAGTTGGGGAAGCTCCCCAAAGGAAAAAAACCCAACCTAATCCCAAAGGCTACAGCACTAAAGAGGCAGTGCCAAGCCTTCATAGTTTTGAGAGTCACAATCATTCACAAAAGACTAAGCAGCATACTGACTTCTTCTTCTGCGTTCCCAGGCCATATGGCCATAATGGGTAAAGTACGTATGTGTCCGGTTTTTAGTTTTCACTAGTCTCCCCGCTGTGCACAGCCAACACATTCCGATTTCGGAGGAGCTCAAAGGAGAAAAATTATTTGGAAGATTATGTTGTTGAAAAAAAGCAGGAGAATGGACAGAAAGATAGTAGATGACAGAAAGCAAAGGGAAAAGGCAGAGTCAAAGAGAGTGGCAGATTAGAGGAAGTTACAAGCACAGAACTTCCAGAAGGTAGGGGAACTATTATTATGAAAGACCCCCCGCTATCCCTACGGGGTGATCCCATCCCTTCCCTTTCCCCTTGAAAGCCAAGCATATGTTGTTAATGTTGTTGTACCCTGGCTTAAAGACTCCAGGGAAGCATACTGATAACTGCTGGTTAAAAAGGAAGGCTCTGCCATAGTACATGCACGTTTATCCCCGTAAGATTGGTAGTCGTTCATTGACGGATAGAAGCTGAAGAAAGCTTTGGTTGTGCTTCATTACGCAGGGCTCCCAATCGTCCCGCAAAACAAGGGGTCCCAGGGACTCCTTCACTTACAGAGGGTCCTAGAGGCGGGATAGAGGGTCCCAGTGGCAATGCGAATGCCAAAAAGAATTTTTCTACTGCATCCCTGGGACCCCTGCACATTCTTTTAGAGGGTCCTTGAGAATTTTAGTGCTTCATAGACCCCCAAATGGGGGTCCCTGGGAGCCCTGTTCCGACAATGAATAACCGTTTTTTACAGGATAAAGGTCGATACAGCCAAAAGAGAAATAATCAAAATTTAAAGTGCGCCTGGAGTCCCCCAAGGAAGGTTGATTCAATAAACCAAAGCACTGGGAATCAATGGCGTGCTTCTTGTTTCTTTTTTCAATTCCTGTGTGTCCAACAGAAAATAAACGATAGCTTTTATACCTAACATTCCCCCCCCCCCCCCCCCCCCCCCCCCCCCCCCCCCCCCCCCCCCCCCCCCCCCCCCCCCCCCCGGGATACCGGGGGACTTTTGTAAAAAAATAGTTCCCCACCTTCTGGAAGTTCTGTGCTTGTAACTTCCTCTAATCTGCCACTCTCTTTTTCTCTTTGCTTTCTATCATCTACTATCTTTCTGACTTAATGGCCCATTCTCCTGCCTTTTTTTTCAACAAAATCTTCCAAATAATTTTTCTCTTTTGAGCTCCTCCGGAATGTGTCAGCTGAATGCAGCGGGGAGACCAGTGAAAACTGAAAACCGGACACATACGTACCTCACCCATTATGGCCATACGGCCTGGGAACGCAGAAGAAGAAGAATACCTAACATGCATTCTACCTTCGGTTCGGCTGCGGTCGGCAGCGGTGGGTTTGACCCAGACGTTGAGGTAGTTGTAACTCTTGATGACGCTTCTCCTCACGTACACAATGGCCCCTGACGGGAACATGATCTGCAATAAAAGGGACAACAAAATCAAATCATTTCCTACCCCCCAAGCATCCTGGTTCACTGGACCTGACCCAAGGAAAATCATATGCTGTGGGGGTGCTGCGAGAAGGGGTATCAGGGTCGCTACCCCCCCCAAGCATACTGATTCACTGTACCAGACCACAACCAGGAGCCAACCTAGCCCCAGAAGCCACCACCGATCAAGACTTCACCAACGACGACACCTCAACCTGAACCTTCAGCACAGATGGTGACCACCGGACAAACGCCAAAACACCAACACCACCACCACGACACCTCAATCTGAACCTTCAGCACCGATGATGACCACCGGACAAACGCCAAAACACCAACACCACCACCACGACACCTCAACCTGAACCTTCAGCACCAATGATGACCACCGGACAAACGCCAAAGACACCAACACCACCACCACGACACCTCAATCTGAACCTTCAGCACCGATGATGACCACCGGACAAACGCCAAAAACACCAACACCACCACCACGACACCTCAATCTGAACCTTCAGCACCATTGATGACCACCGAACAAACGCCAAAGACACCGACACCACCACGACGACACCTCAACCTGAACCTTCAGCACCGATGATGACCACCGAACAAACGCCAAAGACACCGACACCACCACGACGACACCTCAACCTGAACCTTCAGCACCGATGATGACCACCGGACAAACGCCAAAGACACCAACACCACCACCACGACACCCAGCATCCTCCACGAATTCATCCCCAGACCCTCTTCCTCATGACCCTCAACCGCTTTGCGGCCATCTCCACATCTCTTATGCCTTCGCCTTTAACCCTTAAAATTTGCAGCTGGGGGTAAAAATACCCGTTAAAATTCTAAACAAGAGGTGTGTGTGTGTGTGTGAGAGAGAGAGAGAGAGAGAGAGAGAGAGAGAGAGAGAGAGAGAGAGAGAGAGAGAGAGAGAGAGAGAGAGAGAGAGAGAGAGGGGGGGGGGCAGAAAGAGACACACAGACAGACGAATAATAGACAGAAGGACTGTACCTTGTACTCTCTGCCTTCAAACTGACTCAGGATTCGGAAGCCGGGAGTGAGGGCACCGTTGCGGAACAGTTTGACGGTGAGTGGGTAGAAACCGTCGGTTGGCTCCGCCCCGCACTTGTCAATGATGATCACGTCGTCCCCAGCTCTGGCTGCCACTGCACAGTTGCAGGATGCCAGGCGACCGCATCGACGGTAAAACAGTCGGACCTGTGGATCAAACATTATCATAATTATTATTAGCGTCCTCATCATGCATCATTATCGTAGATCATTAACATCACCTATATTATTACTATCATCAAACACTCACTCAATTGTTGTTATTTGATTGATTGCTATAAGTTAATAATGGTTATTGATCCTCTCTCTCTCTCTCTCTCTCTCTCTCTCGTTGTCTGTCGGTCAGTCTCTCTCTCTCTGTGTGTTTTAAATGTGCACATTTCTAAGTTGATGTAATTAATTTTAATGATAATTATTTGGTTGGGATAATTTTGTGTCACACATTTGATTAACGTTCTTTCAGTTATGTTGCATCTCTGTCATGTTGTTGCACCTAACCTGAATTTCTCTTTTGGAGACATTAAAGTATACTTGAACTTGAACTTGAACTTGAATCCTCTCTCTGCCGTCTGGCGCTTGAGACAACAGCGAGGGATCTCCATCCGACTCTGTCTGCTACAACGTTGGGGGCTGTTGCCAACGATTGATAGTACCTTTGCCCCTCAGCTCTCTTTCGATCGTCCTTCTTATCACTATCATCACAACTATCAATACGATAATTGCTCATAGAGTACACACACGCTAGAAATGTATCCAAAACAATTTACAAACTATTGGTATTGTTCTCTTACACTATAAGCATGAGCAGGATCACCAGAAACTGCCCGGTCCCCAACACTCAGCTCCTTCACCTCAAAGGATTTTGGCATATAATTAAGACCACATACTTTTTTTTCTCTCCCCCCCCCCCCCCCCCCCCCCCCCCCATGTGGGGTTGGGTGTTCTCGGACTAGCCAGGCGCAGGGGTGCCCAGCCTCGCATGTCCTCTTATCTATCTAGCTTTTGTTTTTGCTTTTTTTCCGCGCAGCATCAATTCTTTGAACCCCATTACATGTCAATAATTACTGGTTACGGCAGGTGGACATTACCGGAAGAAGAAGAAGAGGACAAAACCGGCAAGTGGACATTACCGGAAGAAGAAGAAGAAGAGGACAAACTACAAAAATCGAGGGGTGATTGCCTAAACGTACCATCGCCCTTTTTTTTTATAACCCCTCGATTAATGCACACAGACTCACCAACACACACACATAGATAAACAAACACTAAGGCACACATGTGAGTGCATAGGCACCACACACACCCGCATGCATGCGCGCACACACACTCACTTCTTGATTGAGTGTAGGGTTACGGTAGAAGACAAATTCTCCTTCGAAGTAGTTGTGGTAGTACCTAAGAACAATAACAAAGCAATAATAATAATAATCATGTAAGATGTTACAGATAAACTACATAATCAAAACAAACAGTTCCACCAACATCAAAGAAATATAATGTTATAAAGAAACGAATAAAACTAAAACCTTCTGTTGTTGTTGTTGTCGTACCCTGGCTTAAAGACTCCAGGGATCATCCTAACAGCCGAAGCACTTGAACACTATGGTACAAATGCACCAGCCAGGGATGAGAACATTACGTGTGTGACCGTTTTTGATTACCCCGCCACATGGGCAGCCACACTCCGACTTCGGAGGATGCTAGAACCTTCGCATCTGTGAGGATGCCAGAAAATCAGTTATACTGGCGCAAAGATATTGTGCATAAATATGTGTTTTGTATCAGAATGATCATCTGTGCACATATTTGTGCAAATATTTGTGTGGTGTGTGTGTGTGTGTGTGTGTGTGTGTGTGTGTGTGTGACAGTGCATGGGAAAAACAGACATAACGGAATTTTGGAATAAATTGAGATTTTAATTTTTCATGGTGGAGCAAAGATTCCTTGTTAATACACAGAAAACCGAATGGAGTTATCTTGTCTAGTTTTTATTTTATAATTATTTGAAGTTGGCATTCAAAATAGATCATTTGCAGAAATTGGGCATAGAAGATACAAGGTTGCCTCTTTGTTTCTATTGACTTGATTTAGAAAACAATCAAATCTAGAAGAGTATTCATGACATGCAATGCATACTAGCTGAAATCACTGCTAATGAATATTTTTGTTTAACCCTTTCACCGCCAGCCATATTTCAGCCAAAACGTTCCATTAAATTTACCTGGGTAGAGAACAAAATCCATCTGCAGTATTGGGGATTCTTCTGTGACGCACATAAAATAAGGTCTATCCTTACTTCCCAAAATTAAGACAATAGGGTCTTTGAATAATAGACCCCAATTTGATGCCTTTTAGTGACATAGGTGTTAAATCACTGTGGTGCTAAAATGCGACGTTGGCGGTGAAAGGGTTAACCCCTTCATTGCCAGAGGAAAACAGAGAAATTGTTGATTTTCTTATAAAATTTAAGAGACCTGTTAGACTCAATCTGAGAAAATGATCTGGAGATAATATATTATCTTTCCTGACTTGTCTAAACCAAAAAAACGCCATTCCAGGGCTATGACATCAAAAGTTATGACATCATCAATGACATCACACACCCCATATTAGACAGGGGACCGGGCAGGGAAGGGGTTAAATGCTACCAGACTTAGCAAACTGAACCCACCTTCCATCGAAAGTGGTCAGGTGGGGATCGTTGATGGACACACACAGGGCGTCGGTGTCACCGTCCACAATCGTCAGCTGTAAGAAAACACCCAGAAAAATGAACGCATGCAAACATTTTCAAACCCTGCTTCATCAATGGAAAGAAAAAGAAGACGAAGAAGAAACAAAAGAAGGTGAAAAGGAAGGAAGTGAGAAGAAGAAGAAAAAGAAGAAGAAGACGACAAGAAGAAGGAGAAAAAGAAGACGAAGAAGAAACAAAAGAAGGTGAAAAGGAAGGAAGAAGAAGAAGAAGAAAAAGAAGAAGAAGAAGACGAAAGAAGAAGGAGAAAAAGAAGACGAAGAAGAAACAAAAGAAGGTGAAAAGGAAGGAAGTGAGAAGAAGAAGAAAAAGAAGAAGAAGACGACAAGAAGAAGGAGAAAAAGAAGACGAAGAAGAAACAAAAGAAGGTGAAAAGGAAGGAAGTGAGAAGAAGAAGAAAAAGAAGAAGAAGACGACAAGAAGAAGGAGAAAAAGAAGAAGAAAAAGAAGAAGAAGAAGACAAGAAGAAGAAGAGAAAAAGAAGACGAAGAAGAAACAAAAGAAGGAGAAAAGGAAGGAAGTGAGAAGAAGAAGAAAAAGAAGAAGAAGACGACAAGAAGAAGGAGAAAAAGAAGACGAAGAAGAAACAAAAGAAGGTGAAAGTAGGAAGGAAGTGAGAAGAAGAAGAAAAAGAAGAAGAAGACGACAAGAAGAAGGAGAAAAAGAAGACGAAGAAGAAACAAAAGAAGGTGAAAAGGAAGGAAGTGAGAAGAAGAAGAAAAAGAAGAAGAAGACGACAAGAAGAAGGAGAAGAAGAAGAAGAAAAAGAAGAAGAAGACGACAAGAAGAAGGAGAAAAAGAAGACGAAGAAGAAACAAAAGAAGGAGAAAAGGAAGGAAGTGAGAAGAAGAAGAAAAAGAAGAAGAAGACGACAAGAAGAAGGAGAAAAAGAAGAAGAAGAAAAAGAAACAAAAGAAGGTGAAAAGGAAGGAAGTGAGAAGAAGAAGAAAAAGAAGAAGAAGACGACAAGAAGAAGGAGAAAAAGAAGACGAAGAAGAAACAAAAGAAGGAGAAAAGGAAGGAAGTGAGAAGAAGAAGAAAAAGAAGAAGAAGACGACAAGAAGAAGGAGGAAAAGAAGAAGAAAAAGAAACAAAAGAAGGTGAAAAGGAAGGAAGTGAGAAGAAGAAGAAAAAGAAGAAGAAGAAGACAAGAAGAAGGAGAAAAAGAAGACGAAGAAGAAACAAAAGAAGGTGAAAAGGAAGGAAGTGAGAAGAAGAAGAAAAAGAAGAAGAAGACGACAGAAGAAGAAGGAGAAAAAGAAGACGAAGAAGAAACAAAAGAAGGAGAAAAGGAAGGAAGTGAGAAGAAGAAGAAAAAGAAGAAGAAGACGACAAGAAGAAGGAGAAAAAGAAGACGAAGAAGAAACAAAAGAAGGAGAAAAGGAAGGAAGTGAGAAGAAGAAGAAAAAGAAGAAGAAGACGACAAGAAGAAGGAGAAAAAGAAGAAGACGAAGAAGAAACAAAAGAAGGAGAAAAATAAGAAGTGAAGAAGAAGAAGAAAAAAGAGAAGAAGAAGACGACAAGAAGAAGGAGAAAAAGAAGACGAAGAAGAAACAAAAGAAGGAGAAAAGGAAGGAAGTGAGAAGAAGAAGAAAAAGAAGAAGAAGACGACAAGAAGAAGGAGAAAAGAAGAAGAAGAAGAAGAAGAAACAAAAGAAGGTGAAAAGGAAGGAAGTGAGAAGAAGAAGAAAAAGAAGAAGAAGACGACAAGAAGAAGGAGAAAAAGAAGACGAAGAAGAAACAAAAGAAGGAGAAAAGGAAGGAAGTGAGAAGAAGAAGAAAAAGAAGAAGAAGACGACAAGAAGAAGGAGAAAAAGAAGACGAAGAAGAAACAAAAGAAGGAGAAAAGGAAGGAAGTGAGAAGAAGAAGAAGAAGAAGAAGAAGAAGAAGACAAAGAAAGAAGGAGAAAAAGAAGACGAAGAAGAAACAAAAGAAGGTGAAAAGGAAGGAAGTGAGAAGAAGAAGAAAAAGAAGAAGAAGACGACAAGAAGAAGGAGAAAAAGAAGACGAAGAAGAAACAAAAGAAGGAGAAAAGGAAGGAAAGTGAGAAGAAGAAGAAAAAGAAGAAGAAGAAGAAGACGAAAAGAAGAAGGAGAAAAAGAAGACGAAGAAGAAACAAAAGAAGGTGAAAAGGAAGGAAGTGAGAAGAAGAAGAAAAAGAAGAAGAAGACGACAAGAAGAAGGAGAAGAAAAGAAGAAGAAAAAGAAACAAAGAAGGTGAAAAAGAAGGAAGTGAGAAGAAGAAGAAAAAGAAGAAGAAGACGACAAGAAGAAGGAGAAAAAGAAGACGAAGAAGAAACAAAAGAAGGAGAAAAGGAAGGAAGTGAGAAGAAGAAGAAGAAGAAAGAAGAAGAAGACGACAAGAAGAAGGAGAAAAAGAAGACGAAGAAGAAACAAAAGAAGGAGAAAAGGAAGGAAGTGAGAAGAAGAAGAAGAAGAAGAAGAAAGACGACAAGAAGAAGGAGAAAAAGAAGACGAAGAAGAAACAAAAGAAGGAGAAAAGAAGGAAGTGAGAAGAAGAAGAAAAAGAAGAAGAAGACGACAAGAAGAAGAAGAAAAAGAAGACGAAGAAGAAACAAAAGAAGGAGAAAAGGAAGGAAGTGAGAAGAAGAAGAAAAAGAAGAAGAAGACGACAAGAAGAAGAAGAAAAAGAAGACGAAGAAGAAAAAAAGAAGGAGAAAAGGAAGGAAGTGAGAAGAAGAAGAAAAAAGAAGAAGAAGACGAACAAGAAGAAGGAGAAAAAGAAGACGAAAAAGAAACAAAAGAAGGAGAAAAGGAAGGAAGTGAGAAGAAGAAGAAAAAGAAGAAGAAGAAGAAGAAGACACAAGAAGAAGGAGAAAAAGAAGACGAAGAAGAAACAAAAGAAGGTGAAAAGGAAGGAAGTGAGAAGAAGAAGAAAAAGAAGAAGAAGAAGACGACAAGAAGAAGGAGAAAAAGAAGAAGAAAAAGAAACAAAAGAAGGTGAAAAGGAAGGAGAAGAAGAAGAAGAAGAAAAAGAAGAAGAAGACGACAAGAAGAAGGAGAAAAAGAAGACGAAGAAGAAACAAAAGAAGGAGAAAAGGAAGGAAGTGAGAAGAAGAAGAAAAAGAAGAAGAAGACGACAAGAAGAAGAAGAAGAAAAAGAAGACGAAGAAGAAACAAAAGAAGGAGAAAAGGAAGGAAGTGAGAAGAAGAAGAAAAAGAAGAAGAAGACGACAAGAAGAAGAAGGAGAAAAAGAAGAAGAAGAAGAAACAAAAGAAGGAGAAAAGGAAGGAAGTGAGAAGAAGAAGAAAAAGAAGAAGAAGACGACAAGAAGAAGGAGAAAAAGAAGACGAAGAAGAAACAAAAGAAGGTGAAAAGGAAGGAAGTGAGAAGAAGAAGAAAAAGAAGAAGAAGACAAAGAAGAAGAAGAAGAAAAGAAGAAGAAAAAGAAGACGAAGAAGAACAAAAGAAGGTGAAAAGGAAGGAAGTGAGAAGAAGAAGAAAAAGAAGAAGAAGACGACAAGAAGAAGGAGGAAAAGAAGAAAAAAAGAAACAAAAGAAGGTGAAAAGGAAGGAAGTGAGAAGAAGAAGAAGAAAAAGAAGAAGAAGACGACAAGAAGAAGGAGAAAAAGAAGACGAAAAAGAAACAAAAGAAGGAGAAAAGAAGGAAGTGAGAAGAAGAAGAAAAAGAAGAAGAAGACGACAAGAAGAAGGAGAAGAAAAAGAAGACGAAGAAGAAACAAAAGAAGGAGAAAAGGAAGGAAGTGAGAAGAAGAAGAAAAAGAAGAAGAAGACACAAGAAGAAGGAGAAGAAAAAGAAGAAGAAAAAGAAACAAAAGAAGGTGAAAAGGAAGGAAGTGAGAAGAAGAAGAAAAAGAAGAAGAAGACGACAAGAAGAAGAAGAAAAAGAAGACGAAGAAGAAACAAAAGAAGGTGAAAAGGAAGGAAGTGAGAAGAAGAGAAGAAAAAGAAGAAGAAGACGACAAGAAGAAGGAGAAAAAGAAGACGAAGAAGAAACAAAAGAAGGAGAAAAGGAAGGAAGTGAGAAGAAGAAGAAAAAGAAGAAGAAGAAGACAAGAAGAAGAAAGAGAAAAAGAAGACGAAGAAGAAACAAAAGAAGGAGAAAAGGAAGGAAGTGAGAAGAAGAAGAAAAAGAAGAAGAAGAAGACAAGAAGAAGGAGAAAAAGAAGACGAAAAAGAAACAAAAGAAGGAGAAAAGGAAGGAAGTGAGAAGAAGAAGAAAAAGAAGAAGAAGACGACAAGAAGAAGGAGAAAAAGAAGACGAAGAAGAAACAAAAGAAGGAGAAAAGGAAGGAAGTGAGAAGAAGAAGAAAAAGAAGAAGAAGACGACAAGAAGAAGGAGAAAAAGAAGACGAAGAAGAAACAAAAGAAGGAGAAAAGGAAGGAAGTGAGAAGAAGAAGAAAAAGAAGAAGAAGACGACAAGAAGAAGGAAAAAAGAAGACGAAGAAGAAACAAAAGAAGGAGAAAAGGAAGGAAGTGAGAAGAAGAAGAAAAAGAAGAAGAAGACGACAAGAAGAAGGAGAAAAAAGAAGACGAAGAAGAAACAAAAGAAGGAGAAAAGGAAGGAAGTGAGAAGAAGAAGAAAAAGAAGAAGAAGACGACAAGAAGAAGGAGAAAAAGAAGAAGAAGAAGAAACAAAAGAAGGAGAAAAGGAAGAAGAAGAGAAGAAGAAGAAGAAGAAGAAGAAGAAGACGACAAGAAGAAGGAGAAAAAGAAGACGAAGAAGAAACGAAAAGAAGAAAAGGAAGAAGTGAAGAAGAAGAAGAAAAAGAAGAAGAAGACGACAAGAAGAAGGAGAAAAAGAAGACGAAGAAGAAACAAAAGAAGGTGAAAAGGAAGGAAGTGAGAAGAAGAAGAAAAAAAAAGAAGAAGAAGAAGAAGAAGAAGAAGAAGAGAAAAAGAAGACGAAGAAGAAACAAAAGAAGGAGAAAAAGAAGGAAGAAGTGAGAAGAAGAAGAAGAAGAAGAAGAAGACGACAAGAAGAAGGAGAAAAAGAAGAAGACGAAAAAGAAGAAGACGACGACAAGAAGAAGGAGAAAAAAGACAAAAAGAAGAAACAAAAGAAGGTGAAAAGGAAGGAAGTGAGAAGAAGACGAAAAAGAAGAAGAAGACGACAAGAAGAAGGAGAAAAGAAGACAAAAAAGAAGAAGAAGACAAGAAGAAGGAGAAAAGAAGACAAAAAAGAAGAAGAAGACGAAAGAAGAAGGAGAAAAAGAAGAAGAAAAAGAAAAAAGAAGAAAAAAGGAGAAAAGGAAGGAAGTGAGAAGAAGAAGAAAAAGAAGAAGAAGACGACAAGAAGAAGGAGAAAAAGAAGAAGAAAAAGAAACAAAGAAGAAAGAAGAGTAAAAAACAAGAAGACGAAGAATAAAAGAAGAAAGAAAACAATCCAGCACTCGCATCACTTTCACGCAGCGTTTCAGACACACTTTCCCCATTCGATTTCGCCACCTTACACACTCTTCAACGTGAAATTTGCCGTCTCGTTTTCGTCATACAAATTTTGAATTTTGAATAAGACGACGAAGAAAGAGAAGAAGAAAACAATCCAGCACTTACAACTTCCAGCACGGTTTTAGACACACTTTCCCCATTCGCCTTCGCCACCATATACACACTCTTCAACGTGAAATTTGCCATCTCGTTTTCGTCATACAAATTTTGAATAAGAAGAAGAGGAAGAAAGAGAAGAAGAAGAAGAAAAAAGAAAACGACTACAGAAAAAAAAAGAAAATCCAGCACTCGCATCACTTTCCAGCAGCATTTTAAACATGAAATTTGCTGTCTTGTTTTCATCATACACATTTTTAATTTTGAATAATAAGAAAAAGACTAAAATAAAAATAAAAATAAGAAGAAGATGAAAAAAAAGACTAAAATTAAAATAAAAATAAGAAGAAAATGAAGACGAAGAAAAAAACTAAAAGAAAAAGAAAATAATCCAGCACTCACGTCACTTTCCAGCAGCGTTTCAGACACACTTTCTCCATCCGCTTCCATATAAACACTATTCAGCGTGAAATTTGCTGTCTTGTTCCCGTCGTACAGATGGTCGGTGGTGGCCTTGACCTTGAAGGTGATGGGGTCGGCCCACGCCTCGTTGGTCAGAAACACTTCGCAGGCGGGGATGACCTCCTGACCTCTGGTGACCGTGACGACCGCCTGGTTGAGCGTGGCGCCGGAGGGGCAGGTGACTGGGGCGTCGACCTCGCTCACTGAGGCCTGAGAGAAAGAGCATGTACGCTTGAGCATCCGCGACGATCAGCATGTTGTCATCTTTTTCACTGTTATTTTTTTTATGGTGTAGAGTGGCACAGTGGTAGCGCGTTCGCTTCATGTCAAGTAAACCCGAGTTCGAACCTGGGTACAGGGGATTTTTTCATCTCATTCTGCACTAGGCCTTAACGGTCTGAACGTGGAGTCTTTCGGATGAGACGATAAACCGAGGTCCCGTGTGCCCATGCACTTAGCATACGCTAAACCCAGTGGCAACGAAAAAGGGTTGTCATTTGGTCAAAATTTACCACCCCCCCTCATCAGTGACAAAAATCGCATGAAAAACAAACAAACAAACAAAAACTTGGGTGGTGCGCCTCTGGCTGCAACGCGCTCTCCTGGTGGGAGCAACCGAATTTCACAGAGACGCCTCTGTGACTATAAAGTACCTAATTAATTAATTTAAAAAAAATTCTCCATTCTAATTGTGTGTTGTTTCTTCTTTTTGTTTTTTTCTTTCTAACTTCTATTTTTTCTGTTCTCGTGTTTGAAAATCCAACCCGCTCAGTGGAAGGCTTACCGTATTTGACGGACTACAAGGCACACCTGATTATAATGCGCGCCCCCCAAATTTGACTCAACATTCAGATTTTGTTTATCTATTTCCTTGCTATGTTATCAGTCACATTATAAGGCGCACCCCCGAAATTTGACTCAACATTCAGATCTTGTTACTCTATTTCCTTACCATATTATCAGTCACATTATAAGGCGCACCCCCGAAATTTGACTCAACATTCAGATCTTGTTACTCTATTTCCTTACCATATTATCAGTCACATTATAAGGCGCACCCCCGAAATTTGACTCAACATTCAGATCTTGTTACTCTATTTCCTTACCATATTATCATCAGTCACATTATAAGGCGCACCCCCGAAACTTTGACTCAACATTCAGATCTTGTTACTCAACATATTTCCTTACCATATTATCAGTCACATTATAAGGCGCACCCCCGAAATTTGACTCAACATTCAGATCTTGTTACTCTATTTCCTTACCATATTATCAGTCACATTATAAGGCGCACCCCCGAAATTTGACTCAACATTCAGATCTTGTTATTTTCACCCCGAAATTTGACTTACCACCATATTATCAGTCACATTATAAGGCGCACCCCCACAACATATTTGTGTATCAGTCACATTATAAGGCGCACCCCCGAAATTTGACTCAACATTCAGATCTTGTTACTATATTTCCTTACCATATTATCAGTCACATTATAAGGCGCAGGGTTATCTCAGTCTGGGAAAAAACATTCAGATCTTGTTACTATATTTCCTTACCATATTATCAGTCACATTATCGCAGGGGTCTCAGTTATAGTCCGTAAAATATGGTAGTCATTGCTTCAATATTGGTTTAAAAAACAACACCAAAAAACCAACCAACTTAACATTTCCTTAGTTTCAGTCTTGAACTGAGACATACCAAAATTAGACAGCAAAACTGACATGATCACTTTCCGTTTCTGTCTCTTAAGCAGATTTTAATTCACTCTTTACTGGCCGATTGCTTCCCTTTACAACCGTTCAATACTAATGTACGCTACAGTTTAACCATTCACAATTCACAACTCCACGAAGCCATGCAACCCAAACTGGTATAGAAGTGTTCCTCTACGGTTCCTTAATAGTTTTCAACCAATGAAATCACTTCCAGTCTATTTTTAGTACCGCAATGAATGAAAACGAGTCACTACCCCTCTCTTCGTCTTCTTTGCTATGCTTTTTTTAAAAAATCTGCTAATAATAAAAATGTTACTTTGGAATTATAACATATGCTAGCTTTTATTATTATAAACAATACCGCAAATTTTCAAAACTGTGCGGTTAAGCATTATTTTTTAAATAATTTTTATGTAATGATGCAAACCTGCCTAGTGTGGAACGTTTGTGTGCAGCATGTACGCTATAGCGTACATTAGCATAGAGAGAGTTAATAATAATTTACAACCTGTGCCGTTCCATATTAAGACCTTCCCTATCGAGACTCCCTCTAAGATGTGACCCCCTGTGTCTGTGTGAGTGCCGTTTACTTACGTAGGAAGTAGGGTCTTGACCCTTTAAAATTTGAAACTGTGGGGTGAAAATACCCCTTAAAACTGTAAACAGGGGGTGAGCGTACCCCTTAAAACTGTAAACAGGGGGTGAGCGTACCCCTTAAAACTGTAAACAGGGGTGAGCGTACCCCTTAAACAGCTGTAAACAGGGGGTGAGCGTACCCCTTAAAGCTGTAAACAGGGGGTGAGCGTACCCCTTAAAGCTGTAAACAGGGGGTGAGCGTACCCCTTAAAGCTGTAAACAGGGGGTGAGCGTACCCCTTAAAGCTGTAAACAGGGGGTGAGCCCCCTTAAAGCTGTAAACAGGGGGTGAGCGTACCCCTTAAAGCTGTAAACAGTAAACAGGGGGTGAGCGTACCCCTTAAAAACAGGGGGTGAGCTGTAAACAGGGGGTGAGCGTACCCCTTAAAGCTGTAAACAGGGGTGAGCGTACCCCTTAAAGCTGTAAACAGGGGGTGAGCGTACCCCTTAAAGCTGTAAACAGGGGGTGAGCATACCCCTTAAAGCTGTAAACAGGGGGTGAGCATACCCCTTAAAACTGTAAACAGGGGGTGAGCATACCCCTTAAAACTGTAAACAGGGGGTGAGCGTACCCCTTAAAGCTGTAAACAGGGGGTGAGTGTACCCCTTAAAGCTGTAAACAGGGGGTGAGCATACCCCTTAAAGCTGTAAACAGGGGGGGAGCGTACCCCTTAAAGTGTAAACAGGGGGTGAGCGTACCCCTTAAAGCTGTAAACAGGGGGTGAGCGTACCCCTTAAAGCTGTAAACAGGGGGTGAGCGTACCCCTTAAAGCTGTAAACAGGGGGTGAGCGTACCCCTTAAAGCTGTAAACAGGGGGTGAGCGTACCCCTTAAAGCTGTAAACAGGGGGTGAGCGTACCCCTTAAAGCTGTAAACAGGGGGGGTGAGCGTACCCCTTAAAGCTGAGCCTACCCCTTAAAGCTGTAAACAGGGGGTGAGCGTACCCCTTAAAGCTGTAAACAGGGGGTGAGCCTACCCCTTAAAGCTGTAAACAGGGGGTGAGCGTACCCCTTAAAGCTGTGAGCCTAAACAGGGGGTGAGCGTACCCCTTAAAGCCAGGGGGTGAGCCCCCTTAAAGCTGTAAACAGGGGGTGAGCGTACCCCTTAAAACTGTAAACAGGGGGTGAGCGTACCCCTTAAAGCTGTAAACAGGGGGTGAGCCCCCTTAAAGCTGTAAACAGGGGGTGAGCGTACCCCTTAAAGTAAACAGGGGGTGAGCGTACCCCTTAAAAAACTGTAAACAGGGGGTGAGCGTACCCCTTAAAACTGTAAACAGGGGGTGAGCGTACCCCTTAAAGCTGTAAACAGGGGGTGAGCGTACCCCTTAAAACTGTAAACAGGGGGTGAGCGTACCCCTTAAAACTGTAAACAGGGGGTGAGCGTACCCCTTAAAGCTGTAAACAGGGGGTGAGCGTACCCCTTAAAGCTGTAAACAGGGGGTGAGCGTACCCCTTAAAGCTGTAAAAGCAAACAGGGGGTGAGCGTACCCCTTAAAGCTGTAAACAGGGGGTGAGCGTACCCCTTAAAGCTGTAAACAGGGGGTGAGCGTACCCCTTAAAGCTGTAAACAGGGGGTGAGCGTACCCCTTAAAGCTGTAAACAGGGGGTGAGCGTACCCCTTAAAGCTGTAAACAGGGGATGAGCGTACCCCTTAAAGCTGTAAACAGGGGGTGAGCGTACCCCTTAAAGCTGTAAACAGGGGGTGAGCCTACCCCTTAAAGCTGTAAACAGGGGGTGAGCACCCCTTAAAGCTGTAAACAGGGGGTGAGCGTACCCCTTAAAGCTGTAAACAGGGGGTGAGCCTACCCCTTAAAGCTGTAAACAGGGGGTGAGCGTACCCCTTAAAGCTGTAAACAGGGGGTGAGCGTACCCCTTAAAGCTGTAAACAGGGGGTGAGCGTACCCCTTAAAAGCTGTAAACAGGGGGTGAGCGTACCCCTTAAAGCTGTAAACAGGGGGTGAGCGTACCCCTTAAAGCTGTAAACAGGGGGTGAGCGTACCCCTTAAAGCTGTAAACAGGGGGTGAGCGTACCCCTTAACAGAAAGGAAAATCAGGAGCCCTGAGGCTGTTATACCCATACATGGGTGCTCCTGGGAAATTTCAAAAATCCTGCAAGGCAGGGGTCCAGGGGCCGCCCAGTTAACAACTTGACTCAAACAATCCTAAAAATATAAAGTTCCTGGTAAAGGCATGTCAAATATTTATCTGCATTCATTTCTTTTAAATTCTACACATGTGAGAAACCAACAAAACGTTTATAAATAGGAAATTTGAATGAATCTTTAATTTAATGTCTTTTCACATAGATCGTGATTTTAGACAGCATGCACCAAAAAACAAAAACCAAACAGGTAAAATAACATGCATAAGAACGACATATTAAAAAAAAAAAAAAAAAAGTAAAAAAAACCTCTACAGTAGTCTTCCAATAGTTGAGGACAGCATTGCTTTTGCAATTACAGTAATGTCAATTTCTGCGTCATTTAAAATATCCTTGGTATTATCATACTTACGAAAAAAGTCCATATTGATCATTCGATATTTAGAGATCAATACTGGGCATTCTAATAGTAAGTGATGAATTGATAATTTATACAAATAGGAAATTTGTTGCTTCTCAAATTATCATAATCCGGCGACGCCGGCTCCAGGCAATAAACAAAAATTCCTGCATTTCAGGACAGCCTGCAAGAAGGAGCACCCATGCCCACATAGTGCCCAAATGACTGGTCACTCCGACCTAACGTTCTGATGCAACGCGCTATAGATCTACCTGCAGCTGAATCTGGCAGTCGTCCGAGGCGTTGACTTTGTCTCTGCACAGCACGTAAGGCGGCACCGAGGCCTCCACCGTGATGGTTCCACTGTCCCTGCCCTCCGTCAGCGAATAGCTGCTCTCCCCAACAACCTGAACAGTAAAACAGACCTGTTTACCCCCCCCCTTACACAAGTCTTGAGTAGTCTGGATAACTGAAATGAGTAGCTTTGGCGCAAAATGTGTAGCTTTATTCATTAAACCCATCAAACAATGTTCACTGAAAATGAGGAATTAGAGGATTATTTTCAATTTTGAAGAGTAGTAGAGGTCCAAATTGAGTAGAATACTGCTCGAAAAGAGTAAACAGGTCTGGTAAAACCATAAAGGAATTAATGGCACATGTTAAACGGTGGAACCTTTCAGTAACCTCTTCTTCTTCTTCTGCATTCCCAGGCCATATGGCCATAATGGGTAAGGTACGTATGTGTCCGGTTTGTAAGGTACGTATGTGTCCAGTTTTCAGTTTTCACTGGTCTCCCTGCTGCGTTCAGCCGACACATAACGGTTTCGGAGGAAATACGAAATACGAATGTTTTATTGAGGGTAAAAAGGATAAGCTACAATAGCTTCTTTACACCTGGCCCTCTCACTCCCTTTTTTACCCTCAATAAAACATTCGTATTTCGTATTTCTTCCGAAACCGTTATGTGTCGGCTGAACATGGTTTGGATTGGGGAAAAAAAAGAAAAGGATTTAGACAAGTCTTAGACTCAGAAATCGCCATTCAGAGAATACTCGGAATTAGGCCTTTGTCTGGCATTCTCCTGTTCTGAGTATTCTCGGAATTCGTCCGGAATGAGTTAACAGACCTGGTTACCCCCTACACAAGTCTTGAGTAGTCTGGACAGCTGAAATGAGTAGTTTTGGTGCGAAATGTGTAGTCCTATTCATTAAAACCATGAAACACTGTTCACTGAAAATGAGTAGCAATCAAGTTTTGAAGAGTAGTGGAGGACCAAATTGAGTAGATTACTACTCGAAGAGAGTAGAGTAAACAGGTCTGAGTTAAGAAACTGCACTTTCTTGCGTGTCTTTCAGTTTATCGTGATTTATTCGTTTTGGACGTTGTTGTGAACAGTGTGTGTGTGTGTGTGTGTGTGTGTGTGTGTGTGTGTGTGTGTGTGTGTGTGTGTGTGTGTGTGTGTGTGTGTGTGTGTGTGTGTGTGTGTGTGTGTGTCTGTCTGTCTGTCTGTCTGTCTGTCTGTCTACCGTAGGCTATGGAGTAACACACTGTACCCAACACCGACGGTGTGGAGTAACTTTTTTTATGGAGTAACTTTTTCCATGACTCCACAACGCTAACCTCATAAACAGCGTCCAGAGTCTGTCCTCGTTGCCCTGAAATAAATATCTAACATACCTCAGAAGACCACTGTGAGGTTGCTCGCATGTGAGCTTTGTGTAGTAATGGAAAAAAGTTACTCCATGAAAAAAATGTTACTCCACAAAATTGGTGTTGGGTACAGTGTGTTACTGCATAACCTACGGTAAACACACACACATACACACACACACAAATCAGCTGTACTCCACAACGTTAGGTAAACGCGTATGTGTGCGTGCGTGTGTGTGTGTGTGTGTGTGTGCGTGTGTGCGTGTGCGTGCGTGCGTGCGTGCGTGTGTGTGTGTGTGTGTGTGTGTGTGTGTGTGTGTGTGTGTGTGTGTGTGTGTGCGTGCGTGCGTGCGTGTGTGTGTGTGTGTGTGTGTGTGTGTGCGTGCGTGCGTGCGTGCGTTTGTATATGGGTGTTGGTGTGTGAAAGAAAAATGAAATGAAAATTGTATCCAATAAGGCCATTGCCCCATCTGAAGGAGCACAATGATAAAGAGCAGATTCGATCTGTCACAAGGAAAACAGTCAGTATTATTAATAAGCAGACGCACAATGATTAATTATGAACTTTGTGTAAAGTAAAGACAAAGGAGATCAGTTTAAAAAAACAAAAACAAAAAACACCTGCACTTACTTTGAGCTCTGCGGTGAAGTCATCGGCCACTGCCAGAGGTCCTCGGGTATCCTCGCACGAGTCATTCCTACACACACTGACCGCGCACGACACCTGCACACAAACATTAACATGTCAGACACCAATAATAATAATAATAATAACAATAATAATAATAATAATAATAGTATATTTATATAGCGCTTTACCTCAAACACGCTTTGTTAGTTAGTTAGTCTGTTATAGTCCCGTCAACAGCTATGGTTATCTCAGGACTGTCACCACATAAAAATCTACCACGTATAGCAAAACACAAATCCAAGAATCTTAGCAACGTACAAAATCTGAAAACAAAAAATGTAGTACAATTCATAACATGACACTTCCATCATTATACCCTATAGCACATAAGTCCACACAGTGCTGGAAACGTGGAGCCACGCTACTCTCATTTATCGGATCCAGGTTAAAAAAACAGTAAAAAAGGATAACAAATACATACTAGTAAGCTAAAATACATAAGAAAGGCTATATAAGCTAATATGCACTGCAGAATGGACAACAGGTGCCCACTCAAGTGTGCAAGTATCACGTGTGGATGCCAGTGTACAATAAAAAATAACCTGGCATGTCATAAATTGTAAAAAGGAAAAATGTGGAAGGGTTTTATAGAACAAATGCAGGTGAATGGACGGAAAAAAGTAGACGCCAGAAAGCAAAAAGAAGAGAAAAGGCAGAGTCAAAGAGAGTGATAGAGAAGGGGAAGTTACTAGCATAGAACTTCCAGAAGAAGGGGGAACTATTTCTGCTGAAAGACCCCCCGGTATCCCCACAGGAGGGCCCTAACCACATAAGCCAGCCTAAGCCGTTGCCCGCCTCCTACGACGAGGACGTGTGGTTGGACTTTAGGAGGCTGTTGGGCTACTCTCCGTAAGCCCCCCCCACCATGATAGGTGGAAACCCGCCGGGGGGACCCAAAGCGCTTTACAATCGAATATTCATCAACAAGTAGACAACAAAAATAGTGTTTAAGAATGACACAAACCAGCAACAACGCATATACAAAGCAACTCTTTCTCTCTCTCTCTCTCTCTCTCTCTCTCTCACTCACACACACACACACACACACACACACACACACACAAACAAACACACACATACACACACACACATTTATCGACACCGACTCATTATTCATCTTTCATTCAGTAAGCCATAGCAACTGAGTTGCACAGACTGATCACATACACCAACACACATACACAAACATTAGAGGATACACATACAAATGTGTAATAATGTATGAATGTTCAATGCTAGATAACAAATTTTCTTGAACCTGAAAAATCAATGGTTAACAAACACGATCTGTTAGGGGATGATCGAACTGACCATGTAAGTTAAATTGAAATGATGAGAAGCGTTATTTAGAAAAATTCAGGAACTATTCAGCTAATTTTCGTAACAACCAGTTAAGTAGCTTAGGCTGTCACAATTTGAACATACCTAAAAATGTTTTTTATATATTCAGACACAAACACATGCAAATATAGACACAGGCACACACTTAGAAACCAGAAATCCGCAATTCAGACACACATTCGCATATACACAGACACACTTAGAAGCAGAAATTCTCATTCTAAAATTACCATCACTCCACTTCTTTTCAGAACTGGTGAGAAAATGAAATGCCTCCAAATTTATAAATACATCTGAAATGTCAGTCAATGTCCCGTCATCACATTGAGAAATAGTCCTAAACTTTTCTGTCAGTCAAGTCACTGACGTCTTACTGGGGATCCTTCCTTGAGGGAGATTCCAAATTTCAAACTTTATTGTCAAAAGCATCACACTGTTGGTGCCTTACCATGGATCCTTCCTTGAGGTAGTTCCTATCCTGAGGCAGGAACAGCCTGTCTTCGGAGATATACCAGTAACAAATTTCAAACTTTATTGTCAAAATCATCACACTGTTGGTGCCTTACCGTGGATCCTTCCTTGAGGTAGTTCCTATCCTGGGGCAGGTACAACCTGTCTTCGGAGATGCCCACTTCGTCGATCCACCGCCCATCCACATTCCACAGCACGTCGGTGCGAAGGCCGTCCCCCTGTCCCTGGGAGCTGGGGGCGGGGAACACGCACTGGAAACTGTCACTGCCGGGGCCTTGGAACGACGCTTCCACTGTCACACTGTTGACGGTGTAGGTGGAACGACTAGTTGTAGATCCTGCATAATTAACAAAACTAACAGATTAAGCATAGATTAAGCCTATCCTTACCTCCCAAAACTAAGAATATAAGGTCACTGGATAACAGACCATCATCTGATGCC
The DNA here is from genome assembly GCA_017654935.2 of Phymorhynchus buccinoides. Taxonomy (NCBI): domain Eukaryota; kingdom Metazoa; phylum Mollusca; class Gastropoda; order Neogastropoda; family Raphitomidae; genus Phymorhynchus; species Phymorhynchus buccinoides. The sequence goes on from CM065704.1 coordinate 39,656,660, forward strand.
TTTCAGTGACATGGGTGTCAAATCATTGTGCCAAAAGGCGACAGTGGCGATGAAAGAGTTAAGCATAGCGTAAATTCAGTGTGGACAATTTTGATAAAACAGGCTGGGTGCGGGGGGGAACACGCACTGAAAACTGTCACTGCCGGGGCCATGGAACGACGCTTCCACAGTCACGCTGTCCACTGTTTAGGTGGAATGACTAGTTGTAGATCCTGTATAGTTAACAGATAAAGCATAGGGCAAATTAAGCATAGGGCAAATTCAGTGTGGACAATTTTGATAAAACACAGGCTGGGTGCAGGGGAACACGCGCTGAAAACTGTCACTGCCGGGCCCTTGGAACGACACTTTCCACTGTCACCAATAATAATAATAATAACGGTGTCCACGGCGTAAGTTGAGCGGCTAGTTGTAGATCCTGCATGGCTAACAAACATCGCAGATTAAGCATAGGGTAAATCAGTGTGGACAAGTTTGATAAAGCACAGGATGAATGCGGGGAAACATGGCTGAAAACTGTCACTGCCAGCGCCTTGGAACGACGCTTCCACTGTCATGCTGTCGACTGTCCTCTGAAGTCGGAGTGTGGCTGCGCACGCGGGGTAATCAAAAACGGTCACACACGTAATGTTCTCATCCCTAGCTGGTGCATTTGTACCATGGTGTTCAAGTGCTTTGGCTGTTGGGATGATCCCTGGAGTCTTTAAGCCAGGGTACGACAACAACAACAACAACAACAACAAACAAACAACGCTGTCGACTCTGTAGGTGGAACGACTTGTGGTGGATCCTGCATGGTTAAGAAACGCCACAGATTAAGCATAGGGTCTGCCTTGGCTTAAGGCTATGTCAGACCAACTGACATAGGCTAGAACACCAAGGCTACATCAAATGTTATCATGCTCTGCATAGTTATGCGGGGATTGTCTTTAGCCTTGACAAGCTCCTAGCATAAAATCATCAGTCTAAAATCCTCCCAAAGTTGGAGTGTGGCTGCCCACGTGGCGGGGTAATCAAAAACGGTCACACACGTAATATTCTCATCCTTAGCTGGTGCATTTGTACCATAGTGTTCAAGTCCTTCGGCTGTTGGGGTGATCCCTGGAAGTCTTTAAGCCAGGGTAAGACAACAAGAACAACAACAACAAAGGTTATCAACTCACGTTCTTCGCAGGAGAACTGGGCAAAGTTCCATCCCGGGGTCAGCTGCCAGGTGACGTTGGCACTCTCCCTGGTGGAGGATGACAGAACACACAGGCCGCGGGCAGGGTTGTGCTTCAGCGCCAGACATGACGTGTCACCCAGGCACAGCTGTTGGCAGTGGTCCACGGTCCACACGTCGGCAACGATGCGGTCGTTGTCTTCCAGGGTGGTCGCTGAGGGGAACGTCTGCCACTGGACGTACGAGTTGTCGCAGCGATCTGATCAAACGGTACAGAATGCTCAATTGTACGTTATCCATGTTCTTCCCAGACTCACAATTTTGATATTTTGATCAAAATCCATGGGGATACATGTACCAGGGCCGTATTTTGTACAAATAGTTCCCCCACCTTCTGGAAGTTCTGTGCTTGTAACTTCCTCTAATAACCTCTGACACACACACACACACACACACACACACACACACAACAACAACAACAACAACAACATACAGTATTTATACGGCGCTGAATCTTGATAGAAATCAAATCAAAGCGCACACCCACGTTAGCATTCAAAGCGCATTCAAACACAAACGCAATACAACGCGAACACACACAGATAACATAAATGGAATATAGCAGAAACAGACCTAATGGCAAGAGAGAGAAGATAAAGAGAGAGGAGCTTTAATGACGGGGGAACAGGTGGGTTTTGAGGTTAGCTTTGAAAGCAGAGAGAGTCGGTCGCTGACGGAGGGAGAGCGGAAGTTTGTTTCCAGGAGGTCGGTCCTGAGACACACACACACACACACACACACACACAGAGAAACAAAATAAAGCTGCATACCATCGTCACAGGCCCAGTCGTAGTGCGCCACGCCGCCTTCGAAATTCAGCGCGTAATCGGGGGCGTCTGAGAGTCTGTACTTGCTCAACACACATAGTTCCCTCTCTGCATAATAGTCGATGGAGCGACAGCGAAAATCCACCTGTATGAAAAAAGAAAAGAAAAGACGATCACGAATAGAAACAGTAGGGTGTAGAGTGGCACAGAGGTAACGCGTTCGCCTCGCATACAATAAACCCGAGTTCGAACCTGGGTACAGGGGATTTTTTTCCTCTCGCTCTGCACTAGGCCTTACGGTCTGAACGTGAAGTCTTTCTGCTGCGGAGTGGAACAAGTTGAGCGAGGCCACCGCCAACGCAGGCTCTATCAGCGCATTTACATCAGCGCTGATCAGATCTCCATCTGAGCCTTCCCCAACTGACTACTAAAATTAGATTCCCCCTTCCCCTCCCCCCGCTTGTTGCTGGAAGTGGGGCCTGTTCCTTCCTGGCTGAACTGGGGGGTTTAATGGTCTTAACCCAGTGCAAGCTTTAGGTCTTTCCCTTCTATGTTTTCTGTAGGTACATGCGCCCTCCTAGTTCCGTCGCGACTATTGCCAGTATTGGCACCTGTGACGTACTGATCCTGATCCTGAGTCACCTGCTGTAGACATGCAGTCTTGCAGAAGTCCACGGTGGACACATGGACCAGGGTCAGACGGTCATGCAGGGCCAGGGCTTGACCAGCGGTCATACTATGTACAGTACAATACAATTCACCTGCTGTAGACATGCAGTCTTGCAGATGTTAACGGTAGAAATATTGACCAGGGTCAGATGGTCATGTAGGGCCAGGGCGTGACCAGTGGTCATACTATAGTATACAATTCAATGTACAATACAATACAATTCACCTCCTGTAGACATGCAGTCTTGGAAACATTGACCAGGGTCAGATGGTCATGCAGGGCCAGGGCTTGACCAGTGGTCATACTATAGTATACAATTCAATGTACAATACAATACAATTCACCTCCTGTAGACATGCAGTCTTACAGATGTCCACGGTGGACACATTGACCAGGGTCAGATGTCATGACTTGACCAGTGGTCATTTTATACAATTCAATGTACAATACAATACAATTCACCTCCTGTAGACATGCAGTCTTGCAGATGTCCACGGTGGACACATTGACCAGGGTCAGATGTCATGGCTTGACCAGTGGTCATACTATACAATTCAATGTACAATACAATACAATTCACCTCCTGTAGACATGCAGTCTTGCAGATGTCCACGGTAGACACATTGACCAGGGTCAGATGGTCATGTAGGGCCAGGGCTTGACCAGTGGTCTCCGTCCATGTCAGGCCGGCCAGGCAGGGGGCTGAAAAACAAACAAACAAACAGGTGACGTCAGGTGTTGTCATCATCAGTATCATTGTCATCATCATCATCATCATCTCCATCAACATCATCATCTCAATCATCATCACTATCATCAACATAATCATTATCATCATCGCCATCCTCCTCCTCCTCATCATGATCATTGTTGTCATCATCATCATCATAATCATTATCATCACCGCCATCCTCCTCTTCCTCATGATCATTGTCGTCATCATCATCACCACATCACCATCAACATCATCATCACCATAATCCATCATCAACATCCTCCTCCTCCTCATGATCATGGATCATGATCACTGTCATCATCATCATCACCACCATCAACATCATCATCATTATTATTATCATCACCGCCATCCTCCTCCTCATGATCATTGTCATCATCACCACCACCATCAACATCATCATCACAATAATCATTATCATTATCATCACCGCCATCCTCCTCTTCCTCATGATCATTGTCGTCATCATCATCACCACCACCATCAACATCAACATCATCATCATCATCATATAATCCATCATCAACATCCTCCTCCTCCTCCTCATGATCATGGATCATGATCACTGTCATCATCATCATCACCACCATCAACATCATCATCATTATTATTATCATCACCGCCATCCTCCTCATCATCATCATGATCATCGTACCACACAAACAAATACACAAGTGCAAAGTGACGTTATTTAATTAACGAGACAAAACAGAACATGTAATATTTCAACAAAAATGTCTTTTTTCAAACAACATAAAAACCCACAACAATACTTCCCCTCTTCACAGTCGAGCAGTCTCCAAAAGATCAGGTTTAGACAGAAAATAAGAAATCATTGTTGTTGAATGCAGTTCAGAAGTGTAAGGGTGAGGGAGAGGTGGGAGAGTGGAGAGAGGGTGGGAGTTAGAAACGCATCCATTGTTGGACCCTGTAGACATTCTGAATCAAGATCAAGCAGAATATGCCTCAAAACCCTTAGTCCCTTAACCCTTTCGCCGCCAGCCAGTTTTCAACCCCAAAATACCATTATAGTTAACTGGGTGGAGAATGGTTTTTTATCTGCAATATTGGGAATTCCTCTGTGACATGCACAACATTAGGCCTATCCTTACCTCCCAAAAATTAAGAAAATAGGGTCTTCAGATAACAGGCCCTGATTTGATGCCTTTTAGTGACATGGGTGTTAAACCATTGTGGTGCATAAATGCGACATTGGCGGTAACCCTGACATTATTTTTTTTTAAATAATAAATTTGAAAAGAGCCCTGGTAGACTCAAATCTGACCAAACTATCTAAAGATACAAACTTTCGCCAGGGTTCTAAAGCAAAAAACAACAAGAAACCCAAACCCACCATTCCTGAGTTGTGACATCAAAAGTTATGACATTATCAATGACATCATTCTGCCAACAGTGGACACAGGGCTGGCAGGGAAGGGGTTAATAATAATAATAATAATAATAAAAGTACATTTATATAGCGTTCTACTTCAAATGAGCCCAAAGCGCTTTACAATCGAATATTCATCAACAAGTAGACAACAAAAGTGGTGTTTAACCCTTTCACCGCCAACGTTGCATTTATGCACCACAATGGTTTAACACCCATATCACTGAAAGGCATCAAACCAGGGCCTGTTATCCAAAGACCCTATTTTCATTATTTTGGGAGGTAAGGATAGGCCTAATGTTAACTCATTCCATGCTGGCCAGTTGCTTCCCTTTGCAAGCGTTCTGTACTGGCCGATTTGCATAGGTTGCCAAAAAATTATTTTCTAAATAATGGTAACAGATACAAACGTGACATTTAGGCAATATGTACACAATATACAGTACTAACACCTGCAACAGTTTCAAAGCATCCACTTGATTAGTTTTGATTTGTGATATTTTAAAATAAATGCATGTTTTGTCAAGCCAGGCACACTCATAATAGCGAAAATATAATTTTAAGGTCCCAAAATAGCCTACAAGCCAGCCAGTCAGTGTCAGAGGCATGAATGAAACGTAGTAGTAGCCCTCTGAGCCACTTTGAAGCACGCATGACTGTCAACCTATGAACTATGAATTTTTAGAAGTTCACATGCGATATCCTGTTACCTTAGTAACGAGGCGTTGTGCGCATGCCCTGCGACGAGAGCGCAGGTTAGTATAGAAAGAGTTAAACACGTCACATTAGAGGAATTCCCAATCTTGCAGATTTCTTTTTTCTCTTCTCAGTTAAGTTTAATGGGGGTTTTTTTGCTAAAAAATGACGGGCAGCGAAAGGGTTAAGAATGACACTCCCCCCCCCCACGTGGGGATACCGGGGGGTCTTTTGAATAAGTAGTCCCCCCACCTTCTGGAAGTTCTGTGCTTGTAACTTCCTCTCATCTGTCACTCTCTTTGACTCTGCCTTTTCCCTTTGCTGTCATCTACTATCTTTCTGCGTTACCGGTCCATTCTCCTGCCTGTTTTCACGAAACACTTTCAAAATGATTTCCTCCAGCCGAAGTCGGACTTGCTGGGCCTAACTACTTCTTAGTTAGGCGCGTAACGGCAGCATGACGCATCTGCGCTCATAATTGACAGGAAACTGTCTGAGCGATCGAAGAAGAAGAAGAAGAAGAAGAAGAAGAAGAAGAAGAAGAAGAATGAGACCAACCAGCAACAAGCCTACAATGATGGTCCAGAGCTAAGCATATCAAAACGACATCGTTCGTAATGTTCCTCACTCACAGGTGGACTGTGACCAGGCGCTGGCGGTGAGCTGAGTGTCGCACACCTGGGTGTGGTTCTCTGGGTTGAAGTCGCCGCCCAGGTAACACTGGCCATCCACCACGCAGGTGTTGTTCTTTGAAAATAAAATAAAATAAAAAATTAAAAAATCAATACAAAACGAAAGATTAAAACACTGTTCTTGTGTAAAGTGTATGCTTGCTGTTTGAATTCCTTAACTCATTCGCATCGCAACGATTTTGAATTATTAAAAAAACATCACAAATCACTCCAGCCATACACACAAACAAAACATACATAAACAAAAGGAGAAATGAAAGAAGATTACAGGGTTTTTACTTCAGGTTTAGACATAGGGAAGTGGTAGATCAGACTTTTTTATATATAGACTTTATATAGAAAAACTCTCCACACCAATTGGTTTCCCTAGCTCGCAAACCACTACAAAAGCAAACGTCGAGTGGCAAAATCCTGTGGTTCTAAGTTGGAGCGAAGCGAGTTTAGAAGAGACCAAGGTATCCCTCTCTGTCTCACACAGATTTAAGAATATCTAAGCCCCTACTGGTTTGACTGCAAAATGCATCCTAAGTTGACATTTATTTCCCAACCAATTCCACTACATGCAAAGTCAAAGGCAACGACTTGAATGAGTTTAGACAGCAAGATCGCCAAATGCATTTACATATATAAAAGCATCAAAACACGTCTGTGTAAAATGTTTTGTCTTTCGACTTGAATGAGTTAGGCAGCAGATCGCCAAATGCATTTGCATATATAAAAGATCAAAAGACGTCTGTGTAAAATGTTTTGTCTTTCAAGTTCTTTAGGCAGCAGATCGCCAAATGCATTTGCATATATAAAAGATCAAAACACGTCTGTGTAAAATGTTTTGTCTTTCAAGTTCTTTAGGCAGCAGAATGCCAAATGCATTTGCATATATAAAAGATCAAAACACGTCTGTGTAAAATGTTTTGTCTTTTGAGTTCTTTAGGCAGCAGATCGCCAAATGCATTCGTATATATATATATATAAAAGATTAAAATATGTCTGTGTAAACAGCTTTTTCTTTTGAGTTCTTTAGGCAGCAGAACGCCAAACGCATTTGTGTCAAATAGAACAGGGTGCTGCGTTGATGCACCGAGGACTGAAAAGCGATAGGACAAACTGTCCTGAAACATAGAGACTGACTTAGGATTAAAAATGTCCTGGTTCTTGCAGAAATCACTAGGGACAAAGTCTGTAAGTGTTACATTTCAAGAGGACCTTTGCACCTAATTGTATCTCACTTCTTTTATTCTCTTTTTGTTGTTGTTGCAGTTTGCCTCGCCATTTACTAACAAATCCTCACTTTTAGCGAGCAAGAGCGCTGTACCTAATCGTATCTCACTTCCCATTGAAAAGGATTGTTGACTATAAAGACAAATCTTTTTTTCTCTCTTTTCTTTCTTTTTCGCTTTGCTTTTTGCCTCGCCTTTTACAAAAAAATCCTCACCTTTTGCGAGCAAGAGCCCAGCGTCTAATCGTATCTCACTTCCCATTGATAAGGATTGTTGACTAAAGACAAACCTTTTATTCTCTCTCTCTTTTTTTTCTTCTCATTTTGCCTCGCCTTTTACTATAAATCCTCATCTTTTGCGAGCAAGAGCCCTGTACCTAATATATCTCACTTCCCATTGATAAGGATTGTTGACTAAAGACAAATCTTTTATTCTCTTTTCTTTGTGTTGCTTTTTGCCTCGCCATTTACTAAAAATCCTCACCTTTTGCGAGCAAGAGCCCTGCACCTAATCGTATCTCACTTCCCATTGATAAGGATTGTTGACTAAAGACAAATCTTTTATTCTTTTATTTGGTTCGTCTTGCTTTTTGCCTCGCCATTTTCTAAAAATCCTCACCTTTTGCGAGCAAGAGCCCAGCGCCAAATCGCATGCGAAACAGGAAGGGTTGAAGGTCAAATACAGCAGAGGGGGACTGGCCGTGGCGGTTTGCCCGTCGTTAGTGACGCGCACCAAATAGTTCCCGCCCTCACTCCCCGGCAACTGGCACTGCACGTGGGTCTTGCTGACGAACGTCACGTCAGCGGAGCTCCAACCTTCGTCTTCTGCTCCGGATACTGTGTAGCCGCTGGCATTGACCTGTGGAACGAGTCACAATGCACATAATAAAATACAATAGCTTGGATAAACACTTCACTTTCCTCCCGTGGGGATACCGGGGGGTCTTTTGTAAAAATAGTTCCCTCACCTTCTGGAAGTTCTGTGCTTGTAACTTCCTCTAATCTGCCACTCTCTTTGACTCTGCATTTTCCCTTTGCTTACTGTCATCTGCTATCTTTCAATCTTACTGGTCCATTCTCCTGCCTTTTTTCTATAACTTCTTACAAAGATTTCTTCAGCCGAAGTCGGACATGCTGGGCCTAACTATTTTTTAGCTAGGCGCATAACGGCAGCATGACGCATCTACGCTGATATGACAGGAAACTGTCTAAGCGAACTAAGAAGAAGAAGAAGACTTCACTTCAGCCAAGCTCCAACCTTCGGATACAGTATAGCCGCTAGCATTGACCTGCGGAAGGGTAGCTTGAGAATTGAAAAAAAATCGCTTTGGACAAGATTTGTCATTAAAAGCTAAAGTTTGTTACAATCTAGGATGAGGCTTGTATAAAAAAAAACAACCATGAAAGCAATACAAATATATTCTGAGAAATATTACAATTTAAGTTTTTAATAAATGCTTTAGAAAAAAAAACCACGCTTACACCTAAATCAGAAAGAAAATATATCATTTTGTTATTAATTTTGTCTGCTTTTGTTCAAAATCATACTAAGCGACCAAAGCCTTTAAAAAAAAAAATAGTTTTTCATAATGAACCTTTAACACCCATGTTATGAAAAGGCATCAAATCAGGGCCTGTTATCCAGAAGACCCTATTTTCTTAATTTTGGGGGGTAAGGATGGGTCTAATGTTATACATGTCACAGAGAAATTCACAATGTTGCAGACAGTTGTTTTTTTCTCTACACAGTTAAATTTCATATTTTTTGGCTGAAAAGTGGTTGGCGGCGAAAGTGTTAAATCTTTCGTTCCTGAGAAGCACTTTTGAGGTTGAATGGGAGCAACTGCAGATTCCTATCTTTACAGAGCTCTCTATCTCCCTATTCCTGGGTTTCCAGAGAGAGTAAAACTGTATAAAGGGGTGTACTGTTATTGTGAATATGCGGCATGTTTTCAGCAGCCTGTTTCTCTTTCATAAACAATACTTGCCCCAGTTCTTCTTCTTCGATCGCTCAGACAGTTTTCTGTCAATTATGAGCGCAGATGCGTCATGCTGCCGTTATGCGCCTAAGTAAGAAATAGTTAGGCCCAGCATGTCCGACTTCGGCTGGAGGAAATCTTTTTGAAAGTGTTTCTTGAAAAAAGGCAGGAGAATGGACCGGTAAGGCAGAAAGATAGTAGATGACAGTAAAAGGCAGAGTCAAAGAGAGTGACAGATTAGAGGAAGTTACAAGCACAGAACATCCAGAAGGTGTGGGAACTATTTTTACGAAAGACCCCCGGTATCCCCACGGGGATAATGAACCTTTAACCCTTTCACCGCCAAAGTCGCATTTTAGCACCACAGTGATTTAACGCCTATGTCACTAAAAGGCATCAAATTGGGGTCTATTATCCGAAGACCCTATTGTCTTAGTTTTGGGAAGTAAGGATAGACCTTATTTTATATATGTCACAGAAGAATCCCCAATACTGCAGATGGATTTTGTTCTCTACCCAGGTAAATTTAATGGAAATGTTTTGGCTGAAATATGGCTGGCGGTGAAAGGGTTAAATATTGTCATCGCCAACTTACGGTCACAGGCTTGACCAAGCAGGCCAGCTGATCGGAGTTGATGAAGGTGAGGCCGTACACTGCGACGGAGGCACAGTCGCGATCCAGGGAGTTACAGGGGTTGTAGGTTATGGAGGTCAAAGTTGGGGGGACGGTAGAGTTCACGCTGCAATCCACTCCGCTCCACCCGTCCTCACAAAGGCACACGCCTGTACAGAATGGTTAAGGGGTTAATGTATGAAATGAACTTCTGACAGTAAAGACAAAGGCACACACCTGTACAGAATGGTTAACTCACTCTTTACTGGCCGATTGCTTCCCTTTACAACCGTTCAATACTAATGTACGCTATAGCGTACATAGCGTTTAACCATTCACAACTCCGCAAAGCCTGGCAACCCAAACTGGTATAGAAGTGTTCCTCTACGGTCCCTTAATAGTTTTCAACCAATTAAATCACTTTCCGTCTATTTTTAGTACCGCAATGAATGAAAACGAGTCACTACCCCTCTCTTAGTCTTCTTTGTCATGCTTTTTTAATAATCTGCTAATAATAAAAAATTTACTTTGGAATTATAACATATGCTAGCTTTTATTATTATAAACAATACCGCACATTTTCAAAACTGTGCGGTTAAGCATTATTTTTTTAAATAATTTTTATGTAATGATGCAAACCTGCCTAGTGTGGAACGTTTGTGTGCAGCATGTACGCTATAGCGTACATTGGTATTGAGAGTCACACAATGCAACTAATACTTGTAGCGGTGCCATAGCCGATGAGGTTTAACCGAGGCGTGGTTACCGCTACACCTATCTGTATTAATTTTTAAAAATCGGGACTTTACTGGTTTCGTACTGCCTCCGGGCATTGCCTCCAGTATTGTTCCCACCATATTTGTATTTACAAATGTCCCATATGTGTCTGATTCAGACCAAGAGGACGTAAAACACCATTTTCGTCGTTGGTATTGAGAGAGTTAAAGAAGAAGAAGAAAGAACAGACAGACGAAGGAAACAAAACAGTCACCTTGCTGACACAGCCCCTGGGACGCAGAACAGTTGTTGGGGCAGAGATCGTCCAGCACAGTGAGCGGGGGACCCTCGGGCATCCAGCGCGCCAGTGCTGGTTCCAGTCCAGCTCCGGTACAGACACTCCTCCTCCAGTACACCCACCAGGTCCCCTGCCCGGGATACTGACCCACTCCGCTGTACACAGAGAGAATCATGAATGAATGAAGGAATGAAGGAATCAATGAATAAACGAATGAATGATTGTTCCAGTCCAGCTGGCACAGACACTCCTCTCCTCCAGCACACCCACCAGGTCCCCTGCCCGGGATACTGACCCACTCCGCTGTACACAGAGAGAATCATGAATGAAGGAAGGAATGCATAGATGATTGATTGAATGAATGAATGAATCAACGAATAAATGATTGTTCCAGTCCAGCTAGTTAGTTAGTTAGTCTGTTATAGTCCCGTCAACAGCTATGGTTATCTCAGGACTGTCACCACATAAAAATCTAGCACGTATAGCAAAACACAAATCCAAGAATCTTAACAATGTACAAAACCTGAAAACCAAAAATGTAGTACAATTCATAACATGACACTTCCATCATTGCAACCTATAGCTCATAAGTCCACACAGTGCTGGAAACGTGGAGCCACGCTACTCTCATTTATCGGATCCAGGATAAAAAAACAGTAAAAAAGGATAACAAATACATACTAGTAAGCTAAAATACATAAAAAAGGCTATATAAGCTAATATGCACTGCAGAATGGACAACAGGTGCCCACTCAAGTGCGTAAGTATCACGCGTGGACGCCAGTGTACAATAAAAAACCTGGCATGTCATAAATTGTAAAAAGGAAAAACGTGGAAGGGTTTTATAGAACAAATACAGGTGAATGGACAGAAAAAAGTAGACGCCAGAAAGCAAAAAGAAGAGAAAAGGCAGAGTCAAAGAGAGTGATAGAGTAGGGGAAGTTACTAGCATAGAACTTCCAGAAGAAGGGGGAACTATTTCTGCTGAAAGACCCCCCGGTATCCCCACGGGAGGGCCATGACCACATAAGCCAGCCTAAGCCGTTGCCCGCCTCCTACGACGAGGACGTGTGGTTGGACTTTAGGAGGCTGTTGGGCTACTCTCCGTAAGCCCCCCCCCCCCCCCCACCATGATAGGCGGAAGCCCGCCGGGGGGGGGGGGGGGGGGGGGGGAAGGAAAGTGTTAATCAATATGGCTAAAATTAATAAATGTTTTATAAAAACTACAACAACAAAATATAGTGACAAGGATGACTTACTCTGATGTTTTCTACACATCCGTCAGTGAAAGAGCTAGGGAGCTGAGCCAGAGTGACGACTTGGGAGCAAACGTCGGTGACGTAGGATGACGACACTGTGTCTTCACACACTGCGCGAGCGAACGTTTCGTTCAGTCCTTCAGGCCAGATTCCATCATCCTGTATAAAATAATACCCATAATGATATTACACTTATGATAACATGGTAATATAATTACAATATAATTTTGCGGACGAAAGTCACACAGACAAAAGCTTTGCATGTTCCATAAATTACATGAAAATTATAAATAAATAAAAAGTTAAAAAACCACCATAAAAAAACAAGGAAAAAAAATATATACAGACCGTTTGACTGGAGTCCTCAAACTGGAAAACATTCTCGTCCTCAATGGTCGACAGACAGTTAGTGGGGTCCTCCGACAGCTCGCTCAAGACGCTCGTAATATCAGCATCTGGGAAACATTGGCAACAACAAATTATCTTAAAGCATTTTTATTGAACTTTTCGTTTTTTTCTCCTCTGTTCAATCCTTCCTTTCCCTCTAATTACAAATGTAAATACCGTATTTTACGGACTATAAGGCGATACTTTTTTCCTAGACTGAGACCCCTGCGCCTTATAATGTGACTGATAATATATAGTAAGAAACTATAATAACAAAATCTGCATTTTGTGTCAAATTTTGGGGGTACGCCTTATAATCAGGTGCACCTTGTAGTCCGTAAAATACGGTACAGTGGAACCTCCCTATCAAGATCTGGAAAAGTCAGCCCCCAAAAGGTCACAATACGGAGGGGTCTTAGTAGTCCGGATATGAAGGGAGAGAAAATTAGGCGAACAATTTTGGGGTCACGTTTCAAGAGGGAGTCTGAATAGAGAAGGTCTTAGGCCTTGTACACAGTACACGCAGAAATCCCATGCGCAATCCGTAAATAAGTAAAAGAAAGAAGGAAAAAATATACGGATCAGGGGAAATATGGACACTATCAGTTATTATGACTTTGATGTGGGATATTGCTTTTATCCTATCTCGAGAGACTTGGTGTTTATCCTTAACTCTCACTGTCAAGGGTGTTAATAGCCCTAGTTGCAGTGGCCAATAGGCTACTTACCCCAGACCTGCTTACCCCCTACACAAGTCTCGAGTAGTCTGGATAGCTGAAATGAGTAGTTTTGGCTCAAAAATGTGTAGTTTTATTCATTAAACCATCAAACAATGTTCACTGAAAATTAGTAATTAGAGCATCATTTTCTTCTTCGATCGCTCAGTTTCCTGCCACTTATGAGCGCAGATGCGTCATGCTGCCGTTATGCGCCTAACTAAAAAATAGTTAGGCCCAGCAAGTCCGACTTTGGCTGGAGGAAATGTTTTTGAAAGTGTTTATTGAAAAAAGGCAGGAGAATAGACCGGTAAGGCAGAAAGGTAGTAGATGACAGTAAGCAAAGGGAAAAGGCAGAGTCAAAGAGAGTGACAGATTAAAGGAAGTTACACGCACAGAACTTCCAGAAGGTGGGGGAACTATTTATACAAAAGACCCCCGGTTAGCATTATTTTCAATTTTGAAGAGTAGTAGAGGTCCAAATTAAGTAGAATACAACTCGAAAAGAGTAAAGTAAACAGGTCTGTTACCCGTGTCGTATCCCGGCAGCAGGCGGCAGGGCAGTGTGTCCGGCACAGTGACGTCCCCTGGGTTGTCACGCGACAGGCAGCGGGAGTAGTCTGTGGTGACCAGCTGCTGAGTGGAAGAGGCGTCGGCTGGACACAGGCCATTGTAGAGACTGGACGATGCTTCCACCCTGGGGGGAGAGAGAGAGAGAGAGAGAGAGAGAGAGAGAGAGAGAGAGAGAGAGAGAGAGAGAGAGAGAGAGAGAGAGAGAGAGAGAGAGAGAGAGAGAGAGAGAGAGAGAGAGAGAGAGAGAGAGAGAGAGAGAGAGAGAGAGAGAGAGAGAGAGAGAGAGAGAGAGAGGAGAAAGAGAGAGAGCAGAGTTGTCAATGTGTATTTTCCATGACTAATGTCTTAATGAGCATGCAAATATACAGAAAGATAATGAGACACACACACACACACACACACACACACACACACAGACTTGACTTGACTTGAATAGTTTACTGACACTAGCCTAAGTCAGCCTTCATGTCAGGAAGGCAGGCCTTTACAATATTCGAAAGTACGATGATACACTCAAATGTACAAAGGCAAAATCAAAACGTGACAAGGTAGCACACACACAGAGACAGACAGAGAGACAGAGCATTTCAACCTACTTCCAGGCTTGCAGGAACTCTGCCTGTTGGGCTTGCGACAGCGTGGTATCCGCATCCACATAAAAATCATTGGTTTGGCTGCCGTCAAATGTCCCACAAAGACCTGAAAAAATACAACAAACCACATGCACACATCTCAACATATTTATTCAGGGAAACAAGACGAGCATGATAAACACCACACAATTCATCTCCTGAAGATTAAGAATAAATATCACATGCACATGATACATAATTCTTGAACACACACACACACATACACAGTGAAACACTACCAAAGAGCAAAACCCTAAAGGTTAGTGTCTTCGTCCTGAGGAAGAAGACACTATTTGGAGTAAACTACCGAGTTGGAAGTCGGAAGAAGGCAAAAGTTGCCGTAAATTTTCCAGACTATGAGGTGAGATTGTTCATTTTTATGTAGATAGTCAGCCTCTGGGGAAAATGTGTTCAAAGTTAATGGTGATAGGTAGAAGAAAAGGTTGATGTCACACACACACACACACACACATGCACACACACAAACACACAAAGACAAACACACTCATTACCCAGAGTTTCTCCCTGGTCAAGGGGTGAAGGGTAGAAGAAGAGGTTGATGTAACTGTCCTTGGTTTCTCGAACAACCAGTCGGCTACCAGTCGGCAGAGTCACCTACGCAATAAACAAAACTGATAAACAATTGCATCAATACATCCATAAATAAATTTATTTTTTTTTTTTTAAATCAGAGATTGTATCAAAAACTTGATGAAAGGAAAATGGCCTCTCTTTGTTATCTATATTATCAATTGGTATTGGTATTGCTTTTGACAGTCACCGAGGCCCATCTCGGTGAAATTTGGGTTGATCCCACCTGGAGAGCGCATCGCAGCTTATGCCGCACCACCATTTTTTAATTTCATTTTTTACCACCATTTCATTGTCATCATCATCAATACTGACCTCGTATCTGGCTCCCCCGTCATAGCGTTGAATGACCAGTCCGTTCTGGACGTTGGTGTTGGTGAATAGCTGGACTCTCAGGCCTGACTTTATTATCAATATCATCACCATCATCATCATCATCATCGTTATCATTATTATTATTAATACTGACCTCGTATCTGGCTCCCCCGTCATAGCGTCGAACGGCCAGTCCATTCTGGACATTGGTGAATAGCTGGACTCTCAAGGCCTATGTTTATTATCGATATCATCATCATCATCACCATCATCAATACTGACCTCATATCTGGCTCCCCAGTCATAACATCGAACGGCCAGTCCATTCTGGACATTGGTGTTGAAGAACAGCTGGACTCTCAGGGCCTGTCTTTATTATCGATATCATCATCATCATCATCGTCACCATCACCATCATCATTGTTATCAATACTGACCTCGTATCTGGCTCCCCCGTCATAGCGTCGAACGGCCAGTCCGTTCTGGACGTTGGTGTTGGTGAACAGCTGGACTCTGAGGGCTTCTCCCGGGCGGCAGCCGGTCAGCAGGACCACGTCATCGTCCACACGCACAGCCGCACCGCAGTTGCATCGCAGAGAGCCCTCATTGCCGCACTGGTTGTAGAAGGCGCGAACCTGCAGGCAAAGTTTACAGTGCAGTTGCTGTTGGCTTACCCTGGCTAAAAGACTCCAGGGAGCCCCCATCGCCGCATTGGTTGTAAAAGGCATGAACCTGCAGGAAAAGTTCACAGTGCAGTCGTTGTTGGCTTAGCCTGGCTAAAAGACTCCAGGGATCATCCCAATTAACAGCCGAAGCGCTTGAACACTGTGGTACAAGTCCATCAGCTACGGATGAGAACATTACAGTGTGTGACCGTTTTTGATTACCCCGCCACGTGGGCAGCCACACTCCGGGGGATTTTGGAGACTGATGATGTTATGTTAGGAGCTTGTCATGGCTAAAGACAATCCTTGCATAACTAAGCATAACAACATTTTGATGTAGCCCTGGTGTTCTAGCCTGTGTCAATTGGTCTGACTCGCCCTTACGCCAAGACGGTACAGTGCCCAAGAAAGTGAGATTATCGTCCAATAGGTCGCCGACCTTTATGGATGTTCTTCATGAAGACTGCAGGGTCTTCTCGGGATGAAGACGATACAATGGCAATGAGTGTCTGGTTATGGTCCAGTTGGTCATCGACCCTTATGGACGTTCTTCATGAAGACTGCAAGGTCTTCTCGGGATGAAGACGATACAATGGCAATGAGTGTCTGGTTATGGTCCAGTTGGTCATCGACCCTTATGGACGTTCTTCATGAAGACTGCAAGGTCTTCTCGGGGTGAAGACGATACAATGGCAATGAGTGTCTGGTCATGAAAGAAGGCGGATCAGTGCAGCCTACTACGTTTCGTTGGGCTCGTGCAGATAAGAGTCTGTATCTCGTTTGTCTCTGTTTTTTCAACGTGATGGCTTCCCAGCTGGCCTGGCCTCCTCCTAGTTTCAGCTTTCAGTACTGACTCATCTTCAAGGTTTCACTTTTCAGGACCACCCCCCGGTGTATAATATGGATCCACGTGATGGCTTCCCAGCTGGCCTGGCCTCCTCCTAGTCTCAGCTTTTACTGGCTCATCTTCAAGGTTTCACTTTTCAGTACCACCCCCCGGTGTATAATCCACGTGATGGCTTCCCAGCTGGCCACGTGATGGCTTCCCAGCTGGCCTGGCCTCCTCCTAGTTTCAGCTTTCAGTACTGACTCATCTTCAAGGTTTCACTTTTCAGTGTACCACCCCCCAGTGTATAATATGGATCCACGTGATCCAATGGGGGCCTGGCCTCAGTTCGGGTAGAACACCCTTGCTGAGACAATCCCCCGGCCACACAGGCCAGAGGACAGGTGTTAAGACACTGGGTTACCAAGGTACAGTGCAGTAGAAGTCACGAATTTGTAGGCAACCATAAGTCAAGTCAGGTAAGGTGCACTTTACCTCCTATTAACCCTGTCACCGCCAATGTCGCATTTATGCACCACAATGGCTTAACACCCATGCCACTAAAAGGCATCAAATCAGGACTTGTTATCCGAAAGACCCTATTTTCTTCATTTTGGGAGGTAAGGATAGGCCTAATGTTATGCATGTCACAGAGGAATTCCCAATATTGCAGATATTTTATTTTCTCTACCCAGTTAAGTTTAGTGGTATTTTTTGGCTGAAAAATGGCTGGCGGTGAAAGGGTTAAATGAAGAAATTACAGCCAGACGCAGACAAGAAACACATGTAGAAAGCATTAACTCTTCTAGCGCCATGTATTTTTTTGACGTTCTTGGTTGTCCGTTACATCTCAACTGACAAGAGGGAGGTCACTATTTTTCGAGTGTGCATGCGTTGCTTTAACCCTTTCACCGCCAATGTCGCATTTTTGCACCACAATGGTTTGACACCCATGTCACTAAAAAGCGTCATTAATCAGGGCCTGTTATCTGAAGACCCTAATTTCTTAACCCTTTCACCGCCAATGTCGTCATTAATCTGGGCCTGTTATCCGAAGACCCTATTTTCTTAACCCTTTCACCGCCAATGTCGTCATTAATCTGGGCCTGTTATCTGAAGACCTTATTTTCTTAACCCTTTCACCGCCAATGTCGTCATTAATCTGGGCCTGTTATCCAAAGACCCTATTTTCTTAACCCTTTCACCGCCAATGTCGTCATTAATCTGGGCCTGTTATCCAAAGACCCTATTTTCTTAACCCTTTCACCGCCAATGTCGTCATTAATCTGGGCCTGTTATCCAAAGACCCTATCCAAAGACCCTAATTCTTAACCCTTTCACCACCAATGTCGTCATTAATCTGGGCCTGTTATCCAAAGACCCTAATTTCTTAACCCTTTCACCACCAATGTCGTCATTAATCTGGGCCTGTTATCCAAAGACCCTATTTTCTTAACCCTTTCACCGCCAGCCATTTTTCAGCCAAAAAATACTATTAAACTTAACTGGGTAGAGAAAATAAAATATCTTCAATATTGGGAATTCCTCTGTAACATGTATAACATTAGGCCTGTCCTTACCTCCCAAAATTAAGAAAATAAGGTCTTTGGATAACAGGTCCTGATTTGATGCCTTTTAGTGACATGGGTGTTAAACCATTGTGGTGCTAAAATGTGACATTGGCGATGAAAGGGTTAATTTGGGGAAGTAAGGATAGGCCTAATGCTTAGTATATAATACATGTCACAGAGGCATTCACAATATTGCAGATTTTTTTTTATCGGCCCAGGTAAGTATTTTTTGGGCTGAAAAATGGCTGGCGGCGAAAGGGTTAATGGAAGAAACAGTCACGTAAGCTCTAAAAATAAACAAACACATGGCAGGGTGCTTGGCAATGAATGTCTTTGCACTTGGTGGGAGTGTAGAGTGTTGTACTGGGCGAATACATTCGCCCCATGGTGCTGGAAGAGTTCAAACTTAATGTCCCTATCTCTTATGGTCACAATGCATGCTGCCATTTCCCCCTCTTTCCCCATGGCAACACAGTGATATGCAATTCATGTTACATGGATGCAACTGGAGAAAATCCAAAAAACAGGCAAGGCAGGGGTTCAGGGGCCGCCCAGGCCCCTGTTGGGGGACAGGGGGTAAGAAAAAGCAAAATCATACTCAATTTGAAGCTTATTCCAGGCTTGTAAAGTGGGCGGACAGGGGGTAGGAAAAAGCAAAATTTAGAAAAACAGGTGCCGCCTTGTATCCGAGTCAAGGTTGCATCCATGATATTATTACTAGCATATCGCTGCATTGCCGTTGGGGAAAGAGCGAAAAATGGCAACGTGTGTTGCGACCATTGCCAACATTTTTCATCATCCACATACCTCATAGGGAAGAGTGGCATGTCGATACAGCACAAATTCTCCGCTGTTGAAATTGTCGAATGTCCTGCACGGTCAAAAACAGAACAAGTGGATAGTAATTTATCAAACAGCTCATAATTCTCCACACAAACATTTGTGTCTCTTTGCATCCACACAAAACCTTTTTTGTCACAAGTCAAAGAACACACAGATTGAGAGCGAGAATGGGCAACTTTATTTAAGTGCCAAATAAAATGTTATTTTATGAGACATAACATTGTTTTCCATTGCATACCAATCAATAACTAGCATACAACTGATTCATAATCACATTCACAAGAAAATGATTATGACTGAAGTTGTGTAACAATAAGTTGATTATGACACTGACAGAGTGTTTAATTCAATGCATAAAAATATACTTATTTGGTAAAGAATGAATTAACTTAATAACATAATAATACTTGACAGCTTTTTACTCAGAACGAGTGGATAGTAATTTATCAAACAGCTCATAATTCTCCACACAAACATTTTTGTCACATCTGTTTTCAATCAGCACCACGAAAGGGACATTAAGTGTCAAAATGACCATTCTGAGATAATGGTAGTTAGAAACTTCAGACAAGTCTCTTTCAAATAATATAAGAACCATTCATGTAACATAATGAAGAAAATTTAAACTTATTTTCTCAACCCATACAGTTTAAATTTTCTTCATTATGTCAACACCTCAATCGCTAAAACTACCACAACATTCTTGTAACTTTTCCCGTTTAATAATTATTAGCATTTAAAGTTGGTAGGGTGACTGTCTGCCATTTTTTGTTTTTTGTGTGTTTTTGACTGTCGGCCATTTTGAGAAATAACAGTCTGAAGTTTAGCCTATCTGAAGATAATTATTTTGAAGCACTTTTTGGAGTATGTAGAGACCATAACAAAGATTGTCCTTTATAAAGATGAAAGACAGCATGAGAATACCCATAACCCATAATTAATAAAAAAAAGATTTTGTTTACTTTGCAAGCTTGTTGTGAGAAACCAGCCCAGCGACTTAATGTCCCTTTGGTGGTGCTGGGTCACATATAACAGTGAGAAACCAGCCCAGCGACTTAATGTCCCTTTAGTGGCGCTGGGTCACATATAACAGTGATAAACCAGCCCAGCGACTTAATGTCCCTTTCGTGGTGCTGGGTCACATATAACAGTGAGAAACTAGCCCAGCGACTTAATGTCCCTTTCGTGGTGCTGGGTCACATATAACAGTGAGAAACTAGCCCAGCGACTTAATGTCCCTTTCGTGGTGCTGGGTCACATGGCATGTTTTAAGCAAAAATTATTTTATTTTTTATTTTAGAGACATCATTATGGAATTCTGTTATTACCACTGCTACAACTACTTTTCTATACTACTACTACTACTACTACTACTACTACCACCACCACCGCAGATGCTACTATGGCTACAACTGCTATTACAAGTACTACAGGATTTCTGAAAACGTAGAGATTGTGCATATTTACGCACTAGACCTCTGAAATCACCCCCTAGACCCCTAGAATCTCAAACCCTGCATGAGATTTACCCTTTAAACTCTCAAGGGGTGTGTGTGAGATGACGCATTAAAATGATGATTTGTGCGTCAACACAATTGTTACTTATCAGTAAGCTAATCTGCCTTGGCATGAGGCTGTGTCAGACCAGTTGACATAAGCTAGAACGCCAAGGCTACATCAAAATGTTGTTATGCTCTGAATGGTTGTGCGGGGATTGTCTTAAGCCATGACAAACTCCCAGCATAACATCATCAGTCTAAAATCCCCCGAAGACGGAGTGTGGCTGCCCACATGGCGGGGTAATCAAAAACGGTCACACACGTAATGTTCTCATCCCTAGCTGGTGCATTTGTACTGAATTGTTCAAGCGCTCTGGCTGTTGGGATGATCCCTGGAGTTGTTAAGCCAGGGAACAACAACAATAACAACAACAAGTAAGCTAACGACGTTATTCATATTTCAATGGCCAGCTAGGCCTTGTGGCGTGCAAATCTGTCGCTCGTGCAAATCTGTAGCTCGCTACCTATGAGAGTCTGTATTTGCGGCATTTTGCGACATTGAGCATGAACCACAAATTTCACTTTTTCTGTGGGTTAGGGATAGGGTTAGGGTTAGGGTTAGGGTTTGGGTTAGGTAAATGGTTCAAGTACGGAAAAAGTGAAATTTGTGAATGTCGCAAATACACACTCTCATAGTAGCGAGCGACAGACTTGCACGAGCGACAGATTTGCACGCGACAGGCCTATCAAGGCTACTGCCAGAAGCGGGAGTCGCAAGCCTAAATCTACTGAAAACTCTACAAGATCGCGCAGAAAGTCTTGGCTACAGTCTGGCAAGTGTACATGAACACTTGAGAACAAAGAAGGAACAGGTTGTTCCGCAAACAGAAAAAAGCAGTAATGTGTGTGTGTGCGTGCGTGCACGTCTGTGTGTCTATGCGTGTGTGTGTGTGTGTGTGTGTGTGTGCGCGCGATTGGGGTAGAATTTCTCTCATGTTATCATCTTGACCCTTTACAATTTGAAACTGGGGGTGAAAATACCCCTTGAAACTGTCAACAGGGGGTGAACGTACCCCTTAACCCCTTGACTGCCAGAGAAGATTAAAGAAAAAATCATTGGGCAAATCATGCCATGAAAAAGACAACTGATAGAGAGCCAATCTGAGAAAATGGTCTGGGGATATAACTCTCTTGATTATGTTAGAGCAAAAGCCAGCATATCAGGGCTATTCCTCTTCATCAGTCATCAGGTGAGTATGTAAAATGTTGGTGGCAGTCTAGGGGTTAAAAGGGGAGAAAATCAGAAACCCTGGTACTATCGCATTATAGTATTGGCTCCAACTTTTTAACTACAGTAATCATGATAGCGATGATGATAGTGATGAAAGAGTTGATAGTGTGTTAATTAATAATCAATGGTTGACATTACGTGCATAACTGTTTTATGTTGCACATACACACACAGGTGTGCGCGCGCACACACACATACACACACGCACGCACACACACACACACACACACACACACACACACACACACACACACGCTCACACACACACACACAGAGAATGAATGGTCAGTACACCAAACTCCAAGTCATACAGAAACCCAGACACTTATGTATCAGACTAAAACTCTAAACTATACCGAAGAAAAATGTCCATCTTAGATCATCACACAGACAAATGTATGAGAGAAGTGAAGGGGGGGGAAAAAAAAAAAAAAAAAAAAAAAACAGAAAAAAAAGAAAAAAAAAGGAAAGAAAAAAGAAAATAAAACAAAAAAGAGAGACAAAAATAAATAAATGAAAAGGCGGGGACAGTGGGTCCAAAAAACAAAACAAAACTACAGTAATCATCCTCTCCCAGGTCTTTTCGACAAATTGTAATTCTTTTCTTAAAATGGCAAAGAGAACTTACACTCCATCGAAAGTGGTCAAATGGATTCCGTTCAACGATGAGCACACTCCCTCCATGTCGTTGTCTGAGACCTCCACCTGACCACACAAAACGATGAAATAAAACACAAAAACAGAATAAAAGACCCGATAATTAACCAGTTAATCAAACAAAACAAATTAAAAGCAAATCAGAAAAAAAGCAGTCAAGCCAATAGAACGTACACAGCCATGATTGTTTGCACAGGCATGCACACAGATATGAGGATATACAAACACACACACACACACGCAAGCACCAAGATATGAGGATATACAAACACACACACACACATGCATGCACACAAACACACACACACATGCACGCACACAAACACACACACATAGCCCTCCATAAACACCTTCACCAAACCACCCTGCGTCAGTCACCTCCTCCTCCCCCCCATGTCCCAACCACACATTAAACTAGGGAATTAGAGGCCATAGATCAAAGTAGTGGTAAATGAAAGGCAGGAGCCGCTACGGTAGCCGGATTGGTCTTGCCTAGATACTGCGAAAGGTCTGTGGCCATGCGGGGCCCGGATGTCTCCGGCTAGACCAGGGCATTAAACGGTCGTGTATGACTTTATGTCTTTCCCTCTACCCCACATCTCCCCGTGCACCCCCCCCCCCCCCCCCCCCCCTTTTTTTTCTTTTCTTTAAATCTCATAAACATCCATCTGCACAGCAAATGGTGTATCTCAAAATACTTAAATTATCCCTAACTGTTTTGGGATCTATCTTCTCCCCATAATATCTCATCAGTTCACTTTCTACAGTATCCTTGCTGAACTTATTTTCTTTCTTTTTCGTACTACCCCCTAAAGTGCAGCAGAATCTTCAACGTGATGAAGTTGGCTGCCTATGGCAAGGAAGAATACATACACTTTCTCTCCCTTCCATGCCCCCTCTCTCTCATCCTCCTGTTCTTACTCTCTCCCACTCCCTTTCTTTCTCTCCCTCGCTCTCCCTCTCTTTCTCTATCCCTCTCAAACACTCACCCTCAACGACTTATCGCCCACGGTGTAAAAATCGGAATCTCCCAAACTGACAGTCAGCGTCACGGTGCTGTTGGTCGTCCCGTCCAACCAGCCGTCCTGATTGGCTGTGAGCATCACGGCGTTGATCCCAGCCCAGTTCTCATTGGTCAGCTCCACGGAGCAGTCTTTCGATTGGCTGCCGTCGGGGAAGAGCAGCTGGGGCAGTCGGGTGGCTCCGCATTTCAAGGAGGGCTGGACAAAGACGTTCAATTTAAAGATCCCCCCCACGTCACGTGTCACATTCCCTCTTATGCTAGGAAGATTTCTTAATTAAGATTTCTTACCAACCATAAAAGGGAAAACATGTGAAACCCGTAATTTTGACATGTGACGTGGTGGGTCTTTAATTAAATTAATATAATTAAATTCAAATTAGTTCTATTCAGGTGTCCCTTAACTCATTCGCATCGTAATGATTTTGAATTATTAAAAAAAATCACAAATCACTCCAGCCATGCACACAAACAAAACATACATAAACAAAAGGAGAAATGAAAGAAGATTACGGGTTTTTACTTCAGGTTTAGACATAGGGAAGTGGTAGATCAGACTTTTTTTTATATATAGACTTTATATAGAAAAACTCTCTACACCGATTGGTTTCCCTACAACAAACCACTACAAAAGCAAAGTCAGAGGCAAAATTGTGGTCTAAGGGAGCGAAGCGAGCTTAGAAGTGACCAAGGTATGGTGTGCACACAGATTTACTTCCATTGAAGCAAATGCATCAAATTGCCCTCTATCTATTAATTCCGAACATATATGGACTTGAATGAGTTCACTCTCTGACCTGGTCTTGCACATAGGCGACCACCGTGACGGCACAATCGGGAGTTTGACCCCCAGCCATGCACAGAACCTGGGGCGGGGCGGTGCTGCTGAACATGATGAAAGCCCCGGGGCCCCCTTCCACCAGGTTAACGGGCCCAGGGGTCGAGAGCTGCAACAAATGTTCACATTTCACATAATTTATCTCATTCTTGTGCAGATCAAGATTAGTGGCATTTTTTTCAAACAAAAGATACTTTGCAGTGAGATAAAAGAGAGAGAGAGAGAGAGAGCAAACACACAGAGAGAGAGAGAGAGAGAGAGAGAGAGAGAGAGAGAGAGAGAGAGAGAGAGAGAGAGAGAGAGAGAGAGAGAGAGAGAGGATGAGAGAGAGAGAGAGAGAGAGAGAGAGAGAGAGAGAGAGAGAGAGAGAGAGAGAGAGAGAGAGAGAGAGAGAGAGAGAGAGAGAGAGAGAGAGAGAGACAAGAGAGAGATGAGAGAGAGAGAGAGAGAGAGAGAGAGAGAGAGAGAGAGAGAGAGAGAGAGAGAGAGAGAGAGAGAGAGAGAGGCAAGTAGGAGAGAGGAGAGAGAGAGAGAGAGAGAGAGAGAGAGAGAGAGAGAGAGAGAGAGAGAGAGAGAGAGTAGAGAGAGAGAGAGAGAGAGAGAGAGAGAGAGAGAGAGAGAGAGAGAGAGAGAGAGAGAGAGAGAGAGAGAGAGAGAGAGAGAGAGAGAGAGGAGAGAGAGAGAGAGAGAGAGAGAGAGAGAGAGAGAGAGAGAGAGAGAGAGAGAGAGAGAGAGAGAGAGAGAGAGAGAGAGAGAGAGAAGTAGGATGAGAGAGAGAGAGAGAGAGAGAGAGAGAGAGAGAGAGAGAGAGAGAGAGAGAGAGAGAGAGAGAGAGAGAGAGAGAGAGAGAGAGAGAGAGAGAGAGAGGCAAGTAGGATGAGGAGAGAGAGAGAGAGAGAGAGAGAGAGAGAGAGAGAGAGGCAAGTAGGATGAGGAGAGAGAGAGAGAGAGAAGTAGAGAGAGAGAGAGAGAGAGAGAGAGAGAGAGAGAGAGAGAGAGAGAGAGAGGAAGAGGAGAGAGAGAGAGAGAGAGAGAGAGAGAGAGAGAGAGAGAGAGAGTAGGAGAGGAGAGAGAGAGAGAGAGAGAGAGAGAGAGAGAGAGAGAGAGAGAGAGAGAGAGAGAGAGAGAGGCAAGTAGGATGAGGAGAGAGAGAGAGAGAGAGAGAGAGAGAGAGAGAGAGAGAGAGAGTAGGATGAGGAGGAGAGAGAGAGAGAGAGAGAGAGAGAAGTAGGAGAGAGGGGAGAGGGTACAGAAACAGGAGAGAGAACAGAGAGATGACAAAGCTCCTCTGCTCGTAGAATGCTCAGCAGCAAACCATTATATTTATAAGTAAACTCCTTCACCGACAACGTCACATTTCTTGCACACTTCTTCCTAAGGACACCTACGGGATGGGACGTGACCTCCAGAGTTACTGTTCTTTGCGTTTCCCTACAGTTTGTTCAGAGTTACTGTTAATGTTCTTTGCGTTTCCCTACAGTTTCTCCAGAGTTACTGTTCTTTGCGTTTCCCTACAGTTTCTCCAGAGTTACTGTTCTTTGCGTTTCCCTAGTTTCTCCAGAGTTATCGTTCTTTGCGTTTCCCTACAGTTTCTCCAGAGTTACTGTTCTTTGCGTTTCCCTACAGTTTCTCCAGAGTTACTGTTCTTTGCGTTTCCCTAGTTTCTCCAGAGTTACTGTTCTTTGCGTTTCCCTAGTTTCTCCAGAGTTATCGTTCTTTGCGTTTCCCTACAGTTTCTCCGGAGTCTATTGTTTTTCGAAGTAGCACAGGCACCAACGGAGCAAGAGGACATTAGGGAGATGCAAAGGGAAGTAATATGTGACCCAGCACCACGAAAAGGGACATTAAGTGTCAAAACGACCATTCTAAAGAAAATGGTACAGGTATTCAGACAATTCTCTTTCAAATGATATAAGAACCATTCTTGTAACGTTTTCCGTTTTAGAGTTATGAGCATTTAAAGTTGTGACTGTCGGCCATTTTGAGAAATCAGTCTAAAGTCTAGCCTTCCTGAAGAAAATGCATCAACCTACTAATTTTAACGCCTTTTTGGTAGTATTTAGAAACCATAACAAAGATTGTCCTTTATCAATTTGAAAGATGAGATGCTAAACAGTATAAACATACCCATTTCTGAAATTAGATTTGTTTTAAATGAGATTTTTGACTTTGCAAGCTTGTGGAAAAACTAGCCCAGTGACTTAAGTGTCCCTTTCGTGGTGCTGAGTCACATACTAGGCTTGTGACAGCATGTCATCTGATCCCATATTGTTACATGCGTATGTTTATACTTCTTCTTCTTCTTTAACGTTCCCAGGCCATATGGCCATAATGGGTAAGGTACATATGTGTCCGGTTTTCAGTTTTCACTGGTCTCCCTGCTGCGTACAGCCGACACATTCCGATTTCGGAGGAGCTCAAAGGAGAAAAATTATTTGGAAGAATTTTTTTTTTTAAAGGCAGGAGAATGGGCCAATAAGTCAGAAAGATAGTAGATGACAGAAAGCAAAGGGAAAAGGCGGAGTCAACGAGAGTGGCAGATTAGAGGACAGAACTTCCAGAAGGTGGGGGAACTATTTCTACGAAAGACCCCCTGGGGAGGTGTTTACACTAAAATGTACTACACTCTAGTATTAAAAGCAGCTCTGACCTGTATCTCTGGGCGATAGCTGTTGCTGGTTCTCTCCTCTCCCACAGCCGAGCCACAGTCCGGTTCGTAGCATGCGGCCACCGCGCAGCGGTACTGAAAATGACCGCAGTGAACATGGAGTCCCCATTACCAACAACAACCACCATCATTCATCAACACTGGTCAAGTTACCAACTAACATAAAACAAGCACCAAAAAACAAAACAATTCGAACTATAAGGCTATTATAAGGCGCACCCCAAAATTTTACACAAAGATTTTGTTACTATATTTTCTCACTATATTATAAGTCATATGCGATAAAAAAAATATGTATCACTTATTGTGGCGGTACCATAGCCGATGAGGTTTATCCGAGGCGTGGTTACCGCTACACATATCTGTATTAATAAAAAATCGGGACTTTACTGGTTTCTTACTGCCTCCGGGCATTGCCTCCAGTATTGTTCCCACCATATTTGTATTTACAAATGTCCCATATGTGTCTGATTCAGACCAAGAGGACGTAAAACACCATTTTCGCCTAGTCATATGTCATGGTGCATGGGAAAAACCTACATAAGTCGCTCAGAATGTTTTGAGCAAAAGCCAAAAATCGTCAACAACCCCCAAAATATCAATTTTCTATTTAGGGCATATTTATGTCTATTTTTATGTGTTCTACCAGTATCCACAACATGAAAGACAATTCTGAATGATTTATTTGTTTATTTGATCATTTTCTAAATCAAGTCAATAAAAAGAAAGAGGCAAAATTGTATCTTCTATGCCCAATTTTTGCAAATGTTCTATTTCGATTGCCAAACTTCAAATAATTATAAAATAAAAACTAGACAAGATAACTCAATTCGGTTTTCTGTGTATTAACAAGGAATCTTTGCTCCACCATGAAAAATCAAAATCTCAGTTTATGCCAAAATCCATTATGTCTGTTTTTCCACATACACTGTCACATATTATGAGGCGCAGGGGTCTCAGTCTGGGAAACAAATATCGCCTTATAGTCAGAAAAATACGGCACCAAAAAACCCCACCATTTTCAAAAATTTATTCGATGACTGAGAATATTATACAAATTTGATATACGAATATGATGAATGATTATAAAAAAAGCTGAGTGCACGATCAACCTTGAAGATAGTACAATACAATCAAGGATTTGACGTATTGAAAGTCTAACAGCTGTGTTTAGTCCCTACATCCTAACCTAACCAAACCTAACCTAACACTGGAAGGTAACACCCTGATATAGGATTGAAACCAAAATCCTCATTACAGACAAACCTCTATTTTAAGACTTTCAAAATGTCCGGAAAAATCGGTCGTAAATTGGAGGGGTCGTATGACGGAGGTTTTCACTGGCAGCCGTAGAAAGAAAAAGTTCAGCACAGTTCATACTCTCTTCTTCATGCACACATACAATGACATATTAAAACTGGATTTGGGTCTTTCCAACTCCATAGGATTGTGCAATCGATGTATTACAGTTTCACTTTGCTGACCTCTTTTAATCACCTCCACTCTCGTCCAAAGTCAGTGGTTTTCTTTTTCAAAGTCAGTGGTTTTCGTGCTTTTCCTACGCTCTCCGCCATCTTTTCTACAACAAGGGAAGCGACTCCGCTTTCAGGCCCTTGACCGTGGTTGTTTCCCTTTGCTCGAAGTCTATGCAGACGACAGCAACGGTCGTAAAAACCAACAAAATGGCGGTCGTAAGTCGCGTTTTAGAGGAAGTCGTTTAAGAGAGGTCGTTTACATAGTAAAATGCATCTGTGCCAACAAATCCGGTCTCAAATGAGAGGTGGTCGCTTAACAGAGGGTCGTAAAATAGAGGTTTGTCTGTATCAACATCTTCTTCCTCAAAATTTTCTATTAAAAAAAAAAAATTTTTTTTTCCTGATCATCATAGCCCTGGCTGACATTGTGACAATAATTTAAGGTCAGAAATGTTGAACAGAAAAAAAGAAACATAGAACACCAATCGGCAATGCATAACGAAGCAGATGATTTTCAAATGGGCAAGATTTTGTAGATTATAGACTCATCTCAACAAGACTTCTGAATCAATATGTGGGTAAATGTAGATCTAGCTTCGAAACTGATTTCTGGCAAAACTTATGTTCTCTTCAATCAAAGATTTATTGATTACTTGATGACACGTCCAATTCTTCCCACATTAACCCTTTCACCGCCAATGTCGCATTTATACACCACTATGGTTTAGCACCCATGTCACTAAAAGGTATCAAATCAGGGTCTGTTATCTGAGGACCCTATTTTCTTAATTTTGGGAGGTAAGGGCAGGCCTAATGTTATACATGTCACAGAGGAATTTTCAATATTGCAGATAATTTGTTTCTCCACCCAGTTAACTATAATGGGTTTTCTTTTTGCTGAAAAATGGCTGGTGGTGAAAGGGTTAAGGCAAAGAATCTATGCAATCCAAATGCAGCCAACAAACTCAAGATCTTTCCATGATAAGACAAGGAACTGATCAAATAAAAACTCAACAAATCCTAGGTTTTTACCATGCGAAGCAGAGTCAATGAATTTAAAACACATCAACAAACACATCAACAAACCCTCACCGTCTGCTCTGCGTTGAAGCTGCTGGCAGTGACGGGGTATGACGCTGTGGTTTCCGAGTCTGACAGCAGTGCCGACGACACGTTGACGTCATCCACGTACCATGTGACCTGGTACTGAACTCCGAACGCCAGGTCGTTTTGAATGACGCACTGCAGCTCCATTTGATCCACAGATTCGAAATTCAGGCTGAGTTTTGGGGACTCAATTCCTTGCGGGACCAGTCCTTCGTCTGTAACAAAGAAATGGAAAGATGTTGTATGGAAATGGAAAGATTTTGTATGGAAATTGAAAGATGATGTATGGAAATGGAAAGATTTTGTATGGAAATGGAAAGATATTGTATGGAAATGGAAAGATTTTGTATGGAAATGGAAAGATTTTGTATGGAAATGAAAAGATATTGTATGGAAATGGAAAGATTTTGTATGGAAATGAAAATATATTGTATGGAAATGGAAAGATTTTGCATAGAAATAGAACGATTTTGTATGGAAATGGAAAGATTTTGTATGGAAATGAAAAGATTTTGTATAGAAATGGAAAGATTTTGTATGGAACTGAAAAGATTTTGTGCATTTTGTATGAAATGGAAATGTTTTGTATAGAAATGGAAAGGTTTTGTATGGAAATGGAAATATTTTGTATGGAAATGGAAATATTTTGTATGGAAATGGAAAGATTTTGTATGGAAATGGAAATATTTTGTATGGAAATGGAAAGATTTTGTATGGACATGAAAATGGATTTTTGTGTATGGAAATGAAAATGTTTTGTATAGAAATGGAAAGGTTTTGTATGGAAATGGAAATATTGTATGGAAATGGAAATATTTTGTATGAACATGAAAAGATTTTGTATGGAAATGGAAAGATTTTGTATGGAAATGAAAAGATTTTGCGCATAAATGCAAATATGTACAAATAGTTCCCCCACCTTCTGGAAGTTCTATGGCCCAGGAATGCAGAAGAGTAAGAAGAAACACACACATAGACAGACAGGACAGGCTAAAAAAAGATCTGTTAGCTTATTCCTTTATCGTCAATAAAGATCATTTTGACTTAACTTGACACACAGAGAATACCTAAAAAAACACACAAAGCATAGAATACATTAAAAAAAAAACGCATTTTACCAGCATCACATCCAATGAGCTCCAGGCGGAAGCAGGGCCGTGTGGTAAAGTTGCCCACTTGGATTCGAACCCTGCGCACGGTCAGTTCCTCTCCCAGGTCCAGTTGATACACACCATCCGTGTAGTTGGCTGAGAACTCCTGTGCAAAAGACAAATCCTTCATCATCATCATAATCATTAACATCATCACCACTAGGATTCGAACCCTGCACAAGGTCATTTCTTCTCCCAGCTGGTACACATCGTCCGTGTAGTTGGCTGTGAACTCCTGTGTAAATATAATAACCACTCCATTATCATCATAAACATTATCACCACTATCACTACTAGGATCAGGAATGGGATTGAAGGATCGTGAAAAAAGCTGAAAGGGGGTGTCTGGGGGGAGGGGGGGAGGGGGGGGGCGCAAAGCTTCCTGAAGCTGAAGCTTTGCTTGTAATCTAAGCCTTAAAAAAAAAGCATTAGAAATAGAACGGATATATTTAGTAAATTTTGCATTCGCTCATAAGAAGTATTTTTCACTCAGTTGGTTTCATTTTGATCTAAAAAATGACCTCTGTTTAATGAGGTTTAACCCTTTCACCGCCAATGTCGCATTTTAGCACCACAATGGTTTAACTTTCATGTCACTAAAAGGCATCAAATCAGAGCCTGTTATCTGAAGATACCCTATTTTCTTAATTTTGGGAGGTAAGGATAGGCCTAATGTTATACGTGTCACAGAGAAATTCGCAATATTACAGATATTTTATTTTCTCTACCCAGCTAAGTGTAATGGTATTGTTTGGCTAAAAAAAATGGCTGGCGGCGAAAGGGTTAATGAGGCGAACGCGTTACCTCTGTGCCACTCTACAGTGATGAGCTTCTGAGCTTGGAAAAGTACTGGTAATACCATACAAACTTTCACATTACAATACAATGCAGTATTATCCCTTTACCTCCATTCCACCCACACCCTGGTAAGCCGCAATCTCCCCGGGGGGAGAGTCTGCCCCCTCCAGGAGAAGGGAGAAGGTGTCCAGAGTCGGGGAGAGCTCTCCCTCTGCCAGCACCCCGTCCTGAATTACCGGCGTCTGCAGGACCACGGCCGTCAGCTTGTGCGGGCGGGAGAACCGAACCTCCAGCCATTGGCCGCGTTGTGAGACCGCCGGGCACCAGGCACCGGTCAGCTGGTCTGTGAGAGACCAAAGAAAAGAAATACAGTCGGTGAGAGAGAGAGAGAGAGAGAGAGAGAGAGAGAGAGAGAGAGAGAGAGAGAGAGAGAGAGAGAGAGAGAGAGAGAGAGAGAGAGAGAGAGAGAGAGAGAGAGAGAGAGCGAGTGAGAGAGAGAGAGAGAGAGAGAGAGAGAGAGAGAGAGAGAGAGAGAGAGAGAGAGAGAGAGAGAGAGAGAGAGAGAGAGAGAGAGAGAGAGAGAGAGTGTGTGTGTGTGTGACTTACTCTAACTTCTAAGTGTGTGTATGTGTGTGTGTGTGTGTGTGTGTGTGTGTGTGTGAGAGAGAGAGAGAGAGAGAGAGAGAGAGAGAGAGAGAGAGAGAGAGAGAGAGAGAGAGAGAGAGAGAGAGAGAGAGAGCGAGTGAGAGAGAGAGAGAGAGAGAGAGAGAGAGAGAGAGAGAGAGAGAGGAGAGAGAGAGAGAGAGAGAGAGAGAGAGAGAGAGAGAGAGAGTGTGTGTGTGTGTGTGACTTACTCTAACTTCTAAGTGTGTGTATGTGTGTGTGTGTGTGTGTGTGTGTGTGTGTGTGTGAGAGAGAGATAGAGAGAGAGAGAGAGAGAGAGAGAGAGAGAGAGAGAGAGAGAGAGAGAGAGAGAGAGAGAGAGAGAGAGAGAGAGAGAGATTTTATTTGATCAAAGAAACCACAAACACCACTAACTGTGTAAAATAAAAGTAAAAGATTGTGCTGGTTTACTTTTTGTCCCAATGGGGGACACAGAGAGAGAGAGAGAGAGAGAGAGAGAGAGAGAGAGAGAGAGAGAGAGAGAGAGAGAGAGAGAGAGAGAGAGAGAGAGAAGAGAGAGAGAAACTTCTAGAAGAGAAAGGAAGAAAGGGTAAACTATAGAAAGATTCAATGGTCCCTGTGGATTTAAAAAAACTACTACAATTTATGCAGAATAACAATCAACAAACGAAAATTATCACAGCATGAGCCAAATCCAACAACAACGCAAAATAAGCGATATAAAAATACAAGCGCGGATTCGCAATCGTTTGTGGCATGCGACAATTGAAAATGAAACATTTTAAAGAGCAGCCTTGATTTGAAGTGTGGTCTATTTTTACCACTGCAATCATTATATACACTGAGTCGCTTCCCCTGGCTTTTCAATAATTTTAATCTGTAAACCAGAATGTTATCTCTGCACCATTTCGTAACTTTTTATATCTTTTGGAAAACATTTAAAACTATTTATCCTACTTATACTCATCGAAAGAAGCACCGCATACTCGTTGTGTCTGTTGCAGTGTCTGTATTACGTATGTTTATTATTTTGTACGCTTTAAAATGACGATTCATGTGCTCTGTTCAGTATATAATTCTTTCCATATGTAAGGACTGTAGATATGTAGATATGACAACTGAAATGCTACTTTATGTCCAAGTATTTTTTTTTCCTTTAAAATATGTGCGACAATTTTGGACCGACAGACACCGACCGACAAAGTGAGTTATAGCTTTGTTTTGTGCCACAAACAAAAATATATATATATAAAAAATAAAAAACAACAACAAAACTTTAAAGTTTGTGCTTACAAGGAAAACACTTCAAAAATGCAATCCGCACAGTTTTAAATCACAGCAGGATGTGGCTCTACAGCGGCGACAAAGGAAAGTACTTCTGGGTATGTGAGACATGACTAAGGGAAAAGAAAGAAACTATCATCTGGTTGCAAGATCGAGCACAGTTTGTTATCATGTCAATACACAAAAACCTTGTCCCAAAAAGCTGCAGGTAGATCCATCTCAATCTCTCTTAATAATGTAACCCAGCACCACGAAAGGGACATTAAGTCGCTGAGCTAGTTTCTCACAACAGGCTTGGAAAGTCCAAAATCTCATTTTTGGGGGTCAATTTTGAGTTACGGGTATTTTCGTGTTCTCTTAGAACATCTTATCTGTCATACTTATAAAGGATAATCTTTACTATGGTCTTTAGTTTAAATGGTCTGATAAATAAGTGTTTTAAAACGAGTAGTTCAATTCATTTTCTTCAGCTAGGCTAGACTTTAGACTGTTTTCTCAAAATGGCTGATGCTCACCCTAACTTTAAATGCTCATAACTCTGGAACGGAAAAAGATACAAGAATGGTTCTTGTATCATTAGAAAGAGAATTGTCTGAAGTTTTCAAATGTATAATAATCTCAGAATGGTCAGTTTGACACTTGATGTTCCTTTCATGGTGCTGGGTCACATTTATGCATTATCATGCACAAACACACGTGCAGACAAACACAGACTGTATGTTCATAGAGACGATTGCAAACACTGAAACAGCACATACACACACAAGCCATACTTTTGACATAATTGTGTGTGAGCACAAGCACATATTTATGCACATTAAGCAAACACATTCACGCATACACACACATACATATATACGCACACACATAAAAACTAATACAGATTTCATGTACAGTCACAGCAAGTCAACAGTCATGACATAAAGTTATAGACTTTAATACTATAGATAGTGACTGACCAGCACTGTGAAAACAAAACCAGACACGCACACACACAGTGGCACACACAGGGACACACACACAGTGGCACACACACTGACACACACATTGACACACACACACAGATGTACAGTCACAGCAAGGGAAAGCACCCACTCAACAGTCATGACATAAAGTTATAGACTTTAATACTATAGATAGTGACTCGACCAGCACAGTGAAAACAAAATCAGACACGCACACACAATATCATCAGTGACACACATCACACAGTGACACACACACACAGATGTACAGTCACAGCAAGTCAACAGTCATGACATAAAGTTATAGACTTTAATACTATAGATAGTGACTGACCAGCACAGTGAAAACAAAATCAGACACGCACACACACACAAACACAGTGACACACACACAGATGTACAGTCACAGCAAGTCAACAGTCATGACATAAAGTTACAGGTTTTATTACTACAGACAGTGACTGACCAGCACTGTGATTACAAAATCACACAAACAGTCACACACATGCGACACAGTCATATTCTCTCATAACAACATACTGCATATTTTTCGGACTATAAGACACACCTTATTAAGGCACACCCCGCAAACTTCACACAAAACTCAGATTTTGTTATTATATTTTCTCACTATATTATAAGGCGTACCCTGTAAATTTCACACAAAACTCAGATTTCGTTATATTTTCTTAATATATTATAAAGCGCACCCCACAAACTTCATACAAAACTCAGTTTTCGCTAGATTCTATTATATCAAGTTCAAGTTCAAGTATACTTTAATATCTCCAAAAGAGAAATTCAGGTTAGGTGCAACAACATGACAGAGATACAACATAACTGAAAGAACATTAATCAAAAGTGTGAAATAAAATTATACCAACCAAATAAATATCATTAAGATTCATTACATGAACTTATAAATGTGCACATTTAAAACAGAGAGAGAGAGAGAGAGAGAGAGAGAGAGAGAGAGAGAGAGAGAGAGAGAGAGAGAGAGAGAGAGAGAGAGAGAGAGAGAGAGAGAGAGTCTCAGAGAGAGAGAGAGAGAGAGAGAGAGAGAGAGAGAGAGAGAGAGAGAGAGAGAGGATCGATAACCATTTAAACTAAGTTATACTTATAGCAGTCAATCAAAGAACAAAATTTGGAATACATCTCATCATCAACAATTAACACACATGATAATAGTATCTCCACACATTGCAATTACTGCAGTCAGATGGCTGTTAATATTCAAAATATTTTCAGCTTACTACAGTGGAATCCGTTTAAATGGCCATCGGATAATCGGCCAAAGCCACTTAATCGGCCAATTTTCTCTGGAACGGAATTTTTTTTTTCTCTTCTTAAGCATGTGTTATTTTGTTCGTTTTTACGGCCAAAGCTGAAATCTTCAATTTCACTTTATTGGCCACTTTTTCTCTCTAATGTTTCCTCTTTACCCCTTTTTGAGAGGGTGAACAACAGAGGCAGACAAACTGACAACACGCTTTTGACGTTTACATGGTTGAGTGTGAAGTTGGAAGGTGAGCTGTTGTCAATTGAATGACCCTGCATGGCGTTAAAATCACTCAAGAAAACAAAATCATTGTCTTTTACTCATGCTTCTGTCAAGTTGTAGGATTAATAAACACACACACATCACAAAAAGGGAAAGAATTTGAATTTGAACTGCAACATTTAATTTTGACGTCATTGCTTTTGACTTGCATAATTGCGTCATACAGTATCTTGATGTTCGTTTTATCGTCCGATTCGCTTTATCGGCCATATTTTTCCTGGTCCCAAAAGTGGCCGATTAAGTGGATTCCACTGCATATTATCAATCATATAATATAAGGCACAGGGGAAAGGTATCGCCTTATAGTCAGTAAAATACGGTAGTCGTATTAAGTAACAGACTGACCTGTACAGCAGTCATAACGGACAAAGTCCAGCTGCAGACCCTCGGCAGTGGACGACGCCCTCAGCTGACCAGTGGTGACGGAGCCATCTTCAAGCCCTAAGGTACTGTTGCAAGCTGGAGCCGAAACAAAAACAACCAATAACACGTTTAAAACACATAGGGGAAAGAAGTAGGCAAAGACGCAGATTAACACACACATGTATAACACACACACACACACACACACACATTTGAATGTTCTGCAGAGGTTCTCATAACAGAGGTTTCTTATAGAGAGAGAGAGAGAGAGAGAGAGAGAGAGAGAGAGAGAGAGAGAGAGAGAGAGAGAGAGAGAGAGAGAGAGAGAGAGAGAGAGATTTGGGCACACACACACGCACACGTCACGATGTGCGTACGTATGCACCCCCCACACCCACACCCACATAAAGATACGCCCCCCCTCCTCCATTTCTCGGTTGTTTCCATTTTTCCGTTCTTGCTTTTCTTACTGCAGATTGAGTACTTCATCCTCTATCGTTTGCTATATTTAACACTAATTTTCATCCATTTACATAATGAAACACATGCATTCAATAATAGTAGAAGATAAAGGCAAGACGGAAAAACGCAATGAACCAGGACTGTGACAAATGCTCCGCGGCTGCTGTGTGTACTGCACTACATAGGGGGGGGGGGGGGGGGGGGGGGGGGGGGGGGGGGGGGGGGGGGGGGGGGGTGGGGGGGGGGGGGGGGGGGGGGGGGGGGGGGGGGGGGGGGGGGGGGGGGGGGGGGGGGTCCTATTAGATAATGGTCTTTATCATGACTGCAATTAATTATTCAACAAAGATAATTAGCTGAAAAGGTTAATAAAATACAGCTTAATGTTTCATAAGAAAGGCAAGTTTGAAAATTCGGGGATAGCTGAGAAATGTTGGGGTGGGGTGGGGTGTGTGTGTGTGTGTGTGGCATATCTTGACCTTTACCGAAAGAAACAAAGAAGACGGAAAGTAAGAGAGAAAGACAGACACACAGACAGGAAAAACAGAAAGTAAGAAAGACAGAAAGAAAGACAGACAGAAAGAAAGGAAGAAAGACAGACAGACAGAAATAAATAAATAAGGAAAGACAGACAGAAAGACAGCATCGCTGAGCTACTCCGAAATCGGAATGTGTTGGTTGTACACATACATAAAAACGCATCAAAACAGCATGTAACTACATAAAAACGCATCAAAATAGCATGTAACTGAATAGTTTTTTTATATATAGCCTTGGGGTTCGGACC
Source organism: Phymorhynchus buccinoides (assembly GCA_017654935.2). Taxonomy (NCBI): domain Eukaryota; kingdom Metazoa; phylum Mollusca; class Gastropoda; order Neogastropoda; family Raphitomidae; genus Phymorhynchus; species Phymorhynchus buccinoides. Next base: position 39,694,582 of record CM065704.1, read on the forward strand.
CGTGATTTGAGCGCGCGATCATGCGCACACAAAAATTCATGACAACTGTGTTATAGACCATTCATCAAGAAATGTTGTGAAAAAAACTGCATTGAAATACATGCAAAACTTCGCGAGATATTAGCGATTATGTGTTTCGGGGTTTGAACCCCGTAACTGGCGCGACCTTGACCTTAATGTAAAACTAAATACATTAGTGGATAGCTTGCATCTTGGCAAACTAGTATACCAAATTTGATGATGATACACTGAATAGTTTTTGAGAAAAACGGACGAATAGCCGGACGGACGGAGGCACACCGGACGGACGGACACCGGACGGACACCGGACGGACGGACACCGGACGGACCAGACAAAAACAATAGCTCGGGGATTAAATCCAGGAATGTATTATAATCCACCTACAATGCCAGTGGGCTGCAGCAGCACAGCACGGCTCCAGCCGGGAAAGAGCGGCGGTCGAAGCAAGAGGCCAAAGCCTTTTATGTTATTTTTACATTTCTATGGTCTACACACACACACTCCTCTGAAGCCCCTGTCGTATGCAAAAAAGTAGCATCGTGTAATCGTTCATATTTCATGACATTACGGAAAAAAGTGAAATTAAAAAAAATTCGCTCAATGTCGCAAATGCTAAGTCTCATAGTAATAGTAGCGAGCGAAGTATTTACACGATGCTACTTTTTTGCATGCGACGACCCCCACCCCCCCTATTCGTATTTCTACGCCACTGCAACTTTTAATTTAACAGTGCAGGCAGCGGTGCCATAGCCGATGAGGTTTAACCGAGGCGTGGTTACCGCTACACCTATCTGCATTAATAAAAATCGGGACTTTACTGGTTTCGTACTGCCTCCGGGCATTGCCTCCAGTATTGTTCCCACCATGTGACCATATTATATTAATATTTGTATTTACAAATGTACCATATGTGTCTGATTCACCCATCTTCGTCGTAACAGTGCAGGCCTTACAATCTCAATAGATGGTATTTATCGCACATTAGTAAGCAAAAGTATACCCCCAACAAATCAGACAAACATCCATTCGTTTCGCTGTCGCTGTACCTATTTCTCTACAGCTCCATCCTTCCCGCGGCGACAGTGGCAACAAACAAGGGAAATCACTCTTCCCTTGCCTACCAGGCACCCTGACGGATGAGTTTTTGCAAGAAACATGTCGAGATCACCAGGAAAACACCCTTTACAGAGATTGCAATTCTCACTTTGCTCTGGTTTCCCAGAAATCAAGCCTTCAAATGGGCGATTCCTCCTTGGCGGAGGTGCTGGAAGTCAAATTATTTCACCCAAAGAGAAGGTAGGGGAAGACGGGGTAAAAAGCGCATTGGCGGGTAAGAAGCCCACCCCAATTATCTCATGAAATGAGCAAATTTCAGTCTCATTTTGCCCATGAGACGAGCGTTAATGTCTAGCATTCGTCTCATGGCAAATTTTGACTGAAATTTTCTTTATTTCATGAGATAATTGGGGCGGGCTTCTTACCCGCCCATGCGCTTTTTACCCCGTCTTCCCCTATGTGTTGTCTCTTTTCTAATGGCCGCCAAATCGTTTGCACTAAATTTTTGCCATACAAGCCTTTTTTATTTTTTATTATTTTAATTTTATACTGTTTTGCTCACAATAAAGGAAATAGCTCCATTTGTTTTAATTTTTTACTGCACTACAAAAAAAGAAAACGTTTCAACCACAATGAATGACCTCCACCCACCCCACTGATTCAGAATGGCTACTCTCTCCGGCATCTCCACCAAGGAGGAATCGCCGTTTTGACGGTTTAATTTCTAGGAAACCAGAGTAGTAGTAGTAGTAGTAGTAATTAGGGCTATAAGCGGCCTCGCGGCCCTTTTACGCCCTTTCTCGTTTGTGACTTTGATTTGTTAGAAGGTGGCTTGCTTTCTACAGCTAATCTTTAAAATTTAACATGGAATGGACTTTTTTTCTTTTTTTCTTTTTATTCATCAAAAGTATTTTTTTAAAAATTGACATCATTGTGTCTTTGTCCAGAAGATTTTTGAGCAAAGTGAGTGTTCTGATCCTTGAAAAGGCTGTCTTTCTGGTTATCTCTACGTGTTTCTTGCAATAGCTCATACGGCGTCAGGGTGCACCTTTAAGGGCTTGCTACACTACATAAGATTCGGATCTGAATGCGATGCGATTGTGACGATGTGAGTCATGAATCACGTGAGTCACGAAAGTGAAAAAGTTATTTTTAGACGGAAGTATTTCACGACTCAGAATATATCGGAACCGGGGACCTTTGCAACGGGGGAACTTCGGGACGGGGGTAAAGCGGGGGAAACTCAGCAGAACGGGGGTAGAACTACGGCACGGAAAAGTGGACATTTCTGTGAGGGGAACATCCAAGTTTGTAAAAGAAACCTAGACCTACATGAAACCAGAAAAGTGGAAGAGGGGAATGTATAGGGGAAGACGGGGTAAAAAGCGCATGGGCGGGTAAGAAGCCCACCCCAATTATCTCATGAAATGAAGCAAATTTCAGTCTCATTTTGCCCATGAGACGAGCGTTAATGTCTAGCATTCGTCTCATGGGCAAATTTGACTGACATTTTCTTTATTTCATGAGATAATTGGGGTGGGCTTCTTACCTGCCCATGCGCTTTTTACCCCGTCTCCCCCTAACTTTTTTCCAATTATTTGAAATAATGGA
>CM065704.1:39709770-39714770 GCA_017654935.2 Phymorhynchus buccinoides
CCTTCCCACATCAGGGTTGAGTTTCTCTAGATAACGGTCACCGAGCGAATAACGCTTACGCCAAACGGGGCCTAGGAAGCACTTTAGAAAGCGCTTGCGGAAGCATATTACAAGCTCTTGTCTGATTGGTCATTTTAAAAAAAATATTATTTTAACCAAACTTTAATGGACCAATCAAAAACAATAAATGTATTCAACCCATGCTAGTCACGTGATAGTTCGCGAAAAGTAACCTCGATGACAGCCACAAAACGTTTTTGGCAAACGTCGGCGAAAGATGTGTTTCTTAGAACCGTTTTTGCCGATTTGCGATCACGCCCTTGTGAAACGGCCCCCAGACAACCCTTCACTCCCCAGACAACCCTTCACTCCCCAGACAACCCTTCACTCCACATTTTTTCCCTTTTCCATCCTGATCACTTTTCTTTTTCTTTAGTCTATTGTTTGTGCATTTTCGTTCTGTCGTCTTATTACCCGGCCAGAGGCCGAGGTATTGCGATCGGGTTGTGTGTGTGTCTGTCTGTGTGTCTGTGTGTCTGTGTATCGATTATCTTAAAAACTACTGTTTGGATTTTGATTAAAATTGGCAGAGGGGTAGACAGCTAGAAAAGGAAGCTTCCTTTCGTTAATCAACACCGTGCTGACCTTGACCTTCAAGTTTGACCTTGAAAACCGAAATTTCCTTCTTTGGGCTATGTAATTTTCCCCCCAGCTTTATCTCGTGAACTGGTGAACAGAATCGCTTCAAATTGTGTGTGGTGGTGTACCATGGTGCAAGGAAGTTTGTATAAAAGTTCAGCTGTATCTCGTGAACTACTGAACAGAATCGCTTCAAATTTTGGGCTATGTATTTTATGCGTTATGTAAGGGTGGAAAGTGGTGTGTTTATTGGGGGGTGGGGGGGGGGGGGGGGGGGGGGGGGGAGGGAGGAGGGAGGACATAACTCTGGCCGGGTTTGCATTGTCACAATGCGTTGCTGCCGCTCGGCGATGCCCTTGTCTTTCTGTGGCAGTGAAAACCCTTTCTTCTTCATGTAAATGTGTTTACGGTAATACGGGACACGCATCATTGCACAATCATTCAGTGATTCTGTGTACGTGCAGGTGTAATTTATGTACAATTATCATGGGTGGGTCTTCTTCTTGTTCTTCTTCTGCGTTCCCGGGCCATATGGCCATAATGAGTAAGGTACGTATGTGTCCGGCTTTCAGTTTTCACTGGTCTCCCCGCTGCGTACAGCCGACACATTCCGATTTCGGAGGAGCTCAAAGGAGAACAATTATTTGGAAGATTTTTTTTCTCATGAAAGACAGAAGAATGGGCCAATAAGTCAGAAAGACAGTAGATAACAGAAAGCAAAGGGGAAAAGGCAGAGTCAAAGAGAGTGGCAGATTAGAGAAAGAACATCCAGAAGGTGGGGGAACTATTTTTATGAAAGACCCTCCACAGGGAGAGACTCGTGGAGGGGGCGAGGTCATGCAGTTCCCCGTATGGAGGCACGAGGCATCCACTAATTGCCCCGATGGGTGGGCCAACAAGGAAAACAATGCAAAAGTGATAGGAACTCGAATGCAGGGGGCCGACCTACACGTCCAAACTTGTCCGATGTCAGTCCTACGACTGTACGTCAGTCCAACTGTGACGACGTCTCAGTGTCAGGCATGGTTCTGATGGAACACTGCCGTCTACATGAATCTGACGAAATCCGACGACTTTCGTTCATTATATTCGTGTAAACACCCACGAACACGAACTAGTACACGATATAGAAATAGGGGAAGACGGGGTAAAAAGCGCATGGGCGGGTAAGAAGCCCACCCCAATTATCTCATGAAATGAAGCAAAATTCAGTCTCATTTTGCCCATGAGACGAGCGTTAATGTCTAGCATTCGTCTCATGGGCAAATTTGACTGACATTTTCTTTATTTCATGAGATAATTGGGGTGGGCTTCTTACCCGCCCATGCGCTTTTTACCCCGTCTTCCCCTACAGATTTGTTTTAGATTTTTTATTTTTTAAAGCTTTAATCACTTATTTTATTTTTGTTTTTTGGATGACATGGGATGAATCGTTGCTTCAAACATTCAGTTGGCCAATGTTTTAGCTCGACAAAGATTTTATAACAAATCGAAATATTGCTCTTTTAATTTAACACAGTGTTGCTGATTTTATTTCGTCTTGTCTGAAATATTTTTATGTATATACATGTATTTGATTCGTGCGTGCGCGCGCGCGTGTGTGTGTGTGGGGGGGTGGGGGGGGGGGGGGGGGGGGAGGGGAGGGGGGGGGGGCGGCTACACAAACATACTCGTGAACGAACCTATTTCATGAGAATCAAGCCTAACAAAATGTGACAGTCGGGTAGTCGCACGACTGCAGTTGCGCGTGGGAGTCGGCCCCTTAAAGGTGTACCCTGACGGATGAGTTTTTGCAAGAAACACGTCGAGATCACCAGGAAAAAACACCCTGTACAGAGATCACAACACTCACTTTGCTCTGGTTTCCTAGAAATCAAACCGTCAAATCGGCGATTCCTCCTTGGCGGAGATGCTGGAAGTCAAATTCTTTCACGTTGAAAGAGAATGCGTGTGCCGTCTCCTTTCTAATGGCCGCCTGAGTTTAGACCAAATCGTTTGCACGAAATGTTCGCAATACAAGCCTTTAAAAAAAAATGGTTCTTTAAAAGTTATAGTTTATCTGAAGGAGTTTCGCTCACAACAAAGGAAATAGTTCCATTTCTTTTTACCGAACTACAAAAAAAAAAGAAGCTTCAACCACAATGGGATTGGCCTTCACCCACCCCATCCAAAATGGCTTCTCTCTCCGGCATCTCCGCTAAGGAGGAATCGCCGTTTTGACGGTTTGATTTCAAGGAAACCAGAGCAAAGTGAGTGTTCCGATCCTTGAAAAGGCTGTCTTTCTGGTGACCTCGACGTATTTCTTGCAAAAACTCATCCGTCAGGGTCCACCTTTAAACAGTGTTGACATTTTGTGTTGGTTGTTGGTGTCGTTGTTGTTTCAGTTATAACAAAGACTGTACAGGGGATGATAAACATCCGGTCTCTCCTATATGAGTAGTGAGGACAGAAACACTGGTTATGTCCCTTTGAAACGTGACACATTTTACACATCGATAGGCCAGTTGAACCGGTGTGAACCGAAAAACCGGTGCTAAACTTTCGCGGTTCAAAACACCGGTTCGAGTTGCTGTTAACCGGTTTTGTAACTGCAAACTGAAAGTAAGTTTTTCTTAGAATAGCGCATTCTTTTCGAAAAACAACACTGATTATCAGCGCAGATTGGGTGTTTGTAAACCAAGAGTAGCTGTTTCTAGTTTGTGGTGGTCTATGGCTTTGACTTTGACTGAGTGTTGAGTTGAGTGTGTGTGTGTGTGTGTGTGTGTGTGTGTGTGTGTGTGTGTGTGTGTGCGTGTGTGTGTGTGTGTGTGTGTGTGTGTGTGTGTGTGTGTGACACTTCATAAGCTTCTTTATTGTGTGTGTGTGTGTGTGTGTGTGTGTGTGTGTGTGTGTGTGTGTGTGCGTGCGTGCGTGTGTGTGCGTGCGTGTGCGTGCGTGTGCGTGCGTGCGTGCGTGTGCGTGTGCGTGTGCGCGTGCGTGCGTGTGTGTGAATATTCTGACAAATAATAGCCTACGTTTGCATAGGTGAAACTAGTGATGCGAGTACTGGTTTAAAAAAACGGTTTGAAGAGGGAAAACCGGTTTAAAACCGGTTCGTTTTTTGAACCGGTTCTCAACTCTACTAATTAGGCGCTGCCTCTTATAGACAATGAACAAACGAACAACAACAACAACAACACTTTACAGTAACAATCATCAGGGGAAATAATTTCAGGTAGGGACTGAAAGTTTCGCCTGCTGCGCTCCCTTGTTTTGCCGCTAAACTTTGGCACGTGTTGCCCGCGAAACATGGATAGGGGACTAGGGGAAGACGGGGTAAAAAGCGCATGGGCGGGTAAGAAGCCCACCCCAATTATCTCATGAAATGAAGCAAATTTCAGTCTCATTTTGCCCATGAGACGAGCGTTAATGTCTAGCATTCGTCTCATGGGCAAATTTGACTGACATTTTCTTTATTTCATGAGATAATTGGGGTGGGCTTCTTACCCGCCCATGCGCTTTTTACCCCGTCTTCCCCTACTAAGTTGCAGCAGAAATCTAAACTACAACAGAGAAGGAACAAAAAAATTATGCAACAGGAAAATCTTAGGCATGTCATGATAACATTGCCTAACCATCAAATTAGTTAAAAATAATAATTATATTTTGAAACGTCATGGCGATCTATTGATACTGAGTTTGAACAACAACAACAACAACAAAGAAGAAAAAAAGATCGAAGAAGAAGAAGAAACCTTTCGACTAATTGGACGTTAAACTCACCATCGACCAGAAGATAAAGAAAGAAAGATGAAGAAGAAGAGAAAGAAGAAGAGGAAGAAAACGATGAATGTTGTATGTTATTTCTTCTGTTCCTTAATTATGTTGCGCGGAATTAACCATCTTATGGAAGAAGTAGGAACCTGCAAACAGCAACGACAGAACTGGAAACATTGGATGAAGACCACACAGAGAGAGATGAGAGAGAGAGAGAGAGAGAGAGAGAGAGAGAGAGAGAGAGAGAGAGAGAGAGAGAGAGAGAGAGAGAGAGAGAGAGAATGAATGAATGAATGAGAGAGAGAGAGAGAGAGAGAGAGAGAGAGAGAGAGAGAGAGAGAGAGTGGATGAATGAATGAGAGAGAGAGAGAGAGAGAGAGAGAGAGAGAGAGAGAGAGAGAGAGAGAGAATGGAATGAATGAATGAGAGAGAGAGAGAGAGAGAGAGAGAGAGAGAGAGAGAGAGAGAGAGTGATGAATGAATGAGAGAGAGAGAGAGAGAGAGAGAGAGAGAGAGAGAGAGAGAGAATGGATGAATGAATGAGAGAGAGAGAGAGAGAGAGAGAGAGAGAGAGAGAGAGAGAGAGAGAGAATGAATGAATGAGA
>CM065704.1:39719770-39727270 GCA_017654935.2 Phymorhynchus buccinoides
TCTTACCCGCCCATGCGCTTTTTACCCCGTCTTCCTCTATGCCCAGTTCGAAGCGAGGTCACACCCTGAATAATAGGGAATCGTTTTGCAAGCGACTGAACGTTGACCGAAACTAACGACTAATTTGGAAAATGACCTTTATACAAAAAGACTGCCCCTGCTGATTTTTTTTTACTCCCATTCAAACACAAATGTGGGAAAAAGACAGACAGACAGATAGACACACAGACCTTCAAAAGGTTATGTGAAAAGAATAGTATACGGGGTATTTGCGAGAAAATGATTCAATATCATAACTATTTTGCCAACTTAGACGGATTCTTGAGCGGGTGTAGAATACGGTTGAAAACTTGAAAACGAAATGTGTACATTTTGTGACCATGGCACTATATTGAGCACTAGGAATTGTTAAGCACAAACGTGCATGCGTGACTACTGATGTATCTAGGGGAAGACGGGGTAAAAAGCGCATGGGCGGGTAAGAAGCCCACCCCAATTATCTCATGAAATGAAGAAAATTTCAGTCAAATTTGCCCATGAGACGAGCGTTAATGTCTAGCATTCGTCTCATGGGCAAATTTGACTGAAATTTTCTTCATTTCATGAGATAATTGGGGTGGGCTTCTTACCCGCCTATGCGCTTTTTACCCCGTCTTCCCCTACCAACCTACCTACCAACCAGCCTGCTTAGTACTTTCTACCTATACTTCCCCCCTTATTTTGGGAGGCATAACAAATCTCAACACTACAAACAAACAAATCATAACTATATGTCAGTTCTTACGAAACATAGTCACAAGCTACCAAAAAACAAACACAGCCAAAGACTCTAAAAGGGTAAGATGGACTACTTAAGAGTTATAGACCATGGGCCCACCAAGTTGTCAGTACCATCTGGGTGGCAAAAGATGAGTGGTGGCAATTAATTTGTCCCACCCCAGTAATGAAGAAAATAGGTGGTAAGCATTTCAGATGAGTAGCTTATTGGTTGTTTTTTAGGGTACCCTATTTTGGCATGAATCGCTATATTGAAAGTACTGGAACCGGCCATTATCATACCATTTTATCTTTTATTTCTGAAAAAGTGTAACAATATGCATGACATATTAATTCTATTAGTGCATTGAATCAGTAAATAAACTCTAATTGTAACTGTATATTTATTTTAATGCCTGGTTATCTCTTTCATGTGACACTGCTGCATGTAGAAAATGAACGATGGCAGGTGAAGGCAGCTCTGGGACACGACCATTAAAACGACCACGTTTTGGCTGCATCATCCACTGCAGTAATTATGAAACAGACAAGCTAACCTCACCAGAAAATGTGCACTCTTGGAAAACTTTACTCATGCAGCTGAGATTCGAAACCATGGACCAATTTTGGAAATAGCAAAAGGCCTCCATGAAGATGAAATCCCGCAAATCCAGTACCATCGGAAGTGTTGCAGCATCTTTACCATGAAGAAACTTCTTGAGAACTTCAAGCATCCAAAGAAAAAGATGTAGAGGCTACAGACAATGAAGAGGCCACAAAGAGGTCAGCCAGGCAATGGCCAAGTTTGTGTAGAACATATGCACCAGTGTGCATTTTCTGTCAGAAAGAGAACAAGTACTGTAAAGGGCAGAGAACAAGAGAGCCTCTTGTGCTGTGCAGGGAACTTCGAGCTGATAAAAAGGTCAGGGAGGCAGCTACAAGGAAAGTGGACAGCAGAGTGATGGCCATTCTCAGCAGAGACATTGTAGCTGCTGAAGGTCAATACCATAGATCGAGCTATCGAGCATACACCAGAGAAGTGGACATCAGTGATGCCAGAGACAAGAGCAAAGTTGGTGATGATGCTCAATATGAAGATGCTGTGAATCAGTCTTACAGTGAACTCTTCCTCTTCATCAGGAATGACCAATTTGCCAACCCTCGTGTAGCAACTATGGCTGAACTCTCTGGTAGGCTGTTCGCATCAATGAATTCATTTGGCGTGGAACATGTTAAGGATTCAACGAAGAAACACATCCGACGAAAGCTAGAAAGTGAGTTTGTAAAATCCTTGCACATCTTTCCTGATGCAAAAGGAAAGCTCCTTCTATGCCCTGACAACTTGACGGTGTGTGAACTTACCAAAGAAAACCAGTCCTTAAAAACTGAGCTGCATGGTCTTCAAGTTAGAACAGAAGACGCTGTGGCCAAAGCAGCCTTGCAGGTGAGAACAGACATCAACACCAAAGAAACTCCCACAGTGTGGCCACCACCAGTTGATAGGGAAACAGAGGATGCTATGATCCCAGAGTCTGTCAGGCTCTTCCTCTACTACCTGACAGGGACTGGTGACCACACCCATGCATCCGAGAGAGTCAAGCGGCTCGTTCGTTCATTTGCTCAAGACTTGGTCTATGCTGTGACTCGTGGTAGATTGAAGCCCCCCAAACACATCTTTCTGCCGTTTGCTGTCAAGTCACTGACTGGTAATGTGGAGCTGATTCAGATCCTGAACAGGCTGGGCCATGGCATTGCCTACTCACAGATGCAAGAAGTGGACACTGCTTTGTGTCTACAGGTGTCCTTGTCAAAAGTTGACGTAGTTCTCCCAGCCAACATCTATCCAGGGACATTCACAACCTTAGCCTGGGACAACATCGACCGCCTGGAAGAGACAGACAGCGGTGGGGGGACATCTCACAGAGTGAATGGGATTGCTGTGCAAGCAAGACATTCTCAAGTGTTGGCAAAAAGAATGTTCATGGTAAGAAGGTGCAAGATGTTGTGAAGGCAGACCGAAAACTGTTTGGGCAAATGCTTTTGGTGGCTGAGAGAAGAAAACTACATATGAGGGATGTTCTGAGTCACCCGTTGGGACCTCTTCCATGGTCCCTTGCCAACATCGACAGCTCCCTGCGCAAAACAAACAAATCTGCCCTTGCCGTTGAGTTGGAAAAAAGTGTCTCCTGTGCTGAGGACATCCCAAGATCATCAGCCTGCCTCATTGACGGCATGAACCTGGTGCATAGAATGAACGGGAACAACAAGACTTTTGCACAGCTGGCCAAGTCTGCCCTTCACCAGGTACTGAATGAAAGTGCCCACAGCCAACTGATTGATGTGGAGTTTGACGTCTATCGTAAGACATCAATCAAAGATGCAGATAGATGCAAAAGGGGAGCTGCCACCAGCACAATACTGTACAAGAACCTTTCAGGAGACCACAACATCCAGCAGTGGAGAAAGTTCTTGTGCAGTCCAGGAAACAAAAGCAGCCTCATCAAATTCTTTGTGGAGCAATGGAAACAGCCAGATCACAGAAAGAAACGGAATGGAAAGACAATGTATGTCACACGCAAGGAAACCTGCTTCCGAATGGCAGACGGTGCCTGTGTGGAGGTGTCAGAGCTGTTATCAACTCAAGAAGAAGCCGACACACGCCTGCTGCTCCATGCCTTGCATGCTGCTAGGTCTGGCTCAAAAGCTGTAGTCATCACAGCTGAGGATACTGATGTCATGGTTCTCTGCTTAGGCCTCCACAAGGACATTTCCTGCCACATTTATCAGAAGTGTGGCACACAGAACTGCACACGATTCGTGGGCATCACCAAGCTAGGGAGGGCACTAGGAGACAGCATCTGCAACAGCTTGATAGGGCTGCATGCCTTTACAGGCTGTGACAGTGTCAGTGCCTTTGCTGGTCGTGGGAAGCTAGGCACTTTGAAGCTGCTGAAGAAGGACACCTCCTTCCAGGAGACTTTCTGCCAACTAGGCCAGTCATGGGATGTTTCCGAGGAACAGTTTTAGAAGGTCCAGCAGTTCACCTGTCACATGTATACAGCAGGTAGCAGCACAACATAAGTGAATGAACTGCGCTACCGGCTATTCTGTGCCAAACGTGGAGAAGTTGAGTCCAGTCAACTTCCTCCATGCAGAGAATGCCTGTTCATGCACGTCCTTCGAGCCAACTACCAGGCTGCCATTTGGAGGTGCTCCCTGCAGAGTCAGCCTGCTGTACCAGATCCCACAGAGAGTGGATGGATCAATGATGGAGGTGGCCAGCTAGCCATACACTGGATGCGCACACAGCCTGCACCAGAGGTGGTCTTGGAACTTCTTGCCTGCAAGTGTACGCGCTCTTGTGTGTTGCCCAACTGCTCCTGCCTTGCCATTGGGCTACACTGCACAGATCTCTGCAAACTTCAAACCTGCAGCAACCAGAAGCAAGATGATGACCCTCAGTTTCGGCTTGCAGACTCAGACAGTGACAGTGATAACATGTCTGACGATGAACTTTGAAAGTTGTTACTTGGCCCTGTCTGCTAATTGCGCTGTAGCAAGCATGCAGAACTCTTTGATGAACTGAAATGTGTGAATTACACCTGTTATTTTTGGACAATGTTCCAATGAATCCCTTCTATCATCAAAACAAAAACACTTAGATGCAAAAGGAAGATATCTGAAAATATGTTTAAGATGGTCGCTATAATGATTTGAACCTTTTAAATCTGGCAAGAATTGCCTTATGCAATGGTTTTTGTTCTATTTTATGGACACATGATAGTGTTGTTACAGCATTAATGTTCCTGGAACATGTTCTGATTGTTATTTACTTCTTATTCATCACTAGGAAACAACATCAGCCTGTAATGTTAAAGATGTCATAACTCGTAATTGTGTTTGGCAAGTAAGGGGTATGGTCATTCGGGGGGTGATAACCACTATTAAGCTACCACTCTGCAGTGGTTATCACATCAAAACATAAACTACAGACATATAGCTAGTAGAAAATAGCAACCAGAACTTGCCCACCCAGATGGTACCGATATGTGAAATTTGGGGTCTGGGACCATGGCCTATTACGGCGAGCCGGGCTGATAGAGTTATCGTTAGTGGGGTAGTTACGCCATTCACAGTGGGCGGCTATCCAAAAACTCAGACTGTAATTTGAACGGAGAATTCAACTGGCCTATCGACGTGTAAATGTGTCACGTTTAAAAGGGACATAACCAGTGTTTCTGTCCTCACTACTCATATAGGGAAAAGGGACCGGATGTTAGTCTTTTCTTTTCAGTGTCTTTGGCCCAGCTCTTTGAATATTTGTGGAAAAAACATGTCCGGGAACCGGAAAACGGAAACGGAAATAATGCCAAACGAAGTATGCAGAAAACTCAATGATGACAACTTTGGGTGTATTTGTTTTCAATGTATGAATCAGAAGCAGTTAATTAAAAATTAGTCATGCACAACATCTCCTGATCTAAATTGCTCCGACAATAATGAAAGACAATGTAGGCCTATTTTATCTTTAATATTGACCTAATTTCTCCACAGCCCCCCCCCCCCCTAATCCCACCCACCGTCCCCTTTTCCCCTGTCAACTCAACTATTCTAACAGGCACTACAGCGTGAAGGAAAGAAGAAGCAAAGAAGAGCAGCCATATAGGGGAAGACGGGGTAAAAAGCGCATGGGCGGGTAAGAAGCCCACCCCAATTATCTCATGAAATGAAGCAAATTTCAGTCTCATTTTGCCCATGAGACGAGCGTTAATGTCTAGCATTCGTCTCATGGGCAAATGTGACTGACATTTTCTTTATTTCAGGAGATAATTGGGGTGGGCTTCTTACCCGCCCATGCGCTTTTTACCCCGTCTTCCCCTACATAATATTGTTCAAGTTCAAGATCAAGTTCAAGTATACTTTAATATCTCCCAAAGAGAAATTCAGGTTAGGTGCAACATGACAGAGATACAACATAACTGAAAGAACAGTAATCAAACGTGTGAAATGTTATGTTTTGTAGTTATAACATGCTTTCACATAATCACAGAAACCCTTCTTAATGTTTCATTCGTTTATTGTAGATATTGCAGTGTTTATAATTTGTGGACTTTCATGACTACAGTAATGGTAGAGAGAGAAGGAATCGTTAGGCCTAGGTCTGGCATCCTGTCATGACTACAGTAATGGTAGAGAGAGAAGGAATCGTTAGGCCTAGGCAGTGGTCTCGGAAAAGGGGTATACCTTATAAGGCCAATAGACTTCCGGGTGGTTTCTGAATAAGGCCATAGGCGCTTTAACTTTATACTTATTTAAGGATAGATATTTAGTACTAGACATAACATGAAACAAAATTATACCAACCAAGTAATTATCATTAAAATTCATTACATCAACTTAGAAAGGTGCATATTTAAAACAGAGAGAGAGAGAGAGAGAGAGAGAGAGAGAGAGAGAGAGAGAGAGAGAGAGAGAGAGAAGATCAATAACCATTATTAACTTATAGCAGTCAATCAGCAGAGACATCAATATCCCCCACCCCGTCCGAAACCTCCTGATCCCTCTGCCGATGCCACTTTCCTGCTCCGATTGAATTTGTTGAATTGCCACGACTGTGCCCTTGAATGTGTAATCAATCGTTCAGAAGCAAAGCAAGGCAAAATCTTCAGAATCGAGATATATACTTATTTGTTGAATTGGAATGACTGTGCCCTTTTTGTCTAACCAATCGTTCAGAAGCAAGGCAAGGCACAATCTTCAGAATGGAGATATATACTTATTTGTTGAATTGCAATGACTGTGCCCTTTTATGTCTAATCAATCGTTCAGAAGCAAGGCAAGGCAAAATCTTCAGAATCGAGATATATAGGGGAAGACGGGGTAAAAAGCGCATGGGCGAGTAAGAAGCCCACCCCAATTATCTCATGAAATGAAGCAAATTTCAGTCTCATTTTGCCCATGAGACGAGCGTTAATGTCTAGCATTCGTCTCATGGGCAAATTTGACTGAAATTTTATTTATTTCATGAGATAATTGGGGTGGGCTTCTTACCCGCCCATGCGCTTTTTACCCCGTCTTCCCCTACTTGGCAACAATAAAAATTATGTCACCCCTTTCTATCCTCTCTTATGCAACTTTTCTGCGTTATTGTGAAGCGTAGGCTAAAAATACGAGTTATTTTGCATTAATTAAAAGGAAATTAATTGTTCGGAATTTCAAAGACTGAAAAACATTATCTCTTGATTTCAATAGCAACAACAGAGAATTAGTTCACCCCTTCCCACCACCTTCCTCCTCTTCTCCTTTAATGAACCCTTTCTCCGCCGCCAATGTTGCATTTATGCACCACAATGGTTTAACACCCATGTCTCTAAAACGCATCAAATCAGGGCCTGTTATCTGAAGACCCTATTTTCTTGATTTTAGGAGGTAAGGATAGGCCTAATGTTAAGCATGTCACAGAGATATTCCCAATATTGCAGATGATTTTTTTTCTCTCCACCCAGTTAAGCTTAACCCTTTCACCGCCAAAGTCGCCTATTTAGCACCACGGTGATTTAACGCCTATGTCACTAAAAAGGCATCAAATTGGGGTCTATTATCCAAAGACCCTATTGTCTTAGTTTTGGGAAGTAAGGATAGACCTTATTTTATATATGTCACAGAAGAATCCCCAAACAGCAGATGGATTTTGTTCTCTACCCAGGTACATTTAATTGACATTTTTGGCTGAAATATGGCTGG
>CM065704.1:39729770-39737270 GCA_017654935.2 Phymorhynchus buccinoides
CTCTCTCTCTCTCTCTCTCTCTCTCTCTCTCTCTCTCTCTCTCGCTCTTTCACTCTGGTGTATGTGTACGTGTGTGGAGGAGATCTAGAGAGAGAGAATGCGGATATGAGTATGTGAATATATTATATTTGTGCATGTGGGTATGTATATATGTGGGTGTGGGTGTGCATGGGTGTGTGAAGGAAGGTGCTTACTGGGGAGGGGAAAAGAATGGTAGGAAGAGGTCTGATGAGGGAGGAAGTAAGATTAGAAGGGATGAGAGGAGGCAAGTTGAAAGGGGCTTAGACTAAGAGGATTTAGGAACAAACCTTTGTGAATCATTGTATGTTTTTGCTTATTTTTATTACATCTTTCTTATTATGTTACAATTTTCATTTACCCAAAGTTTGCCTGCCTTGATTGTTGGAATGTTTCATGATTATACCCCCCCCCCCTTGCCATAAGGGCGCTTGCTAATGGCAATAAACATATTTGGTTTGATTTGATCTCTCTCTCTCTCTCTGTGTATTTGTGCCATTGTCAATAAAACAATGTCTGAAGCGTCTCTCTCTCTCTCTCTCTCTCTCTCTCTCTCTCTCTCTCTCTCTCTCTCTCTCTCTCTCTCTCTCTCTCTCTCTCTCTCTCTCTCTCTCTCTCTCTCTCTCTCTCTCTCTCAAATACCACAACTCCCCCTGCAAACCGACGCTGCTGCGATAACTTAACAGCTTTCGATACAAAAACACTTTAATGATATAATGATGTTGTTATTCAATTTGAGATGTCTAGTACAGGCCCTATATTTCATGCTATTGTTCTTGTTCATTGACCATGTTTGTAGGGGCTAGTGGCCTAAAGAAATAAAACCATTGTTCATTCTCTCTCTCTCTCTCTCTCTCTCTCTCTCTCTCTCTCTCTCTCTCTCTCTCTCTCTCTCTCTCTCTCTCTCTCTCTCTGTGCTACTTTTGTGTTCAGCTCTGTATGTGTAAAAGTATGCCTTGCCACGTTTGTGTTATATGTTAGTGTATGTATCAAGGACAGGTTGGAAGAATAGGCTTTGCCTAAAATCTATATCCTTGGAAAATGAAGTTTAAGTTTTCAAGTTTTCAAATTCTCTCTCTCTCTCTCTCTCTCTCTCTCTCTCTCCCCCCCCCCCCCCCCCCCCACTGTGCGCGCATTGATAGACGTGAGTAAGAGCAGATAGAAAGAGTCGAGGACAGAAGAGAAAAGGCGTGAATGTCAGTTTGGATAGCCATAATTCACAACGAAGTCGTCCAAACGTGACCTTGGCTGTCATTCATCATCAAAGTGATTTGGACGCGTGAATGGCAGGCAACCGATCCTGAGTCCAACAAAACGAGGGTTTAAGGTTCGTTTTATTATTACTGGTACTCTAGTATACTCATATTTGGAACATTGCCCCCCCCCCCCTACATACCCCACCATCTTTAAAGGTGGACCCTGACGGATGAGTTTTTGCAAGAAACACGTCGAGATCACCAAAAAGACAGCCTTTTCAAGGATCGGAACACTCACTTTGCTCTGGTTTCCTAGAAATTAAAACGTCAAAACGGTGATTCCTCCTTGGCGGATATGCCGGAGAGAGTAGCCATTTTGGATGGGGTGGGTGGAGGTGACTCATTGTGGTTGAAGCGTTTTCTTTTTTTTGTAGAGCAGTAAAAAAACAAATTGGAGCTGTTTCCTTTGTTGTGAGCGGAACTCCTTTAGATAAACTGTATAATTTAAAAAAAATAAAAAAATAAAAAGGCTTGTATTGTGGAAATTTCGTGCAAACGATTTGGCGAACATTAGAAAAGAGACGGCACACGCCTTCTCTTTGGGTGACAGAATATGACTTCCAGCACCTCCGCCAAGGAGGAATCGCCGATTTGACGGTTTGATTTCTAGGAAACCAGAGCAAAGTGAGTGCTGCAATCTCTGTGAAGGGTGTTTTCCTGGTGATCTCGACGTGTTTCTTACAGAAATTCTTCCGTCAGGGTGCATAACTGGGAAGGGTATCCTTGACATTTGTTGTGTTTAATCTTGATCTCAATATTATTTTGACCTGGACAGGACCCTTCGGCCCGCATCCACTGACCTGACCCCCCCCCCCCCCCCCTCACCCCGTACCTCCCTCCAACTCTTCGGTTACCCTCACATTTTTTAAAAACATCAAAACATTCTATTGGTTTGGTCTTTGTCTTAGTGTATCCCAGTGCGTTCCCCTGACCTGACTCACCCCCCTTATCCCCTCCTCTCCCCCTCTTCAATTATCCTTACACTGTATCGAACACACAAATCAAAACAATCTGTCGATCAGTCCTTGTAGCCATGAGTACGAATTAAACAGTCAACACGTGAAATCGTATGTAAATTAGATTAAACTCCCAAAACGATTGGCTGTTTAGCTCGATTTACATACTAATCCTCATTTTGAATGTCTAAGACGTACTCATGGCTACGGGGCCTGAATAGCAGTGTTGCTTGGCAGAGCATTGCGTTGTTTCAGTGCATCCCGCCCCATTGAGTTCCATGTAAATGGGTGAAGATTATGAAAAGTACAATGGTTCTATAGCGATCAAAGACCAACTATTGAAGAACAAGAAACAACCGAAGGTGCTGATGGGACTCAAAGATGCATTGGCCCCCACCTGCCCTACCAGCACAAGTATGAAGTTTAGAATACTGCTCCAGGCGAATGTCTTCTTTTTTCTTCTTTTCTTCTTCTTCTTCTTCTTCTTCTTCTTCTTCTTCTTCTTCTTCTTCTTCTTCTGAAGTTTAGAATACTCCTCCTGGCGAATGTCCTCTTTTTCTTCTTCTTCTTCTTCTTCTTCTTCTTCTTCTTCTTCTTCTTCTTCTTCTTCTTCTTCTTCTTCTTCTTCTTCTTCTTCTTCTTCTGAAGTTTAGAATACTGCTCCAGGCGAATGTCCTCTTTTTCTTCTTCTTTTTCTTCTTCTTCTTCTTCTTCTTCTTCTTCTTCTTCTTCTTCTTCTTCTTCTTCTTCTTCTTCTGAAGTTTAGAATACTCCTCCTGGCGAATGTCCTCTTTTTCTTCTTCTTTTTCTTCTTCTTTTTTTCTTCTTCTTCTTCTTCTTCTTCTTCTTCTTCTTCTTCTTCTTCTTCTTCTTCTTCTTCTTCTTCTTCTTCTTCTTCTTCTTCTTCTTCTTCTTCTTCTTCTTCTTCTTCTTCTTCTTCTTCTTCTTCTTCTTCTTCTTCTTCTTCTTCTGAAGTTTAGAATACTGCTCCAGGCGAATGTCCTCTTTTTCTTCTTCTTTTTCTTCTTCTTCTTCTTCTTCTTCTTCTTCTTCTTCTTCTTCTTCTTCTTCTTCTTCTTCTTCTTCTTCTTCTTCTTCTTCTTCTTCTTTCTTCTTCTTCTTCTTCTTCTTCTTCTTCTTCTTCTTCTGAAGTTTAGAATACTGCTCCAGGCGAATGTCCTCTTTTTCTTCTTCTTCTTCTTCTTCTTCTTCTTCTTCTTCTTCTTCTTCTTCTTCTTCTTCTTCTTCTTCTTCTTCTTCTTCTTCTACTTCTTCTTCTTCTGAAGTTTAGAATACTGCTCCAGGCGAATGTCCTCTTTTTCTTCTTCTTCTTCTTCTTCTTCTTCTTCTTCTTCTTCCTCTCTTCTTCTTCTTCTTCTTCTTCTTCTTCTTCTTCTTCTTCTTCTTCTTCTTCTTCTTCTTCTCTTCTTCTTCTTCTACTTCTTCTTCTTCTGAGTTTAGAATACTGCTCCAGGCGAATGTCTTCTTTTTTCTTCTTCTTCCTCTTCTTCTTTTTCTTCTTCTTCTTCTTCTTTTTCTTCTTCTTTTATTTCTTTCTTCTTCTTCTTCTTCTTCTTCTTCTTCTTCTTCTTCTTCTTCTTCTTCTTCTTCTTCTTTTTTTTTTTTCTTCTTCTTCTTCTCTTCTTCTCTCTTCTTCTTCTTCTTCTTCTTCTTCTTCTTCTTCTTCTTCTTCTTCTTCTTCTTCTTCTTCTTCTTCTTCTTCTTCTTCTTCTTCTTCTTTCTTCTTCTTCTTCTTCTTCTTCTTCTTCTTCTTCTTCTTCTTCTTTCTTCTTCTTCTTCTTCTTCTTCTTTCTTCTTCTTATTTCTTCTTCTTCTTTCTTCTTCTTCTTCTTCTTCTTCTACTTCTTCTTCTTCTTTCTTCTTCTTCTTCTTCTTCTTCTTCTTCTTCTTCTTCTTCTTCTTCTTCTTCTTCTTCTTCTTCTTCTTCTTCTTCCGTTAGGCAGCCAACTTCAACAGGCTGAAGATTCTGCAGCACTTAGGGGGTAGTAACAGAGAGCTTAGTACGAAGATAAGTGCTGGCGCTGTTTCACCTTTTTGGATGACGCTGTTCAAGAATGCAACGTGTCCAGGAATCCAGGGCCAATGACACAAAACTAAAAAAAACCCAATCCACCCTCATGCTCTTGGTCTGATACAATTTCCTTTATTTGCGAAGTTTGTTTAGTCTATCACCATCAAATTTGGTATACTAGTTTGCCAAGATGCAAGCTATCCACTGATGTATTTAGTCTAAACATGGGATAAGCCTGCTGTGCCCTAGGCCCTTTGTGTCACAGGCCCGATATGTCCCACTTCTTTCCGGCCGTCCATCCGTCCGTGCGTGTTTCCTGTTTTCAGTTCTCAATGGTCTCCCCGCTGTGTGTACAGCCGACACATTCCGATTTCGGAGTAGCTCGGCGATGCTGCGAGGGGATTTTGCAGCCGCTCGGCGTTGCACTTGTTTTTATTACTTCTCTGTCTCGAAGGCGATCAAGATTCTGATACAGGGTGACTAAAATCATGCAACCCACAAAATTCGTAATAAAAAGTTTAATAACCAAGCCATCATTTTGATTTTTTGTGTGCTTAAACACAATTCAATGCATGAAATATTGCAACAATTTGCTTTTCCTAGATTTGTTTGTGTGCTTCTATGGTACCCCATTTTCAGAAAAAGCACTTTTCGAGGTCCGAAAACTCTTTCCCAATTTCAATGTCATCGTTCGCAATTTCAATTTTTACACAAAGACACATTAAGTAATCTGTTAATCTGTTGTATTTAAAAGGCTGAAACACCATCTCAGAACGAACGCCCTGACACCCATATACACATTTCCTTGATTATCATTGCCCTAGGAATACACCGACGCACATTTTAACAGCGCAAACTTCCAGTGCAAACCTCCATCAAGCAACCACTCATTGGTTCAAACCCTGCTGCGATGGCAGCTGGAAGAAAAGCTAGTTATCCCATATACCCCCTCCTCATCCTCCCCCCCCCCTCGAAAAATTGAAATAGAAGAAGAAAAGAAAAACAAAGGGGAAGAAACTCAAAGCACATCTACGCACACATACGCATACAAGCACACGCATAGTCACAGAATCACGTGCGCGAGTGTGCAGATACGAGAGAGAGAGAGAGAGAGAGAGAGAGAGAGAGAGAGAGAGAGAGAGAGAGAGAGAGAGAGAGAGAGAGAGAGAGAGAGAGAGAGAGAGAGAGAGAGAGAGTTAGTTTCCAATTCCAATTCCAATTCAAATAGATTTTTTATTGCCATTAGCATACATACGCCTTTATGGCAAGGGGATACTGTCAAATAACATAGATATTTTTAGTAGTCAAATAAAGAAAAGCAGTCTACTCTTAATGAAAGAAACAATAATGCAACAAAGACAACTATTTAGAAATAAACAATCAAATAAAATTATTCAGTGAACAATCTTTCTCGTAACGCTTCCTCCTCTCTTTTCACCTGCTCCTTCCCTTCACCCCCTCCCTCCCTCCCCTCCCATATGTATACAAAACCATCCATCCACATTTGCAATTAACTAAACATAATGTTATTCTTTAAGTACGTATAAGTACATAGAAAATACTTGATGTGGTTATAATATATAAAAGTGGTTATAATTGCACATTGTGAGTATTTAATTATCAACGAATCTTTTCCGCAAACTGCTTGCCTCTGCAATACATTTTGCAAAGGATATAATCCATTCTTCTTTTTGGGTTAGTAATAACGGTGTCGGATCTCGTTCTTGTACGACTGTTTCTTTGAACACCATACATTTTCTACGAATTTCTTCATAGGCTGGGCAGACAAAAACAAAATGAATTTTATGTTCAACACTGTTTGCCATAGAACACATACAGCAAGTATTTTGATAAGAATTTTCAAACCATCGCTTATTGGCGTTAAGACCTAAGGTCCTTGTTCGGAGTCTAGCTAGGCTAGTTCTATGCCACCTATTTGTAAGACTTTTGAAATGTTGTTCAGTTTGAAACTCATTTTAAAGGACAGAAACCAGTTGTATTTAGGACTGTCTTCTAGATTTGCATGCCAGTTATGTTTGTGACACATCATATATGAATTTGTCTTTAATTTCAGAAACGAACTGCCCTTTATTCCCCAACCTCTTAAGAAAGCCAAACTAACCCAACCCATTCTCTCTCAGAGAACCTTTTGCCAGTTTACTTTTCCCTTTTCGTGTTGTATTACTAGCATTTGATACGCCTGCCTGGATATTCTGCTCATGGGTAAATTAACTAGTCTCAATCAGTACCTTACCGCTTTTGTGTATGTTCTTTAAAATAGAGGGTAGCTTCCTGTTTCACCGTACCCAATTTTTTAGAAGCATGTATGGGCACGTTCATAATACGTGTTATGGCATACGTGTGGATCTTTTCCATAAAAGGGTTATTCAATAGTCCCCAGATTTCTGCACCGTATGTCATCATAGGTTCAATTTGTGCATCGAATATCTTCCAAAAAAAGGCGTATATCAATAGAATTCAATCTTCTCATTTTTCGTAATATCTCTATGACTCCCCTTTTCCCTTTTCTAAACATTTCAGACCAGCATTTATTTAGACTTAATGTTGTTGTAAACCAGGGCCTGTAGTCACGTTGAGACAGCATGAGACTTAGCATCATGCTAACTTAGAAGCTCTTCCAAAAGTCCTATTAAATCCTTTAGGACATTGGAAGAGCTTCTAAGTTAGCATCATGCTAAGTCTCATGCTATCTCAACGTGAATACAGGCCCATATCCCTAAATATTTATAGCAGTTAGTTACCGTTACCTCAGATTCACCATAAAACCGTTTCTCATGACGTTCTAAGTGACCCCCTTTTGAGAGAGAGAGAGAGAGAGAGAGAGAGAGAGAGAGAGAGAGAGAGAGAGAGAGAGAGAGAGAGAGAGAGAGAGAGAGAGAGAGCGAGAGAGCGAGAGAGAGAGAGAGAGAGAGAGAGAGAGAGAGAGAGAGAGAGAGAGAGAGAGAGAGAGAGAGAGATAGAGAGAGAGAGAGAGAGAGAGAGAGAGAGAGAGAGAGAGAGAGAGAGAGAGAGAGAGAGAGAGAGAGAGAGAGAGAGAGAGAGAGAGAGAGCGAGCGAGAGAGAGAGAATACAAAAGTTGAACACAATAATTGTTATAAACAACATAAATCATGCAGAGCTATAACACATACAGACAGACAGACAGACAGACACAGACACACACACACACACACACACACACACACACACACACACACACACACACACACACACACAC
>CM065704.1:39742270-39749770 GCA_017654935.2 Phymorhynchus buccinoides
AGAGATGGGGACACAAAGAGACAGAGGCACACAGAGACAGGGACACACAGAGACAGGGACACAATGAGGGGGGCACATAGAGATGGGGAGACATAGAGACAGAGGCACGCAGAGACAGGGACACACAGAGACAGGGACACAATGAGGGGGACATATAGAAACGGGGACACAAAGAGACAGGGACACACAGAGACAGGGACACAATGAGGGGGACACATAGAGATGGGGACACAAAGAGACAGGGCACACAGAGACAGGGACACAATGAGGGGGACACATAGAGACGGGGACACAAAGAGACAGAGGACACACAGAGACAGGGACACACAGAGACAGGGACACAATGAGGGGGGCACATAGAGATGGGGAGACATAGAGACAGAGGCACACAGAGACAGGGACACACAGAGACAGGGACACAATGAGGGGGACATATAGAAACGGGGACACAAAGAGACAGGGACACACAGAGACAGGGACACAATGAGGGGGACACATAGAGACGGGGACACATAGAGACAGGGACACACAGAGACAGGGACACACATAGACAGGGACACAATGAGGGAAACACATAGAGACGGGGACACAAAGAGACAGGGACACACAGAGACAGGGACACAATGAGACGGGGACACATAGAAACGGGGACACAAAGAGACAGGGACACACAGAGACAGGGACACAATGAGACGGGACATATAGAAACGGGGACACAAAGAGACAGAGGCACACAGAGACAGGGACACACAGAGACAGGGACACAATGAGACAGGGACACAATGAGACAGGGACACATAGAGATGGGGACACAAAGAGACAGAGGCACACAGAGACAGGGACACACAGAGACAGGGACACAATGAGGGGGGCACATAGAGATGGGGAGACATAGAGACAGAGACACGCAGAGACAGGGACACACAGAGACAGGGACACAATGAGGGGGACATATAGAGAACGGGGACACACAAGAGACAGGGACACACAGAGACAGGGACACAATGAGGGGGACATATAGAAACGGGGACACATAGAGACAGGGACACACAGAGACAGGGACACACATTAGACAGGGACACAATGAGACAGGGACACAATGAGACAGGGACACATAGAAACGGGGACACAAAGAGACAGGGACACACAGAGACAGGGGACACACAGAGACAGGGACACAATGAGGGGGACACATAGAAACGGGGACACAAAGAGACAGGGACACACAGAGACAGGGACACATAGAGGGGGACACATAGAAACGGGGACACAAAGAGACAGGGACACACAGAGACAGGGACACAATGAGGGGGACACATAGAGACGGGGACACAAAGAGACAGGGACACACAGAGACAGGGACACAATGAGGGGGACACATAGAAAACGGGGACACAAAGAGACAGGGACACACAGAGACAGGGACACAATGAGGGGGACACATAGAAACGGGGACACAAAGAGACAGGGACACACAGAGACAGGGACACAATGAGGGGGACACATAGAGACGGGGACACAAAGAGACAGGGACACACAGAGACAGGGACACAATGAGACGGGGACACATAGAAACGGGGACACAAAGAGACAGAGGCACACAGAGACAGGGACACAATGAGGGGGACACATAGAGACGGGGACACAAAGAGACAGGGGCACACAGAGACAGGGACACAATGAGGGGGACACATAGAAACGGGGACACATAGAGACAGGGACACACAGAGACAGGGACACATAGAGACAGGGACATATAGAAACGGGGACACAAAGAGACAGAGGCACACAGAGACAGGGACACACAGAGACAGGGACACAATGAGGGGGACACTTAGAGACAGGGGTACAGTGACGGGGACACATAGAGACAGGGGTACAGTGACGGGGACACATAGAGACAGGGGTACAGTGACGGGGACACATAGAGACAGGGGTACATAATGACAGGGGACACATAGAGACAGGGGTACAGTGACGGGGACACATAGAGACAGGGGACACAAACAGAGACGGGGACACATAGAGACAGGGGTACAGTGACGGGGACACACAGAGACAGGGACACAGTGACGGGGACACATAGAGACAGGGACACAGTGACAGGGACACATAGAGACAGGGGTACAGTGACGGGGACACACAGAGACAGGGGTACAGTGACGGGGACACATAGAGACAGGGACACACAGTGACGGGGACACATAGAGACAGGGGTACAGTGACGGGGACACATAGAGACAGGGGTACAGTGACGGGGGACACAAAGAACAGAGAGCAGGGGACACATAGAGACAAGGGGTACAGTGATGGGGACACACAGAGACAGGGGATACAGTGACGGGGACACACAGAGACAGGGGTACAGTGACGGGGACACATAGAGACAGGATATAAAATGAGGGTGACACATAGAGATAGGGACACAATGAGACAGGGGCACATGACGGGGACACATAGAGACGGGGGCACAATGAGGATGACACATAGAGACAGGGACACAGTGACGGGGACACATAGAGACGGGGACAAAATGAGGGTGACACATAGAGATAGGGACACAATAGAGACAGGGGCACAATGACGGGGACACATAGAGACGGGGTCACATGATGAGGAGGGACACATAGAGACAGGGGTACATTGACGGGGACACATAGAGACGGGTGTGTGTGTGTGACACACAGACAGGGAGGGTGACACATAGAGACAGGTGTACAATGACGGGGACACATAGAGACGGGGGGGGGGGGGGGGGGGCAATAGCGTAAATTGAGATGACACATAGAGACAGGGGTACACATGACGGGGACACATAGAGACGGGTGTGTGTGTGTGGGTAGACGGGGGAGGAGGGTGACACCTAGAGACAGGGGTACACATGACGGGGACACATAGAGACGGTGACGGGTGTGGGGGGGGGGGGGGGGTGACACCTAGAGACAGGGGTGGGGGGACACATAGGAGACGGGGGGGGGGGGGGGGTGACAGCTAGAGACAGGGGACAATGACGGGGACACATAGAGACGGTGGTGTGTGGGGGGTGGGGGGGGGGGGTACAATGGGGGGGGGGGGGGGGGGGGGGGGGGGTGACAGCTAGAGACAGGGACACATCGCCTTGAATTGATCGCCAAACAGATAACGAAGCACAGATCCAGGAAGTTGTTTACTGTGGCTTTCATGCACTTCATTACGATCGGTTTGTGTGTCTGTCTGTGTGTCTGAGAATCGATTATCTTAAAAACTACTGTTTGGATTTTGATTAAAATTGGCAGAGGGGTAGACAGCTTGAAAAGGAAGCTTCCTTTCGTTAATCAACACCGTGCTGACCTTGACCTTGAAGTTTGACCTTGAAAACCTAAATTTCCTTCTTTGGGCTATAACAATTCCCCCCCCCCCCCCCCCCCCGCTTTATCTCGTGAACTAGTAACACAGAATCGCTTCAAATTTTGTGTGGTGGTGTACCATGGTGCAAGGAAGTTTGTATAAAAGTTCAGCTGTATCTCGTGAACTACTGAACAGAATCGCTTCAAATTTTGGGCTATGTATTTTACGGTGTATTTTATGCGTTCTGTTCTGGTGGAAAGGGTGTGTTTAATGTGGTTGGGTTTATTGGGGGGGGGGGGGGGGGGGAGAGGACATGGTGGGGGGGGGGGGGGAGAGAAGCTTGTTGATAAAAGTTCAGCTGTATCTCGTGAACTACTGAACAGAATCGCTTCAAATTTTGGGCTATGCATTTTACGCGTTCTGTAAGGGTGGAAAGTGGTGTGTTTTTGTGGGGGTGGGGGGGGGGGGGGGGGGGGGGGTGGGGGGGGGGGGGGGGTCGAGGACATAACTCTGGCCGGGTTTGCATTGTCACAATGCGTTGCTGCCGCTCGGCGATGCCCTTGATATCAGTTGCACTCGTGGGTGACGGAGCGTGGAGTAATATGACAGGAATGTTTGTTGCTTGTTGTTGGGCTGCGCGAGAGGATTTATTGGCTATGGCGTTGTATTAAGTATTAGGTACTATATGGTCACAGAGGCGTCTCTGCGAAATTCGGGTTGCTCCCACATGAAGAGCGCGTCTCGGCCAGAGGCGCGCCACCCAAGTTTTTTTTTTTTTTTTGCATGCGCGTTTTGTGTGACTGATGCGGAAGGAAAGGTGGGGGTGGGGGGTAAAATTTGACCAAATCACAACTTTTTTCGTTGCCACTGGACTTAACGTGTGCTAAGTGCATGGGCACACGGGACTTCGGTTTATCGTCTCATCCGAAAGACTTGAATAGTATTGTATTGCATTGCAATGTATTGTTTGTGGAAAAAAAACCCAATCAAGCAAGAACAACAAATCAATTTATTACGATGACCAACCCCCCCCCCCCCCCCCTCCAACAACAACAAAAGGAGAAAGAAAGAAAAAGTAAAGAAAAGAAAGAGGGAAAAAGCCTGAAATCCTTAAATTTGTTCACACAATTTTAAACTCTCCGAAGCCATCATTTTGATTCATCAGGTCTTTGCAGAAGACTCAATACATTAAAGACAACGAATAAGTGATTGAGTGAGTTCCAGAAACGAACAGTTTTCCATAGTAACCCCCGTTTTGAGGGGGTAGAGTGGGGGGGGGGGGGGGGGGTGGGGGACATCAACTGCAAGAACAAAAACTTTTCTCTCCTCCGAAATTTTCATTTGCTTGAAAAACGTTTTCCTGAGAATTGGGAGAAATGGGTGCCCTTTTCGCCCTTAAATATTCAAGGCTGTGTTCTATTTCCTGACTTCCTGAACCCATTTATGATCGAGAATTGTGTCCTAATAACAAGTATATTGAACATTGAAAAAACAAACTGAAACAGACTGCAACGTCACAGGAAAATACATCAAATGAACAAGCACGCAGCAAGTGTAAAGTGACGTTACTATCTTCACAAGAGCCACTACAGAACAACTGGATATTTTGGCGAATGCGCCTTTATTAAAATAGACAAACAAGAACAGAACAAACAGCAAATATAGCACACAAAAACACCCACCAATACTTCCCCTCTGCAATTCAATTTGTGAATGATCATTGAAATAGGGCATTTGCCACGAGTGTTCGTTCTCTATGCTAGACTACTAATGTGCCCGAGCTCGTTCTGCCCGAGTTACGCTGACCTTTCTAATTCAACTCTCTAATTTCAACTCGGTGAAATTCAACGTCGCCGGCACGCGGCAAATGCCCTATTACGAAAGGTTCCTTTTTTAACTTCCAAGAACGATTTTCCTGAAAATGGGTTACTGTGGGAGCCGTTAGTTGTTTGGGAGCTCTTCAAGGCATGCGGAGAGACCTAAACCGGTTGTAACTTTTCACGGCTCAGCTGAGTCAAGCAAAAAGTATGGGTAACGTTTCTGTGCTGTACGGGGAAAGAGGGTATCGTGGTAAACAAGGTAAACGACCAGGAAGCGATTCACGGACTACGGCTTTGCTTAGCGATGTTCTAACTCTATTCATGGCTTATTATCACTATATTTACCTTTGCTATTGTGCTTTGCATCGATGTTCATTATTGCGGTTTATTATCCATGTTTATTATTGCTTTGCACGCGGCAAATGCCCTATTACGAAAGGTTCCTTTTTTTAACTTCAAAGAACGATTTTCCTGAAAATGGGTTACTGTGGGAGCCGTTAGTTTCTTGGGAGCTCTTCAAGGCATGCAGGGAGACAAAAACCAGTTGTAACTTTTCATGAATATAATCTTCTTTATAAGCCTGAAAATTCAAAAGGTCATTTCCTGAAGCCGAAGTATGGCCGCCCATGTGGCGGGGCCCTTTAACGATCCACCGGATCACGTGTCAAAATCACGGATTTCACGTGTTATTCCCTCTTATAGCTGGAAAGAAATCTTGTTTTGACCAAGTCTGACTCTCATATAAATGGCCCCAAATTCGAACCGACACATCAGCTTAAAGAGCAGCCTCAATTTGAATATGGGGAAATTCGTATGTGGGTCACAGCAACGCAGACAAAAACCAAGGGACTTAATCGTGGTGCGTCACTGGGTCTTTAAAAGCAGCCATGCACGTAATCTTCTCACCCAAGGCCATGCGAAATGTTTACATGGAAACTGGGTGTGGCCCCCAGAGCGTTTAAGCTGGGGAACGAAAACAACAACAACAACAACAACAACAACAACAACAAAAGGTCAACACGAATATGAAAAATGTGATTAGCGATTTTGTGGGTTGCAATTTTGTTTTGGTGGTCATCGTGTTCCTTGTAATTGATAAAAAATCAAAAAAATCAAAATGGGTTTTACTTGTAAAAAGTCAAAATATTGTTTTGAAAATTGAAGGAGAAAAAACCCAACAACATACCTTGAGCTTGACCCCCCGGAAGGACAGTGGCCGAGAAAAGGGTCAGGAGACAGAGTGCCCACATGACTCTGTTCCTGTCCATCCCTCCCTCCTTCCTTCCTTCCTTCCTTCGTCTTTCTTCTTTCTTCCTTTTGTGCTTTTCCTTCACTGCACAGCACAGTACCTTTCC
Source organism: Phymorhynchus buccinoides (assembly GCA_017654935.2). Taxonomy (NCBI): domain Eukaryota; kingdom Metazoa; phylum Mollusca; class Gastropoda; order Neogastropoda; family Raphitomidae; genus Phymorhynchus; species Phymorhynchus buccinoides. Next base: position 39,748,773 of record CM065704.1, read on the forward strand.
TGGAGGACACAAACACTGCACACAGCCACCACAGAGTCTCCGACACAGATACCTTCGTGTTTGTCCCCAGGAACAAAGTTTCAAACAGATGAAAGAATTTCCCTTTGCCCCCAAAAATAAAATAATAATAATCAAACCCAACACCCCAAACTACAGTTCCAACGATGTTGAAAAGTCACAATTTCAAACGATTTCTGGTTTGCTGGTTTTCATTTTAAACTTCAAAGGTCAAAAACAAAAGAAAGGAAACCCAACGATGGAAAAACAACAACGGAAAACCCCCAGATGGTCCTGTTTCTGTCTCTCTCGCTTTCTTCCTCAAAAGAGAAAGCGAGGGAAGTAATTTATTCCCTGAAGAAAATGATTCTCTTCCTTGGATTTCTCTTCTAAAACAAAAGACAGGACAAACCAAGCCCCCCCTTGTATGAATGATGTGATAACGTTGCTAGGTCTACGACTACACAAGGGCAAAAGAAGGCTTCACTGCATCGAACAATGCAAGGCAGCCTCTCTTCTCTTGTCCCAAGGGCTTGTAGGCCCAACGGTGGCAGAAAGAACCTCGCTATCCCGGGTACACGCCCTTTTAAACTTCGAGTTGTTACCCTCCCTTTGCTTACCTACCTACCCACCCGAGTCTAGCCTAACACCCTTTAGGCTTAGGGGTATGCTGTGCTTGCGCTGCAGGCTTTCTCTTTTTCTTTTTCTTACACCCCCCCCTACCTACCTCCCTCGCTCACAACCCCCCCCCCCCCCCCACCCCCCATCTCACACTTTTCGTAATCGTTTCTGTCCCTCTGTATTAATCTACAGACTCATCTAGACACAGACACAGACACACCAGTCCACACCAAAAAAAACCCACAGACCAGACAGATACCCACAACGACTCTCTCTCTCTCTGTGTCTCTCTTCTGTCTCTGTCTCTCTCTGTCTCTCTCTCTCTCTCTCTCTCTCTCCCTCTCTCTCTCTCTCTCTCTCTCATCAGATCTCTCGTCCTC
>CM065704.1:39764770-39779770 GCA_017654935.2 Phymorhynchus buccinoides
TTAAAGATATGTCCCAAACAAATAATTGACGATGTTCAAGGTCAAAGTTAAGGTCAAGATAGTATATGTCACCATAGACACCATATTGCCGTTAGCTAATACACCACCATGCACAATTTGGGGACTTTAACTGCGAAACTGTGAAAAATATGGCCAAGACAAAAATTAAAGGTCAAAGGTCAACTCATCTTTCTTGAAAGCTTGCATAAACATCTATGTGTACGCAAAGTTTGAACTATATGTAGGGGAAGACGGGGTAAAAAGCGCATGGGTGGGTAAGAAGCCCACCCCAATTATCTCATGAAATGAAGCAAATTTCAGTCTCATTTTGCCCATGAGACGAGCGTTAATGTCTAGCATTCGTCTCATGGGCAAATTTGACTGAAATTTTCTTTATTTCATGAGATAATTGGGATGGGCTTCTTACCCGCCCATGCGCTTTTTACCCCGTCTTCCCCTACGCATTGTAACTCCCGAGAAAAAGCCAACGTTAAAGTTACCCCAGGAGACACACACACACACACACACGGAAAACCGAAGAAGCATGAAAACATAGACTCGGCTTTCGTGCCGTTGACACGAGTGAGCCAAACAAAAAGAAACAGAGTTATGAGCATGTTACGTTGTGAAACGTTGACAATGGAGTCTATTTTCAGTAGGACAACTTAGCATAATCATAGCAAGACAAGTGTCCAAATCATGGTTTGGGGATATTTTTGCTTCTTTTGAACCGAGAGGAGTGGCATATTTGGATTTTTGTTGTTGTGTGTGTGGATGTTTCTGTTTCTTTGCATCGCTGGTGTGGATCCGGTTTGGAGACAGATAATGGTTGCCTGCAATGGTTTAGGCTGTACCCTAACCTATTTGGACACATACATGTATAAGGGATAGTAATCTGTGAAAGACGAGCTGAAGAGGACAAAAAAGAAGATAGGGTGGGGGTGGAGGAAGAAATGAAAGAATCGTAATAGTGTTTTCTTTCTCTCACAAATAAACCTAACCCCACGCAGGCACACCCGCCGCCTACACAGCTAGGCCGGTAGTCTAAGCTTACACACACACAAGCGTTTTCGATCGGTGCGCGCTCATGGACACGCAAGCACACACACACACACACAAATTTCAACTCGATTTGATTCGATCGCCGGCACGTACACGGGCTTTGAATAAAAAACAAAAAACAAACAACAAACATGACAAAGGTGTACTTTAGATACCCCTCCCCTTACGTTTACAACCCTCAATCGCAAAGTCTGCTTCTTTCAGCTTTATTATAATAAATAATAATTAATAATGCTTATATAGCGCATAATCTTGCAAAGCAACTCAATGCGCTTTTCACTCCCCTTTCGTGCAAACATTTCTAACAGACTGGTTCACGTATCCTCATCATACATCTCTATGAAAAAAATGAATACATTAGAGAAATTGCATATAATCAGAACACAACACACTAACACCCACCTCCCTTCAACACCCCACCCCAACCATCCCCCCACCCCTGCCCCCCCACTCCCCACCCCCACCCCATACACACACACGCGCACGCGTTAGCCTCATACTCAACGTCAATGAGCTGGAAGACAAGAGTGGGGAAAGGATCATAGACTTTACAGAGAGAAAGCTTTCCCGAAGAAGTGGGTTTTTAGTTGGGACTTGAATGAAGGAAGAGTATGAAAATAATCTTAGGCTGATCCTAGCCCTATCCCTTTCCAGAGAACGACAGAATATTGTTGGTTCTCGGGGAACATTTTCAATGCGAAAATTTGTGAGTGGGAGGTTGGGGGGTGGGGGGGGGGGGGGTGTGGGGGGGGGGGGGGTCGTAAGGAACAAGATAACCCAACTTAATAATAAACAAATATCGCAGTCATCTGAAAGAGAATCCAATTCTACACCAATAGAATCCGCCGAAGTTGTAAATGTTCTCATTCCTAGCTGGTGCATTTGTACCATAGTGTTCAAGTGCTTCGGCTGTTGGGATGATCCCTGGAGTCTTTAAGCCAAGGTACACAACAACAACAACAACAACAACGACAAAACATAAGAGTTAGGGTACGTACACATACATGCGGCGGAAATTCCGTGCGGAAACCCGTGCGCAATCCGTAAATAAGTAAAAGAAGGAAGGGAAAAGATTTACGCACGTGTCCGTGTTTCCGCTGATCCGTAATTTTGTTTACCCTTCTTTCTTTTACTTATTAACGGGATTGCGCATGGGATTTCCGCATGAACTGTGCACGAGGCCTTAGACAGAAAGACATGCAAAAGGCAAAGTAAAAAACAAAACCTTATTCTTGGCGGAGGTACTATTGTCTCCATCACATTATTGCTTTGAACATCTTCACTGATAAGCAACATCCTGCCACTGCTGGGAAAGGGATAGGGTTAGGATCAGCCTAGGATTATTTACATAATCCGCCTTGGCGTATTTAAGGCTGTGTCCGACCAATTGACATAGGCTAGAACACCAGGGCTACATCGAAATGTTGTTATGCTATGCATAGTTACAATGCGGGGATTGTCTTAAGCCATGACAAGCTCCTAGCATAACATCATCAGTCTCCAAAATCCCCCGAACACGGAGCGTGGCTAGCTCACGTGGCGGGGTAATAAAAAACCCGGTCACACACACACGTAAATGTTCTCATTCCTATAGCTGATAAATTTGTATCATATAGTGTTCAAGTGCTTCCACTGTTGGGATGATCCCAGGAGTCTTGTAGCCAGGGCACGTCAATAACAACAACAACAACAAGTGCAACGCCGAGCGGCTGCAATGTCCCCTCGCAGCATCGCCGAGCTACTCGGAAATCGGAATGTGTCGGCTGTACACATACATAAAAACGCATAAAAACAGCACGTAACTATATAAGAACGCATCAGAACAGCACGTAACTGAATAGTTTTTTTTATATATAGCCTTGGGGTTCGGACCCGTGATTTGAGCGCGCGCGATCATGCGCACACGAGCGCACAGAAAAATTCATGACAACTGTACTGTTATAGACCATTCATCAAGAAATGTTGTGAAAAAAACTGCATTGAAATACATCCAAACTTCGCGAGATATTAGCGATTATGTGTTTCGGGGTTTGAACCCCGTAACTGGCGCGACCTTGACCTTAATGTAAAACTAAATACATCAGTGGATAGCTTGCATCTTGGCAAACTAGTATACCAAATTTGATGATGATAGACTGAATAGTTTTTGAGAAAAACGGACGGACGGACGTACGGAGGCACGGAGACACTGAGGCACGCCGGACGGATCAGACAAAAACAATAGCTCCCCGAACCTTCGGCTCGGGGACTAACAACAACATTTTCATAAAACCGAGAGAATAAGACTCTGAGATTGAGGCTCGTAAACATGAGAGGTGGTGGTGGTGGTGTAGGTGTGGTGGAGTGACTGAAATACAAGATTGCCAAATCACACAACGATACCGCTTTTTCATTCCCTAACTAATCGACCACTGGTCAGTCACAGAGATTGTGAGAGTGCGTGAGTGAGCACTGCTGACCGGGTCATTTGGGGTGGACATTAGCTTGTCAGATTGTTGATTCAGCGGATCAACTGTAGAAACGGGCATTGCTTCCATGTTACTCTTTCAAAAGGGTTTAGCACTGCTGCCGGTGCTACCGGGATAGTTCCATGCATGTCAAATGCGTTGTCACAATATTTTGTAGGAATTATCGTGTTCACAGCTTTCCTTTGTCTTCTTCTAGGACATAGAGAGAGATTGAAAAAGAGAGAGAGAGAGAGAGAGAGAGAGAGAGAGAGAGAGAGAGAGAGAGAGAGAGAGAGAGAGAGAGAGAGAGAGAGAGAGAGAGAGAGAGAGAGAACATGAAAACTTTGAAAACTTGAACGTTATTTTTGAAGGATAAAGATTTTAGGCAACGCCTAGTCTTCCAATCTGTCCTTGATACATATACGAACATAGAAGAGAGAGAGAGAGAGAGAGAGAGAGAGAGAGAGAGAGAGAGAGAGAGAGAGAGAGAGAGAGAGAGAGAGAGAGAGAGAGAGAGAGAGAGAGAGAGAGAGAGAGAGAGAGAGAACTTGAAAGACTTGAAAACTTTGAAAACTTGAACGTTATTTTTGAAGGATAAAGATTTCAGGCAACGCCTAGTCTTCCAATCTGTCCTTGATACATATACGAACATAGAAGAGAGAGAGAGAGAGAGAGAGAGAGAGAGAGAGAGAGAGAGAGAGAGAGAGAGAGAGAGAGAGAGAGAGAGAGAGAGAGAGAGAGAGAGAGAGAGAGAGAACTTGAAAACTTTGAAAACTTGAACGTTATTTTTGAAGGATAAAGATTTCAGGCAACGCCTAGTCTTCCAATCTGTCCTTGATACATATGCGAACATAGAAGAGAGAGAGAGAGAGAGAGAGAGAGAGAGAGAGAGAGAGAGAGAGAGAGAGAGAGAGAGAGAGAGAGAGAGAGAGAGAGAGAGAGAGAGAGAGAGAGAGAGAGAGAGAGAGAGAGAGAGAGAGAGAGAGAGAGAACTTGAAAACTTTGAAAACTTGAACGTTATTTTTGAAGGATAAAGATTTCAGGCAACGCCTAGTCTTCCAATGTGTCCTTGATACATATACGAACATAGAAGAGAGAGAGAGAGAGAGAGAGAGAGAGAGAGAGAGAGAGAGAGAGAGAGAGAGAGAGAGAGAGAGAGAGAGAGAGAGAGAGAGAGAGAGAGAGAGAGAGAGAGAGAGAGAGAGAGAGAGAGACGAAGAAGAAGAAGAAGAAGAAGAAGAAGAAGAAGAAGAAGAAGAGAAAGACAAAGAAATACCAGCGAAATACCCCTTTTTTTTTTTAACGTATATCTGCTTTGGTTTTTGTTGTTGAAATGTGTGTGATGTGTTTACAGTGGTGCTTGCTGTGTGTGTGCGTGCTGGTGTGTGCGCGTGTGCGGGTGTGTGCACGTGTGCGAGTGTGAGCGCACGTGCGAGTGTAAGTGGGTTTTTTTTGCGTACACGAGCGTATGCGTGGAATAATATAATCTGAGTGTGCACGTATACGCTTGCATGAGCGTTTGTACAAAATGTGCGCGCGCGTATGTGTAGGTATGATATTTGTGTGTTTATGCGTGTGTAATTATTTTGTACATGCTAAAGCCGCGAGATCTGCACATAATACAAACTCATCAGAAAACAAACCAACCTCATGGTTATGTAACTGAACAAAGGGGGAAAACTCTCTTTATGATTAACTCCCCTCCACCAAAGTTGATTACGATACCAATCATCTAGGAATGCGCGTATTAGAGCCAAAATGAGACTAGCAAAGCATCATTCTAAGAAAAAATAAAACAAGGGCGTCGCCGAACGGCAGACATGTCCGTCACCAGCAATGCCACGCACTTGCGACACCCCGTAGCAGTCACATCCTGACACCAAATTGGAATGGATTTTGTCTTCTAGTTCACAAGATACAGCTTGAAGAAGAAACATATAGCGCAAAGAAGGAAATTTCAGTTTTCAAGGTCACACTTCAAGGTCAAGATCAGCATGGTGATCATTTATGCTCGGATGTGTTCTTCTCTAGGGCATACAGTACCACACACAATCTGAAGCGATTCTGTCAAGTACAAATGTGGAAAATATGGCTTAAAACTCAATTTGTATACCCCTACCACTTTGAAGGCCTACGGATCTCCCGGACCGTGACCTTGACCTTAATATGCCACCATCAGAACGGGCATAAGCCAAAGTACCTACATGCCAAATTTGAAGACTCTAACACCAACGGTGTGGGAGTTATGGCCCCTTAAAGATGTTCGGTTTTCAAGGTCGTACGCCAAGGTCAAGGTCCTCTCATGGTGACACACCAGCAAAACACGCGATTCGGTCAAGCGGTTCGGGAGATATCCTTGGGACAGACAGAAGAAAAAAAAAAAAAAAACAAACAAACAAACAAAAATACAAATCAGCCCATCGCAAAGTCCGATCACCTATGGTGACGGACAAAAAAATGTGCCAAGTTCGCCTTTATGACCCTTCACCCACACAGTACACGTCAACAATGGTTAACTTAAATGTTTTTTTTAGCATCTTCTTCTCCTTCCCCCCCCCCCCCATCTCTCTCTCTCTCTCTCTCTCTCTCTCTCTCTCTCTCTCTCTCTCTCTCTCTCTCTCTCTCTCTCTTCTCTCTCTCTCTCTCTCTCTCTCTCTCTCTCTCTCTCTCTCTCTCTCTCTCTCTCTCTCTCTCTCTCCCCCCCCCTCCACATTTTCTTTTCGTAATCTACATTACACTTTCATAGCCTGCACAACAATCTTTCAAAATATACACTGTCTACTACAACCCAGTATTTCCAGCCCCCCCCCCCCCCACCCCCCACGTCCCCCGTTCCTCTCACCCACCCGCACACCCGTATTCACCGCCCACAGTCGCGATTTTATTATCCGAAATTTCAACACAGTACTTGGAATTTCCACTTTTTGAAAAGAAAATGCAAATTTACTGACGCAAATACAGGGGAAGTTTGGTTTGTCGCATAATAGGGGAAGCTTGGTTTGTCGGGGAAGCTTGGTTTGTCGCATAATAGTCTTCTTCTTCTTCTTCTTCTTCGGTCACTCAGACAGTTTCCTGTTAATTATGAGCGCAGATGCGTCATGCTGCCGTTATGCGCCTAACTAAGAAGTAATTAGGCCCAGCAAGTCCGACTTCGGCTGGAGGAGGAAATCATTTTGAAAGTGTTTCTTGAAAACAGGCGGGAGAATGGACTGGTAAGGCAGAAAGATAGTAGATGACAGCAAGCAAAGGGAAAAGGCAGAGTCAAAGAGAGTGACAGCTTAGAGGAAGTTACAAGCACAGAACTTCCAGAAGGTGGGGGAACTATTTATGCAAAAGACCCCCCCCCCCCCCCCCCCCCCCCCGGGGGATATTTCGATTAGAAAAGTATAATATCCCCCCCCCCCCCCCCCCCATTCCGGAATATTTTAAAATGACAGAACTTCATGTATGATATGTACAGTATTAGCTATAACACGTTTGACAAAATTAATATGCAATCTCTCTCTCCCTGTCTGTCTCTGTGTCTCTCTCTGTCCCCCCCCTCTCTCTCTCTCTGCCCTGCCCTCTCTCTCTCTCTGCCCCCCCCCTCTCTCTCTCTGTGTCTTCCCTCTCTCTCTTTCTCTGTCTCCCTGCCCCCCCACCCCTCTCTCTCTGTCCCCCCCCTCTCTCTCTCTGTGCTCCCCTCTCTCTTTCTCTGTCCCTGCCCCCCCCCTCTCTCTCTGTCCCCCCCCCCTCTCTCTCTGCCCGTTGACATCATTAGGCCTATTATTAAACCTACTTTGTTCAACGCTAAGAACGCCAAATGATTAACTGACATTAAGATTAGTGTGTGGTGTGTGTGTGTGCGCGAGTGTGTGTGCGCGCGCCTGTGTCTTCTCTGTGTGTTATGTGTCTGTGCGTGTTCATAAGTGTGTGTGTGCGTGTGCGCGTGTGTGCGCGTGTGTGCGTGCGTGTGTGTGTGTGTGCGTGTGTGCGTGTGTGTGTGTGTGTTGCTACTAATTTAACGTCCTTCCACTAAAAGTGATTCAGACAAAATGTGTGTGTGTGTGTGTGTGTGTGTGTGTGTGTGTGTGTGCGTGCGTGCGTGTGTGCGTGTGTGCGTGTGCGTGTGCGTGTGCGTGTGCGTGCGTGTGCGTGCGCGTGCGTGCGCGCGCGTGAATGTGTGTCAGTGTGTGTGTATGTGTCTGTATGTGTGTGTGTGCGCGCATGCGCGCATATATGTGTGTGCATGTGTGTTTGTATGTTCATACGTGTGTGTGTGCGCGCGCTTGCTTGCGTGTGTGTTCGCACGTCCACGCATTATGTACATGTATGTATGTGACCAACGTTAGTAGCACTAGCATTCCATTCCAGTTAAGGTGTTGGCCAGGACAGCTGATAGACAAAAACTCAACAGCCTTTTGTGGCACTGTCAGGGGTATTATCTAGCTATCAGCTCTCCCTCTACTCTCTTTATCTCTCTCTCTGTTTCTCTCTGTCTCTCTCTCTCTCTCCCTCTCTCTCTCCCTCTCTCTCTCTCTCTCTCTCTCTCTCTCTCTCTCTCTCTCTCTCTCTCTCTCTCTCTCTCTCTCTCTCTCTCTCTCTCTCCTCTCTCTCTCTCTCTCTCTCTCTCTCTCTCTCTCTCTCTCTCTCTCTTTCTTTTTCTTATTTGATATCGCCCCTACCCCACTGTTCCGTTTGACATGGGCAGATGGCCCAGTTAATTAAATCGGCGTTCATTGTTGTTCATTGTCATCTCCTCTCTCTCTCTCTCACTTTCCCTGTCTGTCTCTCTCAGTACACTGAGCACCGAATGTACATGTACGTAAAGCAGTTCAGTGTGCATTGCTCTATCTCTGTCTGCCCCCCTCTCTCTCTCTCTCTCTCTCTCTCTCTCTCTCTCTCTCTCATCTCTCTCTCTCTCTCTCTCTCTCTCTCTCTCTCTCTCTCTCTCTCTCTCTCTCTCTCTCTCTCTCTCTCTCTCTCTCTCTCTCTCTCTCTCTCTATTTCTTAGGCATCGCCTAAAACCTTTATTCTTGTTAAACAAAGTTTTTCAGTGTTCAGTATTCAGTGCTCTCTCTCTCTCTCTCTCTCTCTCTCTCTCTCTCTCTCTCTCTCTCTCTCTCTCTCTTCTCTCTCTCTCTCTCTCTCTCTCTCTCTCTCTCTCTCTCTCTCTTAGGCATCGCCTAAAACCTTTATCCTTGTTAAACAAAATTTGTCAGTGTTCAGTATTCAGTGTTCTCTCTCTCTCTCTCTCTCTCTCTCTCTCTCTCTCTCTCTCTCTCTCTCTCTCTCTCTCTCTCTCGCTCTCGCTCTTTCACTCTGGTGTATGTGTACGTGTGTGAAGGAGATCTAGAGAGAGAGAATGCGGATATGAGTATGTGAATATATTATATTTGTGCATGTGGGTATGTATATATGTGGGTGTGGGTGTGCATGGGTATGTGAAGGAAGGTGCTTACTGGGGAGGGGAAAAGAATGGTAGGAAGAGGTCTGATGAGGGAGGAAGTAAGATTAGAAGGGATGAGAATTTGAAAAAGAAAATGTGCGTGTTAACAGAGAAGAAAGCCAGGGTGCGAGGGAAGAGGATGGTGGTGTGGAAGAGGAAAGAGGGGGTAATAGCAAAGAAAGCAGACAGGTTGCGGGTGGAAATGGCAACTTAGACAAGGGCGTCGCCGAGCGGCAGACATGTCCGTCACCAGCAATGCCACGCACTTGCGACACCCCGTAGAGTGTCACATCCTGACACAAAATTGGAAGGGATTCTGTCTTCTGGTTAACGAGATACAGCTTGAAGAAGAAACATATAGCGCAAAGAAGGAAATTTCGGTTTTCAAGGTCACACTTCAAGGTCAAGGTCAGCATGGTGATAATTTATGCTCGGATGTTTTCTTCTCTAGGGTATACAGTACCACACACAATCTGAAGCGCTTCTGTCAAGTACCAATGTGGAAAATATGGCTTAAAACCCAATGTGTAGACCCCTACCACTTTCAAGGCCTACTGATCGCCCGGACCGTGACCTTGACCTTGATCGGTAAATGTGAAGACTCTAACACTAACGGTGTGGGAGTTATGGCCCCTGAAAGATTTTCGGTTTTCAAGGTCGTACGCCAAGGTCAAGGTCACGACGGCAATATGGTTTGCGCGGATGCCTTCCTCTCATGGTGACACACCAGCACACACAATTTGACGTGATTCTGTCAACCCGTTCGAAAGATATCCTTGGGACAGACAGAAGGAAAAAAAATGACCCTCCGATTTTCAGGCTCCAGCGATCTTTTTTACCTTGACCTTGACCTTGATCGGTATGCCATCATCAGAACGGGCATAAGCCAAACCACCTTCATACCAAGTTTCAACATCCTATGCGGTGCCCGAGATATGGCTAAAAATAGATTTTCGGTTTTCAAGGTCGTACGTCAAGGTCAAGGTCACGACGGCAAAATGGTTTGCGCCGATCTCTTCCTATTAAGGAGGCACACCTTTACACAAAATTTGACGCGATTCGGTCAAGCGGTTCGGGAGATATCCTTGGGACAGACAGAAAAAACACCAAAAAACCCCCAAAAACCCCCAACAACAAACAAACAAAAATACAAACCAGCCCATCGCAATAGTCCGTCTTGGTGACGGACTAATGAGGGTAGGAAGAGTGGAGGGGAGAGAGCTGCCACAAATGTAGAATTCGAAATGGGTGTGAGTGGTGACAAAAAAGGAGAGGGTGGGGAGCATGAAGGGAGCGGAGTGAATATAAACAAAACTTGTAGCGAAAATGTTAGTGGATGTGGGTGGGGATGGGGAGGAGGGTGTGCATGTTTGTAAACATTGTAAAAAGAGGATCAATGGTAATGGTTGTGAATGTACTGATAACCCTAACGGAATAAATAATCCACAGGACGAGTCAACTTTGAATAGTTTAAATAGTTTTGCATTTCTGCATTGGAACGTTAATGGGTTAATTTCAAAGCTTGTTGATCCAGAATTTATTGATTTTGTGTCGTCGTTTGATTTTATTTGTTTTGTAGAAACGTTTATTGATGATTTCCAATCTTCTTCTTTTTCTGATTACACAGTGTTTGTGAAACCAGCATTAAAGTTTACAGATCGTGGGAGGAGATCAGGGGGAGTAATTTGTCTGATTAGGAACAAATATATGAAGTATGTGAAAGAAAGAAATACAAATGTTGATAATGTTTTGTTGTTCTTACTTAATAAGGATTTATTTTGCTTACCGCACGATATTTTGTACGTTTGTACTTATGTTCCACCAGAAAACTCACCATTTTACGCTGCATGTGATGTGGGCAACGGAATTAGCCAAATTGAAGATGTTTTAATGGAAGAAATATGTAATAATGATAACGTGTCCATATTACTATGTGGTGATTTAAATGGGAGAACAGCAAACATAAATCCACTTAACAATGATAACATTAAATCGTTTTCGTGGTTTGATAAATTTGACATGATTGAAATTAAAAGGCAGTCCCAAGATACTGTTTTAAACCAGTATGGTAAGTGTTTATTGAGTATGTGTAACGCTTTAGGTCTGTTTATGTTAAATGGTGTTTGTAATGATGATACTAATGGGAAGTTTACATTTATTAGTGACACTGGCAATAGCGTCAATGATTATTTTGTTGCATCCTATGATTTGTTTGAACTAATGTGTTCTAATTGTAAATTTTATATCACAGAACAAAATACATTCAGATCACATGCCATTACAATTACATATCAATACACAGATGGAAAATGTAAAAGTTGCAAAACAAGTAAGAAAAGAGTATATTGAAAAATTTGTTTGGAAAAATGATGCTGCAGCTACTTTTGTTGATAACATGAATTCTGATGCAGTACATTTACTTATACAACAAGCGAAGCAGTTCATAGATGTGAATGTGAATGACGCAATCAAAATGTTTAATAATGCCGTTAAAGAAGCAGCAGTAAGTATGAAACAGCAGGTATGTATAAATGCCCCTAGACAACGAGATATATGGTTTGACATTGAATGTAGATTAGCTAGAAGTAATGTGAGAAGATTGTTGAGGGTTTTTAACAGAACACTAGACAAGTTGGATAGAATAGATTATTGTAAGACACGTAGGGAATACAAGAATATGTTAGAGAGAAAGCAAAAGGAACATAATGATTTTTTGTTTAATAATATTGTTGCATCAGTAGATAAACAATAGGACTTTTGGAATAATGTTCGTGCTATGTTTAGGAAACGAGAGCATAATAAGAATAATATTACGATGGATGAATGGTTTTGCCATTTTGGAAATGTATTGGGAAATAACACGATTACAGAAATTGATGATCAGGAAAGTGAAGCACAGCAAGATCATTAGGTCATTACTCAGCTAGAGGACGATTCAACTGCATTCCTGGATAGACCTATTACTAGATAAGATGTAGAAATAGCAATTAAAAAATTAAAAAGTGGAAAAGCTGCTGGACTTGATGATTTGATCGGTGAATTTTTTTAATCTTTTGATGATCATGCTATTGATTTTCTTGTAAATTTGTTTAATGTCTTATTTGATAATGGTGTTTATTCAGAAGGTTGGACAGAGTCTGTCATTCTCCCTCTTTCAAAAAAGGTAACATAAATAATCCAAACAACTATAGAGGGATTTCACTGTGTAATATTGCTAGTAAATTGTATGGTTCAATAATTAACAAACGATTGTCAGAATGGATAGAATTAAAGAATATTACAGGGGAGTATCAAGCTGGCTTTAAGAAAGACTACAGTACAGTTGATAATCTTTTCACTTTAATGGCAGCAGTTCAAAAACAATTTGTTTCAAACCGTAAATTATATGCCGCATTCGTTGATTTCGAAAAGACTTTTGATTCGATATCTAGAAAATTATTATGGCCTGTTCTGTTTAAAAATGGTATTAAAGGTAAGTTGTATAAGTGTTTGAAGAGTATGTATGAAGATGTTAAAGCTGAAATACGATGTGGGGCCAAATTTAGTGATTATATTAACTGCACAAGGGGGGTTAAACAGGGGGACGTTTGTAGCCCAGTACTTTTTTCTTTATTTATCAATGAATTGGCCTTGGAAATTATTCAAAATGGTAAACATGGTATACGTTTTGATTTAATAGAAATATTAATTTTATTATTTGCTGATGACCTTGTGCTATTATCAGAAACGATAATTGGCTTACAAACACAGTTAAATACCTTATATAAGGCTGCAAACAGATTAGAATTGAAAGTAAACATGAGCAAGACAAATATCATAGTATTTCGAAAAGGTGGGTATCTAGCCAGGCGGGAAATGTGGTTTTATGGAAAGTCTGAAATTTCTGTTATTAACGCTTATAAATATTTGGGTTTGCAGTTTTCAACAAAACTTAGTTTTACTTTTGCTTGTCAGGAACTTGTTTGTAAAGGAAAAAGAGCTGTTTGGAACATATTAAAAGTACTGTATAAATTTGATAATAATTCTGTTAAATTGTTCTTTAAGTTATTTGATGCACAAGTTCAACCAATAGTCCAATATGGAGCTGAAATTTGGGGGTTTGTCTATGGGCGTGAAATTGAAAAGGTGCATTTATTTGCAATGAAAAAGTTCTTAAATGTTGATAGACGTACACCCAATGACCTTGTGTATGGCGAACTTGGCAGATTTCCTATTTATTTGAATTCTTTAGTAAAATGTATTAGATATTGGCTTAGATTAGGTCGCATGAATGAGCACAGATTACCTCTGAAAGCGTATAAAACATTGTATGAATTAGATGCTAGAGGGAAAACAACTTGGGCTTCTGATGTTCGAAAATGTTTGAGTATTTATGGCTTTGCATATGTATGGATGGATCAAGGTGTTGGATGTGTTCGTAGCTTTTTGTCTTGTTTTAAACAACGCGTGGTTGACTGCAGATGGCAAGATTGGGATTACCATATTCAAAATAGTGACAGGTTTTCGTTATTTAGGCTGTTAAAAACAAATTGTTTGGTAGAACCATATTTAATGTCTAGCAATATCAATAGATTTGTCAGATCTACAGTTACAAAGTTAAGATTTGGTGTTTCAGATATAGCTATACACAGACAGAGATACAAATTCAATGCTATGCTAAATATGTTATGTCCTCTGTGTAGATTAGATAAAGAAGATGAGTTTCATTTTGTGTTATGTTGTCCAGTATTTAATGATTTAAGACAAAAATATATTCCTGCAAAATATTGTAGAAACCCAGCTCTTTTTAGATTAGTGCTACTTTTGACTTCAACAAATGACATTGTTATGTGCAATCTTGCTATGTATTTATATTTGGCATTTAAGAGAAGAAGCATTATGGTAAGTTAGCTCAGTTAGCAAGAATATTTATATTGTGTTATGCATTACTCACGATTGTTGTAAGATTAATATATGTATTGTGAATCACCCCTTTGAATGGGGCCTTGGCCTTACCAAATAAATATCGTTATCGTTATCGTTATCGTTATCGTTATCTCTCTCTTTCTTAGGCATCGCCTAAAACCTTTATCCTAGTTAAACAAAAAATTTCAGTGTTCAGTATTCAGTGTTTTCTCTCTCTCTCTCTCTCTCTCTCTCTCTCTCTCTCTCTCTCTCTCTCTCTCTCTCTCTCTCTCTCTCTCTCTCTCTCTCTCTCTCTCTCTCTCTATTTCTTAGGCATCGCCTAAAACCTTTATCCTTGTTAAACAAAGTTTTTCAGTGTTCAGTATTCAGTGTTTTTTTTTTCTCTCTCTCTCTCTCTCTCTCTCGTCTCTCTCTCTCTCTCTCTCTCTCTCTCTCTCTCTCTCTCTCTCTCTCTCTCTCTCTCTCTCTCTCTCTCTCTCTCTCTCTCTCTCTCTCTCTCTTAGGCATCGCCTAAAACCTTTATCCTTGTTAAACAAAGTTTTTCAGTGTTCAGTATTCAGTGTTTTCTCTCTCTCTCTCTCTCTCTCTCTCTCTCTCTCTCTCTCTCTCTCTCTCTCTCTCTCTCTCTCTCTCTCTCTCTCTCTCTCTCTCTCTCTCTCTTAGGCATCGCCTAAAACCTTTATCCTTGTTAAACAAAGTTTATCCTTGTTAAGTATTCAGTTTTCAGTGTTCTCTCTCTCAGTCTCTCTCTCTCTCTCTCTCTCTCTCTCTCTCTCTCTCTCTCTCTCTCTCTCTCTCTCTCTCTCTCTCTCTCTCTCTCTCTCTCTCTCTCTCTCAGTCTCTCTCTCTCTGATAAGAGCCTAAATTCTTATCCTTGTAAAACAAATTATCTGAAGTTTGAAGTCTGAAGTCTCTCAGCCTAAATTCTTATCCATCCTTGTAAAATTCCTCCGAAGTCGGAGTGTGGCTGCACACGTGGCGGGGTAATCAAAAACGGTCACACACGTAAATGTTCTCCTCCCTAGCTGGTGCATTTGTGCCATAGTGTTCAAGTGCTTCGGCTGTTGGGATGACCGATCCCTGGAGTCTTTAAGCCAGGGTAAAGACAACCACAACAAAACCCTTGTCAAATACAGTTTCTGAAGTCTCTGTTTCTGC
>CM065704.1:39784770-39787270 GCA_017654935.2 Phymorhynchus buccinoides
GCTTGACCTTGGTGCATGACCTTGAAAACCTAAAACCTGTAAAGGGCCATAACTTCTACGCCATTGGACTTTAGAGTCTTCAAATGTGGCATGTGGTTGCATTGGTCTATGGCAAATCTGATGGTAAAGCGATCAAGGTCAAGGTCAAGGTCAAGGAGATCGGTAGGCCTTGAAGTTGTTGGGGTCTAAAAATTGGGTTTTAATATTTTCCACATTTTGTGCTTGACAGAAGCGCTTCAGATTGTGTGTCGTGTTGTATGTTGTAGAGTAGAAGACACCCGAGCATAAAGTATTGGCGTGTTGACCTTGACCTCGAAGTTTGCCCTTGAATACCGAAATATCCTTCTTTGCGCTATATATTTCTTGCCTGAGCTGTATCTTGTGAACTAGAAGATATAATCCTTTCAAATTGTGTGTGAAGGTGTGAGACTAAGAGTACAACACATAGAGACGGGGGCACAATGAGGGTGACACATAGAGACTGGGGCACATATGAGGATGATACATAGACACTGGGGCACAATGAGGGTGATTCACAGAGACGGGGGCACAATGAGGATTACATATAGAGACTGAGGCACAATGAATGTGACACATAGAGACGGGGGCACATATGAGGATGATACATAGACACTGGGGCACAATGAGGGTGATTCACAGAGACGGGGGCACAATGAGGATGACACATAGAGACTGGGGCACAATGAGTGTGACACATAGAGACTGGGGCACAATGAGGGTGACACATAGACACTGGGGCACAATGAGGGTGATTCACAGAGACGGGGGCACAATGAGGATGACACATAGACACTGGGGGCACAATGAGGGTGATTCACAGAGACGGGGGCACAATGAGGATGACACATAGACACTGGGGCACAATGAGGGTGACACACAGAGACGGGGGCACAATGAGGATGACACATAGAGACTGGGGCACAATGAGGGTGACACATAGAAACGGGGGCACAATGAGGATGACACATAGAGACTGGGGCACATATGAGGATGATACATAGACACTGGGGCACAATGAGGGTGATTCACAGAGACGGGGGCACAATGAGGGTGACACATAGAGACGGGAGCACAATGAGGGTGACACATAGAGACTGGGGCACAATGAGTGTGACACATAGAGACGGGGGCACATATGAGGATGATACATAGACACTGGGGCACAATGAGGGTGATTCACAGAGACGGGGGCACAATGAGGGTGACACATAGACACTGGGGCACAATGAGGGTGACACATAGAGACGGGGGCACAATGAGGGTGATACATAGAGACGGGGGCACAATGAGGGTGACACATAGAGACAGGGGCACAATGAGGGTGACACATAGAGACGGGGGCACAATGAGGGTGATACATAGAGACGAGGGGCACAATGAGGGTGATACATAGAGACGGGGGCACAATGAGGGTGACACATAGAGACGGGGGCACAATGAGGGTGATACATAGAGACGGGGGCACAATGAGGGTGATACATAGAGACGGGGGCACAATGAGGGTGACACACAGAGACAGGGGCACAATGAGGGTGACACATAGACACTGGGGCACAATGAGGGTGACACATAGAGACGGGAGCACATATGAGGGTGACACATAGAGACGGGGGCATAATGAGGGTGACACATAGAGACGGGGACACATATGAGGGTGACACATAGAGACGGGGGCATAATGAGGGTGACACATAGAGACGGGGGCACAATGAGGGTGACACATAGAGACGGGAGCACAATGAGGGTGACACATAGAAACGGGGGCACAATGAGGATGACACATAGAGACGGGGGCACAATGAGGGTGACACATAGAGACGGGGACACAATGAGGATGACACATAGAGACGGGGGCACAATGAGAGTGACATATAGAGACGGGGGCACAATGAGGGTGACATATAGAGACGGGGGCACAATGAGGGTGACACATAGAGACGGGAGCACAATGAGGATGACACATAGAGACGGGGGCACAATGAGGGTGACACATAGAGACGGGGACACAATGAGGGTGACATATAGAGACGGGGGGCACAATGAGGGTGACATATAGAGACGGGGGCACAATGAGGGTGACACATAGAGACGGGGGCACAATGAGGATGACACATAGAGACGGGGGCACAACGAGGGTGACACATAGAGACGGGGGCACAACGAGGGTGACACATAGAGACGGGAGCACAATGAGGGTGACACATAGAGACGGGGGCACATATGAGGGTGACACATAGAGACAAGGGGCACAATGAGGGTGACACATAGAGACGGGGGCACAATGAGGATGACACATAGAGACGGGGGCACAACGAGGGTGACACATAGAGACGGGGGCACAACGAGGGTGACACATAGAGACGGGGGCACGACCTTATGACCCCCCTTCCGTCTATCCTCTACATCATTTCATATTTCTACCAAGCAAAAGGCACATAACAGTTACTTGTATATGATCTTGACAGACACGATAAATATT
>CM065704.1:39792270-39794770 GCA_017654935.2 Phymorhynchus buccinoides
AGCTCATTTTCTGTCTTTTTTTTGTCGTGTAGCGACATACATGCATTTTGTTTTAGTAGCATTTAACGCCATATGGTTCTTTTTAGTCCATGTCATTAATTTATCAACACTGTTCTGGAGATCACAGACCAAATTATCGGGGTTACCATTACATAACTGTAAAGACGTGTCGTCTGCACACATTTCAGAAGAGCATTGTAAATGCAGTGGTAAGTCATTGATATATAGGGAAAACAAGAGAGGTCCTAATACTGAGCCCTGAGGAACACCAAACTTAATTGGGAGTAGTGTTGATCTTTTTGATCCGACTTCGACAAGCTGATGACGATTGCTAAGAAAGGAGGTAAGGAATATTAGGGTTTGATCGGCCATTTTGTAAAGTTTGAGTTTTCTTACTAAGAGGGAATGATTGATAACATCGAATGCTTTGGCAAAGTCAATGAAAAGAATTCCAGTAAAATCATTATTGTTAATATTAGAAAGACATCTATCACTAAGCTGAATGAGGGACGTGTGACACGAGTGATTTTCACAGAAACCTGACTGGTTTTCAGGAAGTAGGTTATATCGGTTTAAATGCTTACACAAATGGAATTTTACGTGTTTTTCAAGTGGTTTGGACAGAAGTGATAATACAGAAATAGGGCGATAGTTAGACGGACTGGCACGGTCACCTGATTTGTAGAAAGGTATAACTTTAGCTAGTTTGAAGTTTTTAGGAAAATGACCCTTATCTATGCACAGATTCAGAACACAGAATAAATTGTAAAGTTAAAATTAAAGTTATTCAGTTTCTTTCTTAGGTTCACAAACTTAAATATTGGACACAAAAAAAGTTTTATTCAAGCAAACTATATATATAAGAGGAAAGTTTAATGGTGTGGTTGTTTTTTCTTCTTCAATTCTTGTACGTTCACAGATTATAAATATATGTAAGTGTGTCAGCAATAGCAGGTGCTGCTAGTTTTATAATGTTGCCATCGATTCCATCTAAATCCCTGGATCCTGATTGTTTTAAGCTCATTAGACTGTTCAGTGTCTCATGTACGGATATGGGAGGTATGCTAAAGGGTACGGAAATGTTCTTTAAACGACAGTAATCATTAAGAAGTTGAAGGTCATTTTCATCAGTTTTGTCATCGGCAATCAGCTTCTCGACAACACTTGCAATGTGTGAGTTTAAGTCCTCAGGTGACAGATCTTTAATAGGGTTATGGGCGTTATCACTGGGATTTTTTATTAGTTAAAAGGTTAATAGCTTTCCATATTGTATTAGAGTTTTTAGATGAAGTTACCAAGTTTTGAAAATATCTTTTTATTGCCTTTCGTTTCATCGAGTTTACTTTGTTCCTTTGTTTTTGGAATGCTTGTTTGTCATTTGAATTCAGTAAATTGTCTCTTTTATATCCTTCTATGTCTATGTCGTTATCTATCCAAGGGGGTTTGGGAACGTGCTTCACTCTTTTTTTTTCACTAATGGGGCGTGTCTGTTGTATATTTCTTGAGATCTATTAATCCAGAACTCTATCGCTTCTTCGGGGTCCCTAATCTGATAGACATAATTTAAATCGGAGTTAACTAAATCTTCTAGAAACGAATTGTGATAAAAATGCCTAAAACACCTGTAAAATATTTCTTTATGGCCGGACTTCGGGATTTGTATGCCTTTTTTCTTCCAAGTTAAACAAACAGAGGAATGGTCACTACAACAGGTTTGTACAGAGCATATTTCTGTTATAGTCGCTTTAGAGTTTACATATATGTGGTCAATTAAAGTTTTAGAATGTTCAGTAATGCGTGTCGGAACATCAATTATTTGATCCAAGCCATACAGTGCATACATTTGATTCCATATAGTTCCCAGGATTGTTAGATCAATATTAAAATCGCATAGTAGGATGATTTCCTTTGATTCTATGATTGCTGCATCCATCATTGAATTGAATCTGTCGTACCAGTCAACTTTTTCTGCGGGGTTTCTGTAAAGGAATCCTATCATAATGGGTGTACAATGCTTCAGACTTATTTCAACCCAAATCGACTCTACATTCTAATTTTCTGGATGAGTTATTCTTTTGAGAGTTAGGGAACGAGTGCAGTACAAAAGTAAACCTGTTGAACGCGGTGCATTGGGGTCTAATCGAATCATGTTATAGTTAGGCATAAACATGTGAGAATGTGTGTGTGTGTGTGTGTGTGTGCGTGTGCGTGTGCGTGTGCGTGTGCGTGTGTGTGTGCGTGTGTGCGTGTGTGTGTGTGTGCGTGTGTGCGTGTGTGCGTGTGCGTGTGCGTGTGCGTGTGCGTGTGCGCGCGCGCGAGAGAGAGAGAGAGAGAGAGAGAGAGAGAGAGAGAGAGAGAGAGAGAGAGAGAGAGAGAGAGAGAGAGAGAGATTCGTGGAAACTGGTTTATGAGACGTTCAACTGGAATTTGAAGTATGCCTGGAATGTGAGAAAAACGCGCGCGCGCTCGCGTGTTTGCGCGCGTTTGTTCATATCGTCAG
>CM065704.1:39799770-39809770 GCA_017654935.2 Phymorhynchus buccinoides
ATCTTTGCTTATTTAAGAGAAAAAAAGAAGAAGCAAAGTTTGCAAATCACGACTTAGAGCACAGCATTTGAATGCATCATTGCAAAAGAAACCATTTTCACGAGTATTATGAAATGATGTTGGGCTGTGTTTTTGCACACACACTAAGCACTGTTTCAATTTTTTGAGAAGAGATAAGACTGGAATTTATTAAAATACTAGCCGTTTACTACCCGCCTCGCGGATAATAAGCGTAGTAATCCACTGTATTATTATTTGCGTGTTGAGTTGATTGTTAAAAAAAAAAAAAAAAAAAAAATTGGGACGGAGCCAGGTTCGAACCCGGAACGCGAGTTCGAACCCGGAACGTTTGTGTGAGTATGCGACGACTTAACCAAGGGCTTCGCACACTAGCATCAGGCGCCAATTGTTTCTCAGAGCAACGCCTTGACGCGTTGACGCCTGCATCACAGCACACATTGTAGCGAGGCAGTGGTGTTCTCACACACGACTCTTGTCGCTTCGCCTCTTGTCGCTCGAACTTCCTTATTTGGAAAGCAAGGAAAGATTACTCTAGCGTCAAACCTCCTCTTAGAAACAACAGTATTTTTTTTCTTCAATCTGAGTTATGGTCCGTTGTGATTGGCTAGTTTCACGATCTCTGCGATCTTGAGCATCAAAATTAGAGCCGCATCTATTCTCGAGCAACACAAAATCGCGCAGCTACGCATCAAAAATCCTGCCGCGCCGCGAATCTCTCACGCGCAAGTGACGCATCAAACTGCGCCTTGCAGCAAAAAATCGCCGCGATCTCGAGATCTTGACGCTAGTGTGCGAAGCCCTTTAGGCTATTGTATCTTGCTGCTGTCTGTTGAAAATGTTGCCTTATTCTTGTAAAAAGCAGTGGGTAGAACCACTGACCTGGTCGATCACTTTCTTGACTTTGACTAATTACGCTAATTACGGAGCGTGTTGCAAAATGTAATGTACCCTATGTTACCCCGGGATCATCCATCTGGATACTGTGAAAGTTTGGCGGCGATAAAACCACGCTAAATATGGTTTTATCCCGAACAAAAACAACAACACACACACACAGCTCCCTTATATATTTAGATTCATGTCCCCCCTGTCGCATGAAAATAGGTAGCTCGTAAAAATAAGTAGCTCGCTACTATGAGAGTCTGTATTTGTGACAACCTCAAATTTCACTTTTTCTGTACTTTAACCATTTACCTAACCCTAACCCTAACCCTATCCCTAGAAAAAAGTGAAATTTGTGGTTCATGCTCAACTTATTTTTACGAGCTACCTATTTTCATGCGACACCCCCTCCCACTCATGGGGACAATCGTCCCAGTATATTAATATCGTGATAGTATGTATCCTCCTTTATCCACACTGCATACGATTTGACCCTAAATACGATACGATTGTGAATCATGATTCACGTGAAATACTTCCGTCGACAAATAACTACCATTTTCCGTCACTATATTCATGTAGACCCTGATACACGAATCCAAGAAAATATCCGATGCAAAAATAAGATATTTCATCAGATTCGTGTACGGGAGGTTACACATAGACTAGGGGAAAACGGGGTAAAAAGCCCATGGGCGGGTAAGAAGCCCATGCCAAATATCTCATGAAATGAAGGAAATTCCAGTCACATTTTGCCCATGAGACGAGTGTTAATGCTTAGCATTGGTCTCATGGGCAAATTTGACTGAAATGTTCTTTATTTCATGAGATAATTGGCATGGGCTTCTTACCCGCCCATGGGCTTTTTACCCCGTCTTACCCTATATTGAACATAACTAGTAGGATTTCGTCAGATTCATTATCCTCCGAAGTCGGAGTGTGGCTGCCCATGTGGCGGGGTAATCAAAAGTAATGGTCACACCCCCGTAATGTTCTGATCCCTAGCTGGTGCATTTGTACCATAGTGTTCAAGTCGTTTGGCTGTTGGGATGATCCCTGGAGTCTTTTAGCCAGGATGCAACAACAACAACAGAGAGGGAGAAAGGTGGCAGAGTGGTTAAGATGTTCGTCTGCCAAATGTAATGCGTGACTGCAGCGTGAGTGACCCGGGTTCGAATCCCGGCCTCCTCGCCCTTTCTTTCTAGTTTGACCGGAAAATCGAACTGAACATCGAGTCTTTCGGATGGGGACTTAAAGCTAGTCTGACCCGTGCGCTTCAGGCACGTAAAATCCCCACGGCAGTTGAAAGTCGGTAAGAGCAGGGGAAAATCCCGCTGCCTGGTATGGCCAAATTGATAGCTAGGTTTTCCAAGTGTGTCCACACACCCTCCTCACCCTGTGCCCCCCCCCCCCCCCCCCCCCCACCACCCACAAAAAAACCAAAAAAACAATTGGGTTAGCGCTGCACTTGCGGCGACGCTCTCTCCGGAGGAGAGCAGCCTGAATTTCCACAGAGATAAGTCTCTGTGACTAGAATATACCAAAGGGGTAATACTCTCTTTCTAATTAACTCTTTGTATTACCCCTTTGTTCAATTTCGTTATCTCCTCTCTTGGCCTCACTATCTCATTCTTAGAATATACCAAATACCAAAAAACCCACACTATCAGATTCATTTAGACGGAAGAATTTCACACGAATCCTGCCTCACAGATGTCAAAATCAAAATCGGATCGCTGTGAATCGAATCGTATGTAGTGTGTCAGACCCTTAACAGTTGTTGAGATATAGATGGCTCCGTTTAGACACGTCAAAGAAACTACGCACTTGATCAATTCTCTCATGTGACTTTGTCTACTACAAGTGTTCCGATCTGTCTGTGTCTCTCTGTCTGTCTCTTTATCTCTTTTTTTTCTTCTGTCATGAGCGTGGGCGTCAAAGTCAAAAATACGGTAAAGGTAAATATGTACCACCCCCCTACATTTCTCGGTTAATTCTATTTTTCCGTGATTGCCTTTCTTACCATACATAAAGCTGTATTTTAGGATCATTTTTAGCTAATAACCTTTTAGGAACACTAACCCTATCCCTAACCCTAGCCCTAACCCTAACCCTACCCCCCACCCTATAAGACGGACAAACGCAACGAACCACAACTGTGACAAATCGCGGTGTACTGCAGTACATAGTGGGGGGTAGGGTTAGGTTTAGGGCTAGGGTTAGGCTAGGGTTAGTATTCCAAAAAGGTAATTAGCTCGGGAAAAATACAATTAACCGATAAATGCAGGGGGGGGTGGCACATCTTGACCTTTACCAAAATTACTTTATACTTTGTTATAGGATACAGTGAAGTAGAACATATCACATGCAAACACCAGATAGGATACAGTGAAGTAGAACATATCACATACAAACACCAGATAGGATACAGTGAAGTAGAACATATCACATGCAAACACCAGATAGGATACAGTGAAGTAGAACATATGACATCAAACACCAGATAGGATACAGTGAAGTAGAACATATCACATACAAACACCAGATAGGATACAGTGAAGTAGAACATATGACATCAAACACCAGATAGGATACAGTGAAGTAGAACATATGACATCAAACACCAGATAGGATACAGTGAAGTAGAACATATGACATCAAACACCAGATAGGATACAGTGAAGTAGAACATATCACATCAAACACCAGATAGGATACAGTGAAGTAGAACATATGACATCAAACACCAGATAGGATACAGTGAAGTAGAACATATCACATACAAACACCAGATAGGATACAGTGAAGTAGAACATATGACATCAAACACCAGATAGGATACAGTGAAGTAGAACATATCACATCAAACACCAGATAGGATACAGTGAAGTAGAACATATCACATCAAACACCAGATAGGATACAGTGAAGTAGAACATATCACATACAAACACCAGATAGGATACAGTGAAGTAGAACATATCACATGACAAACACCAGATAGGATACAGTGAAGTAGAACATATCACATACAAACACCAGATAGGATACAGTGAAGTAGAACATATCACATACAAACACCAGATAGGATACAGTGAAGTAGAACATATCACATGCAAATACCAGATAGGATACAGTGAAGTAGAACATATCACATACAAACACCAGATAGGATACAGTGAAGTAGAACATATCACATACAAACACCAGATAGGATACAGTGAAGTAGAACATATCACATACAAACACCAGATAGAATACAGTGAAGTAGAACATATCACATACAAACACCAGATAGGATACAGTGAAGTAGAACATATCACATACAAACACCAGATAGGATACAGTGAAGTAGAACATATCACATACAAACACCAGATAGAATACAGTGAAGTTCAACATATCACATGCAAACACCAGATAGGATACAGTGAAGTAGAACATATCACATACAAACACCAGATAGGATACAGTGAAGTAGAACATATCACATCAAACACCAGATAGGATACAGTGAAGTAGAACATATCACATCAAACACCAGATAGAATACAGTGAAGTAGAACATATCACATACAAACACCAGATAGGATACAGTGAAGTAGAACATATCACATACAAACACCAGATAGAATACAGTGAAGTAGAACATATCACATCAAACACCAGATAGGATACAGTGAGGTAGAACATATCACATCAAACACCAGATAGGATACAGTGAAGTAAAGCATATCACATACGAACATCCTGATATAACCAATTTCATAATAACAACTGTTTAAATGCTACATATGACTGGAATCACAAGAGAGAGAGAGAGAGAGAGAGAGAGAGAGAGAGAGAGAGAGAGAGAGAGAGAGAGAGAGAGAGAGAGTGTATGTGTGTGTGTGTGTGTGTGTGTGTGTGAGAGAGAGAGAGAGAGAGAGAGAGAGAGAGAGAGAGAGAGTGAAGAGAGAGAGAGAGAGGAGGAGATGAGAGAGAGAGAGAGAGAGGAGTGAGAGAGAGAGAGAGAGAGAGAGAGAGAGAGAGAGAGAGAGAGAGAGAGAGAGAGAGAGAGAGAGAGAGAGAGAGAGAGAGAGAGAGAGAGAGAGAGAGAGAGATTATACTGACAGTCTATTGTTTCACCTAAGTCAATCTGATCAATCAGTTGCAGCGCACATCAAAATCCTTAAAGTTGCTAACAGACAGGAAGTAAACGTGATAAGTCATATGACCTCTTGCCTGCAAAAAATCAATAGGTCATTTCAAAATGTCATCAGTCAATGACTGATGACCGGTGCTAAGAATAATCCCTGTATCTGCAGTTAAATAGTCTAGAATGTTGGTTTCGACTAACTACTAAAACAACCGAATAACATGCTTCTGGCCTGTGTCGATAAACCTGAACCCTACTTCTCTAGATGACCCCTACTCTCTCTCCTAGCCCCTCTCTCTCTCTCTCTCTCTCTCTCTCTCTCTCTCTCTCTCTCTCTCTCTCTCTCTCTCTCTCTCTCTCTCTCTCTCTCTCTCTCTCTCTCTCTCTCTCTCTCTCTCTCTCTCTCTTCTCTCTCTCTCTCTCTCTCTCTCTCTCTCTCTCTCTCTCTCTCTCTCTATCTCTCTCTCTCTCTCTCTCGGTCCTCTTTCTCCTCCTCCTTTTTTTTTCTATTCTCTTTTTTCCCCCTTTTTTCTTTTCCTACTAATTGCTTTCCCGTCCTGTCTCTGTTTGGCTTAGTTTCATGTTTGGTTAGTTCGTACAAGGTTTCTTATGTAAAGTGAAAGGAGCTTTGCCTTACCTAATATAATAGTGTAGTCAGTGGACAATAGTGGTCTGTCAACTGACCCCACCCAAAGGTCAGTGAAAGTAGCTGTAGGGTAGCTGACCACTCGACCCCCAAAATGACCGGTTATACCACGCAATTGCGTATATCCGGGTACGCACATCGATAATTGCGTCTGGTTTCCGCAAAGGATGTATCTTAGAAGTTAAACTTCCGTTGATTATAAATTTAATAAAGACTAGAAAAGCTATTTAAATTCTGTATCTTTATAAGATGTTAAGCTTGAGATTACAATAAAAATCAAAGTTAGAAAAAGCTATTGAATTCTGTTTTCTGTATTTTTGTAAGAAGTTAAACTTCAGATAACAATAAAATACAAAAGAAAACAAAAGCTTTTTATATTCTGTTTTCTGTATCTCAATAAGAATTTAATTGAACCAGATTATAATAAAAATCAAAACTAGAAAAAGCTATTTCAATTCTGTTTTTTGTATCTTTATAAGAAGTCAAATTTCAGATAACAATAAAATCAAAAGTAGGAAAAGCTATTTGAATTCTGTTATCTGTATCTTTATAAGAAGTTAAACTTCAGATGACAATAAACTTAATCAAAACTAGAAAAAAGCTATTTGAATTCTGTTTTCTGTATCTTTATAAGAAGTTAATCTTCAGATGACAATAAACTTAATCAAAACTAGAAAAAAGCTATTTGAATTCTGTTTTCTGTATCTTTATAAGAAGTTAAAACTTCAGTTGATTATAGATTTATTCAAAACTATAAAAGCTATTTGAATTATGTTTCCTGTATCTTCATAAGAAGTTAAACTTCAGTTGATTATAAATTTAATCAAAACCAGAAAAACTATTTCAATTCTGTTTTTTGTATCTTTATAAGAAGTCAAATTTCAGATAACAATAAAATCAAAACTAGAAAAGCTATTTGAATTCTGTTTTCTCTGTCTTTATAAAGAGTGTTAGTTCTGTTGTCTGAAACAAATATCAATGGATCTTATGCAAAACTTCAATTATGTCTAGTTTTCCCTCAAACCATTTCAACCATTTCAACTGGCGCAATTGATGACTACGACGGGCGCAATTGATGACTACAACGGGCGACATTGATGACTACAACGGGCGACATTGATGACTACAACGGGCGCAATTGATGACTACAACGGGCGCAATTGATGGTGACTACAGAGGGCGCAGTTGATGACTACAACGGGCGCAATTGATGACTACAACGGGCGCAATTGATGACTACAACGGGCGCAATTGATGACTACAACAGGGCGCAATTGATGACTACAATGGACACAATTGATGACTACAACGGGCACAATTGATGACTACAACGGGACACAATTGATGACTACAACGGGACACAATTGATGACTACAACGGGACACAATTGATGACTACAACGGGACACAATTGATGACTACAACGGGACACAATTGATGACTACAACGGGCGCAATTGATGACTACAACGGGACACAATTGATGACTACAACGGGACACAATTGATGACTACAACGGGCACAATCGACACAGGCGAAATTGAGTAACAGGGTAAGTTCTAGTTCAAGTATACTTTATTATGTCAAAAAGAGACATTCACGATTAGGCACAATTGAGACGCCCCGAAATGACCATGAATAAGATGTTAAGGTCATGTCAAAACTGGCGATGCACTCGCTCTAACGCTACATGACTAGTGTCGTATGCTAACAAACATCAAGTGTGTCGCTTGAGAAGGTTCTTGTCCAGGTGTGAGGAAAGTCGTTGTTGCCTGTCTGTCGTTTCCGACAATGACTGCCAGATAGCAGAAGGGGGCATATACTACTATTCTGGCGGGCTCGGCGGAGAATGACTTTATAGCGGAGATGCCTTGCCCAGGGTACATCCCCACTCTCTCGGCAAGAAAGGATTTGAGGACGAGAGTTGGCGTTGGGGAAGGTCCCCAAAGGCCAACCAATCTCTTTGGCTGCAGCATCAGAGCCGGTGCAAGGGCCCCCTCGTTCGAGAGTCACAGTCTTCCACGAAAGACTAAGCTGTAGCGTGATATTCCAGTACCGTAGAATATCATTTATAATATAGCTCTCATTTACTATTGGCCCTTTCTATAGGCTAATGTCAACCAGTGATAATGATTTGTGTTACTCTCTTGATCAAGGAATTACCACTCAAGCTGTTTATTTTGATATATCGAGAGCATTTGACCGCTTGTGGCACAGAGGGCTTCTTCTTAAGCTTAATACGAATGGGATAAGGGGAAATTTATTAAACTGGTTCGAAGATTATCTTGCTGATCGCTTACAAGCTGTTATTATAAAAGGAGCTATATCCGACATTAAAAGATTTCCAGCAGGCGTTCCGCAAGGATCCGTTTTAGGTCCACTTTTGTTCCTTATTTTCAGAAATGATATTGTTAATAACATTCAATCCAATAAGAAATTATTTGCTGAAGACACAAGTATGTCTCTAGCCTTAAATGACCCTAACTTTCGAGCTCAAATTATTAACTCTGATTTAGAAAATATCAACACATGGGCCATAAAATGGAAGGTAAAATTCAATGAAGAGAAAACCGATCTTTTGAACTTTTCCCGTGGTAATAGACCAAACATGTTTTTACCCCTTAACTTCGGGAATGTATATTTACAAAGCACAGAAACACACAAACATCTAGGTGTAATACTTCAAAACAACTGCAAATGGGATGAACACATTAAAGCTATTATTAGTAAAGTAACCATGTTGATTTCCTGATTAAAGTCATTCAAGTACAAAGTGAATCGAAAAGCCTTAGAAACAATGTATAAATCTTTCATTTTACCTCATTTCGATTATGCTGATGTTGTATGGGACAACTGCACTATTACACAATGTAATTCTCTGGAACTCCTACAACTAGAAGCAATCAGAATAATAATTGGAGTTGTCAGGGGAACCAGTCATGATAAATTATACTTAGAATCAGGATTTTGTACCCTTAAAGAAAGAAGAAACAAGCACAAATTAATACACTATTTCAAAATGGTTAATGGTCTATGCCCCTTATACTTAACTGAACTTGTTCCTGAACTTATTTCAGCTCAAAACCCATATAGTAGGAGAAGACCATTAGATTGCTTTGTTCCAAAGTTCAATACTGAGCTTTATCTTAATTCTTTTATTCCATCTACTACAATCCTGTGGAATAGTTTACCTGACTGTGAGAAGAAGTAGTTCTTTAAGCCAATTTAAACATTTTTTACGAAAAGGTGAAAGGGTGTGAGTAAAAAACCGGCTTCAGTCAGCTGCGGAGTGCGACCTCTTTGTGCTCTAACCTTGTTCGATGACAGAGGCTACCAGAACACATAAGATTATAAGTAGCAATCCCTACCCTCAAAACCTCGGCTATCATAATTCTTCTTCGTCGTCTTCTTCTTCTTCTTCTTCTTCTTCTTCTTCTTCTTCTTCTTCTTCTTCTTCTTCTTCTTCTTCTTCTTCTTCTTCTCCTCCTCCTCCACTTTCTTCTTTTTCTTTCTTTCTTGTTCTTTTCCCCAAATAGCGACCAAACTCCAAAGTCCATAATTTTTTTAATATACTTACGCACTTACGCACTCTACAAACAACCTTAGCCTTGTTCTAACTATAAACACAGAGACCGAATGCATGTAAGTAGCAATCCCTACCCCTCAAAACCTCTCATATCATAATTCTTCTTATTCTTCTTCCTCCTCCTCCTTTTTCTATATTCCTAAATAGTGTATCCCCACCTGTCGTTTCCGACAATGACTGCCAGATAGCAGTCGGGGGCAGCTGCTATTCCTGCGGGCTGGCCTAAAAAAAATGTTCATAGTGGAATGTCTTGCCTCCGGTACATCCACACTCTCTCGGTTAAATTGGATTTGGGGACAGCTGGCGTTGGGGAAGGTCCCCAAAGGCCAACCAATCCCTTTGGCTGCAGCACAAAGGAAGAGCCAGTGCCTAAATAGTGACCAACCCAAAGTCTACATAGATTCTTACTTCCATCGATACTAACAACTATTCTTCTTCTTCTGCGTTCCCAGGCCATATGGCCATAATGGACAAGATACGTATTTGTCCGGTTTTCAGTTTTCACTGGTCTCCCCACCGCGCACAGCCGACACATTCCGATTTCGGAGGAGCTCAAAGGAAAACAAAATGTTTGGAAGATGTTTTTGAAAAAAAGGCAGGAGAATGGGCCAATAAGTCAGAAAGATAGTATATGACAGAAACCCAAAGGAAAAGGCAGAGTGAAAGAGAGTGGCAGATTAGAGGAAGTTACAAGCACAGACCTTCAAGAAGGTGGGCGAACTATTTTTT
>CM065704.1:39819770-39822542 GCA_017654935.2 Phymorhynchus buccinoides
ACCCTTATTATCACTACACCAGGCAATGTTGCATTTTAGTGCCCCCTCCTATGATGTTTACGACCCTCAATCTAAAAGTCTGCTTCTTTCAGTTTAACGAAAATAATTCTAGACTGATTCTAGCCCTATCAGTCCCTTTCCCCGAAATTGTAGAATTTTGCTTCTCAGTGAAATCTTTCAATGCGATTTGGGGTGGGGTGGTGGTGGTGATGGTGTCTTGGCCCTTTGCTCAAATGGCATTTATTATTGGTTGACATTAGCCTGTAATACGTACGGGCCAACAGTAACACGAGAGCAGTACAAAAAAAGTTTTCAATCAGCATTGGAATATTACTTTCTCTTCTTCTTCTTCTTCTTCTTCTTCTTCTTCTTCTTCTTCTCTTCTTCCGATCGCTCAGACAGTTTCCTGTCAATTACGAGCACTGCAGATGCGTCATGCTGCCATTATGCGCCTAACTAAGAAATAATTATTAGGCCCAGCAAGTCCGACTTCGGCTGAAGGGAAATCTTTTTGAAAGCGTTTCTTGAAAAAAACCGGCAGGAGAATGCAGAAAGATTTATAGTAGATGACAGTAAGCAAAGGGAAAAAGGCAGAGCCAAAGAGAGTGGCAGATTAGAGGAAGTTACAAGCACAGAACTTCCAGGTCAATCAATCCTGGTTGGCTTAACGTCTAATTAGAGAACTTCCAGAAGGTGGGGTGGGGAACTATTTATACAAAAGACCCAGGTTTCATGTTGAATCATGTCAACAGAGATGTGATAGATCGAGTAAGTATTGACACCGTAGATATTAATTTAAAGTTCAGCACACACACACCTCCTCCCCACACACACACACTCCCCGGAGACTTTGATATTGAGGGTCGTAAGTTGGAGGAGTGGGGGGTCTTCTAAAAAGCTTCTTTACTTTTAATAAAAGACCCACCAGATCACGTGTCAAAATCACATTTTTCACGTGTTTTTCCCTCTTATAGCTGGAAATAAATTTTGTTTTGACCAGGTCTGACTCACATATTATAAATGCCCCCAAATTCAAACGGAAACATTATTTTAAAGAGCTGCCTCAATTAGAAGTTGGGAACATTTGTATGTGGGTCACAGCTACCCAGAAAAACCCACCAAGGGACGTAATCGTGGTGCGTCAGTGTGTCTTTAAACAAGTTCGAGCTCGGCTCTTCGGAATAGCAGCCGCGCCTCCTCTGCTATCTCAATCTGAAAGCCTGTCGCTCTCTTTGACTCCTTTGCTTACTGTCACATCTACATCTATCGATCAGCCTTATTGGTCCATTCTCCTTAGCTAGCTGCCTTTTGTCCAGATCGAGTGGCACACGCACAAAAACGCGGTAGCGAGTCGACATTGGCCAGCGAGGTTGGTGCCATGCCAATAAACTCTACGGAGAGCAGGACAACATAGGGTTTTGAGACTGACTGACTGACTTAACTGGATGACATGAAAACTTGGTACCCAGTTGAACTGAAATTGGCCAATGCAATGCAAAGACACTTTACGGAGAGCTGGACAGCAGAGAGTCTTGAGACTGACTGACTGACTTAACTGGATAACATGAAAACTTGGTACCCAGTTGAACTGAAATTGGCCAATGCAATGCAAAGACACTTTACGGAGAGCTGGACAGCAGAGAGTCTTGAGACTGACTGACTGACTGAACTGGCTGACTAACATGAAAACTTGGTACCCAGTTGAACTGAAATTGGCCAATGCAATGCCAAGAAACTCCACGGAGAGCTGGACAGCAGAGAGTCTTGAGACTGACTGACTGACTTAACTGGATGACATGAAAACTTGGTACCCAGTTGAACTGAAATTGGCCAAGGCAAATGCCAAGAAACTCCACGGAGAGCTAGACAGCAGAGAGTCTTGAGACTGTACTGACTGATTGACTGACTGACTGACTGACTGGCTATCATGAAAACTTGGTACCGAGCTGAACTGAAAATTGGCCAAGGCAATGCAAAGAAACTCTACGGAGAGCTGGACAGTAGAGGGTCTTGAGACTGACTGACTGACTGACTGACTGGTAACATGAAAACTTGGTACCGAGTTGAACTGAAATTGGCCAATGCAATGCAAAGATACTTTACGGAGAGCTGGACAGCAGAGAGTCTTGAGACTGACTGACTGACTGACTGACGCTTGGGTTCAGTTGAGTGAATGTTCTATTTTAACATTTGAGCTGTTGATCTTATTTATTCACTGTTTATACGTGCCACCACAGATGTATATCCATGTTTTTTTGGACAATAAATTGTGTGACTTGCGACTTGACTTGTAAAAACTTGGTAACCAGTTGAACTGAAATTGGCCAGCGGTGTTGGTGCCTTGCAAATAAACTCTACGGAGAGCTGGAGAGCAGAGGGTCTTGAGACTGACTGACAAGACTGGCCCAGATACGAAAGCCTGGTACCGATCGAGTTGAAATGGTCTTATCCGAGCGAAAATGGTGTTTTACGTCCTATTGGTCTGAATCAGACACATATGGGACATTTGTAAATACAAATATGGTGGGAACAATACTGGAGGCAATGCCCGGAGGCAGTATACGAAACCAGTAAAGTCCCGATTTGTTATTATTAATACAGATAGCTGTAGCGGTGACCACGCCTCGGCTAAACCTCATCGGCTATGGCACCGCCACAAGTTAAATGGTCTTATCCAGCAGGGTTGGTGCGTTATATAGTGATCCTAAAATAGAGAGTGACTGACTGACTTGAGTGACCACTTTTCAAATCCGTGTCCTTGATAGTGCATTG
>CM065704.1:39823042-39880695 GCA_017654935.2 Phymorhynchus buccinoides
CGGAGAGCGGATGATGATGGGGTTGTGGGGTGAGAGGGGTACATATGTGTTTTAATGTCAATTTTTTGTTTCATATTTTTTATTTAATATTTTTATTGTTGATATATCTCATCTTATTGTACCAGTGGAAGACAAGTTTCCATTATGCGTTGTACAATGCCAATGGACAAGTGAAGAACCGTATGAACTTATGACTTAGCAGTCATGAGTGCGATGGACAGGATTGGGATGGACATAACTCTTTGGTACACGCGACTCGTTGACGAGACCCTGCAAATTATTAGACATATTTAAGTGGTAAAAGGCTCAGTACATGCATGCCAGTTTAACCACACACACACACATATTACTCCTGCAACTCTCCCACTAGTGTGTCACAGTCACATACAACAGTGATAGAGTACAAAATATTGATACGTAGAGAGAGAGGAGCAGATGGTATGCCTTTAGTGTCAAGTTACGTACTGATTTAGGATTATTATCACAAAAAAAACTCGAGAAAAAGAATAGTGTTTGATAATTTTCATCACCTTGCCTAACTGTGCATACGCAAACACACGTCAACACACGTACACACACACACACTCTCTCCATCTCTCTTCTCTCTCACAACACGCTCCTCAACGTACGCAGTGTGGCTGCTCACGTTGCGGGGTAAAAAAACCCTTCACACATGTAAGTGTTTCTCCATCCGCAGCTGATGCGCTTGTACCATAGTGTTAATGTGCTTCCGCTGTTGGGATGATCCCTAGAGTCTTTAAGCCAGGTTAACACACACACACCAACACACACACTCTCTCTCTCTCTCACACACTTACATATTCATAAAACACACACAAAAACATATGAATGCGCCCACAACCACACACACACACACACTATTGAAATTGGTCAAGGGGAAAGTACCTCCACACGTCAAAGAGAATGCGTTGGACCCGGTGCTGCCCCATCAATCGTTGACTTCTGCCGTTCCCATGTTCCGCACAGACCCTAAACATAAAGAAAACAAGAGCAAGCCTTCAAGGATCACTGAACAGGAAACTGTGGGAAAAATACAACAAAAATGATTGAGGGGTGTCTAAAGCACAGATTGCCCTACAATTTTAAAGAAAAATAAACTATCGGTAATGGATACACCTAAAAATAATAAATAACAAAAATAAAAAAATTTCCCATGCCGAGAATCGGATCCGGAATCATTGGCATGACAGACAGACGCTCTACCAATGAGCTATCGATGCTTTCAGTGTTGATGAGTTCTTAACTCATGTTGCCTGTTGAATACTCTCTAAGCCCACTAATCTAAAATGTTATCTGTTTGTTATCTGTTTACCATTGTTGTTTTAAGTTTTTAATTATTCAAATCATTATTGCTTGAAAGATTGCATAGACATCTATATGTGTGCAAAGTTTGAACAATGTATGCCTTCTATTTCCCGAGAAAAATGCCAACGTTAAAGTTTGGAGATTAGACCACAAACGCAAAACACACACACACACACACTCACACAGCACACAACCGAACAACCATCATACCATAGGACTCACTCGTGGTTAACGTTAACTTCGTTAACACGAAGTGAACCAATAAGACAAATAGACAGATCATCAGCTGTTCTGTCGCAAAAAAAGTCAAGCTGTTTTAGCTAAATGACTCTCTTCTTCTTCTTCTTCTGCGTTCCTAGGCCTATGGTTATAATGGGTAAGGTACGTATGTGTTTGTTTTTCAGTTTTTGCTGGCCTCCCTGCTGCGTACAGCCAAAAATACAATTATCAAATCCGATTTCGGAGGAGCTCAAAGGATAAAAATATTTGGAAGATTTTTGTTGAAAGAAAAGTCAGCAAGATAGTAGAATGACAGAAAGTAAATAGGATAAGACAAGAGTAAACGACAGTAACATAGAGGAAGTTACAAGCACAGAACTTCCAGAAGGTGGGGAACTATTTGTTTACGAAAGACCCCCAGGTATCCTCACGGGGAGAGTTAAATGACTGAAACAAGAAATCATAGATAAAACGGCACCAAGCATGTCTTTATAAAAAATAGTTTGGCTTCAGAGTATTTCCATCAGATCTATGGTAAAAACCAATTTTGTTGAGCAGTCGCATGCAACATATTTAGTAGAAAATGTTCGTGCATAATACACTTACAGACCTGTTTACCTTTATAATGAAAAACCCGGAATTTGAGAAGAAAAAAAACAGAATTCACATCGCAATGTCGCTTATGCCGCCATGCGAAATTTTGAAGTCCACGTTGCAGTACTTGCAGTGTGCATGCTTGTCTCCCAAAACGCGAACTTGTTATTCCTGGCACTTTCAAATACTTTTGAGAAAACTTCTGCTTCACTTTTGGCCGTTTCACCCTATCACTGCTGTCGTTTGTCGAAGATTTCTGGCGCTTGCCGCCTGCGGTTGACTTGCCTGACGACATGTTTGGCGCAAAACTACAACCCTTGCATCTTTTCATACAAACGGAAATAAATAATAGACGTTTTTTTGAAATCACGGGATTTTTTAGCGTTCACCCGTAATTTATTATTTTACCCAGAATTTTTTGCAAATTCACGGGATAATTCCAGCAAAACCAGGAGGGTAAACAGGTCTGCACTTAGTATCGCAAACATGCATAAAAGAGCACAATGTATTCTCCCATGGTGCTAGAAGGGCTCAAAAAAAGAAAAGAATTGAAGTTACCCTCAGTGCTGTTGAAATCTGCAGTAGAGGCCTGCACCCAGACGTTGAGGAACATACATTAAAGAGCACTGGTAGTGGGTTCCATGGTACTACTCTTGGACTGACCACCACTTTGACCACTGTCCCTTGAGGCAAGTGGACCTAGGACAAAGATAATGATTGTACAGTATTGACCACTGTCCCTTGAGGCAAGTAGACCTAGGACAACGATAATGACTGTACAGTATTGACCACTGTCCCTTGAGGCAAGTGGACCTAGAACAACGATAATGATTGTACAGTATTTGACCACTGTCCCTTGAGGCAAGTAGACCTAGGACAACGATAATGATTGTACAGTATTGACCACTGTCCCTTGAGGCATGTGGACCTAGAACAACGATAATGATTGTACAGTATTTGACCACTGTCCCTAGAGGCAAGTAGACCTAGGACAACGATAATGATTGTACAGTATTGACCACTGTCCCTTGAGGCATGTGGACCTAGAACAACGATAATGATTGTACAGTATTTGACCACTGTCCCTAGAGGCAAGTAGAACTAGGACAACGATAATGACTGTACAGTATTGACCACTGTCCCTTGAGGCAAGTGGACCTAGAACAACGATAATGATTGTACAGTATTGACCACTGTCCCTTGAGGCATGTGGACCTAGAACAACGATAATGATTGTACAGTATTTGACCACTGTCCCTTGAGGCATGTAGACCTAGAACAACGATAATGATTGTACAGTATTTGACCACTGTCCCTTGAGGCAAGTGGACCTAGGACAACGATAATGATTGTACAGTATTTGACCACTGTCCCTTGAGGCATGTGGACCTAGAACAACGATAATGATTGTACAGTATTTGACCACTGTCCCTTGAGGCATGTGGACCTAGGACAACGATAATGATTGTACAGTATTGACCACTGTCCCTTGAGGCATGTGGACCTAGAACAACGATAATGATTGTACAGTATTTGACCACTGTCCCTAGAGGCAAGTAGACCTAGGACAACGATAATGATTGTACAGTATTGACCACTGTCCCTTGAGGCATGTGGACCTAGAACAACGATAATGATTGTACAGTATTTTACATAACAAGAGGCATTAGCCCGCAATGACTCGCTGTGTGTGTGTGTGCGTGCGCGTGCGTGTGCGTGTGCGTGTGCGTGTGTGTGTGTGTAGAGCTAAAATTATCCTTAATGGATTTTTAAAAAGCACACAACAACAACAACAAAAAATTTGCCCATTCTGAAAACCCAATCCGCAACATTCGCATGAGAGCCCAAAACCTTACCAACAGCGCCATTGGGGCGCTTACTACATAAGACTACATATATTCTTATATGCTAAAGCAACGACTTCCCTACCTTCGTTCGATCATGTTGAATTTCTTTGTCTATGCTGTGCATGCGTGTGCGTGCGTGTGCACAAGTTTACACACACTTGCACATAATGGAATGACCATCTCTTGACTATTATCCGTTCACACAAGCACACCTACAAACACAGACAGACAGACACAAACACACACACGCAAAAACATATGCACATGTACGCAAACATGCATAAAACACATCGCATACACTGAAATCAAATCAACTCATTAACTCATTCGCATCGCAACGATTTTGAATTATTCAAAAAACTCACAAACCACTCCAGGCATACACACAAACAAAAGGAGAAATGAAAGAAGATTACAGGTTTTTACTTCAGGTTTAGACATAGGGGAAGTGGTAGATCAGACTTTTTTTGAAACCAGACTTTGATATATAGACTTTATACAGAAAAACTCTCTACACCGATTGGTTTC
Source organism: Phymorhynchus buccinoides (assembly GCA_017654935.2). Taxonomy (NCBI): domain Eukaryota; kingdom Metazoa; phylum Mollusca; class Gastropoda; order Neogastropoda; family Raphitomidae; genus Phymorhynchus; species Phymorhynchus buccinoides. The sequence goes on from CM065704.1 coordinate 39,827,557, forward strand.
CCCACAACAAAAGCAAAGTCAGAGGTAAAATTGTGGTCTAAGGGAGCGAAGCGAGTTTAGAAGTGACCAAGGTATGGTGTGCACACAGATTTACTTCCCTTGAAGCAAATGCATCAAATTGACAGCCGTCTATTAATTCCGGACATATATGGCCGGAACGACTTAAATGAGTTTTTAAAAAAAGAAGCCCACCTCATAACGTTTTCCATCCAAGAATCGATAGATGCGCGTCCCTGGGTCGAGTTGTCCGTTAGCAAACACTTTGATGTTAACCGGCACGGTTTTGCCGGGTTTGGGTCCGCAGCGGTCAATCAGAATGACGTCGTCTCCTGACTTGACGGCAACCGCGCAGTTACATGACGCACGGCCGTTGCAGGTCCGGTAGTAAGTGTGAACCTGAGAGTTAAAGAAGAAAGATGTTAGCGAAGTTCTAGCTAGCAAAATTCTTTCACAAACGTTACACACAACCGTGGATCATTTTCGTGTTACAAAATCTTTTTTCTTCTTCTTCTGTAACCCCAGGCTAAGGCCATAATGGATAAGGTACTCGCTTGTTTGGTTTTAAATCACTCTGGACAAATTCAAAAGTATACTGGGAACTGGAGAACGCCAGTGTGTGCCTAATTCTGAGTATTCTCACGATAGTAATTTCTGAATCTAAAACTTGTCTGAATCCATGTTTTCTCAATCCAAACATATTACAGTGGAACCTCCCTTATAAGACCTTCAAAAATCATCCAAAATGAGGTCTTATAAGGGAGGGGTCTTGTAAGGGAGGTCATTTTAATACTTACAAAGAAGGGCAATGTCTCAGAGAAGTAGGTCTTATGTGGGAGGGAGTCTTATAATGGGGGGGTCTTATAAGGGAGGTTCCACTGTATTCGAGTTACTTCTCTTCGTCACTCTTCCAGCTTCGCTTCACTTATGTTTGGCACTTCTTTTTTTCCAGTTTTTAATGTTAAACATATCCAAGAAATCGTCGCTACATGAGCCTCAGAAAAGCCTCCGATAAGTTATCATTAACAACGATAGTAATAAGGAAACTAACAATTCCGATTTTAATGCAAGTAACTGGGATTTTAAACTGAAAATTAAACTTCAACCAACCAGTAGTTTTGTCAAAACTGAATCACATGACAGTGGCGAGTTTCGTTGCACTTTTTATTTGTTAAAAAGTTTTTCTCGGCAACCCCAGGCCAGTAATGATGTTTGCCTCAGGCAGTGACGTCTTGAAGGGGTTAAAGGGGCACCCTGACGGATGAGTTTTTTGCAAGAAACAAGTTAGATCACCAGAAAGACAGCCTTTTCAAGGATCGGAACACTCACTTTGCTCTGGTTTCCTAGAAATCAAACCATCAAAACGGCGATTCCTCCTTGGCGGAGATGCTGGAGAGAGAAGCCATTTTGGACAGGGTGGGTGGAGGCCACTGGAGTGGTTGAAGCTTTTTCTTCTTTGTAGTGCAGTAAAAAAAAAAAAGGAGCTATTTCCTTTGTTGTGAGCGAAACTCCTTTGGGTAAACTGTAAATAAAAGGCTTGTATTTGTGGACATTTCGTGATTTGGTCTAAGCAAAAATCAACTGGGAACACAAAGAAAGAAGCACCTGACAAAACAAACATGCAAATGTATACTGATAGCCAAAAGAAAGGCAAATGAAACAACAACAAAAAACGGTGTCTGAAACGTTCGTTTGCATTTCTTTTGGCTTTCAGTATATTTCTAATGCTCACTGCGGTGGGGAAGGTGACGGAGCGGTACAGCAGAAACTCTCCCTCGTAGAAGTTGTCGTAGAGTCTCCCGTCAAAGGTGGTCATGTGAGGGTCATTGACCGAGCCACACAGCGCCGAGTCGTCCCGATCCACCACCGTCACCTGGCAGCAGACAGCATTTCAGTCAGAACATTCTCCAAACCGATGAGGCTTTGCACTTCAAAATTCTCTGCCCCTGTCTTGGGCACCGAAACGCACGTGTCTCCTACATGTTGTTATTGACTTACCCTGGCTAAATGACACCTGGCAGCAGACAGCATTTCAGTCACAATATTATGGGTGCATGCGGTGACCAAAGCTGTTGCCTGAACTTCCCATCATAACCCTTGATGTAACGGTCAATTTAAGAGGGAAAAGAGCACGAGAAGAGCCCTGTCTTCAGGAGGACCACTGCCTGAACCTGCATCAAATTGCCTGAATTCAGGCTTCAGGCACACCCACATGCACCGCTGGGATATTCTCCTAACCGACGAGGCTTTGCACTTGAAAATTCTCTGCCCCTGTCTAGTGCACCGAAACGCGCGTGCCACCTACATGTTGCTATTGTCGTACCCTGGCTAAAAGACTCCAGGGATCATCTCCTAACCGACGAGGCTTTGCACTTGAAAATTCTCTGCCCCTGTCCAGTGCACCGAAACGCGCGCGCCGCCACCACTACATGTTGTTGTTGTCGTCGTACCCTGGCTAAAAGACTCCAGGGATCATCTCCTAACCGACGAGGCTTTATACTGAAAATTCTCTGCCCCTGTCTAGTGCACCGAAACCCGCGTGCCACCTACATGTTGCTATTGTCGTACCCTGGCTAAAAGACTCCAGGGATCATCTCCTAACCGACGAGGCTTTATACTGAAAGTTCTCTGCCCCTATCTTGTGCACCGAAACGCGTGTGCCACCTACATGTTGTTGTTGTCGTACCCTGGCTAAAAGACTCCAGGGATCATCCCAGCAGTGGAAACACTTGAACGCTGTGGTACAAGTGCATCAGCTACGGATGAGAACATTACGTGTGTGACCGCTTTTGATTTCCCCAACAAATTCTTATGAAACAGACCTATTTGTATGGCGCCCACACTTCCTTACAAACGCATCTACTTGAACAGATCGAGCCCACCATTTTGATTAAAGCGGGCACACCTGAACAGAGGGCACCACTCCATATTAAACACATCCATTAGAACAGAGCCCCCCAATTTTTAACACAAACACCCCTACATAAAGAGAGCCCACAACAGCAGTGAACTCCACAGAGACAGCCACCTGCACCTCCCTCACCACAAACAGGCCTATTAGAACAGAGCCCACAATTTCTCATCAAACACACTGACCTGAACAGAGCCCACGGCCGTAGTGAACTCCACAGAGGTGCTCCAGGACACCTGCACCTCCCTCGCCACAAATACATCCATTACAAGAGAGCGCACAATTTCTGAACAAACACACCAATTAGAACAGAGACCACAATTTCTTAACAAACACACTGACCCGAATAGAGCCCACGACAGCAGTGAACTCCACAGAGGTGTTCCAAGACACAGAGACTTCCACCTGCACCTCCCTCACCATGTCCCCACAATTTCTTAACAAACATGCCAATGAGAACAGAGCCCACGATTCCTTAACAAACACACTGACCTGAACAGAGCCCACGACGACTGTGAACTCCATGGAGGCGTTCCAGGACACCTGCACCTCCACCTGCACCTCCCTCACCATGTCCACACAATTTCTTAACAAACACACCTATTAGAACAGAGCCCAAGGCGTTCCAGGAGACCTGCACCTCCACCTCCCTCACCATGTCCCCACAGTTTCTTAACAAACACGCCAATTAGAACAAAGCCCACAGTTTCTTAACAAACACACTGACCTGAATAGAGCCCACGACAGCAGTGAACTCCACAGAGGTGTTCCAAGACACAGAGACCTCCACCTGCACCTCCCTCAGCACGTCCCCACAACTTCTTAACAAACACACCTATTAGAACAGAGCCCACAGAGGCGTTCCAGGAGACCTGCACCTCCCTCACCATGTCCCCACAATTTCTTAACAAACACGCCAATTAGAACAGAGCCCACAGTTTCTTAACAAAGACACTGACCTGAACAGAGCCCACGACGGACGTGAACTCCACGGAGGCGTTCCAGGAGACCTGCACCTCCACCTGCACCTCCCTCAGCACGTCCCCGTCCACCAAGGAATCCACCACAGCCATTAGCGGCAGCTGCACCCTCCAGGGCCACACACCTGTGATGAAGCTCACCCCACACCCTGAGCTCATGGTCATGGGGGGCACAGCGATCTGGAAGAGTACCGTATTTTGGGGATCATTAGGCGCTGCTGTGCATAAGGCGAATAGGACAATTTTCAAGAATAAATCTGAAAAAAAAGGAAGTAAAAAGCGCCCTCATTTATAAGGCGCACCTCACAAAAGAAAGTCAAACTTTGAAGCCCGTATGCGTCCTGTAAATGTTTACCGACCGCCATTACAGCTGTCATAAACGAGAGTTGGCTCCCCTTTCAAATAATCGAACTTCCGTTTGAGCTGCTTCCTGTTGTTGTGTTTGGACAATTCTTCGCGAAAACTGATACAGTTATGGCATTTTAAGCTCTACAACGATGCTTTTTACATCCAATGAAGAGTTATGGCATCTGTTGGACGGTATCTCGGACGATAACAGGGATTTTGAAGCATTTTAACGTGAGTATTTGTCGCATCTGCGACTCGCTACCACTTTCGATGTTGTGACTCACAGTAGACTGTACTGAGTACGGCAATTGTTGCCTCTCTTCTCACGATTTTGTTCACTAACAGGGCACCCTCGTTTAGTAGGCGCATAGGTCGAAATTGGAGAAACAAATATTGCCTTATAGCCCGAAAATTACGGTACTTTACTTTTCTTGCAAATCGAGTTTTCCAATTGGGGAAGCACACATAATACACACCTGTTAACTCATTCGCATCGCAACAATTTTGAATTATTAAAAAAACCTCACAAATCACTCCAGCCATACACACAAACAAAACGTACATAAACTAAAGGAGAAATGAAAGAAGATTATGGGTTTTTACTTCAGGTTTAGACATAGGGAAGTGGTAGATCAGATTTTTTTAAATATATAGACTATATATAGAAAAATTCTCTACACCGATTGGTTACCCCACAACAAACCAGTACAAAAGCAAAGTCAGAGGCAAAATTGTGGTCTAAGGGTGTGAAGCGAGTTTAGAAGTGACACAGATTTACTTCCCTTGAAGCAAATGCATCAAATTGACAGCTATCGATTATAATTCCGCACATGTATGGCCGGAACGACTTGAATGAGTTGAAGTAAGGGCACAGCTCCCTAGGGGTTAGAGAATCAATGTTCTATTAATTTTAAAGTTTTCAACAAAAAATTTCTACGATTTGCTAACCAGCTTAAATAACTTCAATACTATGGAATAACAGAGACAAAAAATAGGTGGAATGAAGCTTTGGTGTGTGTGTGTGCGCGTGTGCGTAAGGAGCGCGAGTGCATGTGCGCATGCGATAAGTTCTTCTTCTTCTTCTTCATCGCTCGCTCAGCTTCCTGTCAATTATGGGTGCAGATGCATCATGCTGCCATTATGCACCTAAGCAAGAAATAATTAGGCCCAGTATGTCCGACTTCAGCTGGAGGAAATGCTTTTTTTGTTTTTTTTGTTTTTTTAAAGGCAGGAGAATGGACCGGAAAGGCAGAAAAAAATAAGTAAAGAAAAAGGCATTTTGTAGTAGATGACAGTAAGTAAAAGGAAAAGGCAGAGTCAAAGAGAGTGACAGATTAGAGGAAGTTACAAGCACAGAACTTCCAGTAGGTGGGGGAACTATTTATACAAAAGACACCCCCCCCGGTATCCCCACGGGGGACATGCGCTAAGATTAACCCTTTCACCGCCAAAGTCACATTTTAGCACCACAGTGATTTATCCCCTATGTCACTAAAAGGCATTAAATTGGGGTCTATTATCCAAAGACCCTGTTGTCTTAGTTTTGGGAAGTAAGGATAGACCATATTTTATATATATGTCACAGAAGAATCCACAATACTGCAGATAGATTTTGTTCTCTACCCAGGTAAATTTAATGGAAAATTTTGGCTGAAATATGGCTGGCGGTGAAAGAGTTCTTTCTTCTTCTTCTTCTGCATTCCCAGGCCATATGGCCATAATGGGTAAGGTACATATGTGTCCGGTTTTCACTGGTCTCCCCGCTGCGTACAGCCGACACATTCCGATTTCGGAGGAGCTCAAAGGAGAACATTTTTTAAGATTGTTTTGAAAAAAGACAGGAGAATGGGCCAATAAGTCAGAAAGCTAGTAGATGATAGAAAGCAAAGGGAAAAGGCAGAGTCAAAGAGAGTGGCAGATTAGAGGAAGTTACAAGCACAGAACTTCCAGAAGGTGGGGGAACTATTTTTACGAAAGTCCCCCCAGTATCCCCACGGGGAGAGACTCGTGGAGTGGGCGGGGGCGTCCAGCTCCCCGCATGGAGGCATGAGACATCCACTCTCTGCCCCGGAAAGAGTTAAATACATTGAATGAAAAAACACAACCAAAACACTGAAGAAATCTAACCTGGGGTATGGACAGGCCGCTGGATGGGCACACCACGTCGTCATCGACGGTGGAAATGACAGCAGAGACAATGACGATACAGGTGTCGTCGTCTGTTTGACACATCAGGTCAGGGGGTGCGGTGATGGTGATTTCTATGTAAGAGGCCACGCTGCTGCCTTCGACCACCACGACTGTTTCGTTGGTCTGGATCTGAAAAAAAAAAAAAAAATCAAACATTTTGTTCAAAATTAATAATCATCATCATTGCAGTCATGTTAAACCCAGTGGCAACGAAAAAGCTGTCATTTGGCCCAAATGTTACCCCCCCTCCTTCCTCATCAGTCACACAAAAATCGCATGCAAAATAAAATAAAATTGAGTGGCGTGCCTCTGGAGGCGACGTGCTCTCCAGGTGGGAGAAACCCGAATTTCACTCTGTGACTATAAAGTACCTAATACCTAAAAAAAATACCTGTATCTCAGCCACAAAGACGTTGCTGGGTTTCAGAGGACTGGTAGTGGCAGAGCAGTTGGTGTCGAAGCAGGCACTGAGGGCACAGGTCACCTACACACAAAACAAAACACACCACCATTATGAGGACATCACAATATTAAGAAACACACAACACCCCATCGCCTTGGCATAAGGCTGTTTCAGACCAATTGACATAAGCTAGAGCACCAAGCTACATCAAAATGTTGTTATGTTCTGTATAGTTATGCGGGGATTGTCTTTAGCCGTGACAAGCTCCTAGCATAACATCATCAGTCCAAAATCCTCCAAAGTCGGAGTGTGGCTGCACATGTGGCGGGGTAATCAAAAACGGCCACACACGTATTGTTCTCATCCCTAGTTGGTGCATGTGTACCATAGTGTTCACATGCTTCGGCTGTTGGGATGATCCCTGGAGTCTTTAAGCTAGGGAACGACAACAACAAGTGAACAACAACACAACACTCCAAGCATTTAGTACACACATCACAATGACCCGTACATTAATCAGACACGGACACACAGAGATGGTGACACGCATTCACAAAGGATCTAAACACAAAAATTCACAGCAAAAAACATTCCACACAAATATTACTACTTATACATTTTCCCAGCAGCAAAATAAGGTGCCATCGTTTGACATGCTGGAAGCAAGCACCATGAGAATTCCTAAAATAAATCTTATAAAGGAAATAAAGAACATAAAAAGAGCTAAGAGTACCAAAGTCCATCTTAGTCAGCCACACAAACAATAGGATGAAAGAGAGCGGGGGGAGTGAAAAGGATCAATCAATCAATCAATCAAAATATTTATTGTCTTTAAAACATAAAGAAATTCTTTGTCTGGCATGCACATAAAACACATATACAAATAGAGACAATAAGACAATATACAGTAAATACATAAGAATTAAATTACAATACAATATAGCACACACACACACACACACACACACACACACACACACATACACACACACACACAGAGCTAAACAAACAATTTGTATAAAAGTAATAATAGGACAACAAACAAAATGTATAAAAGGGGGTACATAAAAACAAGGTTTAGATTATAAAAGCCAATGCTGAATACTAGAACAATGTAAAATAATGTATGCTAAAGTCAACACACATTCACCCTGGCTCTCTCTCTCCCTCTCTCTCTCTTTTCCTCTCTCTTTCTCTCTCTGTCTCTCTCCCCCCCCCTCTCTCTCTCTCCCCTCCTCCCCCCCTTCCCCCAATCTCTCTCCCTCTCCCCCCCCTCTCTCTCTCTCCCTCACACACACACACACACACACAGCTTAAACAAACAATAATGGGACAATATGCATAAAACTAAATTAAAATGAATAATATCCCAATATACACAAAAACAAAGTTTAGATTATTAAAACCAATACTGAATACCACAACAATGATAAAAGGTATGCTAAAATCAACACACATTCACCCTAGTTCTCTCTCTCTCAAACAAAGAAAGGAGGAAAGGAAGGAAAAAAGAAAAGAAAGGGTGAAAAATGAAGGCGTGAGCAAGAGAGTGGATGAATGACTGGGTGTGGTGTGAGAGTGACATATTTGTTAATGTACATTTATGTTTCATACGTTTATTCAATATTTTTATTTTTACACGGTGGAAGACAAGTTTCCATGTGCGTTGTATAATGCCAATGGACAATAAAGAAACTTATGACTTATGACTTAAAGGGGGGTTGCGTACCCCTCAAAATAACGCAAACAATGAGGCAAGTATGACGTGCTATTTCTACAATCTCTACCATTTCAAGGGGGGGGGATACGTGCGCACCCAACCAACATGCAGAATTGCTAGTACTCTATACCGGTCAAAAACAAAAACAAACCAAAAAACACCCCAAAAAAGACATGATACACAAAACAGAATTCAAAACAAATTGACGAATGGCAAGATATGCTGAGACTGGTTCGGACTTCAAAACTCTTGCGATTCAAAAATATGGCGAAACTGATACTTCTTCTTTTTCTCCGATCGCTCAGACTGTTTCCTGTCAATCATGAGCGCAGATGTGTCATGCTGCCGTCATGCGCCTAGCTAAGAGATAGTTAGGCCCAGCAAGTCCGACTTCGGCTGGAGGAAATGTTTTTGAAAAGTGTTTCTTGAAAAAAAGGCAGGAGAATGGACCGGTAAGGCAGAAAGACAGTAGATGACGGTAAGCAGAGGGAAAGTGCAGAGTGAAAGAGAGTGAAAGATTAGAGGAAGCTACAAGCACAGAACTTCCAGAAGGTGGGGGAACTATTTACACAAAAGAACCCCCCGGTATCCTCACCGGGGGAGAAACTGATACAGTACCTCAGAGCCATACTTGAACCCCGTGGTATCGCGGACGTTCAGCTCCACAATCCCAGAGGCCTCCACGACTCTCCTGGCGTCCGATCTGTTGCCGTGTTGCCAGGACAGGAAGTAGGTCACGCCTTCGCGCGTCGTCGTCGCGTACTCGCAGACGAAAACGAAGTCGCTGCTCGTTTCGTTGTACCGGGTGGTCAGCTGTGGCTGTCCCTCAATGTACGGATACGCTGTACATTCAGGAGTTTATAAATGTACACAGACCTATCAAATATGAAATAGTGAGGCTAAGAGAGAGGGCAGAGTGAAATGAATAAGGGGAAGGAACTTCTCATAAATTAACTCCCTTTTCTACCAAAGTTATTTATGGCACCGATTCGCCTGCAAAGTGAAAGTAGTTGCCACAACAATACAGACTCAAGTTCATTCTTAAAAAGTTCATCCAAGTTCATCACGTGGCAACTACTTTCACTTTGCAGGCGAATCGGTACACAGACCTGTTTACCCTGAAATTGGGCTTCAGGTATTCGAAATCCAAAATAAGTGTATTTTTCACAAAATAGGAGTACTCCAACAGGAAAGTTTCCACAACGGAGTGTAAACATGCATATATTTTTATAACTTGTTGAAATACTGTGCCAAAAGTATCATCTATTTAAATTTACAACAACAACACACACACACACAGAGCGCATCCGTTTCCTGAATCAGGAATACAGTTCTAAATGATTGATATACAGTTTCTAAATGATATATTATTTCATCATATTTTTGACCCATGTACCATATTTTTGTCAAATAGGTGAACAAAACATGGTGAAATCTTACACGTAAACAGGTCTGTATACATTATGGTTTAAATAATGAAGTTAACACACACACAAATCTTGTTCGAATATGCTCAACAGAAATGTTTTTGTTGTCTTCATGTTATCTGTGAGGTGATTGTGTGTGTGTGTGTGTGTGTGTGTGTGTGTGTGTGTGTATGTGCAGGTGTGTGTGTGTGTGTGTGTGTGTTGTGCAGGTGTGGCTATGCACATATGTATATTTCTGTACGTGTGTGCGTAAGTGAGAATGTGTGTACATGGCGATTGTGAGAATGTAAATTATCCCTGTGTGTTCACTTGCCTCAGTGTGTGCATGCATTTAAGCAAAGATATTCTAAAAGGGTAAGATGGACTACTTAAGAGCTCGGCGAACCGGGCTGATAGAGTTATCGTTAGTGGGGACGTGTACACTATTCACAGTGGAGGCTATCCAAAAACTCGGACTGGAACTTGAACGGAGAATTCAACTGGCCTATCGACGTGTAAAATGTGTCCTGTTTAAAAGGGACATAACCAGTGTTTATGTCCTCACTACTCATATAGGGAAAAGAGACCGGATGCTTATCTTCCCCTATACAGTCTTTGATTTAAGTAAATGTGCATGAGCGTGATAATGTGCACAAGTCTCCTAATGCATGTCTGTGTGTTAGTCTCCATGTGCTTGCGTGGGAGTATGTCAGCCCAATTGCGTGTGAATCAGTGAATGTGAGCGCCTTGAGTTTAATTCTAAAGAAAGGCGCTATATAAATACTATGTATTATTATTATTATTATTATTATAGTCAAACGCTTTGCTCACGTTTCAGTAGGCTCCATCTGTCATAGGCCTCGTAGGAGTCACAGGCCAGAGAGGAGTTATCAGGGTTGACGTCGCCGTAGTTGTAACACATGTTGTCGATGAAGCACGTTTCAGGCTGTTACATAACAACACACACACACACAGAGATAAATGTTTCAGGCTGTTACATAACAACACACGCATAGAGATAAACGTTTCAGGCTGTTACATAACAACACACGCAGGCTGCTACATAACAACAAACACATAGAGATAAACGTTTCCGGCTGTTACATAACAACACACGCAGGCTGCTACATAACAACATATGCATAGAGATAAACGTTTCAGGCTGTTACATAACAACACACGCACAGAGATAAACGTTTCAGGCTGTTACATAACAACACACGCATAGAGATAAACGTTTCAGGCTGTTACATAACAACACACGCATAGAGATAAACATGCATGCACGCACAGACAGACACAGACACAACCACATTTAAACATTGAAAGCTCCCTGTGGGGATACCGGGTGGGGTCTTTTGTAAAAAATAGTTCCCCCTCCTTCTGGAAGTTCTGTGCTTGTAACTTCCTCTAATCTGCCACTCTCTTTGACTCTGCCTTTTCCCCTTGCTTTCTATTGTCTACTATCTTTCTGATTTATTGGCCCCATTCTCCTGCCTTTTGTCAAAAAAATCTTCCAAATAATTTTTCTCCTTTGAGCTCCTCCAAAATTGGAATGTGTCGGCTGTGGGGAGACCAGTGAAAACTGAAAACCGGACAACTACGTACATTACCCATTATGGCCATATGGCCTGGGAACGCAGAAGAAGAAAACATTGAACGGTAATTTTGAACGTCTCAAGCTGTTACTTCTCAGTATCGATTAACAGACGTTTATAACACCTTTCTTAACAGAGAGAAGTTGATGTACCATATTTTATGGACTATAAGGCGATACTTTTTTCCCAGACTGAGACCCCTGCGCCTTATAATGTGACTGATAATGTAGTAAGAAACTATAATAACAGAATCTGAATTTTATGTACAATTTGGGGGGTGCGTCTTATAATCAGGTGCACTTTGTAGTCCGTAAATATGGTGCTTGGGCGACAACTTCACTGCTAGACAGTCTAATATTAGTAATACAGTGGAACCTCCCTCATAAGACCTCCCATTATAAGACTCCCTCCCATATAAGACCCACTTCTCTGAGACATCGCCCTTCTTTGTAAGTATTAAAAGTATCTCCCTTATAAGACCCCTCCCTTATAAGACCTCATTTTGGATTATTTTTGAAGGTCTTATAATGAATGAGAAAAGCTTACCATACTTTTCGGCTCATTAGGCGCTGCTGTGTATAAGTCAAATTGGGGTCTATTACCCAAATATCCTATTGTCTTAGTTTTGGGAAGTAAGGATAGACCTTATTTTATATACGCCACAGAATAATTCCCAATACTGCAGTTGGATTTTGTTCTCTACCCAGGTAAAGTTAATGGGAATTATTGGCTGAAATATGGCTGGCAGTGAAAGGGTTAAAATAAGTGTGTATAAATTGTGGAAAAAGCAAACTAAAATACCTTAAATAAATCAATTTTTGTTTCAGCGGCAGGGGGACATTACCCCTGGATCCCGGCCTTTCAGGTTTTTTTCATTTTGTGTAGTTACACCCATGCATATACTTATCACAATCATACATGGAAGGTGAAGAATAGGAAGCTTATTTTCTTTAAATTTGTCAAACAATATTTGTGTGTGCCTACTGTATTTTTGAAACACTTTAATTTGTATAAATTGTGGAAAAACCAAACTAAAATACCTTCATATATCAATTTTTGCTTCAGCTGCAGGGGGACACTACCCCTGGACCCTGTCCTTTCAGGGTATTTTCATTTTGTGTAGTTGCACCCATGTATATAATTTTTCGGACTATAAGGCGATACTTTTTTTTCCCAGACTGACACCCCTGCGCCTTGTAATGTGACTGATGAAATAGTAAGAACATATAGTACCATATTTGTCAGACTATAAGGCGATACTTTCCCCCCAGACTGACACCCCTGCGCCTTGTAATGTGACTGATGAAATAGTAAGAACATACATGTGTATAGTACCGTATTTGTCAGACTATAAGGCGATACTTTCCCCCCAGACTGACACCCCTGCGCCTTATAAATGTGACTGATGAAATAGTAAGAACATATAGTACCATATTTGTCAGACTATAAGGCGATACTTTCCCCCAGACTGACACCCCTGCGCCTTGTAATGTGACAAATAAAATAGTAAGAACATATAGTACCGTATTTGTCAGACTATAAGGCGATACTTTCCCCCCAGACTGACACCCCTGCGCCTTATAATGTGACTGATGAAATAGTAAGAACATATAGTACCGCATTTTTCTGACTATAAGGCGATACTTTTTTCCAAGACTGACACCCCTGCGCCTTATAATGTGACTGATGAAATAGTAAGAACATATAGTACCGTATTTGTCAGACTATAAGGCGATACTTTCCCCCCCAGACTGACACCCCTGCGCCTTATAAATGTGACTGATGACATAGTAAGAACATATAGTACCATATTTGTCAGACTATAAGGCGATACTTTCCCCCCAGACTGACACCCCTGCGCCTTATAATGTGACTGATGACATAGTAAGAACATATAGTACCATATTTGTCAGACTATAAGGCGATACTTTCCCCCCAGACTGACACCCCTGCGCCTTGTAATGTGACTGATGAAATAGTAAGAACATATAGTACCGCATTTTTCTGACTATAAGGTGATACTTTTTTCCAAGACTGACACCCCTGCGCCTTATAATGTGACTGATGACATAGTAAGAACATATAGTACCATATTTGTCAGACTATAAGGCGATACTTTCCCCCCAGACTGACACCCCTGCGCCTTGTAATGTGACTGATGAAATAGTAAGAACATATAGTACCGCATTTTTCTGACTATAAGGTGATACTTTTTTTCCAAGACTGACACCCCTGCGCCTTATAATGTGACTGATGAAATAGTAAGAACATATAGTAACAAAATCTGAAATTTGGGTAAAATTTTTTTGGGGTGCACCTTATAGTCCGAAAAATACGGTACCTATCACAAACATACCTGGAAGGTGCAGACTCCAGTGCCGGTGCACTCCTGGCAGGGCGTGGCATAGACGGTGAACAGAAGTTGCCGGCTGACGTTGACACCGTTGTTGGACACGGCAACCAGGTAACTGCCGACCGTCGGGGGGCGACACGTCACTTCGTTGAAGGAGAAGTAGTCTCCCTGGACAGTGCTGGCCTCCCCTGTTTCTGTGTAGTCGCCACCTTCGTTGATCTGCGAGCAGAAGAGGAAAGAATTACTATGCAATATCGACGATTTCATTTCGTTCATTGAATCACTTCATTCATCCCATCTTCGGCAAAGTCCTATTAACTCTTTCACTGCCAATGTCGCATTTATGCACCACAATGGTTTAACACCCATGTCACTAAAACGCATCCAATTCGGACCTGTTATCCAAAGACCCTATCTTCTTAATTTTGGGAGGTAAGGATAGGCTGAATGTTATACATGTCGGAGGAATTCCCAATATTGCAGATAATTTATTTTTTCTACCCAGTTAAGTTTAAAGGTATTTTGGGGCTGAAAATGGCTGGCGGTGAAAGGGTTAAGGATGAAAAATTGAAAACTTTGGTCATTTGAGTATTCATCTGAGTGAAACTGTTATAAAATTCGTTTTATCATAATATTCATCTTTTTTTAACTTTCTTATACAAGCATTGTGCTGTTTTGGGGGCATCAATTTCAACAATTAATCTTTGAAATACAACCAACAAGTCGTAATTTAAGGCTGAAATTATTTCATGCGTTACTGTGTATGATCTTCACAGATCTTCTGTGATCAATGATCTTCAGACAGCGAGGGAACTTACATAAAACAAGTCTGACCCAGGATTTACGCACATAAAAAAACGAAACAAAAAAAACACAAAAACATTTGGCAATGACAAGGCTGGGTTCACAATAGACACGTAAGTTCCGTACTGAAAACCCTAAATAAGTGGAAGAAAGAAGGATAAAAGTTTACGCACATAGGGGAAATTCGGACACGTGCGCAAATCTTTTCCCTTCTTTGTTTCACTTATTTATGGATTGCGCATGGAATATCCGCTTATGTGTGTACACGGCCTAAGTCGATAAGAGCAAGGCGTGTCCTGCTGTCTGGTATGAACAAAATTAAACAGCTTGGTTTACAAGAGTCTGAGACTGTATAGCCAAGTTGTTTCTTCTCTTAACTCATTCAAGTCGCTAAGAGCAAGACACACTTGCTCCAACATTTAATTATTACAGTGGAACCTCCCTTATAAGAACCTCCCCCTCTCCCCATTAAAGACTATCTCCCACTTAAGACCTACTTCTCTGAGACATAGACCTTCACTGTAAGTATTAAAATTGCCTCCCTTATAAAACTCCCTCCCACTTAAGGCCTTATTTTGGACCATTTTTTCAAGGAGGTTCCACTGTACTTTATTCTTTCTAAGCTTCCATGTGGATGCTGAACAATAAAATTTCATTTTCTTGGTGTTTTTTTAAATTATTCTTCTTCGATCCCTCAGACAGTTTCCAGTCAATCACAAGCGCAGATGCGTCATGCTGCCGTTATGCGCCTAACTAAGAAATAGTTAGGCCCAGCAAGTCCGACTTCGGCTGGAGGAAATGTTTTTGAAAGTATTTTGTGAAAAAAGGCAGGAGAATGGACCAGTAAGGCAGAAAGATAGTAGATGACAGTAAGCAAAGGGAAAAGGCAGAATCAAAGAGAGTGACAGATTATAGAGGAAGTAACAAGCACAGAACTTCCAGAAGGTGGGGGAACTATTTATACAAAAGACCCCCCCCCCCCTGGTATCCTCACGGGGGTATATTTTTTTATGATAATAAAGAATGTGTGATTTGATCTGGGATTGGAACAGTTAACAAACAAAAAAGCAACAAAGCTATTGGTTACTGCAAAGAACACCTTTTGCAAGAGTGAATGCCCTTGGTGGGTGGGTGAAGATGGTTGAGTACTGACCAAACAAGGGAATAACTCGCTGATAACCCTACTTGAGGCCACTTAATGCCTGCCTTTTGCAAGAGTGAATGCCCTTTTGGATACCAGACATACCTACCCCCAAATTTGCTTTTCAGGAACACTCACACTCAAAATCCGTAACAGAGCAAGATTTTCAGGAACATAGCTTCCGTTCAGCATCCATCATCATGGAATTCGCGCACTCCGACGCTTGAAGATGCCAAGCGCGTAGCTGGCCAAATTTTGGCTCGACCTTGGTGAAAGACGATTGGTTAAAAAGCTCTCTCGGAAAACTTCGGGGCTGACTTTTGTAAGCTTTCGGTATTGCTCTCTCTCTCTCTCTCTCTCTCTCTCTCTCTCTCTCTCTCTCTCTCTCTCTCTCGCAGACGCTAAACCACTAGCCGCATCGTAATTTGTTGTTGATGTTTTAATTTTCCCCATAACAACTGTTTTCCGTATTTTCGGAACACACTGCCAAAATCAATACATTTCTGCAACAAATACGGATAACCTGTGACGGTAGACATGTCTGGGATACTGATCAACAAGGGCTTAATTCTTGCCGTCAAGGGCGTTAATAACCCTACTTGCAATAGAGAAGGAAACTCAGCTGACCTGCACTTGCTGAACATGGCAGGTCACAGAGTCTTCGGTCTGCCTTTTCCTTCTTCTGCGGTCTTCGTTGCCGTCGGAATCGGCGAAAGTAGCTCCCACGACGTCGATGGCGTCGCAGGCGGATGTGGACACATCGCACAGATCCTTCTGCAGGAAATATAGTTCCGGGGCTTGGGACAGCTGCACTGAGCAGTCGGCGGCTCCGTATCCTTCCTCGCACTGGCACTCTCCTGTCCACAGAATTATTTTTAGCATCGTTAATCCTTTATCCACCATCATTATTAACCCCTTCACTCCCAGAGGAAAACTGAGAATTTATCGATTTGTTTTTTAAAATTATAAAATTTAACAGAGACCTGTTAGACTCTATCTGAGAAAACGGTCTAGAGAAATATATTTCCTGACTAGTCTAAACCAACCAAAAACCACCATTCCAGGGGCTATGACATCAAAAGTTATGACATCATTAATGGCATCATACATCGCATAGTAGCAGATGCGGGACGGGGCAGCAGCGAAAGGGTTAACCCACTCACCCCTATCCTCGCATCCTCTACTATCTTCCCCAGGCCTCAGCCCCTCAGTGGTGTTGGTGTACAGAGCAACGTCTCTCTCTCTCTTTCACTGTTCTTGATACACAGCTACACCCATGACCTACCTTGCACACATGCACCATGGCCGGAGCATCCAGTGAAGCAGAACTGTTGCAGTCTCTCTTCCCCAGGCCTCAGCCCCTCTGTGGTGTTGGTGTACAGAGCAACGTCTCTCTATCACTGTCATCACCATCATCATAACCACCAGTTTATAAGCACAGCTACACCCATGACCTACCTTGCACACAGGCGCCATGGCCGGAGCATCCAGTGAAGCAGAACTGTTGCAGTCTCTCTTCCCCAGGCCTCAGCCCCTCTGTGGTGTTGGTGTACAGAGCAACGTCTCTCTATCACTGTCATCACCATCATCATAACCACCAGTTTATAAGCACAGCTACACCCATGACCTACCTTGCACACAGGCGCCATGGCCGGAGCATCCAGTGAAGCAGAACTGTTGCAGTCTCTCTTCACCAGGCCTCAGCCCCTCTGTGGTGTTGGTGTACAGAGCAACGTCTCTCTATCACTGTCATCACCATCATCATAACCACCAGTTTATAAGCACAGCTACACCCATGACCTACCTTGCACACAATCGCCATGGCCGGAGCATCCAGTGAAGCAGAACTGTTGCAGTCTCTCTTCACCAGGCCTCAGCCCCTCTGTGGTGTTGGTGTACAGGGCAACGTCTCTCTGCAGGATCTCCAGGCAGTGCTCCTTGAAGCTGCTGCGAGCCGTTTCGGCCCACGACATGTCGTCAGTCATCTGGACAACAATTTATAAAAAAGATCACATCAATATAAAAATAAAAAACACACTGATAAAATCGCGATATTTCGGTTTATTCTTAAACCTTCAACGGGCAAAGCACCAGGGCAAAAAGATCACAGTCAGATAAGTAGAATGAGGCTAAGTCTATAAGGCCAAAACCAAAGACTGAATGAGGAGAGGTGGATTTTCAGTTTTTCGTAAATAACGAAACTTTGGGCCCCTTATGCAGGGTGTAGTTCAGCAACTAGCAACAGCGAAAATAGTTGTCAATGGTCAAAATTTCTTCTCCCAAGAAAAAAACAAAAACAAAATGGTGGCGCTACACTGAAGGTGGCATGCTCTTTGAGAGAGAGAGAGCAGTCTAAATTTCACAGGGAACATTCCATCGTAGCAATTAAGTTTAAACAATACATTAAGCTATCATACTATCGTACAATACAACACATACAATGCAATGCAACCCACTGGCAGCAAAATACATAACCTCACACCTGTATGTCCAGCACACAGGACGGCACGGCATTGTCAAACGCTGAGGTAGACAAGTTTCTGCAGTAGGGGCTGACTGGTTCATCACACACAAACTACACTACACTACACACACAGACAGACAGACAGACACACACATACACAGGGACACACACACACCTGTATGTCCATCACACAGGACTGCACGCATTGTCAAACGCTGTGGTAGACAGGTTTCTACAGTATGGGCTGACTGGGTCATCACACACAGACACAGACACACAACCCCCCCCCCCACACACACACACACACACCTGTATGTCCATCACACAGGACTGCACAGCATTGTCAAACGCTGAGGTAGACAGTTCCTGTAGTAGGGGCTGACTGGGTCATCACACACACACACACACACACAGACACAGACCCCCCCACCTGTATGTCCAGCACACAGGACTGCACAGCATTGTCAAACGCTGAGGTAGACAGGTTCCTGTAGTAGGGGCTGACTGGGTCATCATCACACACACAGACACACACACACCTGTATATCCATCACACAGGACTGCACAGCATTGTCAAACGCTGAGGTAGACAGGTTCCTGCAGTAGGGACTGACTGGGTCCTCCAGAATAAAGCCGGTACAGTGATCGGTGGCCGTGGTTTCGTTTATACCACTGGGTGTAGGCCACTCAAAGTCCTGAAAAAATATGGAGGAAAAAAATGAATGGTAAATTATAAAGAAGTTCCTTCAAACTTTTCTCTTTCCTTCTTCAAATGTTCAGGGATACAATATCTACTGATTATGTATGGGGGTCAGTGGCTTTTGCGATCAAAGATTTCAGAACTCTTTCTCTCTTACATGACAAATTCAGTTCTGTGTTTCACGGATTCTAAGCCATAAGGTGATACTTGTTCTTCCACTCTTTCTTTCTCTCTCTCTCTCTCTCTCTCTTTCTTTCTCTCTTTCCTTCTCTCTCTACTTCTATCTCTCTCTCTCTCCTTCTCTCTCTCCTTCTCTCTCTCCTTCTCTCTCTCTCTCTCTCCTTCTCTCTCTCTCTCTCCTTCTCTCTCTACTTCTATCTCTCTCTCTCTCATTCTCTCTCTCTTTCCTTCTCTCTCTCCTTCTCTCTCTCTCTCTCCTTCTATCTCTCTCTCTCACTCATTCTCTCTCTCTCTCTCTCTCCTTCTCCCTCTATCTCTTTCCTCCTCTCTCTCCTTCTATATATATATATCTCTCTCTCCTTCTCTCTTTATCTCTTTCCTTCTCTCTCTCCTTCTATCTCTCTCTCTCATTCTCTCTCTCTCGTCCCTCTCTCTCTCTCTCTCTCCTTCTCTCTCCTTCTCTCTCTCTCCTCTCTCTCTGATCCTCTCTCTCTCTCTCTCTCTCTCTCCCTCTCTCTCTCTCTCCTCTCTCTCTCTCTCTCTCTCTCTCTCTCCTTCTCTCTCTCTCTCTCTCTCTCTCTCATTCTCTCTCTCTCTCTCTCTCTCTCTCATTCTCTCTCCCTCTCCTCTCTCTCTCTCTCCTCTCTCTCTCTCCTCTCTCTCTCTCTCTCTCTCTCTCTATCTCTCTCTCTCTCTCTCTCTCCTCTCTCTCTCATCCTCTCTCTCTCTCTCTCTCTCTCTCTCTCATTCTCTCTCTCTCTCTCATCCTCTTTCTCTCTCTCTCTCTCTCTCTCTCTCTCTCTCTCTCTCTCTCTCTCTCTCTCTCTCTCTCCATCTCTCTCCCTCTCCTTCTCTCTCTCTCTCTCCTTCTCTCTCTCTCCTCTCTCTCTCATCCTCTCTCTCTCTCTCTCTCTCTCTCTCTCTCTCTCTCTCTCTCATTCTCTCTCCCTCTCTCTCTCTCTCATCCTCTCTCTCTCTCTCTCTCTCCCCCTCTCTCTCTCTCTTCTCTCTCTCTCTTCTCTCTCTCTCTCTCTCTCTCATTCTCTCTCTCTCTCTCATTCTCTCTCTCTCTCTCTCTCATTCTCTCTCTCTCTCTCTCTCTCTCTCTCTCTCTCTCTCTCTCTCTCTCTCTCTCTCTCTCTCTCTCTCTCTCTCTCTCTCTCTCTCTCTCTCTCTCTCATCCTCTCTCTCTCTCTCTCTCCTCTCTCTCTCTCTCTCTCTCTCTCTCTCTCTCTCTCTCTCTCTCTCATTCTCTCTCTCTCTCATTCTCTCTCTCTCTCTCCTTCTCTCTCTCTCTCTCTCTCCTTCTCTCTCTCTCTCTCTCTCTCTCCTTCTCTCTCTCTCCCTCTCTCTCCCTCTCTCTCACACTGAGGCGTCATTATCAGGTTGTTATCACTGCACTGACCTCCTGAGCGATGTAGTTTTCATCGTAGACGTAGTCCTCTCCGCTACAGGCCGGCGACTCGGCTCTGCTGATCATCACCGAGGTGATGTCTTCACCTGCATAAAGGGAGAAAAACAACACAGTAAAAATAATCATTGGTGTTCACATGGGTGTAACTACACAAAATGAAAAGATCGGAAAAAAAAACCTGAAGCCACCAGTTTTGACACTCCCAAACCCAGAAATCCGACGTGTTCCGGAAACATAGCACCCTTGCAGATGGTATCAAACATAAATTCCCATAGATAGCCACCGGTGCCAGACAATAGCCAGGGATCTCCAGCTAGCAACCTGTAATAGAGCAACAACGCACCCAGTGTAGTCACTGACCTATCCTGCACGCTGTAGCACTTTTGACTACCACACACACTGCTTAAGTCTAAAAGTCGCCTCACACTATCCAACCTTTTTAGTTGAAAGAAAATTCAATCGTGAACTTTATTCAACTACTTGTGGCCGTGTGCCGGCTTCACTATCAGCAAGCATTGGCTGTATTCCCACAACTGCCTGAGTGAGTTGGAAGTAAATGGAGCAGTCGCCAATTCCTTCCGACCTGGTTGGAAGGGTTTCATCCGACCAAAATTTCCATTTGTGATTTCTACTCACTCTGTCAAAAGAAAAGAAAACTGGAAAGGTCACAACCATTTTCATCCGACCTGGTTGAAGAGTGTGAGATGGCTTTAACTAAGTAAGGGTAGTAAGCAGATTGCCTGACCTTGCCAGTAGCTCCTCTTGCTGTCGGTCAGTTCACAGGGTTTGAGGTCCAGTCTCTCCCCGCACTGTTCCTCTCCGTTCGCCGGACAGTCGCAGAAAGTGACCACCTCTTCCGTTATTCCCTGGACGCTTGACCCGCACACCCCCTTGTACAGAGTCTCGTTTTTAGCCACCCTGGAAGAACAGCAGTGAATTGCGCATTTCGTTCAAGTACGTAGACCTTCAAGATATTACAAATGGCCGCCTGAAAATTAAACTACCATATTTTTCGGATCATTAGGCGCTTGCATGTATAAGGTGAATAGGGCAGTTTTTAAGAAAAATCTTTTAAAAAAGGCGCCCTCGTTTAAAAGGCGATACACACCTCGCAAAAGAAAATCAAACACCGAAGCCTGTACATGTCCGGTAAACGCTTGCCGATCGCCATTATTGCTGTCATAAAACGAGAGTTGGCTCCCCTTTCAAATCATCGAACTTCCGTTTGTGCGACTTCCTGTTGTTGTGTTTGGACTTTTGTTGGTGAAAACTGACAGAATTATGCCATTTTAAGCTCTACAACGATGCTTTTTACAACCAATGAAGGGTTATGGTATCTCTTGGACGGTATCTCGGACAATAATAGGGATTTTGAAGCATTTTAACGCGAGCATTCGTCGTATCGGCGACTCGTGACCACTTTCGATGTTGTAGACTCACAGTAGACTGTACTGAGCACAGCAATCGTTGCCTCTCTTCTGACGATTTTGTTCACTAATAGGGCGCCTTCGTTTATTAGGCGCATAGGTCGAAATTGGAGAGAAAAAACATCGCCTTATAACCCGAAAATTACGGTAATTAAACTTAAAAAGAGTCAATTTTGATGTGTTTGTCTTGCCAGTTGACCAAGGCAAGAAGCACCATCTGACCAAGCTGTAAACGACAATTGCCGATGATTGAAACACCTCAGTGACGACATGTGAACAAGTCTGACACAATTTGACCTGAAATAACCAAAATAGTGAGTGGTTTTTTTCTTCTCTTATGGAATGACATTTGACGAGATACGCCACTTTAATTCGCCCCCACAGCGAAATGTAATGTGTAACACAAAATAAGAATCTCAAGTTTGATTACCATTTATTCGCCTTTCCTCCTCCTTTAGTACCTTGACCTCTGTGGTAATTTATTCTACCATAAAATGTGGACTAAAAAGCTGCTACTGATGACGATGATCATTACCAACCTCCAAGAGATGCTGAAGAGATCAGGGCGGAGACCTCTGCCCTCAAACAGCACACCGTCACTCTTCACCAGATCGTTGGCCTTGTCGTTGTCGTATTTACCACACAGCCCTGTACACCAACACACCATAATATCATGTAATATCATGTATCAAACAGCACACCGTCACTCTTCACCAAGTCATTGGCTTTGTCATTGTCATATTTACCACACAGCCCTGTACACACACACACCATAATATCATGTAATATCATGTATCAAACAGCACACCGTCACTCTTCACCAAGTCATTGGCCTTGTGGTTGTCATATTTACCACACAGCCCTGTACACACACACACCATAATATCATGTAATATCGTGTATCAAACAGCACACCGTCACTCTTCACCAGATCGTTGGCCTTGTCGTTGTCATATTTACCACACAGCCCTGTACACACACACACCATAATATCATGTAATATCGTGTATCAAACAGCACACCGTCACTCTTCACCAAGTCATTGGCTTTGTCATTGTCATATTTACCACACAGCCCTGTACACACACACACCATAATATCATGTAATATCATGTATCAAACAGCACACCGTCACTCTTCACCAAGTCATTGGCCTTGTGGTTGTCATATTTACCACACAGCCCTGTACACACACACACCATAATATCATGTAATATCGTGTATCAAACAGCACACCGTCACTCTTCACCAGATCGTTGACCTTGTCGTTGTCATATTTACCACACAGCCCTGTACACATACACCATATCATGTAATATCGTGTATTAAAGAGCACACTGTCACTCTTCACCAGATCATACACCATCTCATATTTACCACACAGCCCTGCACACACACACACACATTTCACATTCACCCTTCCACCTTAGCATAAGGCTGTGACAGACCAATTGACATAAGCTAGAACACCAAGGCTACATCAAAATGTTGTTATGCTCTGCATAGTTTATGTGGGGATTGTCTTTAGCCATGACAAGCTCCTAGCATAACATCATCAGTCTCCAAAATCCTCCGAAGTCGGACTGTGGCAGGGTAGTCAAAACACGGTCACACACGAAATGTTCTCATCCCTAGCTGGTGCATTTGTACCATAGTGTTCAAGTGTCTCGGCTCTTGGGATGATCCCTGGAGTCTTTAAGCCAGGGCAAGCCAGCAACAACTCACAACATTCACCCTTTTACAGACCTGTCAAAAGTTTAGAGGGATAAAAGATAATGGAGTCTGGAACTGGGGCAGTGGGTGGATGCCTCGTGCCTCCATACGGGGAGCTGGACGACCCCGCCCCATCCACTAGTCTCTCCCCGTGGGGATACCATGGGGGTCTTTTGTACAAATAGTTCCCCCACATTATGGAAGTTATGTAATGACAACTTCCTCTAATCTGTCACTCTCTTTGACTCTGCCCTTTCCCTTTGCTTTCTGTCATCTACTATATTGGCCCATTCTCCTGCCTTTAGAAAAAAGAAAAAAGTCTCCAAATATTTGCTTCTCCTTTGAGCTCCTCTGAAACCGGAATGTGTCGGCTGTACGTAGTGGGGAGACCAGTGAAAACTGAAAACCGGACACATATGTACCTTACCCATTATGGCCATATGGCCTGGGAATGCAGAAGAAGAAGAGTCCGAAGAATACAGTACAGTGGTACCTCCCTTATAAGACCTTCACAAATCATCCAAAATGAGGTCTTATAAGAGAGGGGTCTTATAAGGGAGGTAATTTTAATACTTACAAAGAAGGGCAATGTCTCAGAGAAGTAGGTCTTACATGGGAGGGAGTCTTATAATGGGAGGTCTTATAATGGAGGTTCCACTGTATACGCAAATGAACTGACCCAGCGTGTGGTTGAAGTCGGCGGCTGAAGGTAGGATGGCCAGGTTGAGGAAGAGTCCATTCACACCGACCTTCAACACTGTGCCCGTGGGGAGGGTCACCTGAAAGAGAGTCCACATGAACAGTCAATGCTAACCAGGGTCGAGCTTCTCTAGATAACGGTCGCCGCGCGGATAACGCTTACGCCAAACGGGGCCTAAGAAACACTTTAGAAAACGTTTGCGGAAGAATATTGCAAGCTCTTGTCTGATTGGTCCAAAAAAAAACAGTTATTATTTTAACCAAACTTTAATGGACCAATCAACAACAAGAAACGTATTCACCCCATGCTAGTCAGGTGATAGTTCGCCAAGAGATACTTTGGGAGTAGCCACAAAACGTTTTGGGCAAATGTCGGCGAAAGAGGCGTTTCTTAGTACCGTTTTTGCCGATTTGCGCTCATGCTACGTAACGTTAGCCCTTGTGAAACGGCCCCCTGGTTGAGGAGGAGTCCCTTCACACCGACCTTTAACACTGTGCCTGTGGGGAGGGTCACCTGAAAGAGAGTCCACATGAACTGTCAATGCTGTTTCCCTTCACACCGACCTTTAACACTGTGCCTGTGGGGAGGGTCACCTGAAAGAGAGTCCACATGAACTGTCAATGCTGTTTCCCTTCACACCGACCTTTAACACTGTGCCTGTGGGGAGGGTCACCTGAAAGAGAGTCCACATGAACTGTCAATGCTGTTTCCCTTCACACCGACCTTTAACACTGTGCCTGTGGGGAGGGTCACCTGAAAGAGAGTCCACATGAACTGTCAATGCTGTTTCCCTTCACACCGACCTTTAACACTGTGCCTGTGGGGAAGGTCACCTGAAAGAGAGTCCACATGAACTGTCAATGCTGTTTCCCTTCACACCGACCTTTAACACTGTGCATGTGGGGAAGGTCACCTGAAAGAGAGTCCACATGAACTGTCAATGCTGTTTCCCTTCACACCGACCTTTAACACTGTGCATGTGGGGAAGGTCACCTGAAAGAGAGTCCACATGAACTGTCAATGCTGTTTCCCTTCACACCGACCTTTAACACTGTGCCTGTGGGGAAGGTCACCTGAAAGAGAGTCCACATGAACTGTCAATGCTGTTTCCCTTCACACCGACCTTTAACACTGTGCCTGTGGGGAAGGTCACCTGAAAGAGAGTCCACATGAACTGTCAATGCTAGTCATTGGTTTCCCCTTCTCCTGTCTGCTTTTTCTTTTCTCCCTCTTTTTAGTTTCTTCTTCATGATGATGATGATCATGGTTATGATGGTGATGATGATGGTGGTGATGATTATGATGGTGATGATGATGATGGTGGTGATGATTATGATGGTGATGATGATGATGGCTATGATTATGATGATGGCGATGATGATGGTTATAATGGTGATGATAATGATGATGGTTATGATTGTGATAATGATGGTGGTGATGATGATATGATACTGATGATGATGATAATGATGGTGATGATGGTTATGATTATGATGGTGATGATAATAATGATGATCATGATCATGATGATTGATCATGATGGTGATGATGATGATTACGATGGTGATGATGATGATAGTAATGATGATAATGATAGTAATGACGGTTATGATGACAATGATGATGATGATGATAATGATGATGATGATGATGATGATGATGGCAAT
The DNA here is from genome assembly GCA_017654935.2 of Phymorhynchus buccinoides. NCBI lineage: Eukaryota > Metazoa > Mollusca > Gastropoda > Neogastropoda > Raphitomidae > Phymorhynchus > Phymorhynchus buccinoides. The sequence goes on from CM065704.1 coordinate 39,853,673, forward strand.
GATGATGACTACACAGACTCTTCACACCATGCCCTAGGGAACATTTACCTGAAAACAGCATCATGATCATCATAGCTATCATTATCATTACTGTGATAAGGAAAGTGAAATTGAAAAAAACTTGATATAAAATAAGACATAAAATGATAACACTATGACTTCCATGTGAGAAAAAAAACTTTTCAAAGAACCATTTGTACCTATAGGAATACCGATAATTTGTACTTGCCCCCCCAAAAAAAAACCCAGATAGAAAACCTACCTCAGTTTCGGTTTCCGATCCAGTCTATGCCTTGGTGCGTTCGGGTCAAAGTCATGGGGATCAGTGTGTTCTGGGGAGCTGTCGGTGGACGGTTGTGGTGGCGCCCTCGGAGGAGGACCTCACTCACGCTGGCTCCGCGACTAAGAGAATAGTGTCGTCAGTAGGGGGGCTTAGTAGGTGGTGTCCTGAACAGGCTCCACTGAACTCCACCGAAGTGACTCAGCAGCAGTGCAGTGTCTCCTCGGTTGGTTGCCTCCTGACGGCCTAACACAGATTCGCTCCCCTTGAACTGCTGGTCTTGGTTTGTGCGACCTGAATGTGCGGAGGTGTGGCTGCAAGTTGGGATTCAGAATGAGCGGCGTGGGAGCAACGCCACTGTACTGCCCAAAAGATGGGACAGGAAAAAAAAAGAAAAAAAAAAAAAAAGAAAACCCACCTGGTATTTCAACCCCCCAGCAATACGCCGCAGGCTGAATCCCGGCGTCAGCTGTCCAGACTGGAAGAGCCGCAGGGTGAGAGGGGTGGAGGGGTTATTGGCCTTGGCTCCGCCCCTGTCCATCAGCAAAACGTCGTCGCCCATTCGGACCAGCACCGCAGTGTTGCAGGACGCAACACCCCCTGCGCACTTCCTGTACAAGGCTCGGATCTGAACAGGAGAGACGGCAGAAATCGGCGGTAAGGTTCACTGGAGGTCGCTCGCCTAGCCAAGACTACCATATTTTTCGGATCATTAGGCGCTGCTGTGCATAAGGCGAATAGGGCAATTTTCAAGAAAAATCTGAAAAAAATTAAAGTAAAAGGCGCCCTCGTTTATAAGGCGTATCGCAAAAGAAAGTCAAAGTTTTAATGTGAGTATTCGTCGCATCGGCGACTCGCTACCACTTTCGATGTTGCGACTCACAGTAGACTGTACTGAGTACAGCAATCGTTGCCTCTCTTCTCACGATTTTTTTTCACTAATAGGGCGCCCTCGTTTATTAGGCGCATAAGTTGAAATTGGAGAAAAAGATATCGCCTTATAGCCCGAAAATTACGCTACATCTTCTTCTTCTGCCTTCCCAGGCCATAATGGGCACAGCAATGCGGGAAAACCGTATAGGTTGACACCCATGATTTATGACACATTTTGCAAGTTCGATTAGTTTGTGGTCACTTCCAACCACCCCTCATTTCTCTAAAAAAAAATTGTCAAGTCGCTCACTCGCATCCTCGTTTATCTCTTCAACGCCATGGTTGCTACGGTTTGGTCCCTCTCTGGTCGAGGTAAACAACTCTAATTTTCATGAAGTTCTCTCCCCTAGTTTTTTTCCCGAAAATCATCTACTGCAATACTGCTCCCCGCGTTAAGAAGGTATCATGGTTCAAGGGTTTCCAGATAATGTTTTAATAATACCCTTTTCATAATGAGACATAAAAGGTATACTATAACAATCTAACTACCTTCTTGCTCTTGCCGTTGCAGCTGTCATGGCTGCTGCCTCCACGGCCATTGAAATGCTTTATGTGTGTGAATATGTGAGTGAAATTAAATTTGTTAAAAAAAAATCAAAAAAAAATCTTCACTTATACTTGTGGCGGTGCCATAGCTGATGAGGTTTAACCGAGGCGTGGTCACCGCTACAGCTATCTGTATTAATAAATTAAAAAATCGGGACTTTACTGGTTTCGTACTGCCTCCGGGCATTGCCTCCAGTATTGTTCCCACCATATTTGTATTTACAAATGTCCCATATGTGCCTGATTCGGACCGGGAGGACGTGAAACTCCATTTTCGTCGTCGAAATTTGTAAAATGGAAAAAAAAAAGTTTAATAAAACAAAAACAATAAAACAATCTAATTACCTCAGCTGCATAAGTGTCATGCCTGTAGAGGATAAACTCGCCTTCGAAGAAATTGTTGTAGTATCTGAAACCAGAAGATACAAATATTTGCAAATATGGAATTTTAGGTATTTGGTACTTTATAGTCACAGAGGCGTCTCTTGTGAAATTCTGGTTGCTTCCACCTGGAGAGCGCGTCGCAGCCAGAGACGCGCCTCCCACTTAAAAAATAAATAAATTTGCATGCGATTTTTGTGTGACTGATGAGGAAGGAAATGGAGGGGGGGGGGGTAAATTTTGACCAAATGACAACTTTTTCGTTGCCACTGGGTTTAATGTGTGCTAAGTGCATGGGCAAATAATAAAAAATTTGAAAACATCATGCATGTCTTAGCCAATGTGTGTGTGTGTGTGTGTGTGTGTGTGTGTGTGTAAGTGCGTGTGCGTGCATGCGTGTGCATGCACACACGCGTGCATATATGCATAGGTGTGACACTTGTGCGTTTGTGTGTGTGTATGCGTGCATCCACATGTGTGTGTGTACATCACAGCTGTTTCAAGAGCAACATTTAGTTCATCTATATTTTCAGAATTGTTTTCAAGCCAACTTTAGTTTACCATAAGTAACTTTTCATAAATAACAGTCAAGAATATGTTGTAGTATGTGCATGAATTAGTTTTATTCAGCTAAAATTATTTTCACCCATGGGCAATTTGTTTTATGTTTGCGATACTAAGTGAATTATTTAAACATGTTCTACAAAATATGTTTCATGATACTACTCAACAACAAAGTTTTTACAATTAATCTGAGGAAAGAAATACATTTGAAATACTATGTAGAATATACAGCCAACATTTTTGTTGTTGCTGTCCCATCTTCTGGGCTGTACAGTGGCGTTGCTCCCACGCCACTCATTCCAAATCCCAACTCGCAGCCACACCTCCGCCGTTCAGGTCGCAGAATCCGAGACCAGCAGTCCAAGGGGAGCGAATCTATGTTAGGCCGTCAGGAGGCAACCAACCGAGGAGACACTGCACTGCTGCTGAGTCACTTCGGTGGAGTTCAGTGGAGCCTGTTCAGGACACCACCTACTAAGCCCCCTACTGACAACAGTATTCTCTTAGTCGCGGAGCCAGCGTGAGTGAGGTCCTCCTCCGAGGGCTCCACCACGACCGTCCACCGACAACTCCCCAGAACACAGCCAAAATATTTAAAGGACATGTTTGATGGATTTTTTTAAATCTAATATTTCTAGATTCAGTCTTTTAACTAAATACTCGACTTTCTGTGCGACGGAACAGCCAGTGACATGTTTGCAGAAAGACCAAATCAAAAAAACATTCACAGATCGCCCAGCTTTCTCTCTCATACTAGACACCCCCACCCCACCCCACCCCTCTCTCTCATGAAAAGAAGTAGTCAATACTTCTGTAATAAGTTTTCATAATGAACCAAATTTATTTATTTTATTTATTTATTTCCATTATAGTCCCGTCAACAGCTATGGTCATCTCAGGACTGTCACCGCGTAAAGTTCGACCGAATAATCTTACCTTCCATCAAAGGTGGTCATGTGAGGATCATTGACAGACAGGCACTGGGAAGTGGTGTCCTTGTCCACGATTTTCAACTGTGCACAAACAACAAAACAACCATCTAATAATATAATACAGACAAACCTCTATTTTAAGACTTCCAAAATGTCCGGAAAAATCGGTCGTAAATTGGAGGGGTTGTATGACGGAGGTTTTCACTGGCAGCCGTAGAAAGAAAAAGTTCAGCACAGTTCATACTCTCTTCTTCATCCAGTATGCACACATACAATGACATATTAAAACTGGATTTGGGTCTTTCCAACTCCATAGGATTGTGCAATCGATGTATTACAGTTTCACTTCGCCGACTTCTGTTAATCACCTCCACTCTCGTCCAAAGTCAGTGGTTTTCGTGCTTTTCCTACGCTTTCCGCCATCTTTTCTACAACAAGGCAAGCGACTCCGCTTTCAGGCCCTTGACCGTGGTTGTTTCCCTTTGCTCGAAGTCTATGCAGACGACAGCAACGGTCGTAAAAACCAACAAAATGGCGGTCGTAAGTTGCGTTTTAGAGGAAGTCGTTTAAGAGAGGTCGTTTACATAGTAAAATGCATCCGTGCCAACAAATCCGGTCTCAAATGAGAGGTGGTCGCTTAACAGAGGGTCGTATAATAGGGGTTTGTCTGTAATAATAATAATAATAATAATAAAGACATTTATAGAACACACATTCTAGGCCAACTACCGTATTTTACAGATCACAAGGCACACTCCCAAAAATTCAGATGTTGTTATTATAGTTTCTTACTATATTATCAGTCACATTATAAGGCGCTGGGGTCTCAGTCTAGGAAAAAATGTATCGCCTTATAGTCTGTAAAATAGGGTACTCATGGCGCTTAACAAAACTAAAATTCACTCCACATGCAAGATTACATCATACATATCGAACATACTCAGACGCGCTCGCATTCCCACCATCACCCCCACGCAAACACATACTCATAGATATACAAACATGCACACGCATATATACACACATTGGTATACACAAACGCATCCTTTCCTCCCCACACACAAACACGCTCACATCAATGCACACAAACACACACATACATATGCGTCTCATCTGCAGCCATTATGCGCAAATAAATGGATTGACTACTAACACACATACATGCTCAGACTACAATTGTTTTGGTTGGAGCTGGATTGAAAGCAGCTGGTTTATTTGTATCAAATCAAATGCAATCTCCCCACCTCCATAGAAGCGGTAGGCACAAAAGCGTTGATGTCTCCCACAGACGATTTCAAACCGAGTCACCTCCTAGCGACTGGTGCAATTCACACACACACACACACATACTTCTCTTCATCTCTCTCACACACACAATCTCCCCACCTCCATAGACGCGATAGGCACGAAAGCGTTGAGGTCTCCCATAGACGATTTCATACTGAATCACCTCCTAGTGACTGGTGCAATTCCCATGTACACACACAATTCTCTCCGTCTCTCTCACACACACACAATCTCCCCACCTCCAGAGAAGCGATGGGGACAAAGGTGTTGAGGTCTCCCACAGACGACGTCAGGTTGACGGTCACCTCCAGGCGACTGGTGTGGTCCCCATCCACCACCCCGTCTCTCTTGGCCTCCACGGGCAACACCTGAACATCCTGCCAGTTGCCCGCCGTGATCCTCAGGCCGCAGAAAGCCGTGTCAGGGGACGACGAAGAGCCCAGAACCACCTGTCAAAAGTGTAGGGCCAATAGTACAGTGAGGATGATGAAGAAGAGCCCAGAACTAGAACCACCTGTGAAAAGGGGTAGGGCCAATAGTACAGTGAGGATGATGATGAAGAGCCCAGAACCACCTGTCAAAAGGGGTAGGGCCAATAGTACAGTGAGATGATGAGGAGCCCAGAACCACCTGTGAAAAGGGGTAGGGCCAATAGTACAGTGAGGATGATGATGAAGAGCCCAGAACCACCTGTTAAAAGGGGTAGGGCCAATAGTACAGTGAGGATGAGGAGCCCAGAACCACCTGTGAAAAGGGGTAGGGCCAATAGTACAGTGAGGATGATGATGAAGAGCTCAGAACCACCTGTCAAAAGGGGTAGGGCCAATAGTACAGTGAAAGTGAAAGCTACAGTAATGGAAAATATCACGGGTAAAATTGAAACTGAAACTGAAACACCTGCCAGTGTTCTTCACCGTGATTCTCAACCCGCAAGAAAGCAACGTCAGGCAAATCGTCTTCAACACCTTATATTGTAGCAGTAAATAACACATGCTCATGGGGAAATGTACACACACAGAGACAAAACAACAACAACAACAACATACGGTATTTATACGGCGCTGAATCTTGAAAGAAATCAAATCAAAGCGCACACACACGTTAGCATTCATAACGCATTCAAACAAAAATGCAATACAAAGCGAACACACACGTTTGACATAAATGGTATACAGCAGAAACAGACCTAAAGGCAAGAGAGAGAGAAGAGAAAGAGAGTGGAGCCTCAATCACGGGGGAACAGGTGGGTTTTGAGGTTAGATTTGAAGGCTGAGAGGGTCAGTCGCTGACGGAGGGAAAGAGGAAGTTTGTTCCAAGATGTCGGTCCTGAGACAGCAAAAGAGCGCCCACCAACAGTTGAAAGCTTATACCTAGGGATCTGGAGAGAAAGCGGGTCAGAAACTGAACGTAAAGTGCGAGCTGGCGTATCGATGGAAATATTGTCGCAGTGACACATAGACATACATGTTACACACACACACTCTCTTGTTTGCAATAACGGTAGGTATGAAGAAAAGCCACTCCAGGCCATCACTTTTACTGTAGGAAAATAAAGATTCATTTGACATCATTTCACTCTCTCTCTCACACACATGAACACCACACACACAAACACATACATGTACACACACACACACACGCACACACATACGCACACAACACACACCTGAGACAATTTTCTCCTCCCACACATAAGAGGCTTTCATCGTCTCACACACACAGACACAGACACACACACAGACACACACTCTCACACACACACAGACAGACACAGAACACACACAGACCTGAGACACTTTTCCTCCTCCCACACATAAGAGGCTTTCATCGTCTCACACACACAGACACAGACACAGACACAGACACATACTCTCACACAGACACAGACACACACACACAGACCTGAGACACTTTTCCTCCTCCCAGACACAAGATGCTTTCATCGTCTCACACACACAGACACAGACACATACTCTCACACAGACACAGACACACACATACCTGAGACACTTTTCCTCCTCCCAGACACAAGATGCTTTCATCGTCTCACACACACAGACACATACTCTCACACAGACACAGACACACACATACCTGAGACACTTTTCCTCCTCCCAGACACAAGAGGTTGTCGGCATTGTCGGATTCCACCTGGCCTTGGACGACGAAGGAGCAGTCGTCAGCACTGGCTGCCGAGTCACACAGGAACGACGGGGGACTGTTGGACCTGATCTGAATGTCCTGGGAGCTTTGCCCTTCTTCCAGGGTTAGAGACGTAGTGCTGGAAATCTGTCATGACAGTTACAGATTACTGAATCAGGCATGAAAGTGGATGAAGATAAAAAAAAAAGGAGATTTTTTCAGCCGAAAATTCCTTCCACCCGGATTTTCAGCTGACGTCAGAGTTTTGTAATCTATTCCAAAAATTTGGTCGGCACAAATATCCTTCCACCCACATTTTCAGCTAACATCGCTACTTTTGTTGAGTGGGAGGTACTCATTTCGCCTGCCTTCGCACAAATGAAGCGAGTGAGCTAAAGCGACTTCCGGTTAACCAGTTTGAGAATCGCCAAATAGAGACTTGTAGATATAAGAATACGGCAAGATCGGTCCTTTGCTTCTATACAAACATTTTTTTAAAAACAAATTCAGCGGATTTTTTTTGGGGGGCGGAAGTTTTGAAAACATTCCGCGGATTTTCCGCGAAAAGCGGAATTCTTTCATGCCTCTGAATGCTAGGCTTAGGTATAAACAATGTCGTACATTGAAAAATCTTCAACAGGAGAAATCTGGACGACAAAGGAGCGGTGGTCAGCACTGGCTGCCGAGTCACACACAACCAAAATCAACACCCCTTAACATGTCCAGTTATCAAAGTTACCATCCAAGAACATAACTAACCTAATGAAACATTTAACCTTACTCTTTTTATTGCATATCGATTATTTTAATTATATTGGTTTTTTTAATAAAAGCTTTAGAAAAAAAAGTGACAAGAATACTTACTTCTACAACCAGACTGATGGAGTTGCTGAGGTGCAAGGCCCCAGTGTTTTCACTGCAGGTGTCCACAGCACAAACACTCACTCCGCAAGACAGCTGCAAAAATATCGTTGCATGCAATCACCCAGAATGCATAGAACGCACACAAAAAACACCTCACAAGAATAAAATGGTTAAAAATTATAAAGATTTAAATTACCAAGATAGATTAAAATTCTTAAATCTTCATTCATTAAAAGGAAGACGTGTTAGGGAGGGAGACCTTATACAGTTCTACAAAATGTTTAACAGCTTAGATGACATTAGCATTGATTCTGTTTTGACACTGTCCATTTATAACAAAACTAGAAATCAAGAGAGAAAAGTACATCTCTCCATCTCCCTCTGTCTGTCTGTCTGTCTGTCTGTCTGTCTGTCTCCATCTCCCTCTGTCTGTCTGTCTGTCTGTCTGTCTCCATCTCCCTCTGTCTGTCTGTTTGCAATACTAAAAAACGTAAACATTGTTTTAGTAATCGAGTTGCTAACCTCTGGAATCTACTAACACCTAACCTAAAAAGAGCACCAACACTAAGCACCTTCAAAAATCTCCTTGACAAGGATGAAAATGTTAGCCAACTACTTTTCAAATACGATAATTGAGTTACAATCATAATTTTAAAGGCATGCTTTAAACAAACAAAACAGTGATCAATGAAGGGACGTTTATAAGCCACGAGGCTTAGGCTTGAGCCAGTCCCACACTATACTATACTATGCCATAAAATAATGTAATGAAATCAGATCCGTTACTTATTTTACTGACTTTAGCCCTGGTGTGTGTGTTATAAGGCGCATCCTCCAAATTTGACTAAAAATCCCGTTATAACACTGTATGAGTCATGAGACGATAAACCGAGGTCCCGTGTGCCCATGCACTTAGCACACGCTAAATCCAGTGGCAATGAAAAAGTTGTCATTTTGTTAAATTTTACCACCACCCCATTTTCCTTTCTCATCAGTCACACAAAAATCACATGCAAATAAAAAAATATTGTTTAAATGGGTGGCGTGCCTCTGGCTGCGACGCACTCTCCCTAAGGAATGGCTAATAATATTTTCAATATACTAAACAACTCAACTCAACTCAACCAATTACAAAATAGTACTGATATTACCCTATTAGTGCTATACGGCAATGCAGTGACGACTGATCGATTAAAAAAAAGGCCTGTAGCGAGTTAATTGTCAAGCTGACTGATTTCCACTCGCCTTGGCTTAAGGCTGTGTCGGACCAACTGACATAGGCTAGAACACCAAGGCTACATCAAAATGTTGTTATGCTCTGCATAGTTATGCGGGGATTGTCTTTAGCCATGACAAGCTCCTAGCATAACATCATCAGTCTTCAAAATCCTCTGAAGTCGGAGTGTGGCTGCCTACATGGCGGGGTAATAAAAAAACCGGTCACACTCATAATGTTCTCATCCCTAGCTGGTGCATTTTGTACCATAGTGTTCAAGCGCTTCTGCTGTTGGGATGATCCCTGCTGTCTTTTGCCAGGGATCATCCGAACAGCAGAAGCGCTTGAACACTATGGTACAAAATGCACCAGCTAGGGATGAGACCATTATGAGTGTGACCGGTTTTTTTATTACCCCGCCATGTGGGCAGCCACACTCCGTCTTCAGGGGATTTTGTAAGACTGATGATGTTATGCTAAGGAGCTTGTCATGGCTAAAGACAATCCCGCATAACTATGCAGAGCATAACAACATTTTGATGTAGCCTTGGTGTTCTAGCCTATGTCAATTTGTTTGACACAGCCTTAAGCCAAGGCGAGTGGAAATCAGTCAGCTTGACAATTAACTCGCTACAGGCCTTTTTTTTAATCGATCAGTCGTCACTGCATTGCCGTATAGCACTAATAGGGTAATATCAGTACTATTTTGTAATTGGTTGAGTTGAGTTGAGTTGTTTAGTATATTGAAAATATTATTAGCCATTCCTTAGGGGAGTGCGTCGCAGCCAGAGGCACGCCACCCATTTAAACAATATTTTTTTATTTGCATGTGATTTTTGTATGTGACTGATGAGAAAGGAAAATGGGGTGGCTGGTAAATTTTGACCAAATAACAACTTTTTTCATTGCCACTGGGTTTAGCGTGTGCTAAGTGCATGGGCACACGGTGACCTCGGTTTATCGTCTTCATGACTCATACAGTGTTATAACGGGATTTTTAGTCAAATTTGGAGGATGCGCCTTATAACACACACACCAGGGCTAAAGTCAGTAAAATAAGTAACGGATCTGATTTCATTACATTATTTTATGGCATAGTATAGTATAGTGTGGGACTGGCTCAAGCCTAAGCCACGTGGCTTATAAACGCCCTTCATTGATCACTGTTTTGTTTGCATAAAGCATGCCATTTAAAATTATGATTGTAATTCAATTATCGTATTTGAAAAAATAGTTGGCTAACATTTTCATCCTTGTCAAGGAGATTTTTGAAGGTGCTTAGTGTTGGTGCTCTTTTTAGGTTAGGTGTTAGTAGATTCCAGAGGTTAGCAACTCGATTACTAAAACAATGTTTACGTTTTTTAGTATTGCAAACAGACAGACAGAGGGAGATGGAGACAGGACAGACAGACAGACAGACAGACAGACACAGACAGACAGACAGACAGACAGACAGACAGACAGACAGAGGGAGATGGAGAGATGTACTTTTCTCTCTTGATTTCTAGTTTTGTTATAAATGGACAGTGTCAAAACAGAATCAATGCTAATGTCATCTAAGCTGTTAAACATTTTGTAGATCTGTATAAGGTCTCCCCTAACACGTCTTCCTTTTAATGAATGAAGATTTAAGAATTTTAATCTATCTTGGTAATTTAAATCTTTATAATTTTTAACCATTTTATTCTTGTGAGGTGTTTTTTGTGTGCGTTCTATGCATTCTGGGTGATTGCATGCAACGATATTTTTGCAGCTGTCTTGCGGAGTGAGTGTTTGTGCTGTGGACACCTGCAGTGAAAACACTGGGGCCTTGCACCTCAGCAACTCCATCAGTCTGGTTGTAGAAGTAAGTATTCTTGTCACTTTTTTTTCTAAAGCTTTTATTAAAAAAACCAATATAATTAAAATAATCGATATGCAATAAAAAGAGTAAGGTTAAATGTTTCATTAGGTTAGTTATGTTCTTGGATGGTAACTTTGATAACTGGACATGTTAAGGGGTGTTGATTTTGGTTGTGTGTGACTCGGCAGCCAGTGCTGACCACCGCTCCTTTGTCGTCCAGATTTCTCCTGTTGAAGATTTTTCAATGTACGACATTGTTTATACCTAAGCCTAGCATTCAGAGGCATGAAAGAATTCCGCTTTTCGCGGAAAATCCGCGGAATGTTTTCAAAACTTCCGCCCCCCAAAAAAAATCCGCTGAATTTGTTTTTAAAAAAATGTTTGTATAGAAGTAAAGGACCGATCTTGCCGTATTCTTATATCTACAAGTCTCTATTTGGCGATTCTCAAACTGGTTAACCGGAAGTCGCTTTAGCTCACTCGCTTCATTTGTGCGAAGGAAGGCGAAATGAGTACCTCCCGCTCAACAAAAGTAGCGATGTTAGCTGAAAATGTGGGTGGAAGGATATTTGTGCCGACCAAATTTTTGGAATAGATTACAAAACTTGGACGTCAGCTGAAAATCCGGGTGGAAGGATTTCGGTTGAAAAAATCTCCTTTTTTTTTTATCTTCATCCACTTTCATGCCTGATTCAGTAATCTGTAACTGTCATGACAGATTTCCAGCACTACGTCTCTAACCCTGGAAGAAGGGCAAAGCTCCCAGGACATTCAGATCAGGTCCAACAGTCCCCCGTCGTTCCTGTGTGACTCGGCAGCCAGTGCTGACGACTGCTCCTTCGTCGTCCAAGGCCAGGTGGAATCCGACAATGCCGACAACCTCTTGTGTCTGGGAGGAGGAAAAGTGTCTCAGGTATGTGTGTGTCTGTGTCTGTGTGAGAGTATGTGTCTGTGTGTGTGAGACGATGAAAGCATCTTGTGTCTGGGAGGAGGAAAAGTGTCTCAGGTATGTGTGTGTGTCTGTGTCTGTGTGAGAGTATGTGTCTGTGTCTGTGTTACAGTGTGTGAGACGATGAAAAGCATCTTGTGTCTGGGAGGAGGAAAAGTGTCTCAGGTATGTGTGTGTCTGTGTCTGTGTGAGAGTATGTGTCTGTGTCTGTTCTTCTGTGTCTGTGTGTGTGAGACGATGAAAGCCTCTTATGTGTGGGAGGAGGAAAAGTGTCTCAGGTCTGTGTGTGTTCTGTGTCTGTCTGTGTGTGTGTGAGAGTGTGTGTCTGTGTGTGTGTCTGTGTCTGTGTGTGTGAGACGATGAAAGCCTCTTATGTGTGGGAGGAGAAAATTGTCTCAGGTTCGTGTGTGTGCGTGCGTATGTGTGTGCGTGTGTGTGTGTGTGTACATGTATGTGTTTGTGTGTGTGTGTTCATGTGTGTGAGAGAGAGAGTGAAATGATGTCAAATGAATCTTTATTTTCCTACAGTAAAAGTGATGGCCTGGAGTGGCTTTTCTTCATACCTACCGTTATTGCAAACAAGAGAGTGTGTGTGTGTAACATGTATGTCTATGTGTCACTGCGACAATATTTCCATCGATACGCCAGCTCGCACTTTACGTTCAGTTTTCTGACCCGCTTTCTCTCCAGATCCCTAGGTATAAGCTTTCAAACTGTTGGTCGGCGCTCTTTTGCTGTCTCAGGACCGACATCTTGGAACAAACTTCCTCTTTCCCTCCGTCAGCGACCGACCCTCTCAGCCTTCAAATCAAACCTCAAAACCCACCTGTTTCCCCGTCATTGAGGCTCCACTCTCTTTCTCTTCTCTCTCTCTTGCCTTTAGGTCTGTTTCTGCTGTATACCATTTATGTCAAACGTGTGTGTTCGCTTTGTATTGCATTTTTGTTTGAATGCGTTATGAATGCTAACGTGTGTGTGCGCTTTGATTTTGATTTCTATCAAGATTCAGCGCTGTATAAATACCGTATGTTGTTGTTGTTGTTGTTTGTCTCTGTGTGTGTACATTTCCCCATGAGCATGTGTTATTTACTGCTACAATATAAGGTGTTGAAGACGATTTGCCTGACGTTGCTTTCTTGCGGGTTGAGAATCACGGTGAAGAACACTGGCAGGTGTTTCAGTTTCAGTTTCAATTTTACCCGTGATATTTTCCATTACTGTAGCTTTCACTTTCACTGTACTATTGGCCCTACCCCTTTTGACAGGTGGTTCTGAGCTCTTCATCATCATCCTCACTGTACTATTGGCCCTACCCCTTTTCACAGGTGGTTCTGGGCTCTTCATCATCATCCTCACTGTACTATTGGCCCTACCCCTTTTAACAGGTGGTTCTGGGCTCTTCATCATCATCCTCACTGTACTATTGGCCCTACCCCTTTTCACAGGTGGTTCTGGGCTCCTCATCCTCACTGTACTATTGGCCCTACCCCTTTTGACAGGTGGTTCTGGGCTCTTCATCATCATCCTCACTGTACTATTGGCCCTACCCCTTTTCACAGGTGGTTCTAGTTCTGGGCTCTTCTTCATCATCCTCACTGTACTATTGGCCCTACACTTTTGACAGGTGGTTCTGGGCTCTTCGTCGTCCCCTGACACGGCTTTCTGCGGCCTGAGGATCACGGCGGGCAACTGGCAGGATGTTCAGGTGTTGCCCGTGGAGGCCAAGAGAGACGGGGTGGTGGATGGGGACCACACCAGTCGCCTGGAGGTGACCGTCAACCTGACGTCGTCTGTGGGAGACCTCAACACCTTTGTCCCCATCGCTTCTCTGGAGGTGGGGAGATTGTGTGTGTGTGAGAGAGACGGAGAGAATTGTGTGTGTACATGGGAATTGCACCAGTCACTAGGAGGTGATTCAGTATGAAATCGTCTATGGGAGACCTCAACGCTTTCGTGCCTATCGCGTCTATGGAGGTGGGGAGATTGTGTGTGTGAGAGAGATGAAGAAGTATGTGTGTGTGTGTGTGTGTGTGAATTGCACCAGTCGCTAGGAGGTGACTCGGTTTGAAATCGTCTGTGGGAGACATCAACGCTTTTGTGCCTACCGCTTCTATGGAGGTGGGGAGATTGCATTTGATTTGATACAAATAAACCAGCTGCTTTCAATCCAGCTCCAACCAAAACAATTGTAGTCTGAGCATGTATGTGTGTTAGTAGTCAATCCATTTATTTGCGCATAATGGCTGCAGATGAGACGCATATGTATGTGTGTGTTTGTGTGCATTGATGTGAGCGTGTTTGTGTGTGGGGAGGAAAGGATGCGTTTGTGTATACCAATGTGTGTATATATGCGTGGGCATGTTTGTGTATCTGTGAGTATGTGTTTGCGTGGGGGTGATGACGGTGGGAATGCGAGCGCGTCTGAGTATGTTCGATATGTATGATGTAATCTTGCATGTGGAGTGAATTTTAGTTTTGTTAAGCGCCATGAGTACCCTATTTTACAGACTATAAGGCGATACATTTTTTCCTAGACTGAGACCCCAGCGCCTTATAATGTGACTGATAATATAGTAAGAAACTATAATAACAAAATCTGAATTTTTGGGAGTGTGCCTTGTGATCTGTAAAATACGGTAGTTGGCCTAGAATGTGTGTTCTATAAATGTCTTTATTATTATTATTATTATTATTACAGACAAACCCCTATTATACGACCCTCTGTTAAGCGACCACCTCTCATTTGAGACCGGATTTGTTGGCACGGATGCATTTTACTATGTTAACGACCTCTCTTAAACGACTTCCTCTAAAACGCAACTTACGACCGCCATTTTGTTGGTTTTTACGACCGTTGCTGTCGTCTGCATAGACTTCGAGCAAAGGGAAACAACCACGGTCAAGGGCCTGAAAGCGGAGTCGCTTCCCTTGTTGTAGAAAAGATGGCGGAAAGCGTAGAAAAAGCACGAAAACCACTGACTTTGGACGAGAGTGGAGGTGATTAACAGAAGTCGGCGAAGTGAAACTGTAATACATCAAATGCACAATCCTATGGAGTTGGAAAGACCCAAATCCAGTTTTAATATGTCATTGTATGTGTGCTTGAAGAAGAGAGTATGAACTGTGCTGAACTTTTTCTTTCTACGGCTGCCAGTGAAAACCTCCGTCATACAACCCCTCCAATTTACGACCGATTTTTCCGGACATTTTGGAAGTCTTAAAATAGAGGTTTGTCTGTATTATATTATTAGATGGTTGTTTTGTTGTTTGTGCACAGTTGAAAATCGTGGACAAGGACACCACTTCCCAGTGCCTGTCTGTCAATGATCCTCACATGACCACCTTTGATGGAAGGTAAGATTATTCGGTCGAACTTTACGGGGTGACAGTCCTGAGATGACCATAGCTGTTGACGGGACTATAATGGAAATAAATAAATAAAATAAATAAATTTGGTTCATTATGAAAACTTATTACAGAAGTATTGACTACTTCTTTTCATGAGAGAGAGGGGGTGGGGTGGGGTGGGGGTGTCTAGTATGAGAGAGAAAGCTGGGCGATCTGTGAATGTTTTTTTGATTTGGTCTTTCTGCAAACATGTCACTGGCTGTTCCGTCGCACAGAAAGTCGAGTATTTAGTTAAAAGACTGAATCTAGAAATATTAGATTTAAAAAAATCCATCAAACATGTCCTTTAAATATTTTGGCTGTGTTCTGGGGAGTTGTCGGTGGACGGTCGTGGTGGAGCCCTCGGAGGAGGACCTCACTCACGCTGGCTCCGCGACTAAGAGAATACTGTTGTCAGTAGGGGGCTTAGTAGGTGGTGTCCTGAACAGGCTCCACTGAACTCCACCGAAGTGACTCAGCAGCAGTGCAGTGTCTCCTCGGTTGGCTGCCTCCTGACGGCCTAACATAGATTCGCTCCCCTTGGACTGCTGGTCTCGGATTCTGCGACCTGAACGGCGGAGGTGTGGCTGCGAGTTGGGATTTGGAATGAGTGGCGTGAGAGCAACGTCACCGTGCAGCCCAGAAGATGGGACAGCAACAACAAAAATGTTGGCTGTATATTCTACATAGTATTTCAAATGTATTTCTTTCCTCAGATTAATTGTAAAAACTATTTTTGTTGAGCAGTATCATGAAACATATTTAGTAGAAAATGTTCTTAAATAATTCACTTAGTATCGCAAACATAAAACAAATTGCCCATGGGTGAAAATAATTTTAGCTGAATAAAACTAATTCATGCACATACTACAACATATTCTTGACTGTTATTTATGAAAAGTTACTTATGGTAAACTAATGTTGGCTTGAAAACAATTCTCAAAATATAGATGAACTAAATGTTGCTCTTGAAACAGCTGTGATGTACACACACACATGTGGATGCACGCATACACACACACAAACGCACAAGTGTCACACCTATGCATATATGCACGCGTGTGTGCATGCACACGCATGCACGCACACGCACTTACACACACACACACACACACACACACACACACATTGGCTAAGACATGCATGATGTTTTCAAATTTTTTATTATTTGCCCATGCACTTAGCACACATTAAATCCAGTGGCAACGAAAAAGTTGTCATTTGGTCAAAATTTACCCCCCCCCCCCCCCCCCCTTTCCTTCCTCATCAGTCACACAAAAATCGCATGCAAATTTATTTATTTTTTAAGTGGGTGGCGCGCCTCTGGCTGCGACGCGCTCTCCAGGTGGGAGCAACCCGAATTTCACAGAGACGCCTCTGTGACTATAATGTACCAACTACCAAAATTCCATATTTGCAAATATTTGTATCTTCTGGTTTCAGATACTACAACAATTTCTTCGAAGGCGAGTTTATCCTCTACAGGCATGACACTTATGCAGCTGAGGTAATTAGATTGTTTTATTGTTTTTGTTTTATTAAACTTTTTTTTTTCCATTTTACAAATTTCGACGACGAAAATGGAGTTTCACGTCCTCCCGGTTTTCCGAAATTTCAGGCACATATGGGACATTTGTAAATACAAATATGGTGGGAACAATACTGGAGGCAATGCCCGGAGGCAGTACGAAACCAGTAAAGTCCCGATTTTTTTTTTTTTTTTTTATTAATACAGATAGCTGTAGCGGTGACCACGCCTCGGTTAAACCTCATCAGCTATGGCACCGCCACAAGTATAAGTGAAGATTTTTTTTTGATTTTTTTTTAACAAATTTAATTTCACTCACATATTCACACACATAAAGCATTTCAATGGCCGTGGAGGCAGCAGCCATGACAGCTGCAACGGCAAGAGCAAGAAGGTAGTTAGATTGTTATAGTATACCTTTTATGTCTCATTATGAAAAGGGTATTATTAAAACATTATCTGGAAACCCTTGAACCATGATACCTTCTTAACGCGGGGAGCAGTATTGCAGTAGATGATTTTCGGGAAAAAAACTAGGGGAGAGAACTTCATGAAAATTAGAGTTGTTTACCTCGACCAGAGAGGGACCAAACCGTAGCAACCATGGCGTTGAAGAGATAAACGAGGATGCGAGTGAGCGACTTGACAATTTTTTTTTAGAGAAATGAGGGGTGGTTGGAAGTGACCACAAACTAATCGAACTTGCAAAATGTGTCATAAATCATGGGTGTCAACCTATACGGTTTTCCCGCATTGCTGTGCCCATTATGGCCTGGGAAGGCAGAAGAAGAAGATGTAGCGTAATTTTCGGGCTATAAGGCGATATCTTTTTCTCCAATTTCAACTTATGCGCCTAATAAACGAGGGCGCCCTATTAGTGAACAAAATCGTGAGAAGAGAGGCAACGATTGCTGTACTCAGTACAGTCTACTGTGAGTCGCAACATCGAAAGTGGTAGCGAGTCGCCGATGCGACGAATACTCACATTAAAACTTTGACTTTCTTTTGCGATACGCCTTATAAACGAGGGCGCCTTTTACTTTAATTTTTTCAGATTTTTCTTGAAAATTGCCCTATTCGCCTTATGCACAGCAGCGCCTAATGATCCGAAAAATATGGTAGTCTTGGCTAGGCGAGCGACCTCCAGTGAACCTTACCGCCGATTTCTGCCGTCTCTCCTGTTCAGATCCGAGCCTTGTACAGGAAGTGCGCAGGGGGTGTTGCGTCCTGCAACACTGCGGTGCTGGTCCGAATGGGCGACGACGTTTTGCTGATGGACAGGGGCGGAGCCAAGGCCAATAACCCCTCCACCCCTCTCACCCTGCGGCTCTTCCAGTCTGGACAGCTGACGCCGGGATTCAGCCTGCGGCGTATTGCTGGGGGGTTGAAATACCAGGTGGGTTTTCTTTTTCTTTTTTCTTTTTTTTTCCTGTCCCATCTTTTGGGCAGTACAGTGGCGTTGCTCCCACGCCGCTCATTCTGAATCCCAACTTGCAGCCACACCTCCGCACGTTCAGGTCGCACAAACCAAGACCAGCAGTTCAAGGGGAGCTAATCTGTGTTAGGCCGTCAGGAGGCAACCAACCGAGGAGACACTGCACTGCAGCTGAGTCACTTTGGTGGAGTTCAGTGGAGGGTGTTCAGGACACCACCTACTAAGCCCCCTACTGACGACACTGTTCTTTTAGTCGCGGAGCCAGCGTGAGTGAGGTCCTCCTCCGAGGGCGCCACCACAACCGTCCACCGACGGCTCCCCAGAGCATACACACTGATCCCCATGACTTTGACCCGAACGTACCAAGGCATAGACTGGATCGGAAACCGAAACTGAGGTAGGTTTTCTATCTGGGTTTTTTTTTGGGGGGGCAAGTACAAATTATCGGTATTCCTATAGGTACAAATGGTTCTTTGAAAAGTTTTTTTTCTCACATGGAAGTCATAGTGTTATCATTTTATGTCTTATTTTATATCAAGTTTTTTTCAATTTCACTTTCCTTATCACAGTAATGATAATGATAGCTATGATGATCATGATGCTGTTTTCAGGTAAATGTTCCCTAGGGCATGGTGTGAAGAGTCTGTGTAGTCATCATCATTGCCATCATCATCATCATCATCATCATCATTATCATCATCACCATCATTGTCATCATAACCGTCATTACTATCATTATCATCATTACTATCATCATCATCACCATCGTAATCATCATCATCACCATCATGATCAATCATCATGATCATGATCATCATTATTATCATCACCATCATAATCATAACCATCATCACCATCATTATCATTATCATCAGTATCATCATCACCACCATCATTATCACAATCATAACCATCATCATTATCATCACCATTATAACCATCATCATCGCCATCATCATAATCATAGCCATCATCATCATCACCATCATAATCATCACCACCATCATCATCATCACCATCATAATCATCACCAACCATCATCATCACCATCATAACCATGATCATCATCATCATGAAGAAGAAACTAAAAAGAGGGAGAAAAGAAAAAGCAGACAGGAGAAGGGGAAACCAATGACTAGCATTGACAGTTCATGTGGACTCTCTTTCAGGTGACCTTCCCCACAGGCACAGTGTTAAAGGTCGGTGTGAAGGGAAACAGCATTGACAGTTCATGTGGACTCTCTTTCAGGTGACCTTCCCCACAGGCACAGTGTTAAAGGTCGGTGTGAAGGGAAACAGCATTGACAGTTCATGTGGACTCTCTTTCAGGTGACCTTCCCCACATGCACAGTGTTAAAGGTCGGTGTGAAGGGAAACAGCATTGACAGTTCATGTGGACTCTCTTTCAGGTGACCTTCCCCACATGCACAGTGTTAAAGGTCGGTGTGAAGGGAAACAGCATTGACAGTTCATGTGGACTCTCTTTCAGGTGACCTTCCCCACAGGCACAGTGTTAAAGGTCGGTGTGAAGGGAAACAGCATTGACAGTTCATGTGGACTCTCTTTCAGGTGACCCTCCCCACAGGCACAGTGTTAAAGGTCGGTGTGAAGGGAAACAGCATTGACAGTTCATGTGGACTCTCTTTCAGGTGACCCTCCCCACAGGCACAGTGTTAAAGGTCGGTGTGAAGGGAAACAGCATTGACAGTTCATGTGGACTCTCTTTCAGGTGACCTTCCCCACAGGCACAGTGTTAAAGGTCGGTGTGAAGGGAAACAGCATTGACAGTTCATGTGGACTCTCTTTCAGGTGACCCTCCCCACAGGCACAGTGTTAAAGGTCGGTGTGAAGGGACTCCTCCTCAACCAGGGGGCCGTTTCACAAGGGCTAAACGGTACGTTGCATGAGGCCAAATCGGCAAAAATGGTACTAAGAAAAACCTCTTTTGCCGACATTTGACGCAAACGTTTTGATGGCTACTCCCAAAAGTATCTCTTGGCGAACTATCAACCTGACTAGCATGGGGTGTGAATACGTTTCTTGTTGTTGATTGGCCCATTAAAGTTTTGGTTAAAATAATAAATTTTTTGGACCAATCAGACAAGAGCGTGCAATATTATTCCGACAAACGTTTTTCTAAAGTGTTTCTTAGCCCCCCTTTTGGCGTAAGCGTTATGCGCGCTGCGACCCGGTTATCTAGAGAAGCTCGACCCTGGTTAGCATTGACTGTTCATGTGGACTCTCTTTCAGGTGACCCTCCCCACGGGCACAGTGTTGAAGGTCGGTGTGAATGGACTCTTCCTCAACCTGGCCATCCTACCTTCAGCCGCCGACTTCAACCACACGCTGGGTCAGTTC
This sequence comes from Phymorhynchus buccinoides, assembly GCA_017654935.2. Lineage (NCBI taxonomy): Eukaryota > Metazoa > Mollusca > Gastropoda > Neogastropoda > Raphitomidae > Phymorhynchus > Phymorhynchus buccinoides. The sequence goes on from CM065704.1 coordinate 39,874,318, forward strand.
ATTTTGAGTATACAGTGGAACCTCCATTATAAGACCTCACCCCCATTAGAAGACTCCCTCCCATGTAAGACATATTTCTCTGAGGACATTGCCCTTCTTTGTAAGTATTACAATTACCTCCCGTATAAGACCCCTCTCTTATAAGACCTCATTTAGGAATGATTTGTGAAGGTTCTATAAGGGAGGTACCACTGTACTGTATTCTTCGGACTCTGCTTTTTCTGCATTCCCAGGCCAAAAAGCCATAACGAGTAAGGTAAATATGTGTCCGGTTTTCAGTTTTTCACTGGTCTCCCCACTGCATACAACCAACACATTCTGATTTTGGAGGAGCTCAAAAAAGAAACAAATATTTGGAAGAGATTTATTTTTTTTTAGGCAGGAGAATGGGCCAATATAGTAGATGACAGAAAGCAAAGGGATAGTGCAGAGTCGAAGAGAGTGACAGATTAGAGGAAGTTGTCAGCACATAACTTCAAGAAGGTGGGGAAACTATTTGTACAAAAGACCCCCCCATGGTATCCCCACGGGGAAGAGACTCGTAGATGGGGGGGGGGGGGTCGTCCAGGCTCCCCGTATGGAGGCACAAGGCATCCACACACTGCCCCAGTTCCAGGACTCCATTATCTTTTATCCCTCTAACCTTTTGACAGGTCTGTAAAAGGGTGAATGTTGTGAGTTGTTGCTGGCTTGCCCTGGCTTAAAGACTCCAGGGAATCATCCCAACAGATGAGAACAGCTGAAGCAATATGGTACAAAACAAAACAGCTAGGGATGAGAAACATTACGCGTGTGACCGTGATTTTGATTACCCCTGCCACACTCCATCTTCGGAGGATTTTGGAGACTGACGATGTAATGCTAGGAATTTGTTATGGCTAAAGACAATCCCCACATAAACTATGCAGAGCATAACAACATTCTGACACAGCCCTTGGTGTTCTAGTTTATGTCAAACGGTCTGACACAGCCTTATGCTATAGGTGGATAGGGTTGAATGTGAAATGTGTGTGTGTGTGTGCAGGGCTGTGTGGTAAATATGAGATGGTGTATGATCTGGTGAAGAGTGACGGTGTGCTGTTTGATACATGATATTACATGATATTATGGTGTGTGTGTACAGGGCTGTGTGGTAAATATGACAACGACAAGGTCAACGATCTGGTGAAGAGTGACGGTGTGCTGTTTGATACACGATATTACATGATATTATGGTGTGTGTGTGTACAGGGCTGTGTGGTAAATATGACAACCACAAGGCCAATGACTTGGTGAAGAGTGACGGTGTGCTGTTTGATACATGATATTACATGATATTATGGTGTGTGTGTGTACAGGGCTGTGTGGTAAATATGACAATGACAAAGCCAATGACTTGGTGAAGAGTGACGGTGTGCTGTTTGATACACGATATTACATGATATTATGGTGTGTGTGTGTACAGGGCTGTGTGGTAAATATGACAACGACAAGGCCAACGATCTGGTGAAGAGTGACGGTGTGCTGTTTGATACACGATATTACATGATATTATGGTGTGTGTGTGTACAGGGCTGTGTGGTAAATATGACAACCACAAGGCCAATGACTTGGTGAAGAGTGACGGTGTGCTGTTTGATACATGATATTACATGATATTATGGTGTGTGTGTACAGGGCTGTGTGGTAAATATGACAATGACAAAGCCAATGACTTGGTGAAGAGTGACGGTGTGCTGTTTGATACATGATATTACATGATATTATGGTGTGTTGGTGTACAGGGCTGTGTGGTAAATACGACAACGACAAGGCCAACGATCTGGTGAAGAGTGACGGTGTGCTGTTTGAGGGCAGAGGTCTCCGCCCTGATCTCTTCAGCATCTCTTGGAGGTTGGTAATGATCATCGTCATCAGTAGCAGCTTTTTAGTCCACATTTTATGGTAGAATAAATTACCACAGAGGTCAAGGTACTAAAGGAGGAGGAAAGGCGAATAAATGGTAATCAAACTTGAGATTCTTATTTTGTGTTACACATTACATTTCGCTGTGGGGGCGAATTAAAGTGGCGTATCTCGTCAAATGTCATTCCATAAGAGAAGAAAAAAACCACTCACTATTTTGGTTATTTCAGGTCAAATTGTGTCAGACTTGTTCACATGTCGTCACTGAGGTGTTTCAATCATCGGCAATTGTCGTTTACAGCTTGGTCAGATGGTGCTTCTTGCCTTGGTCAACTGGCAAGACAAACACATCAAAATTGACTCTTTTTAAGTTTAATTATACTGTAATTTTTCGGGTTATAAGGCGATGTTTTTTCTCTCCAGTTTCGACCTCTGCGCCTAGTAAACGATGGCGCACTATTAGTGAACAAAATCGTCAGAAGAGAGGCAACGACTGCTGTGTTCAACACAGTCTACTGTAAGTCACAACATCGAAAATAGTAACGAGTCGCCGATACGACAAATAATCACGTTAAAATGCTTCAAAATCCCTTTTTTTTTAAATTTATTTTTTGTCCCCGGGAAAAGATACCGTCCAACAGTTGCCACAACCCTTCATTGTATGTAAAATTCATTGTTGTAGAGCTTAAAATGGCATAATTCTGTCAGTTTTCACCAACAAAAGTCCAAACACAACAACAGGAAGTCGCACAAACGGAAGTTCGATGATTTGAAAGGGGAGCCAACTCTCGTTTAATATGACAGCAATAATGGCGATCGGTAAGCGTTTACAGGACATGTACAGGTTTCGAAGTTTGATTTTTTTTTGTGAGGTGTGTATCGCCTTTTAAACGAGGGCGCCTTTTTTAAAAGATTTTTCTTAAAAACTGCCCTATTCACCTTATACATGCAAGCGCCTAATGATCCGAAAAATACAGTAGTTTAATTTTCAGGCGGCCATTTGTAATATCTTGAAGGTCTACGTACTTGAACGAAATGCGCAATTCACTGCTGTTCTTCCAGGGTGGCTAAAAACGAGACTCTGTACAAGGGGGTGTGCGGGTCAAGCGTCCAGGGAATAACGGAAGAGGTGGTCACTTTCTGCGACTGTCCGGCGAACGGAGAGGAACAGTGCGGGGAGAGACTGGACCTCAAACCCTGTGAACTGACCGACAGCAAGAGGAGCTACTGGCAAGGTCAGGCAATCTGCTTACTACCCTTACTTAGTTAAAGCCATCTCACACTCTTCAACCAGGTCGGATGAAAATGGTTGTGACCTTTCCAGTTTTCTTTTCTTTTGACAGAGTGAGTAGAAATCACAAATGGAAAATTTGGTCGGATGAAACCCTTCCAACCAGGTCGGAAAGAATTGGCGACTGCACCATTTACTTCCAACTCACTCAGGCAGTTGTGGGAATACAGCCAATGCTTGCTGATAGTGAAGCCGTCACACGGCCACAAGTAGTTGAATAAAGTTCACGATTGAATTTTCTTTCAACTAAAAAATAAAAGGTTGGATAGTGTGAGGCGACTTTTAGACTTAAGCAGTGTGTGTGGTAGTCAAAAGTGCTACAGCGTGCAGGATAGGTCAGTGACTACACTGGGTGCGTTGTTGCTCTATTACAGGTTGCTAGCTGGAGATCCCTGGCTATTGTCTGGCACCGGTGGCTATCTATGGGAATTTATGTTTGATACCATCTGCAAGGGTGCTATGTTTCCGGAACACGTCGGATTTCTGGGTTTGGGAGTGTCAAAACTGGTGGCTTCAGGTTTTTTTTTCCGATCTTTTCATTTTGTGTAGTTACACCCATGTGAACACCAATGATTATTTTTACTGTGTTGTTTTTCTCCCTTTATGCAGGTGAAGACATCACCTCGGTGATGATCAGCAGAGCCGAGTCGCCGGCCTGTAGCGGAGAGGACTACGTCTACGATGAAAACTACATCGCTCAGGAGGTCAGTGCAGTGATAACAACCTGATAATGACGCCTCAGTGTGAGAGAGAGGGAGGAGAGAGGCGAGAGAGAGAAGGGACCGAGAGAGAGAGAGAGGAGAAGGAGAGAGAGAGAGAGAGAGGATAGAAAGGAGAGAGAGAGAGAGAAGAGAGAGAGGAGAATGAGAGAGAGAGAGAGAGGAGAGAGAGAGAAGGAGAGAGAGAGGGAGAGGGAGAGAAGAGAGGAGGAGGAAGAGGAGGAGAGAGAGAGAAGGAGAGAGAGAGAGGAGAGCGAGAGGGAGAGAGAGGGAGAGAGAGAGGAGGAGAGAGGATGAGAGAGAGAGAATGAGAGAGAGAAAAAGAGAGAGAGAGAATGAGAGAGAGAGAGAGAATGAGGAGAGAGAGAGAGAGGAGAGAGAGAGAAGGAGAGAGAGAGGGGGAGAGAGAGGGAGAGAGAGGATGAGAGAGAGAGAGAGGGAGAGAGAATCGAGAGAGAGAGAGATGAGAGAGAGAGGAGAGAGAGAGAGGATGAGAGAGAGAGGAGAGAGAGAGAAGGAGAGAGAGAGAGAGAAGGAGGAGAGGGAGAGAGATGAAGAGAGAGAGAGGAGGAGAGAGAGAGAGAGAGAATGAGAGAGAGAGAGAGAGAGAAAGAGGATGAGGAGAGAGAGAGAGAGAGATGAGAGAGAGGAGAGAGAGAGAGAGAGGATGAGAGAGAGAGGAGAGAGAGAGAAGGAGAGAGAGAGAGACAGAGAGAGAGAGAGAGAGAGAGAGAGAGAGAGAGAGGAGAGAGAGAGAGAGAGAGAGGGAGAGAGAGAAGAGCGAGAGAGAGAGAGACAGAGAGAGAGAGAGAGAGAGAGAGGAGAGAGAGAGAAGGAGAGAGAGAGAGAGAGAGAGGATGAGAGAGGAAGGAGAGAGAGGGAGAGAGAGAGGAGAGAGAGAGAGGATCAGAGAGAGAGGAGGAGAGAGAGAAGGAGAGAGAAGGAGAGAGAGAGAGAGAGAGGGTGAGAGAGAGAATGAGAGAGAGAGATAGATAGGAGAGAGCGAGAGAGAGAGAGATATAAAGAGAGAAGGAGAGAGAGATCTATATATATATAGAAGGAGAGAGAGGAGGAAAGAGATAGAGGGAGAAGGAGAGAGAGAGAGAGAGAGAATGAGTGAGAGAGAGAGATAGAGGATGAGAGAGAGAGAGAAGGAGAGAGAGAAGGAAAGAGAGAGGAGAATGAGAGAGAGAGAGATAGAAGTAGAGAGAGAAGGAGAGAGAGAGAGAGAAGTGAGAGAGAGATGAGAGAAGGAGAGAGAGAAGGAGAGATAGAGAGGAGAGAGAGAGAGAAGAAGTAGAGAGAGAAGGAAAGAGAGAAAGAAAGAAGAGAGCAGGGAGAGAGAGAGAAAAAAAGAGTGGAAGAACAAGTATCACTTATGGCTTAGAATCCGTGAAACACAGAACTGAATTTGTCATGTAAGAGAGAAAGAGTTCTGAAATCTTTGATCGCAAAAGCCACTGACCCCCATACATAATCAGTAGATATTGTATCCCTGAACATTTGAAGAAGGAAAGAGAAAAGTTTGAAGGAACTTCTTTATAATTTACCATTCATTTTTTTCCTCCATATTTTTTCAGGACTTTGAGTGGCCTACACCCAGTGGTATAAACGAAACCACGGCCACCGATCACTGTACCGGCTTTATTCTGGAGGACCCAGTCAGTCCCTACTGCAGGAACCTGTCTACCTCAGCGTTTGACAATGCTGTGCAGTCCTGTGTGATGGAGTATACAGGTGTGTGTGTGTCCCTGTGTATGTGTGTGATGATGACCCAGTCAGCCCCTACTACAGGAAACCTGTCTACCTCAGCGTTTGACAATGTTGTGCAGTCCTGTGTTTTTGGACATACAGGTGGGGGGGTCTGTGTCTGTTGGGTGTGTGTGTTGTGTGTGATGACCCAGTCAGCCCCTACTACAGGAACTGTTCTACCCTCAGCGTTTGAACAATGCTGTGCAGTCCTGTGTGCATGGACATACAGGTTGTGTGTTGGGTGTGTGGGGGGGGGGGTTGTGTGTTGGCTGTGTGTTTGGGGGTGGATGGGGGGGGGAACCCAGTCAGCCCATACTGTTAGAAAAACCTGTCTACCAACAGCAGTTGGACAAATGCGCGCATCAGTCCTGTGCTGATGGATCATACACGGTGTGTAGTGGTCCACGTGGTATGTGTGTGTCTGTCTGTATGTCTGTGTGTGTACGTGTAGTGTAGTTTGTGTGTGATGAACCAGTCAGCCCCTACTGCAGAAACTTGTCTACCTCAGCGTTTGACAATGCCGTGCCGTCCTGTGTGCTGGACATACAGGTGTGAGGTTATGTATTTTGCTGCCAGTGGGTTGCATTGCATTGTATGTGTTGTATTGTACGATAGTATGATAGTTAATGTATGTTTAAACTTAATTGATACGATGGAATTCCCTGTGAAATTTAGATGCTCTCTCTCTCTCAAGAGCATCGACCACCTTCAGGTTAGCGCACCATTTTGTTT
>CM065704.1:39881195-39901195 GCA_017654935.2 Phymorhynchus buccinoides
GACCCTGTTATAAGGCCCCCCCCTCACCCCCCCTACACCAAATTTGACACCAAATTCAGATTTTGTTATTCTATTTTCTTACTGTACTATTAAGTCATACTATAAGGCACAAAGGTCTTAATCTGGGGGGGGGGGGGGGGGGGGGGGGGGGGGGGTGGGGGGGGGGTGGGGGTTTGGGTGGGGGGGGGGGGGGGTGGGGGGGGAATACAAAAAAAAGGTCAAACAAAATCTCAGTAAACTGTAAAATGATCTCATATGGCTCTTGAATGACAGTGATATAGTTCTTACATCACCTTTGATTATTCAAAAACAACATTTAATGTTTATTTTTTGCCTCATGCCTCCATACGGGGAGCTGGATGACCCCGCCCCCTCCACGAGTCTCTCCCCGTGGGGATACCGGGGGGTCTTTCGTAAAAATAGTTCTCTCACCTTGAAGTTCTGTGCTTGTAACTTCCTCTAATCTTCCACTCTCTTTGACTCTGCCTTTTCCCTTTGCTTTCTATCATCTACTATCATTCTGACTTATTGCCTTTTTTCAAAAAAATCTTCCAAATAATTTTTTCTCCTTTGAGCTCCTCCAAAATCTGAATGCATCTGCTGTACGCAGCGGGGAGACCAGTGAAAACTAAAAGCCGGACACATACGTACCTTACTCATTGTGGCCATTATGGCCTGGGAACGCAGAAGAAGAAGAAGGAGGAGTTTATCCTCAAAGAATCTGCGTATATGAGTGTTAATTTCATAATATTGTCTTTTTTCCCTCAGTACATGGGAGGTGTGACCTACAACCGCACCGGCTCAGTGACGACGGTCAGTGCGACGTTCGTCTCCTTCGAGCGCATCACCTGCCAGCTGCCTGCCGTGCAGACATACTTCGTGTCGGTGACCAACAATGACCGCGTGGTGGTCAGTCTGTCCATACTGATACAGATCTACTCCTCGTCCTGCTTCATCTGCACCCAGAATGTCTGCGCCCTCAAGGTAAGATTTGTTAAAATAGACGATTTTCGGAAAAGAAAAAAAAAACTTGTGGAGAGCACTTCATACAAATTAGTTGTTTACCTCCATTACTCGGTCAAATGCCATAGCAACAATGCAACAACGGCGTCAAAGCTTGAAACCACAAGATGCGAGTCAGCGACTTGCAAAAACATTTTTGTGAAAAATTAGGGGTGACCACAAACTGATAAAACTTGCAAAATGTGACGTAAAAATATGAATAACATAATTTTTTAGAATGACGCACGGTGTCCTAAGTGCTGTATGTTTGCTCAAACACACGAGTTGATAGGCTACGAGAGCTGAAGGTAGAGTGACTTCCCCTGTTTGACCGATTGAGTTAGGCAAGATCACTCCCACACACCATGAAGTTACTCCCCTTAATTATTTCTGAACAATTCCTATTGTTGGCTGGGGCGTGGGGTGCTAACGTGTCTCTGGTTCCCACCTTCACTTTCGCATGCTAGAGCTTGTTTCTAAATTTGTATTATTATTATTATTCGATCGCTCAGACGGTCTCCTGTCACATGAGCGCTGATGTTACTCTACCATCAGGTAGATCCCCAGCTCTCGCCTCGTGTGTTTGAGTTGACATACAGCACTTAGAACACTGTGCGTCATTCTAAAGTTGATGCCCTTTATATTTTTACGTCACATTTTGCAAGTTCTGTCAGTTTGTGGCCACTGGCCACCCCTCATTTTTCTACAAAAAAATGTTTTCAAATTGCTGACTCACATCCTGTGGTTTCAAGCTTCGACACCATGGTTGCCATGGTTTGTCCGCCTTTGTCAAAGTAAACAACTCTAATTTTCACGAAATGCTCTCCCGTCAGGTTTTTTCGAAAATCGTCTGTTGCGGACAGTTGTGTCGGGCGGTCACATTCTGAGGTTCAACTGTACTTCAAAAATGTGATCATGAAATACAGTGGAACCTCCCTTATAAGACCGTCAAAAATCATCCAAAATGAGGTCATATAAGGGAGGGGTCTTATAAGGGAGGTCATTTTAATACTTACAAAGAAGGGCAATGTCTCAGAGAAGTAGGTCTTATGTGGGAGGGAGTCTTATAATGGGAGGTCTTGTAAGGGAGGTTCCACTGTAGTATCTGGTCATCTTTGATTTTTCGCAAATCGTGAAAATGATGATTATCAGGAGAAAGATGATGATAATAATAATGTTGATGATAATAATGTTGTTGATGGTTTTTGTGTGTTTTTTAAAACAGGACCAGTTCTGTTTCATCGATAACGAATGTTACGGCTTTACGGAAACCAACCCGAATAATCCTGACTTTGTCTGCGACCCGGCAAAGAACCTCACCACCTGGACCGACAGAAACGGTGAGAGAAATGGCCATTGTGAACCTCTGCCAAGGAGGCTAGGTTTCTGCTTTTGTCTGTTGTACGTTTCTTTGAAGTTTTTGCCTCTGAAAGTTAGGAAAAGGAGCTTGGAATCGGATTAGTGTGTTCCCCCCCCCCCCCCCCTTTCCCCCGTTAGGATACCGGGGGGGGGGTCTTGTATAAATAGTTCCCTTACCTTCTGGAAGTTCTGTGCTTGTAACTTCCTCTAATCTGTCACTCTCTTTGACTCTGCCTTTTCCCTTTGCTTACTGTCATCTTTCTGCCTTATTGGCCCATTCTCCTGCCTTTTTTCACGAAACGCTTTCAAAAAGATTTCCTCCAGCCGAAGTCGGACTTGCTGGGCCTAACTATATCTTAGGCGCCTAATGGCAGCATGACGCATCTGCGCTCATAATTGACAGGAAACTGAGCGATCGAAAAAGAAGAAGATTAGTGTGTCTTCCAAAGTGTATTCCATTATAGTCCCGGATGTAATGTGTGTAAAACATATCACATCAAGGAACCCATCGATCGACTGAGTGATTTCCATTGCTGAATTTCAACTTTCTGATGAATAAAAAATTAACATGTACTGTCACTTTCGTATTATCGTTTATTTTTCATGGTGAATTTCTTTCTTTCTTTCCGTCTTCATTCATTGCTGTCATTACCATATTTTTCGGACTATAAGGCGCACCCAAAAATTTACCCCAAATTTCAGATTTTGTTATTATATTTTCTTACTATTCTAGGGGTCTGAGTCTTGGGGAATACTATTGTCTTATAGTTAAAAAAATACGGTACATTTTGTTTTCCATGGTGCATTTTGTCTTTGCGTGCGTGTCTGTGTGTGTATGTGTGCGTGCGTGCGCGCACGTGTGTGTGTGGTGTATGTGTGCATGCGCATGTTTGTGTTGTGTGTGTGCGTGTGATGCGTTCACGTAGGCCCCTATATGAGTATGTATGCATGGTGTGTGTGTGCGCGTGCATGCGTGTGTATGTGTGTGTGTGTGTGTGTGTGTGTGTGTGCTTGTGCTGGTTGTTATTGTGATTTATTTTTTCCCTTTCAGCTTTCCCCCGAATCGAAGTAACACCCGAAGTGTTGACCAGAACACATCAGGTTTGTTCATTTATTTGTTCATTTTGTTAGTCATCACGTTATATATGCATGGTTGTTATTGTGATTTATTTTTTCCCTTTCAGCTTTCCCCCGAATCGAAGTGACGCCCGTACTGTCGACTCGTTACGACCAGAACACCTCAGAGTTCTTCGTGACCTGTGACTGGTCTCCCTTTGACGACAGTGACACTACCCTCAACATCTACGCCCAGTACTACAAAGACGGGGAACTCTACGTGGAGCATGCTGTAGGCCGCAACGTCACCAACGATGAAGCTTTGCTGTCCGCGGAATTTGGTGTTACGTATGGATCGGAGGTATGATTTGTAACTGTTGCTTTGTTGGCTTTCTTTCTTTCTCTTTTTTTTTCTTTCTTTCTTTCTCTCTTTCTTTTCTTCTTTCTTTATTGCTCTCTTTTCTTTCTTTTTTGCTTTATTTTGGAGAACTCTACTTGGAGTAATCTTTACGGCGCAATGTAATGAAAGATGGAAGCTTTGCTGTCTGCAGAAGTTGGTGTTAGTTATGGATCGGAGGTATGATTTGTAACTTTGTTTGCTTCTTTCTTTCTCTCTCTCTCTATTTCTTTCTTTCTTTCTTTCTTTCTTTCATTATTTATTTTGGACAACTCTACATGGAGCATGCTGTAGGGCACAACGTCACCAAAGATGAAGCTTTGTGGTCTGTGGAACTTGGTAGGTGTTACATACGGATCAGAGGTATGATTGTTAACTTTGCTTCTTTCTCTCTTTCTATTTCTTTCTTTCATTATTTATTTGGGACAATTCTACATGGAACATGCTGTGGGGCGCAATGCCACCAAAGATGAAGCTTTGTTGTCTGCGGAATTTGGTTGGTGTTACATACGGATCAGAGGTATGATTTGTAACTGTTACTTTCTTTGTTCTTTCTTTCTTTCTTTCTCTCTTTTTGTTTCTTTCTTTCATGATTTATTTTGGAGAGTTCTACTTGGAGCATGCTGTAGGCCGCAACGTTACTCAGGATGAAGCTTTGCTGTCTGCAGAATTTACGCATATGGTCTATCCTAGACAAAATCGATAGACGAAACTTCGGTAACAGCCTGGCTTTTTTTTCTTTTTTTTTCCTTATGAAAAATTACACTGGCGTTATGATTTATAACTTTGTTTTCTTCTTTCTTTCTATCTTTTCTTTCTTTCTTTCTTCATTTATTTTTTGGGGGATTGTACTTGGAATTATCTATACAGCGCAATGTCATGAAAGATGAAGCTGTGCTGTCTGCGGAATATGGCGTCACTTCTGGATTTTACACAACCTTAGTTATTCGTTTATTTATTCATTTGTTTATTTTGGAGAATTCTACATGGAGCATGCCATAGGGTGTAGCATCACTCGCGATACAACTTTACTGTCTGCTGAAATTTGATGTCTATGTATGGATCAGACGTGCTACTTCTAGTTCTACAGTCGACCCCCTCTTTTAAGACCTTCAAAAAATCGCGGAAAATCGGTCGTAAAAGAGTGGGGTCTTAAATCAGGGGTGACCAAAACAATGCACTCAGTGACTCACTACACCATATATGATGCACAGCACATGCATACACTAGAACTAAAACATGCTTTCTCCGTCATTCTTGAATGAAACATCGCGGTCTAGCTAATATACGAAAACGGGCTAAAGCAGAAAGTGTGCTCGCGGCCCGTGTTGCACTCACACACAAACTACACATAACAACAGTACAGACCTAATGTTCGCCATTTTACGCTCTGGCAGTTCATTTTCAATCAGTTTGCACACACAGAACTTTTACCGCGCATACAACATGAGAACGGTTCGTTTTTACCGAGATTGACCTAACAACAGTGATACCCCAGCTGTGCGTCGGCTCGAACTGAGGAGGATAAATATCATACGTTTTTGCGACTGATAATTGTCAGAATGTGTTGCATCGGTCGTAAAATCAACAAGATTTACGGTCGCAAAGCGCGTTAGAGGGGGAGTCGTAAATGAGGAGGCAAGTTTAGAAGAAAAACGATCCGTCATTCATATTTCAGTCGTTAAAGAGGGGAGGTCGTAATTCAGAGGGCCGTTCGTGAGGGGGTCGACTGTACTACTAATTCTTCTTCTTCTGTTTTTTCTTCTGGTATCTTCATCTTCTTTGTTCATTCCATTTGAATTTCAAAGATGCAACATTAACCCTTTCACCGCCAATGTCCAGGGCCTGTTATCCAAAGACCCTATTTTCTTAATTTTGGGAGGTAAGGATAGGCGTAATGTTATGCATATCACAGAAGCATTCACAATATTACAGATATTTTTGTTTTCTCTACCCAATTGAGTTTAATGGTATTGTTTGGCAGAAAAATGGCTGGCAGTAAAAGGGTTAATGTAACATTGCATAAAGGTCTCTGTACACGTGAACATTTTTCACTCTTTCCCCATGGCAACACAGTGACACTCATAAGATTACTTGCATAATCCTGTGTTGCCATGGGGAAAGAGTGAAAAATGTTCATGTCGTATCAAAATAAAGAGCAAAAATACCAAAGAAAAACAAAAAATCAGCTGTGCCGAATTTCTGTCTTTTAATGACAAGACTTGTTCAAGGACTGACAGAACGTAACACAATAAATAATACGCAATAAATACTACACAATGTTGTTGTCGTACCCTGGCTAAAAGACTCCAGGGATCATCCCAACAGCCGAAGCACTTGAACACTATGGTACAAATGCACCAGCTAGGGATGAGAACATTACGTGTGTGACCGGTTTTTTGATTACCCCACCACGTGGGCAGCCACACTCCGACTTCGGAGGATTTTGGAGACTGATGATGTTATGCTAGGAGCTTGTCATGGCTAAAGACAATCCCCGCATAACTATGCATAGCATAACAACATTTTGATGTAGCCTTGGTGTTCTAGCCTATGTCAGTTGGTCTGACACAACCTTAAGCCAAGGCGAAACACAATATGTTGAGTTTATTGATGCACATGTGATTTGATGATGATGTCACAGACAGAATTGAGTATAAATTAAACTCCCTTTGCTATAAATCTATCCATAAAGCTGCTTCATCTTACCTCTGCGACAATATTTCCATCTATACGCCAGCTCGCACTTTACGTTCAGTTTCTGACCCTCTTCAGATCCCTAGGTATAAGCTTTCAACTGTTGGTCGGCGCTCTTTTGCTGTCTCAGGACCGACCTCCCCCGTCATTAACGCTCTCTCTCTTGCCATTAGGTCTGTTTCTGCTGTGTTCCATTTATGTCATCCGTGTGTGTTCGCTTTGTATTGCGGTTTATTTGCTTGAATGTGTTATGAAAGCTAACGTGCGTGTGCGCTTTGATTTGATTTCTATCAAGATTGAGCGCTGTATAAATACTGTATGTTGTTGTTGTTGATGACAGTTCTTCTGCGGAGTTGTGGCCTGCGTGAACTACAACTGTGACAACACGCGCAGCCCCATCATCAAGAGCCAGGAGACCTTCAAGCTGCAGATCACTGTGAGTTCGCTTAAACTCATTCAAGTCGTTCCAAACATAATTGTATGTCCGGAATTAATAGGTAGCTGTCAATTTGATGCATCTGCTTCAAGGGAAGTTTAATCTGTGCGCACACCATACCTTGGTCACTTCTTAACTCGCTTCACTCCCTTAGACCACAATTTGACTTTGCTTTTGTAGTGGTTTGTTATGGGGTACCCAATCGGTGTAGTTTTTCTATATGAAGTCCATATATATAAAAAAAAAGTCTGATCTGGCACTTCCTTAAGTCTAAACCTGAAATAAAAACCTGTAATCTTCCTTTATTTCTCGTTTTGTTTGTGTGTATGGCTGGAGTGATTTGTGAGGTTTTTTAATAATTCGAAATCGTTGCGATGCGAATGAGTTAAGGCCTTGTCTGCACCTGGTAGCTCCGTCACGCTGTGAGAATGGGGGAACACTCTTGGTGAAAAAGCGAATGATTGCTTTGTCGCACTTTGCCTTTAGAGTCTTGTTCTGCGTGTTGGTATCTTCTTCTTCTTCTTTGTCGATCGCTCATACAGTTCCCTGTCATATGAGCGCAGATGCGCCATGCTGCTGTTAGGGGACCTTCTAGCTGGAAAAGTGAAAAAAAAGAGAGAGAGAGAGAGAGAGAGAGAGTGTGTGTGTGTGTGTGTGTGTGTGTGGTGTGTGTGTGTGTGGTGTGTGTGTGTGTGTGTGTGTGGTGTGTGTGTGTGTGTGTGATGTGTGTGTGTGTGGTGTGTGTGTGTGTGTGTGTGGTGTGTGTGTGTGTGTGTGTGTGTGTGTGCTGTGTGTGTGTGGTGTGCGGGTATGTTTCTTTCTTTCTCGCTTTGTCGATCGCTCAGAGTTTAAATTCCTGCCAGATGAGCGCAGATGCTTCATTCTGCCATTATGACTCTAACTAAGAAATGCAGTAGATAGGCCCAGCATGTCCGATTTTGGCTAGAGAAAATCTTTGTAAGAGTTTCTAGAACAAAGGCGGGAGAATGGACCAATCTATTCTATCATGTTACCGTTTCACTACGAATGAGTTATCTCTTCCAATTTGGAGCTAATGCCAATTACCAAAGACCAAAAAAGTCTTAGTCTTCACAAGACTAACTTACTTCCCTTGGTCTGGTTTAGCAATACCACTGAGCTGCTGTGGATCCCCTTCCTGACGTCACTTCCGGGGAGCCAACTTTGAATCATAATAAATTTTTTCCAATTGGAGCTGCCATGTTCTTTTTTGCTCTGCAAATTTAATTCATTTTCAAGCTTTTTTCCTTGCCATTCTACCTTCTTTGTGTTCCCTTTTGCCCCTTGGGTAACAGGTATTGTCAGTGTATAATTTTAATTTGATTTTTGGGATCGAATTTTGGTTAAAGTGAAATTATTTGATTGTTGTTTGACACCGGTTTTGTGCCCTCGTTGTTAACATGTCGGACATCGGTGTCACTTCTGTGCCTTCTGCTTCTACTTCGTCGTCGTCGTCTAAGCAGTCTAGGGATGAGAAAGGGAAGTTCCTTTCTACCCCTACCCCTAGTTCTAGTTCTAGTTCGAAGAAAGAGTCTAGTTCTAAGTCTAGGTCGTCTTCTTCTTCTTCGTCTTCGAAGAAGAAAGTGCCCCCCCCTCCCCCCCTCCTTCCCACTCATTCTTCTTCTAGTACTTCTGCTGTGTCGGAGCCGTCTGTGGAGCAGACGGAACATGTCATTTCTTTAGTAGATTCCTCTACTTTAGTCTCCGATATGCTGGCAGAATTACAGAACAAGGGTTTAGTTTTGGTCCCGTCCTCTTCTTTGGTTTCGATGTCAGGTGGTTCAATGAGGCCCACCACGACTAGGACAAATACAAAACTTGACTGTGACTCAGTACCATTGGATGAACCGCCAAGTTTGGCGGATGAGAACCTCAGAGACAGAGTGCCTTACCATTCTCGAAGTTTCGACGGATTTGAAACGGCTGTTTCAACCTCTTACTCGACGGACCAACTGGCCAGTTTGGAGAGGAAGACCGGCATACCGATCTTCTCAATGGATGAAAATCTCGACGGACACTTCTCTGACCGTCGGGAACGGACACGGACGGACACGGTACCGGTCTACGACTCCCGTTCACGTGAGTGTGTGATTCCACGGATGGATTCTCCCAGAAACTGGCAAATTCGTAACTCTAGACCTGTAAGTCCGCCCGGTTTGTCCGGGAGCGGCAGCATGGCGCGGGGCTGGAAGAAGTCCGGTCATGTGCGGTCCCAAACCGGTACCCGTCATGGGGACTCCGGCCGCCCGTGGGGCGAGGCAGATAACGGCTCCGTCATCCGTGAACCAATGAAACACGGTCACGTGACACTAGAAACTGCTACCCGTACCGGTAGCACCGTGCCCGTGGGCACTGTCGGCACGGACCGCATACGGACAACGTCCGTTGACCCGTCAGAACGAACTATGCTGTCACGGCGCAGAACAGTCTCTGCTACAGAGAGATTTTCAACGGATGAAACTCCGCATGGGCTTCCCTCTAGGAACTCTGGCCTGGGTCTACATGTTTCTCCTGTCGAAGATGATTTTCTTCCGCCTTACTCCGAGGATGACAGCGAATTTGACTCAGCAGTGAGAGACGAAGTTCGTCGGGTCATGCGCGAGAGATTTTCCGATCATCAACACCCTGGTGACGAAACAGATCAGGACGTTGATCGTTTCTCACGGGTGGAGCAGGGCAGCTTCTGTTCTGAGCCCCCTGTACAAGTGGAACCAGTTCCTTCTACCGGGAACTACCAAGGATACTTGGATATTCTCCGTCCATACTGTCAGGACATCAAACCGATGCCTCTTTCTGAGTCGAATTCCAGCAAGGAACAGCCACAGTTTTTCGGAGAATTACAGGCTCCGAAAGAAGCACGACTTGCTCTTCACACTTCGCCGTTTATTCGCCAAGAGCTTCGACGTGCTGACTCTATTCTCTGGACTCAGCCTCAGATTCTGACCGAGGAGGACGACGGTCCCCCTCCACGTCAACCGGACCCAATTCCTTCTCGTGCGGGGACATTCCTGAAGAAAGACTTCTTCCCCCCGTTTCAGCTATCCAGTACCTTTGTGCCTGTGCCTTCGCACTCGAGTGTGTCTCCTCAAGAGAAACAATCTCTGGATTTTAGGCCACAGAGAGGACAATCGACGGTCTCTTTCTCACAGTCCTCGTTTAACAACTTGGAAAGATCGTCTTACGCTGTTCTCCGAGCCGCTTCTCTCGCTACCTCCATGCTGCAGACTCTGTCCCAGATAGTGGGCTCCACCACAACGGCTAAACCAGAAGATTTCAGCCTGCTTGAGTCCATAGATGAACGTGCATTGGGTGTTTGTTTGGCTTCGCTCAACAAAGCAGTGAACTCGATTTCGTCAGTGGCTTCTAGCACCAGGGTTCAACTGGCTGCTACTTACAGGGACTCTGTGGTCCGGGCTTGTAAACTCCGACTGGACCTCGAAGAACGCTCCACGCTACGTTCCTGCCCGTCCCATCCTTCCGCCACCTTCCACCCGAACACGGTCAAGGACGTTCTGGAAGGCTCCAAGAAACGGAGGAACGATCTCTCTCAAGAACAGCTCATGATGTGGGCTCGTAAGGCTGCGAGTCAGAGTTTTGCCGCTCCTCAACCTAAGCGCGCACGCACAGAGTTCAAGCCAGCCAGTCACACTCCCTCCAGGATGATGTCTTCTAGGGGTCGTGTTTTCTCGCTTCCCCTACAACCAGTCTTCAGGTCAGCGCCACCGTCCCGCTTTCCAGCCCACTCCCCCCTCTTCAGCCCGTGGTTCCTCGTTCTCAGGACGTGGATCGGCTGCTTCGGGTCCGCCCCGATTCAGCCGTACCGCGTTCTCGGGGCGGAAACAGCCTTTTCATTAAAGCCCGCTCGATCTGTGGAGGGTCCAGGTTTTTCGGCCGATACAAGCGTTGGTTCTCTGTGGGAATGCCTTCCTTCATGGGAACGTTTGGTCGAAAATACTTGGATCCTTCAGGTCGTGCGGGCAGGCTACAGGTTCCAGTTTACTCAGGAACCTCCCCTGTCCTCTCACCCAATCTCCTTCCCAGCACCCCAAGACCGGGCAAAATTCGAAGCTCTCGACAAAGAAGTCGCCTCTCTACAGCAGAAGGGAGCCATCATTCCAGTGGCCCCGGTGGACTCGGGGTTCTACTCTCGCCTGTTTGTAGTCCCCAAAAAGAACGGAGAGTTTCGCCCTGTCTTGGACCTTTCCCCTCTGAACAAGTACATCCGTACGGACAAGTTCAAGATGGAGACAGCCGCTTCCATCCGTCTGTCCATTCTTCAGAACGATTGGGCTACATCCATCGACCTGCGCGACGCATATTTCCATGTGGGCATTCACCCGTCGCGGCAGAAGTTCCTTCGCTTTGTCTGGAGGCAACAGACGTTCCAGTTTGTGGCCCTGCCCTTCGGCCTGTCGCCAGCCCCTTGGATTTTTACGAGAGTCACCAAGGAACTTGTGCGGATTGCCAGGGCACAATCCATCCGCCTTCGCGTCTACCTGGACGACTGGCTTCTACTGGCGTCCTCTCGCGCACTCTGCTTGAGTCAAACGGAAACCCTGGTTCAACTGTCCGCTTCTCTGGGGTTTCGTATCCACGACATCAAATCGGATCTGACTCCATCAACCTCTTTCAACTACCTGGGCATGTCTTTCAACACCGTCCAATTCACCGTTCGGCCGTCAGACAGCAGGATTCTAGCCCTCGTGGAGTCGGTCACTGCCCTCAGACAGAAAACCTCAGCTTCTGCCCGCCAGTTACTCCGTCTACTCGGACTGATGGAATCAGTAGCGGACCTTCTTCCTCTGGCTCGGGTCCACAAACGGCCACTGCAACGCTTGCTGGCTCAGAGAAAGATCTCTCGCCTTCAGCTGGAACACCAAGTGATGCTAGGGGACTGGTTTCTAGAGGCAACCGAACAGTGGACAGACCGTGCCTGGGTCAACCAAACGGTTCCTATCAGACCTCTTCAGCAACAACTGTTCCTTCACACGGACGCTTCCAAAACTGGTTGGGGTGCACACCTCGACGACAGGGAGGCTTCAGGCAAGTGGACTCTCGCAGAGACACTCTTTCACATCAATCTGCTGGAATTGGAAGCGGTGGCGAGGGCCCTCAAGTCGTTTGCAGTTTGTCTCACCGGCAAGTGGGTCACCGTTTGCGGCGACAATACGACAGCCCTGTCTTACCTGCGCCGTCAAGGTGGAACACGATCGCCTGCTCTCTCGAGAAAAGCGGAGGAGATCCTTCTGTGGGCTCAAGCCAAACAAATCTCCCTGTCGGTGGAGTATGTCCCGGGAAAACTGAACGTTTTAGCGGACCAGCTCAGCAGAAAGGGCCAGATCCTACCCACGGAATGGACTATTGCACATCAGTCTCTCCTCCCACTGTGGTCCCTCTGGGGGAAACCGCACGTGGACCTGTTCGCCACGAGGTTCAACTGCAGGCTGCCGGTCTACGTATCACCTATGAGGGACCCTCAGGCACTAGCGCGCAACGCCTTCTCGATGCCCTGGACAGGAATGTCGGCGTATGCATACCCTCCAACGTCTCTCCTACCCAAGGTACTCGAGAAATACAGCCGCGATCTACCCCGGCTGATCATCATCGCCCCATTCTGGGAGACCAGCCCTTGGTTCCCGGAGCTCACCAGCCTCTCACACGTTCCAAGCGTCCCTCTTCGTCTCACAAAAGACACTCTGCTTCAGCCACGCACGGGAGTCGGCCACGCCAACCCCCAACTGTTTCAGCTGACCGCATGGCTACTATGCGGTCAGGCCTGCGAGCACGCGGACTCTCAGAACAAACTGTGGACTTAGTACTCAAGGCAAGACGACAGAGTACTAACAAACTATATGACATACGGTGGGCCTCATGGTATGGTTTCTGTTTGTCCCATGGCATTTCTCCGTTAGATCCTTCCGGTCCGGAGTTTACTCAGTTTTTGGCTCACCTCCACCAGAACCGCGGCTTATCCGCTCAGACGTTAAATGGATACAAGGCTTCTGTTGTGCATACTATAACGGTAGCTACGGGCAAGAGAAATCCTTCTTTTTCCTTAGCTATTGAACTTTCACATCTGATTGATGCAGTCCGCAACAAGTCTGTGTCCTCGGGCGTTCGCCTTCCTCAGTGGGTTTTGTTCGTTGTTCTGTCCTTTCTTCGGGATCAATGTGAACCTTTAGCATCGTTGTCTTTCAAGTTGTTGACATACAAGACAGTTTTTCTATTGTCTTTAGCTACGGCTAGGCGGGTTAGTGGCGTCCATGCTCTTAGCGGTCTAGGTTCGGATATTGAGTTCAATTCTTCGGATCAATCCATGACACTGTCTTTTCTTCCGGAGTTTCGTGCTAAGAACCAGTCCGCTCAGGCGTCCTCTCCTTCAGTGACAGTTCAGAGTCTTTGCACCATTCTGGCTCCTGATGACACCGACAGATTCCTATGTCCAGTTAGAGCCCTTCGGTTATACTTGAAGAGAACTTCTCAGTTCCGAGGGCACAAACGACGCCTGTTCGTTTCACTGAATGACAAATACATGAAAGACATTTCGAAATCCACCATTTCTAGGTGGCTGATAGATGCTATAAAATTAGCATACTCAAACGCTGACAAATCCTTGCCCCAAAACCCCTGAGAGCCCATGAAATTCGGGCTATCAGCTCCTCCTTGGCCATGATCAAGGGTGTGGCCTTATCCAGCGTCTTGGAGGCCGCCTACTGGAAGTCAGAGACCACGTTCTTGAACTTCTATCTACGACATTTCTCCGCCAGGAGACAAAATGATACCTACGGCATCAGGAAGCTGGTGCTGGCACAGACCCCTGTCTCCTTGGTCTAACGGTAATTTATGTTGTTATTGTTTATTGGGATGCATATATATGTATATGCCTGTTGGGGGAATGAAATTATATGTTCATACGGATGCTTCCGGTGCTATCACGGGGATACCCTGGGTAATCCCGCTTTTTGGATATAATGGGTATGAAATGTTTGCTCTTTGTTGGAAAGTTAAAAATTCAACAATGTTTTTTCTTACCCACCTCCTCGTTGGGAAACAACTCATTCGTAGTGAAACGGTAACATGATAGAATAGATTGGATGATTTTAGTTAATATAACTATCTATTCTATCTATATACTTACCGTTTCACTACGATCAAAGGTTCCCACCCACCTCCCTCCGACGAAAACATCGTTGCGAGTCGAGTAGTCAAAAAATTTATCATGATTCAAAGTTGGCTCCCCGGAAGTGACGTCAGGAAGGGGATCCACAGCAGCTCAGTGGTATTGCTAAACCAGACCAAGGGAAGTAAGTTAGTCTTGTGAAGACTAAGACTTTTTTGGTCTTTGGTAATTGGCATTAGCTCCAAATTGGAAGAGATAACTCATTCGTAGTGAAACGGTAAGTATATAGATATAATAGATAGTTATATTAACTAAAATCATCCAGTTAGGCAGAAAGATAGTGGATGATTGACAGTAAGCAAAGGGAAAAGGCAGAGTCAAAGAGAGTGAAAGATTAGAGGAAGTTACAAGCACAGAACTTACAGAAGGTGGGGGAACTATTTGTATGAAAGACCCCACCCAGTATCGGGAGGAGCTCAAAGGAGAACATTATTTGAATTTTTGTTTGTTTATTAAAAGGCAGGAGAATGGGCCAATAAGTCAGAAAGATAGCAGATGATGGAAAGCAAAGGGAAAAGGCAGAGTCAAAGAGAGTGGCGGATTAGAGGAAGTTACAAGCACAGAGCTTCAAGAAGGTGGGGGAAACTATTTTTACGAAAGACCCCTCCCCCGGTATCCCCACACAGGGAAACAAGGTTCTATTTTACTGAACAATATTTTCCCAGGTGATCGGAACCACGTCACTCACCCTAAGGGAAGGCGACCCGGAGCAGGCGATACGCGTCAAGTCCAACTTCCCGCCGACAGCCATCTGCCCCAACGCCACGGACCTGGCGGCGTGCGTGGTCCTGATCAACTCCTTGATGCCTCACACGGACCAGGACTTCTTCTGCCCCCAGTCTGGGCAGATTGTGCCCCAGGCCGTTATGCAGTGGATCACTGGGGAAGGGGAAAATCAGGTGTGCTGTGTGGTGTGGTGTTTGTGTTGTAGTGTGCTTTGTGGTGTGGTGTGGTGTTGATGGTGTGCTGTGTCGTGTTTGTGTGCTGTGCTGTGCTGTGCTGTGTGGTGTTTGTGGTACAGTGTTGTTTGTGGTGTGCTGTTTGTGTTGTGGTGTGGTGTGCTGTGCTGTTTGTGGTATGGTGTGCTGTGTGGTGTTGTATTATGCTTTGTAGTCTGGGCAGATTGTGCCTCAGGTCGTGATGCAGTGGATCACTGGGGAAGGTGTGGTATTCACCTGATTATAAGGCGCACCGCCCAAATTTTACACAAAATTCAGATTTTGTTATTATATTTTCTTACAATATTTTCAGTCATGTTATAAGGCGCAGGAGTCTCAGTCTGGGGGGGGGGGGGGGGTATCGCCTTATAGTCCGTAAAATAAGGTAATTGATTGACTGACTGATTGCTGTAACGAGACATGGGACAGGAAGTTCAGTTTAACGTCGCGTATCGGCTTTCGCCATGTACGACGGGCTGAACAAACAAACCAGGATATAAAAAAAATTTTATTTTCCTGAATCACTGTCTTAGCCAAAAGGCAGAGAAGCGATCAGAATATGAACATGTCGTCATTTGAGACATGGGACAGCTGTGTGCTGGGTATAACATAGCAAATGAAACATGGCCTGTTTTGCTGTCTTAGGCCGTCAGCGACTGACCCTCTCTGCTTTCAAAGCTAACCTCAAAACCCACCTGTTCCCCCCGTCATTAAAGCTCCGCTGTTTCTCTTCTCTCTCTCTTGACATTAGGTATCTTTCTGCTGTATTCCATTTATGTCAATGTGTGTGTGCGGCTTTGATTTGATTTATATCAAAATTCAGCGCCGTATGAATACTACCGTATTTTTCGGCTCATTAGGCGCTGCTGTGTATAAGGCGAATAGGGCAATTTTATAAGAAATCTGAAAAAAATCCAAGTAAAAGGCGCCCTTGTTTATAAGGCGATACACACCTCGCAACAGAAAGTCGAAGTTTGAAGCCCGTACACATCCTGTAAACGCTTACCGACATACATTATTGTTGTCATAAACGAGAGTTGTCTCCCTTCTCAAATAATCGAGACTTCCTGTTGTTGTGTTTGGACAGTTCTTCGCAAAACTAGGTAGAATTGTGGCATTTTAAGCTCTACAACGATGCTTTTTACATCCAATGAAGGGTTGTGGCATCTGTTGGACGGTATCTCGGGCGATAACAGGGATTTTGAAGCATTTTAACGAGAGTATTCGTCGTATCGGTGACTCTTTACCACTTTCGATGTTGTGACTTACAGTAGACTGTACTGAACACGGCAATCGTTGCCTCTCTTCTCACGATTTTGTTCACTAATAGGGTGCCCTCGTTTATTAGGCGCATAGGTCGAAATTGGAGAAACAAATATCGCCTTATAGTCCGAAAATTACGGTATATGTTGTTGTTGTTGTTGAGCTGATTGATCAAATGACTGACTGATTAACTGATTGATTGATTGATGGATTGTCGCAGACGCGGCACGGCTGTGCACTGGGTATTACGGTGTTCAACTGGCAAGTCGTCCACAGCCTGCTGATCAGGGCGACCATCGACAGCAAGAAAGACGGCAGGCAGGAACGGGAAGTTCTCATCACCTACCACATTTCTGTCAATGTTTCTATCACCATCACCACCATTCAGGTTGGTGTTCGTCAACGTCATCATCATTGTCGTTGTTATTTGCATCGTCATGAATGTCATCATCAATTATACAGCAAGATAGACGGGAGATAACTATGGGGATGTTGGATCACCTACGACGTTTCTGTCAATGTTTCTACAGTAGAACATCCCTTATAAGACCTCCCATTATAAGACTCCCTCCCACATAAGACCTACTTCTCTGAGACATTGCCCTTCTTTGTAAGTATTACAACTACCTCCCTTATAAGACCCTTCCCTTATAAGACCTCATTTTGGATGATTTTTGAAGGTCTTATAAGGGGGTTTCCACTGTAGCACCATTACCACCATTCAGGTTGGTGTTCGTCAACGTCGTCATCATCGTCGTTGTTATTTGCGTCGTCACCATCATCATGAATGTCGTTATCATTACACAGCGAGATAGATGGGAGATAACGATAGGAATTTGTCATGTCATGTCATGTCAATGTTTCTGTCACCCCCATTTAGGTTGGCAGTCATCATCGAATTATCATGCAGCGAACGTCAGTATTTTCCATTTCTGTTATGGAGTCTTCTTCTTCTTCTGCGTTCCCAGGCCATATGGCCATAATGGGTAAGGTACATGCGTGTCCGGTTTTCAGTTTCCACTGGTCTCCCCGCTGCATACAGCCGACACATTCCGATTTCGGAGGAGCTGAAAGGAGAAAAATTTATTTGGAAGATGTTTTTGAAAAAAAGGCAGGAGAATGGGACCAATAAGTCAGAAAGATAGTAGATGATAGAAAGCAAATGGAAAAGGCAGAGTCAAAGAGAGTGGTAGATTAGAGGAAGTTACGAGCGCAGAACTTCCAGAAGGTGGGAGAACTATTTTTACAAAACAACCCTGGTATCCCCACGGGGAGGTGCAGTCTTAAAGACCCAGTGACGCACCATGATTAAGTCCCTTGTTTTTTTTCTGGGTTGCTGTGACCCACATGCAAATTTCCACAACTTCAAGTTGAGGCTGCTCTTTAAACTGATGTGTCGGTTTGAATTTGGGGGCCATTTATATGGGAGTCAGACCTGGTCAAAACAAGATTTCTTTCCAGTTATAAGAGGGAAAACACGTGAAACCTGTGATTTTGACACATGATCTGGTGGGTCTTTAAAAGGGTGTATTTGCTTGTGATTGGTTCTCATGTCCATGGGTTTTTTTGGGGGGGTTTTTGGGGGGGGTGTTTGGGGGTATTAAGCATTTTATTCCTTCTTCATACATTTACAAATAACATTCATATATATGTATGATTCAACATTCATTCATTATAAACAGTGATTACCTGTAAATAAAGATGAATGAAACAGAAAAAAAAGAGAAAAAAGTTTGTCTTGTCCATGTTATTTTTAGCAGACACTCGTTGTACTATGCTCAGCTTCGTGTTGAATTCTGTCTAAAGATGCAGAGCAAAGCAAAACCCACAGACCTTATCTTGCTCAAGGATTTTCTCATAACGTTTTGGCAACATCCACTCTTTTCCTGTGAAATAAGATAACCTATTGAAGGAAAGAGTAACCAGTCTAGCTCTTCTTTCATTAACCCTTTCACTGCCGATGTCGCTTTTTAGCACCACACTGATTTAACACCCATGCTACTAAGAGGCATAAAAGTTGGATCAGTTATCCAGTGACCTTATGTTGTTAATTTTGAGAGGTAAGGATAGGATTTATTTGATGCGTGGGGGATTCACGGTACTGCAGATGCCAACTTTTCGTTACCTAGGTAAGTTTGGTTGACATGTTTGGCTGAAAAATGGCTGGAGGCGAAAGGGTTATATTATCTCTCGTAGGGCGAAAATATAAATATAGTTGAGTCTTTTCTATCTTCTTACCCAAAGTGTTTATCTTGCCGATTAACTACATCTTCATTTTGATTACTCAGCTTGGTATTGAGGGGAAATGTTGTTTTCCTATACAATAGTGTATAGAATATTAATTTCAAAGGAGAGCATCACTACCTTGGCATAGAGGTCATCAATAAACTGTTATGGTTTGTTGCAGTTGATCATCATTGATCGAGATCAGGTGGCCATTTGCCAGTCCATCAACGATCCGCACATGACCACCTTCGACGGACAGTATGTCTGTCTGTCTGTCTTGTGTGTTTGTCTGTGTCTTGTCTGTCTGTCTGTCTGAATGATGGAATATTGACTTGCTATCCTTCTGGGGAAATGAGACGGACAAAACGGTGAAAAAAAAGATACCTGGAACTGGAAACTTCATCTTGAAAATATAAATGACCACTAGAACCAGTTACGCAAAAACAAACTTTCGACAGAAGCAGGTTGATTTGGTCTTTTTTGTTAAGAATAGAGTACTTCTTCTTCTTCTTCTTCTGCGTTCCCAGTGTCCGGTTTTCAGTTTCACTGGTCTCCCCGCTGCGTACAGCCGACACATTCCGATTTCGGAGGATCTCAAAGAAGAAAAATTATTTGGAAGATTTGTTTTTGAAAAAAGGCAGGAGAATGGACCGGAAAGGCAAAAAGATAGTAGATGACAGTAAGCAAAGGGAAAAGGCAGAGTCAAAGAGAGTGACAGATTAGAGGAAGTTACAAGCACAGAACTTCCAGAAGGTGGGGGAACTATTTATACAAAAGGAGAATAGAGCACAAATGTTTCATACTATGCATACTTTTTCAATTGCGCTCTCTTCTTAATAAAAGGACCAAATCAATCTGCTTCTGTCTCAATATTTGTTTGCCTTTTTGTTTTACTCTAATGCTCTCTCTCTCTCTCTCTCTCTCTCTCTCTCTCTCTCTCTCTCTCTCTTTCTCTTTCCCCCCCCCCCCCCCCCCCCCCCCCCCCCCTACTTGTTAGTTATTTGTTTATATCATTTTTCTCTAATTTTGTTCACTTTGATGTTTTGCATCATCATGCATGTCCATATTATTATCTGTTTGCCTTATCGTTTTGTATAAGTCTTGTTTCCGTCTGAAGGACAGATTGTAAGAATAGGCCTGGCTTAAAATCTCTATCCTTGCGTAATAAAGTTTTCAAGTGTCAATTGTGTTCTCTTCTTAATAAATGGATCAAATCAATCTGCTTCTGTCGAATGAGAAACATTATTTGGAAGATTTTTTTTTTAAAAGGCAGGAGAATGGGCCAATAAGTCAGAAAGATAGTAGATGATTGAAAGAAAAGGGAAAAGGCAGAGTCAAAGAGAGTGGCAGATTAGAGGAAGTTACAAGCACAGAACTTCAAGAAGGTGGGGGAACTATTTTTGCGAAAGACCCCCCGGTATCCCCATG
>CM065704.1:39906195-39941382 GCA_017654935.2 Phymorhynchus buccinoides
CTGTCATATGAGCAGAGATGCGTCATGCTGCCGTTATGCAAAAGACAAAGTCCGGAGAATGGACCTGTAAGGCAGAGAAATAGCAGATGAACGTAAGGAAAAGGAAAAGACAGAGTCCGGAGAATGGACCTGTAAGGCAGAGAGATAGCAGATGAATGTAAGGAAAAGGAAAAGACAGAGTCCGGATAATGGACCTGTAAGGCAGAGAGATAGCAGATGACAGTAAGGAAAAGGAAAAGACAAAGTCCGGAGAATGGACCTGTAAGGCAGAGAGATAGCAGATGACAGTAAGCCAAGGGAAAAGACAAAGTCCGGAGAATGGACCTGTAAGGCAGAGATATAGCAGATGAAAGTAAGGAAAAGGAAAAGACAGAGTCCGGAGAATGGACCTGTAAGGCAGAGAGATAGCAGATGAATGTAAGGAAAAGGAAAAGACAGAGTCCGGATAATGGACCTGTAAGGCAGAGAGATAGCAGATGAATGTAAGGAAAAGGAAAAGACAGAGTCCGGAGAATGGACCTGTAAGGCAGAGAGATAGCAGATGAACGTAAGGAAAAGGAAAAGACAGAGTCCGGAGAATGAACCTGTAAGGCAGAGAGATAGCAGATGAACGTAAGGAAAAGGAAAAGACAGAGTCCGGAGAATGGACCTGTAAGGCAGAGAGATAGCAGATGACAGTAAGCCAAGGGAAAAGACAAAGTCCGGAGAATGGACCAGTAAGGCAGAGATATAGCAGATGACAGTAAGCCAAGGGAAAAGACAAAGACAAAGTATGGAGAATGGACCAGTAAGGCAGAGATATAGCAGATGAACCTAAGCCAAAGGAAAAGACAAAGTCCGGAGAATGGACCTGTAAGGCAGAGAGATAGCAGATGAATGTAAGGAAAAGGAAAAGACAGAGTCCGGATAATGGACCTGTAAGGCAGAGAGATAGCAGATGAACGTAAGGAAAAGGAAAAGACAGAGTCCGGAGAATGGACCTGTAAGGCAGAGAGATAGCAGATGACAGTAAGCCAAGGGAAAAGACAAAGTCCGGAGAATGGACCAGTAAGGCAGAGATATAGCAGATGACAGTAAGCCAAGGGAAAAGACAAAGACAAAGTATGGAGAATGGACCAGTAAGGCAGAGATATAGCAGTTGACAGTAAGCCAAGGGAAAAGACAAAGACAAAGTATGGAGAATGGACCAGTAAGGCAGAGATATAGCAGATGAACCTAAGCCAAAGGAAAAGACAAAGTCCAAGAAAGTAACAGACTAGAGGAAGTTACTGGCACAGAACTTCCAGAAGGCGGAAGAACTGTTTGCATAAAAAAGACTCGAGTGGAGAGAGAGGGTGGTGGGGGGAACTGTTGTGAACATGTGTCATTCGGTCTTCAGGTGCTGCTACCCACGGGAGCCAAAGTGGTGATCAGAATTCTCGGAAAGTTTGTCAACGTCGTCATGCAGGCAGCCGCCATCGACTTCGCCAATATCGAAGGTACATGGATGCTCCTTCTTCCAGGATGTGCTTCTTCTTCTTCTCCTTCGTTCGTTCAGTTTCTTATTAGTAGTATTAGGTATTAGGTACTTTATAGTCACAGAGGCGTCTGTGAAATTCGGGTTGCTCCCACCTGGAGAGCGTGTCACAGCCAGAGGCGCGCCACCCATTTTCTTCGTTCGTTCAGTTTCTTATTAGTAGTATTAGGTACTCTATAGTCACAGAGGCGTCTGTGAAATTCGGGTTGCTCCCACCTGGAGAGCGTGTCACAGCCAGAGGCGCGCCACCCATTTTGTTGTTGTTTTGCATACGATTTTTGTCACTGATGGGGGGGGGAGTGTAAATTTTTACCAAATGACAACTTTTTCGTTGCCACTGGGTTTAGCGTATGCTAAGTGCATGGGCACACGGGACCTCGGTTTATCGTCTCATCCGAAAGACTCCACGTTCAGACCGTTAAGGCCTAGTGCAGAATGAGAGGGAAAAAATCCCCTGTACCCAGGTTCGAACTCGGGTTTACTTGACACGAAGCGAACGCGATACCACTGTGCCACTCTACACCCTGTCATATGAGCGTAGATGCGTCATGCTGCCGTTATGTGCCTAACTAAGAAATAGTTAGGCCCAGCATGTCCGACTTCGGCTCAAGAGCATGTTCTGAATTGCATGATTTTTTAAATTGCCTAGAGCTAGCATTGCTGGATTGTGAGAATTTGAGAAGCAACAATTTTCTTACACACACAAACTTGTACAATAAAAGGGGCCTATATAATCATTTGCTGTATTCAAAGGGATGTAGCACTTGTACTAATCTAGAGGGGTGCAGAAAAGAGCAGTAAATGTGTGTGCGCTGCTCCTACACTCCGCCGGGGCCGCCCCCTTGCAGGATTTTTTTTAATTTCCCAGGAGCACCCATGAAGGTATCTTCTTCGATCGCTCAGACAGTTTCCTGTCAATTATGAGCTCAGATGCGTCATGCTGCCTTTATGCGCCTAACGAAGAAAATAGGCCCAGCAAGTCCGACTTCGGCTGGAGGAAATCTTTTTTAAAGTGTTTCTTGAAGAAAAAAAAAGGCAGGAGAATGGACTGGAAAGGCAGAAAGATAGTGGATGACAGCAAACAAAGGGAAAAGGCAGAGTCAAAGAGAGTGACAGATTAGAGGAAACTACAAGCACAGAACTCCCAGCAGGTGGAACTATTTATGCAAAAGATAGATTTGTTTTAAACTTTATAGTAAGAAAATCAAGAATTTCTCAGTTTTCGTGTGGCAGTCAAGGGGTTAACTAACTCAGGACGAATGAGGATCCGGCTCATGGCTCGCACAACCGTTAAGGACGAATGAGCCGGATCCTGCTCATGGCTCGCACAACCGTTTAGGACGAATGAGCCTATGAGGATCCGGCTCATGGCTCGCACAACCGTTTAGGACGAATGAGCCTGGATCCGGCTCATGGCTCGCACAACTGTTCAGGACGA
The DNA here is from genome assembly GCA_017654935.2 of Phymorhynchus buccinoides. NCBI lineage: Eukaryota > Metazoa > Mollusca > Gastropoda > Neogastropoda > Raphitomidae > Phymorhynchus > Phymorhynchus buccinoides. The sequence continues at coordinate 39,909,150 of CM065704.1, forward strand.
ATGAGGATCCGGCTCATGGCTCGCACAACCGTTCAGGACGAATGAGCCTATGAGGATCCGGCTCATGGCTCGCACAACCGTTCAGGATGAATGAGCCTATGAGGATCCGGCATGAGCCGGCTCACACAACCGTTTAGGACGATTGAGCCTATGAGGATCCGGCTCATGGCTCGCACAACCGTTTAGGACGATTGAGCCTATGCGATCCGGCTCATGGCTCGCACAACCGTTTAGGACGATTGAGCCTATGAGGATCCGGCTCATGGCTCGCACAACCGTTTAGGACGAATGAGCCTATGAGGATCCGGCTCATGGCTCGCACAACCGTTTAGGATGAATGAGCCTATGAGGATCCGGCTCATGGCTCGCACAACCATTTAGGACGAATGGCCTGGATCCGGCTCATAAGACTTTTCAAGAGGTTTTGATTTCTGGCGTGTAACCAACTTTCCAGTGCGACGTCATAACCTACTTTCAGTTTGCTTTGACCTTGCCTCTCTTGAAATCAACCAATCATTGCATAGTTTACATTCAGCTTTGGTTGTAGAGGGGGGGGGGGGGGGGGGGGCAAAGATCAGAATGTGAAATTTTCTTTCTTTCTATGTGTTAGCTGTTTTCGTCAATAGGAGACAAACGACTAATATTTTACGATTGTTTAGTGCATGGTGTTGCTAATCTTTTCTGAAAATATTGATGCCTAACTCTTCACAGGGTTCGTGGGGTCCTTTCAGGTGCTTTAAAGTGCTGTGAAATTGATCAGTCTTCAAAAGGCCTGTTAAGTCCTTTATATCAGCAAGGAGGTACTTTCAAATCAGTCAAAGGTCCTTTTAAAATTGGTGCGGTCAGTTTAAATCCTTTAATCGGGCCCAAAAACCAAAACTAAGTACCTTGTCATAAGAAATGAACTCCAAAAAATATATTAAATGAAATAAAATTTGCCAAAAATCGATCGCCTTTGTATCTTTCGAGCAGACGATCTAATTTTAATAGTCACTGTAAATCCGGTCACGTGCGCGAGATTCGGCGAGATATCTTATGCGCCATGTTGAAATTCTTCGCACATGCGGCTGCTTCAGTGCTTGTTTTCAAGTAAAAAGTGTAAAAATGCCTGGAAAGTGTTCGTTTTCAGGATCGTTGGCTGAGAGGACATTTATAAGGACTGGGTCCGAAAAGTGATGGACAACAAACATGCAGTTCGTTGTGCATATTGTGAAAAAAACATCAACATCTTGTCAATGGGAGAGTCGGTGCTGAAACAACACGCAAAGACTGAAAATCACAAAGAAAGCTGAAAGAAGGCACAAGGCGGAATCGAGGTGCAATGTGACCGACTTTTTTTGCAAGCAGCAAATGAATCTAACAACAAATGAATCTGCTCAGCAAAACATAAAAAAATAAAAAAAATAAAAAATCTGCTCAGCTACAATCGTCGGCGACTGGCGCCCACCACGTCTGCAAGTACAACTACAAACAAGGTTTAAATAGGTCCTTTAAAAAGAATTGCTGGTCCTTTAAAGGTCCTTTTAAGGTCCTTTTTTTGCACTCTTCCAAGTCCCCACGAACCATGCTTCATGACTTGGTTTGGGTGATTGTTTTACAAACCTAATCAAATGCCCAGTCTTCAAAGAAGATGACAATTTTTCTATTTGGTTACTTTGTTATGCTTCTAATGTTCAAAATTGACCTTTGTTTATTTTTCTTAAATGTGTGATTTTTTAGTCTGTGATTGCCAGCCTAAATCTGTGGTGCTAAATCTGTGACTTATTTTGAGTAGGCATACTATAAGCTTTAAGCTTGTTGCTGCCGTCATTCATGTTCATTTTATTTGGTGTATACGTTTTGCTTGTCAATAAAAAATCATTTAAACCAAATGCCCAGTCCCCACAGAACAAGGGGAAATAATTCAGCCAGTCCCGAGTGAGTTAACAGTACTTTGGTATGTTTTGCAGGCTTGTGCGGGAACTTTGATGGAGTGGCCTCCAACGACTTGCTGGTGAACGAACAAACAGTGGCCACCGACACCTTCTCCCTCTCCTGGAGGTGAGTGCCACCTGTTGATGCCCCTTCTATTTCTACCCTTCTTAGTGTAGAGTGACATAGCAGACCTGTTTACCCACTACATGAGTCTTGAGTAGTCTGGATAGCTGAAATGAGTAGTGCTGGTGCCAAATGTGTAGTTTTATCATTAAGTCATCAAATAATGTTCACTGAAAATGAGTAGTAATCAAGAATGAAAGAGCATTAGGTAAAGGTCAAGATGTGCCACCCCCCCCTACCTATCTCGGTTAATTCTATTTTTCTGTTATTGCCTTTCTTACCATACATAAAGCTGTATTTTAGGAACATTTTTAGCTAATAACCTTTTTGGAATACTAACCCTAGCCCTAAACCTAACCCTACCCCCCACCCTATAAGACGGAAAAACGCAACGAACCACAACTGTGACAAATTGCGGTGTACTGCAGTACATAGTGGGGGGTAGGGTTAGGTTTAGGGCTAGGGTTAGGGCTAGGGTTAGTATTCCAAAAAGGTTATTAGCTGAAAATGTTCCTAAAATACAGCTTTATGTATGGTAAGAAAGGCAAAAACGGAAAAATAGAATTAACCGAGAAATGCATGGGGGGTGGCACATCTTTACCTTTACCGAGCATTATTTTCAATTTTGAAGAGTAGCAGACATCTAAATTGAGTAGATCTACTCAATATTCGAATATTAGCCTCGTGTCAAGTAAACCCGAGTTCGAACCTGGCTACAGGGGATTTTCCCTCTCACTCTGCGCTAAATAATACTAATAATGCTTATATAGCGCATAATCTTGCTAAGCAACTCAATGCGCTTTTCACTCACCATTCGTACAAACATTTCTAACAGACTGGTTCACGTATCCTCACCATACATCTCTATGAAAATGAATACATTAGAGAATGCATTGCATATAATCATAACACAACACACTAACACCCACCTCCCTTCAACCCCACCCCACCCCAACCATCCCCCCCACCCATCCCCACCAACGCTCCCCACCCCTACCCATACACACATGCACACGCATTAGCCTCATACTCAACGTCAGTGAGCTGGAAGACAAGAGTAATAACAAAAAACGGTCACACACGTAATGTTCTCATCCCTAGCTGACGCATTTGTACCATAGTGTTCAAGCGCTTCGGTTAATGTGATGATCCCTGGAGTCTTTAAGCCAGTGTACGACAACAACAACAAAGATGGTAGTTGATTCCATAAAGGTGCAACTCTGTTAGTAAAAGAATATTTTCTTATTTGAATGAAGGAGAAAGTTATGACATTTTTCTACACAATTGTGATGGTGCATGGGAAAAACCTACATAAGTCGCTCAGAATGTTTTTAGCAAAAGCCAAAAATAGTCAACCCCAAAAATATCAGTTTTCTATTTAGGGCATATTTATGTCTATTTGTATGTGTTCTGCCAGTATCCACAACATTAAAGACAATGTTGAGTGATTTCTTTGTTTATTTGATCGTTTTCTAAATCAAGTCAATAGAAACAAAGAGGCAAAGTTGTACGTTCTATGCCCGATTTCTGCAAATGATCTATTTTGAATGCCAAACTTCAATTCGGTTTTATGAGTATTATCAAGGAATCTTTGCTTCACCATGAAAAATTTAAATCTGAATTTATGCCAAACTTCCATGATGTCTGTTTCTCCCATGTACTGTCACGTTTCTCCATCTTCTCACCAGGGTGGAGGCCTCCGAGTCGCTGTACTCTGCCAAACTTCCATTATGATGTCTGTTTCTCCCATGTACTGTCACGTTTCTCCATCTTCTCACCAGGGTGGAGGCCTCCGAGTCGCTGTACTCTGCCAAACTTCCATTATGATGTCTGTTTCTCCCATGTACTGTCACGTTTCTCCATCTTCTCACCAGGGTGGAGGCCTCCGAGTCGCTGTACTCTGCCAAACTTCCATTATGATGTCTGTTTCTCCCATGTACTGTCACGTTTCACCATCTTCTCACCAGGGTGGAGGCCTCCGAGTCGCTGTACTCTGGGTTCTGCGGCCAAGTGGTGACCAGCACTCTGTCCACCATAGGGACCTACTGTAACTGCGGTTCAAACCTCGGCGCCTGCAGCACTTCGCAGTACCTGTCCACGTGTCAGACTGTGCTGGCCACTGCCAGAGGGGGTAAGAATTGATGTTATTCATTTTAATTAACCCTTTCATCGCCACTGTCGCCTCTTGGCACCACAATGATTAAACACCCATGTCACTAAAAGGCATCAAATGAGGGTCTGGTATCCAGTGACCTTATGTTCTTAATTTTGGGAGGCAAGGATAGACCCTAGTTTATGCATGTCACAGAAGGATCCCCAACATTCCAGACAAAATATTTTCTCTACCCAGGTAAGTAAATTTTGGCTGAGGAATGGCTAGCGTTGAAAGGGTTAAATTAAGGAAAATTCTTGAGCCCACAACATCACACTTTTGTATGATTGCCTATTTTCACTTTGTGCATTGCTGACTACCATTGTGTCAACGATTTTTTAGCACACACACACTCCAAATAAATTTAAAAAAATAAAAATAAAAATAAAAACATGTCAAAGTGAAAATTTCAAAACAGCTGCAGAACTTGATCTGTGACAGATTATATGTTATGCAAGTGTTCATTTAAAGAGCACTACAGTGGAACCTCCCTTATAAGACCTTCAAAAATGAGGTATTATAAGGGAGGTAATTTTAATACTTGCAAAGAAGGGCAATGTCTCAGAGAAATAGGTCTTATGTGGGAGGGAGTCTTATAATGGGAGATCTTATAAGGGAGGTTCCACTGTATAAGAAATGTTTGAAACAAATTCTGTCTGTCCAGGGGTGGACATTACTCAGGCGCTGGTGGCCGAAAAGAAACAACCTGTGTGCGGAGGAGGGGGGTACGACTTTGACATCACCTTTGTGCCTCAGGTAGGTCTACATCTTCATTCGTCTTTATCATTATCATTATTATTATCATTGTTATTATCATCATCATCACCATTGTAATAAGTACAACAGAATTAATAAGGAAACAACCTGTGTGCGGAGGAGGGGGGTACGACTTTGACATCACCTTTGTGCCTCAGGTAGGTCTACATCTTCATTCGTCTTTATCATTATCATTATTATTATCATTGTCATTATCATCATCGTCACCATTGTAATAAGTACAACATAATTAATAATGAAGCAGCCTGTGTGTGGAGGAGGGGGGAAGACTTTGACATCACCTTTGTGCCTCAGGTAGGTCTACATCTTCATTCGTCTTTATCATTATCATTATCATTGTCATTATCATCATCGTCACCATTGTAATAAGTACAACAGAATTAATAATGAAGCAGCCTGTGTGTGGAGGAGGGGGGGGGGGGTACGACTTTGACATCACCTTTGTGCCTCAGGTAGGTCTACATCTTCATTCGTCTTTATCATTATCATTATTATTATCATCGTCATTATCATTGTCATTATCATCGTCGTCACCATTGTAATAAGTACAACAGAATTAATAATGAAGCAGCCTGTGTGTGGAGGGAGGGGGGGGGGGGGGGTACGACTTTGACATCACCTTTGTGCCTCAGGTAGGTCTATATCTTCATTTGTGTTTATCATTTTCATTGTCATTATCATCGTCATTATCATTGTCATTATCATCGTCGTCACCATTGTAATAAGTACAACAGAATTAAGTGCAACGAGAGCCTATCAATTACATTAAAAACTGTTGTTTCCCTTCAGCTTCCAGGGGGCATTGCCCCCCAAAAAAACCAGGAGGGGCGCTGTCCCTGCACTCTGCCGGGGCCTGGTCAGCCCCTAGACCCCTGCCTTGCAGGATTTTAAAAAATTTCCCAGGAGCACCCATGCTTATACAAACTTATGCTATCTCACCGTGTGTGTAGATCTACGGCTGGCCCACAGTCTCAGGGTGGACGTTGGAGACGGCTGCAGACCACTGTCGCACCTTCCTGCTGGACAATGCCTCTGTTTTAACACTTTCCAGATGTAACCACATCATGTTGTGGTTCTTGTTTCTATCTCTTCCCGACGTGACAACCACATATGGTGTCTGGGAAAGTCCTCATGTGGGGACGTAGCAACCGCCTGTGGTGGTTTCAAATTTTTTTTAAATCCCTGTCTTTTCCATGATTGCTCTAGGAGAAATTAACACCACAGTAACACGTAGGGACATGTTAACTTTGTAATGGATCTCAGTTTGAATGCTGGCGGTTGGCATATGTGCTGGAATGCACGCTGTGATAGGAGAACCGTTACCATTTTCCAAGGATGCTGAGTGCGAGAGACATTCCAGACTGGGAAAGAATGCAGCCTACACAGGACGTACACGACCAAACAGTATCAGCCAATGATTTATTTCTACCATAGCTGTTTAGTTCAGTGTTTGCGCTTTCTGTTGATACCAAACACTTTATTGTTAGTATTTGTTTAGTTATCGCGAAAAAAATCAGAAAAGTGCTGAAAAATGACGTCTACAGGGAATAGGCGGCAGCTGTGGGTGCCCGTCGCACGGGAAGTGATTCTCTGGCACGGCTACGTTGGGATAGTATTAACCTAAACTTATGCTATCTCACTGTGTGTGTAGATCTACGGCTGGCCCACAGTCTCAGGGTGGACGTTGGAGACGGCTACAGACTACTGTCGCACCTACCTCCTGGGCAGTGCCTCTGGAGCGGCCTGCTTCAACCAGATAGCCGACCTCAACTTTGAGGCCACCCTGCAAGGATGTGTGGAGGACATACAGGTGAGTCTACGTGTGTGTTTGTCTGTCTGTCTGTGTGCAACTCTGGACTACCCTTTTTCAACCAGATAGCCGACCTCAACTTTGAAGCCACGTTGCAAGTGGGTGAGTTTATCTGTCGATTTGTCAGACTGAATGTTTGTCGATTAGTCAGTATGTTTCGTCTGTGATTCTGGGGCAGTCTGTTTCAACCAGGTAGCTGACCTGAATTGTGGAAGATGTATTTAGATATATATTAGGATAGGCGTGTCTGTCTGTCTGTGTGTTCGTGTGTTAGTCTGTCTGTGGCTCTGGGGCAGCCTGCATCAACTGTATAGCTAACCTCACCTTTGAAGCCACTTAAATCATGTGTGGAGGATACACAGATGAGTGTGTGTGTTTTTGTGTGTGTGTGTGTGTGTGTATTAAGGGGGTGTGGATTGAAAGGAGGGTATGCAACTATATTAGTCTCTTTCGTCAACCTCAACTTAACCAGTGCATAAACCAAGCATCATGGATTGTGGGGTTTTCCCGCAAATTCCAATTTTGCTTCCATAGTCACAGCTTTAACATTGTAGCAAGCAAGCAAGTGTGTGTGTGCATGTGCGTGCATGCTCACATTGTGGTGGATAAGGCATTCTGTGTATTTTTTTACCATTAAGCACTCCATTGACATTCTGTTGGTTGATGCATGGTGCCGGTTTTGATGCTCCAGTTGTCCAAACACGGCTGTCCACAATCTAATACTTAGCTCACCACACTGAGACGCGAAATCTGGCCCAGGCCTGTGACGCTCGAAGACAAGCTGCGGGGTCCTGTAGCAGCGCTGCAGTCAACCGCTACTTTCATCCACTGGACTGGACTAAGCATTTTTTATGGCGGGAACGCAAAGGAGAAGATGAAGAAGAACGTTTTTTGTGGTCAGTCATGATTAAACATCAGTTAACACACTGTGTGGTGGTGCGTTTTATGGCAGATTTTCGATGGTCCAGTCTTCGAAGCCTCGGCTCTGCAGAACTTGGTTCTTCGCTGTGACATCCACATTGAGGTGGACATTACTTTCTGGGTGGTCATCGACGGTCAGACGTTCATCCAGCCCAACATCTCTGACCTCATCTGCCCCGACGACTGCAGCGGCAATGGGGTCTGTGACCAGGGTGAGTATTTACTCCAGAAGGAAACAGTCTCTAAATCGCCCCCAAATAGTCTTTTGACTCAGAAGGCGTAAAATCTCTATTTTTCTCTCTCTCTCTCTAAATCGCCTACAAAACGAGATTCTTCATGTTCTTAATTATTTGAGATGGCTTAAAAATTCCAGCTGGTATTGATACAGACAAACCCCTATTTTACGACCCTCTGTTAAGCGACCACCTCTCATTTGAGACCGGATTTGTTGGCACGGATGCATTTTACTATGTAAACGACCTCTCTTAAACGACTTCCTCTAAAACGCGACTTACGACCGCCATTTTGTTGGTTTTTACGACCGTTGTTGTCGTCTGCATAGACTTCGAGCAAAGGGAAACAACCACGGTCAAGGGCCTGAAAGCGGAGTCGCTTCCCTTGTTGTAGAAAAGATGGCGGAAAGCGTAGGAAAAGCACGAAAACCACTGACTTTGAAAAAGAAAACCACTGACTTTGGACGAGAGTGGAGGTGATTAACAGAAGTCGGCGAAGTGAAACTGTAATACATCGATTGCACAATCCTATGGAGTTGGAAAGACCCAAATCCAGTTTTAATATGTCATTGTATGTGTGCATGAAGAAGAGAGTATGAACTGTGCTGAACTTTTTCTTTCTACGGCTGCCAGTGAAAACCTCCGTCATACGACCCCTCCAATTTACGACCGATTTTTCCGGACATTTTGGAAGTCTTAAAATAGAGGTTTGTCTGTAGTATGATCTTTAAGAAGTATTATAGTAGAAAAATCACCACTTACATCTCCGTCACTCTCTTTGACTCTGCCTTCTCCCTTTGCTTGGTATCATCTACTACCTTTCTGCCTTACTGGTTCCATTCTCCTGCCTTCACCCTTTGCTTGGTATCATCTACTACCTTTCTGCCTTACTGGTTCCATTCTCCTGCCTTCACCCTTTGCTTGGTATCATCTACTACCTTTCTGCCTTACTGGTTCCATTCTCCTGCCTTCACCCTTTGCTTGGTATCATCTACTACCTTTCTGCCTTACTGTTCCATTCTCCTGCCTTCACCCTTTGCTTGATATCATCTACTACCTTTCTGCCTTACTGGTTCCATTCTCCTGCCTTCACCCTTTGCTTGGTATCATCTACTACCTTTCTGCCTTACTGGTTCCATTCTCCTGCCTTCACCCTTTGCTTGGTATCATCTACTACCTTTCTGCCTTACTGGTTCCATTCTCCTGCCTTCACCCTTTGCTTGGTATCATCTACTACCTTTCTGCCTTACTGGTTCCATTCTCCTGCCTTCACCCTTTGCTTGGTATCATCTACTACATTTCTGCCTTACTGGTTCCATTCTCCTGCCTTCACCCTTTGCTTGGTATCATCTACTATCTTTCTGCCTTACTGGTTCCATTCTCCTGCCTTCACCCTTTGCTTGGTATCATCTACTACCTTTCTGCCTTACTGGTTCCATTCTCCTGCCTTCACCCTTTGCTTGGTATCATCTACTACCTTTCTGCCTTACTGGTTCCATTCTCCTGCCTTCACCCTTTGCTTGGTATCATCTACTATCTTTCTGCCTTACTGGTTCCATTCTCCTGCCTTCACCCTTTGCTTGGTATCATCTACTACCTTTCTGCCTTACTGGTTCCATTCTCCTGCCTTCACCCTTTGCTTGGTATCATCTACTATCTTTCTGCCTTACTGGTTCCATTCTCCTGCCTTCACCCTTTGCTTGGTATCATCTACTACCTTTCTGCCTTACTGGTTCCATTCTCCTGCCTTCACCCTTTGCTTGATATCATCTACTACCTTTCTGCCTTACTGGTTCCATTCTCCTGCCTTCACCCTTTGCTTGGTATCATCTACTATCTTTCTGCCTTACTGGTTCCATTCTCCTGCCTTCACCCTTTGCTTGGTATCATCTACTACCTTTCTGCCTTACTGGTTCCATTCTCCTGCCTTCACCCTTTGCTTGATATCATCTACTACCTTTCTGCCTTACTGGTTCCATTCTCCTGCCTTCACCCTTTGCTTGGTATCATCTACTACCTTTCTGCCTTACTAGTTCCATTCTCCTGCCTTCACCCTTTGCTTGATATCATCTACTACCTTTCTGCCTTACTGGTTCCATTCTCCTGCCTTCACCCTTTGCTTGGTATCATCTACTACCTTTCTGCCTTACTGGTTCCATTCTCCTGCCTTCACCCTTTGCTTGGTATCATCTACTATCTTTCTGCCTTACTGGTTCCATTCTCCTGCCTTCACCCTTTGCTTGGTATCATCTACTACCTTTCTGCCTTACTGGTTCCATTCTCCTGCCTTCACCCTTTGCTTGGTATCATCTACTATCTTTCTGCCTTACTGGTTCCATTCTCCTGCCTTCACCCTTTGCTTGGTATCATCTACTATCTTTCTGCCTTACTGGTTCCATTCTCCTGCCTTCACCCTTTGCTTGGTATCATCTACTACCTTTCTGCCTTACTGGTTCCATTCTCCTGCCTTCACCCTTTGCTTGATATCATCTACTACCTTTCTGCCTTACTGGTTCCATTCTCCTGCCTTCACCCTTTGCTTGGTATCATCTACTACCTTTCTGCCTTACTGGTTCCATTCTCCTGCCTTCACCCTTTGCTTGATATCATCTACTACCTTTCTGCCTTACTGGTTCCATTCTCCTGCCTTCACCCTTTGCTTGGTATCATCTACTACCTTTCTGCCTTACTGGTTCCATTCTCCTGCCTTCACCCTTTGCTTGGTATCATCTACTACCTTTCTGCCTTACTAGTTCCATTCTCCTGCCTTCACCCTTTGCTTGGTATCATCTACTACCTTTCTGCCTTACTAGTTCCATTCTCCTGCCTTCACCCTTTGCTTGATATCATCTACTACCTTTCTGCCTTACTGGTTCCATTCTCCTGCCTTCACCCTTTGCTTGATATCATCTACTACCTTTCTGCCTTACTGGTTCCATTCTCCTGCCTTCACCCTTTGCTTGGTATCATCTACTACCTTTCTGCCTTACTGGTTCCATTCTCCTGCCTTCACCCTTTGCTTGATATCATCTACTACCTTTCTGCCTTACTGGTTCCATTCTCCTGCCTTCACCCTTTGCTTGGTATCATCTACTACCTTTCTGCCTTACTGGTTCCATTCTCCTGCCTTCACCCTTTGCTTGATATCATCTACTACCTTTCTGCCTTACTGGTTCCATTCTCCTGCCTTCACCCTTTGCTTGGTATCATCTACTACCTTTCTGCCTTACTGGTTCCATTCTCCTGGCTTTGTTCTAGAAACACAAAGATTTTCTTCAGCCAAAGTCGGACATGCTGGGCCTATTTCTTAGTTAGGCGCATAACAGCAGCATGACGCATCTGCGCTCATATGACAGGAAACGAAAAGGAAGAAGAAGGGGGGGGGGGGAGGATCCCCAAGGCTGTAGCACTAAGAGTGATTGAAAATGCTTCCCAGTTGACAGTCACAGTCATTCACAACAGACGACGTGGAATTTCCATCGCTTCATTGAAAATGCTTCCTATAGGCGACAGTCACAGTCATTCACAATAGATAACGTCAATTTTCCATCACTTAATTGAAAATGCTTCCTAGTTGACAGTCACAGTCATTCACAACAGACGACGTCGAATTTCCATCATTTCATTGAAAATGCTTCCTAGTTGACAGTCACAGTCATCCACAACAGACAACGTTGAATTTCCATCACTTCATTGAAAATGCTTCCTAGTTGACAGTCACAGTCAGTCTTTCACAACAGACAACATCGAATGTCCATCACTTCATTGAAAATCATTTCATTGTACAGCTCCCACTTTGCTGTTGGCCCCATCATGCATATTCAGTCTAGTGTCAACCAATGATTAACCCTTTCACTGCCAATGTCGCATTTTTGCACCACAATGATTTAACACCCATGTCACTAAAAGGCATCAAACCAGGGTCTGTTATCCAAAGACCCTATTTTCTTTATTTTGGTGCTTCGGCTGTTGGGATGATCCCTGGAGTCTTTTAGCCAGGATACGACAACAACAACAACATACACAATACACAGTGCTGTCATGTGATTTTCTAGAATGTCATACTGCGCTCACTCTTGACTCCTTTGTGATTGGCACAAATTTAAGATACATTACGTGTTAACTCATTCAAGTCGTTCCAGCCATATATGTCCGGAATTAATAGATAGCTGTCAATTTGATGCATTTGCTTCAAGGGAAGAAAATCTGTGTGCATACCATACCTTGGTCACTTATAAATTCGCTTCGCTCCCTTAGACCACAGTTTTGCCACTGACTTTGCTTTTGTAGTGGTTCATTGTGGGGAAACCAATCGGTGTAGAGAGTTTTTCTATATAAAGTCTGTATATAATAAAGTCGGATCTACCACTTCCCTATGTCTAAACCTGAAGTAAAAACCCTGTAATCTTCTTTCATTTCTCCTTTTGTTTATGTACGTTTTGTTTGTGTGTATGGCTGGAGTGATTTGTGAGGTTTTTTTTTAATAATTCAAAATCTCTGCGATGCGAATGAGCAGGGCTCCCAATCATCCCGCAAAACAAGGGGTCCCAGGGACTCCTTCACTTACAGTCTAGAGGGGGTCCTAGAGGCAGGATAGAGGGTCCCAGTGGCATTGTGAATGCTAAAAAGAATGTTTCTAGTGCATCCCTGGGACCCCCCTGCACATTCTTTTAGAGGGTCCTTTAGAATTGTAGTTCTTCATAGACCCCCAAATGGGGGTCCCTGGGAGCCCTGATGAGTTAACCGTGTCCTTATTTTCAGGCCAGTGTGTGTGCAATGACGGCTACGAAGGAGAGGACTGCTCTGTGGACATCAACAAACCCCCGACGCTGACCATTCCCACCGGCTTTGGACTGTGCGACCTCGCCCAGCAGACCTGCCTGCAGATTGTCATCTACGGGGAAAACTTCCTCGACAGCACTGACCTCGTCTGTGTCTTCCACAGCATTACGGTATGAGTCTCTGTGTGTGTGTGTGTGTGTGAGTGTGTCTGTGGTAGAGCAAATCTTTGTGGAGATTGTGATCTATGGGGAAAACTTCCTCAACAGCGCCGACCTTGTCTGTGTCTTCCAAAGCATTATGGTATGAGTCTCTGTGTTTGGTGTGTCTGTGTGTGTGTTTGATGTGTGTGTGTCTGTGGTAGAGCAAATCTGTGTGGAGATTGTCATCTACAGGGAAAACTTCCTGAACAGCGCTGACCTTGTCTGTGTGTTCCACAGTATTACGGTATGAGTCTGTGTTTGTGTGAGTGTGTGTGTGTGTGCGTGTGTGTGTGTGTGTTTGTGCTTGTGTGCGTGTGTGTGTGTGTGCGTTTGATGTGTGTGTGTGTGTGTGTGTCTGTCTGTGGCATAGAAAATCTGTGTGGAGATTGTCATCTACGGGGAAAACTTCCTCAACAGCACTGACCTCGTCTGTGTCTTCCACAGCATTATGGTATGAGTCTGTGTGTTTGTGTTTGTGTGTGTGTGTGTGTTTGTTTGTGTGTCTGTGGATTAGCAAATCTGTGTGGAGATTGTTATCTACGGGGAAAACTTCCTGAACGGTGCTGACCTCGTCTGTGTCTTCCACAGCATTACGGTATGAGTCTGTGTGTGTGTGTGTGTGTGTTTGTCTGTGTGTCTGTGGTAGAGCAGATCTGTGTGGAGATTGTCGTCAACGGGGAAAACTTCCTCAACAGCACTGACCTCGTCTGTGTCTTTCACAGCATTACGGTATGAATATGTGTGTTTGTGTGTGTGTCTGTGGTAGAGAAAATCTGTGTGGAGATTGTCATCAGTGGGGAAAACTTCCTCGACAGCGCTGACCTTGTCTGTGTCTTCCACAGCATTACAGTATGAGTCTGTGTGTGTTTGTGTGTGTGTGTGTGTTTTTTGGTGTGTTTGTGTGTGTGTCTGTGGTATAGCAAATATGTGTGGAGATTGTCATCTACAGGGAAAACTTCCTCAACAGCGCTGACCTTGTCTGTGTCTTCCACATCATTAAGGTATGAGTCTGTGTGTTTGTGTGTGAGTGTTTGTGTGTGTATCTGTGGTATAGCAAGTCTGTGTGGAGATTGTCATCTACGGGGAAAACTTCCTCAACAGCGCTGACCTTGTCTGTGTCTTCCACAGCATTAAGGTATGAGTCTGTGTGTTTGTGTGTGAGTGTTTGTGTGTGTATCTGTGGTATAGCAAGTCTGTGTGGAGATTGTCATCTACGGGGAATACTTCCTCAACAGCGCTGACCTCCTCTGTGTCTTCCACAGCATTACGGTATGAGTCTGTGTGTGTGTGTGTGTGTGTGTGTGTGTGAGTCTGTGTGTTTGGTGTGTGAGTGTGTGTGTGTGTGTGTGTGTGTGTGTGTGTGTGTGTGTGTGTGTGTGTGTGTGTGTGTGTGTGAGTCTGTGTGTTTGGTGTGTGAGTGTGTGTGTGTGTGTGTGTGAGTCTGTGTGTGTGTGTGTGTGAGTGTGTGTGTGTGTGTGTGTGTGTGTGTGAGTCTGTGTGTTTGTGGTGTGTGAGTGTGTGTGTGTGTGTGTGTGTGTGTGAGTCTGTGTGTGTGTGTGTGTGAGTGTGTGTGTGTGTGTGTGTGTGTGTGTGAGTCTGTGTGTTTGGTGTGTGAGTGTGTGTGTGTGTGTGTGTGTGTGTGTGTGTGTGTGTGTGTGTGTGTGTGTGTTTGTGGCGACATACTTTTGGGATTAATGGCCCCGCTATTTCTTGGTTCTCCTCTTACCTCTCTGATCGTTTTCAATCAGTTCTGGTCAATGGTCGTCAGTCTGAACAGGTTAGGCTTTCTTGTGGAGTGTCCCAGGGGTCTGTGCTTGGTCCTGTCTTGTTTACTTTGTATACGTCACCTCTTGCCAATGTCATCGACCAGCACAACATGAAACATCACTTCTATGCAGATGACTCACAACTCCAAAATAGTACAACCCCTGAAGATCTAGATTCCATTCTTACAGAAAGTAACAACTGCTATATTGATATTCAAAATTGGATGGTTCAAAATAAACTTCAATTAAATGGTGAAAAAACCGAAGCAATGCTTGTAGGAACAAAAAACAAACTAGCCTCTGTTTCCATAGAGTCAATCCAACTGGGTAACAATATCATTCCCCTCTCAGACTCTGTCAAAAACTTAGGTGTCACTTTGGACAATACTCTTTCCATGCAGTTTCCTGACTCAGACCTGTCAGTCCTGCTACTATCAAATTCGTCGCATTGGCTATATTCGTAAATATCTCTCAGATGAAGCCACAGCAAAACTTGTTACTTCCCTCATCCTGTCTCGTCTTGACTACTGTAATGCTCTCCTTTCTGGCCTATCAGTCTCTTTTCTATCTTGTCTCCAGCGTATTCAAAACACAGCTGCTCGTCTTGTCCTTAGGAAGAAAAAGTTCGATCACGTTAGCCCTCTTCTCCGTTCTTTGCACTGGCTTCCTGTCGCAGACAGAATTGAGTATAAATTAAACACCCTTTGCTATAAATCTATCCATAAAGCTGCTCCATCTTACCTCTGCGACAATATTTCCATCTATACGCCAGCTCGCACTTTACGTTCAGTTTCTGACCCGCTTTCTCTCCAGATCCCTAGGTATAAGCTTTCAACGGTTGGTCGGCGCTCTTTTGCTGTCTCAGGACCGACATCTTGGAACAAACTTCCTCTTTCCCTCCGTCAGCGACCGACCCTCGCAGCCTTCAAATCTAACCTCAAAACCCACCTGTTTCTCCCCGTCATTGAGGCTCCACTCTCTTTCTCTTCTTCTCTCCCTTGCCTTTAGGTCTGTTTCTGCTGTATACCATTTATGCCATCCGTGTGTGTTCGCTTTGTATTGCATTTGTGTTTGAATGTGTTATGGATGCTAACATGTGTGTGCGCTTTGATTTGATTTCTATCAAGATTCAGCACCGTATAAATACTGTATGTTGTTGTTGTTGTTGTGTTTGTGTGTGTGTGTGTGTATATGGTATAGCAAGTCTGTGTGGAGATTGTCATCTATGGGGAATACTTCCTCAACAGCGCTGACCTCATCTGTGTCTTCCACAGCATTACAGTATGAGTCTGTGTGTGTTTGTGTGTGTGTGTGTTTTTGGTGTGTTTGTGTGTGTGTCTGTGGTATAGCAAATATGTGTGGAGATTGTCATCTACAGGGAAAACTTCCTCAACAGCGCTGACCTTGTCTGTGTGTTCCACAGCATTAAGGTATGAGTTTGTGTCTGTGATATAGCAAACCTGTGTGGAAATTGTCATCTGTGGGGAAAACTTCCCCAACAGCACTGACCTTGTCTGTGTGTTCCAAGGCATTCAGGTAGATATTGATGGAAAAAAGACTCATCTACAGGGAAAACTTCCCCAACAGCACTGACCTTGTCTGTGTGTTCCAAGGCATTCAGGTAGATATTGATGAAAAAAAGACTCATCTACAGGGAAAACTTCCCCAACAGCACTGACCTTGTCTGTGTGTTCCAAGGCATTCAGGTAGATATTGATGGAAAAAAGACTCATCTACAGGGAAAACTTCCCCAACAGCGCTGACCTTGTCTGTGTGTTCCAAGGCATTCAGGTAGATATTGATGGAAAAAAGACTTTAGGGGATAGGATATTTTCCGGACTATAAGGCGCACCTTACTACAAGGTACACACCCTTCCTCCCCCATTTTAAACAAAATTAAGATTTTGTTGCCATATTTTCTTACTACTTTATTAGTCACTAGCCGGTTACTACCCGCTTCACGGATAAAAAAATAAAATTTTAAAAATTGGACGGAGCCAGGTTCGAACCCGGAACGTTTGTGTGAGGTGCAACGACTTAACCATTAGGCTATTGTATCTTGCTGCTGTCTGTTGAAAATGTTGCCTTATAGTTGTAAAAAGCAGTGGGTAGAACCACTGAGCTGGTCGACTCGCTTTCTAATTACGCTAATTACGGAGCGTGTTGCAAAATGTAATGTACCCTATGTTACCCCGGGATCATCCATCTGGATACTGTGAAAGTTTGGCGGCGATAAAACCACGCTAAATATGGTTTTATTCCGAAGAAAAAACCACACACACACACACACACACACACACAGCTCGGTTATATATATAGATATTATAAGGTGTAGGGGTCTCAGTCAGGGGAAAAAAAGTATTGCCTTATAATCCATAAAATATAATCCTTCTTCTTCTGCGTTCTGGTGATTCCAGTAAAGTGCATTGTGTCATTTCCTTGGGTTTCAGATCACGTCGACAACACTGGTGGTCAGCGAGACGTCCGTTGTGCAGAGCGCCACCTACGTCAATTTCCAGACAATTCAGTGCACGCTGCCGACGGCGGGCAGCTACCAGGTGGCAGTGTCCAACAACAATGGCGTCACCATCAGCACAACCTTCCAGTTCTTGGTCTTCAGCTCCAACTGCGTCTCCTGCTCTTTGACTGATGGCTGCACGATCCTGGTAGGTATTTCGGCTATTTTGAATTGAATATTCTAACATGCGTTCTATGAATATTCAACAGTGAAACCTCACTGTTGCAAGTACAGACAAACCTCTATTTTAAGACTTCCAAAATGTCCGGAAAAATCGGTCGTATGACGGAGGTTTTCACTGGCAGCCGTAGAAAGAAAAAGTTCAGCACAGTTCATACTCTCTTCTTCATGCACACATACAATGACATATTAAAACTGGATTTGGGTCTTTCCAACTCCATAGGATTGTGCAATCGATGTATTACAGTTTCACTTCGCCGACTTCTGTTAATCACCTCCACTCTCGTTCAAATTCAGTGGTTTTCTTTTTCAAAATCAGTGGTTTTCGTGCTTTTCCTACGCTTTCCGCCATCTTTTCTACAACAAGGGAAGCGACTCCGCTTTCAGGCCCTTGACCGTGGTTGTTTCCCTTTGCTCGAAGTCTATGCAGACGACAACAACGGTCGTAAAAACCAACAAAATGGCGGTCGTAAGTCGCGTTTTAGAGGAAGTCGTTTAAGAGAGGTCGCTTACATAGTAAAATGCATCCGTGCCAACAAATCCGGTCTCAAATGAGAGGTGGTCACTTAACAGAGGGTCGTAAAATAGGGGTTTGTCTGTAATTGAAAATCGTATGTAATCAGTACTCCGAGTTGTTACATTTGGTCACATTACTTGATCTGGTTTGCCTCTCTTGCTGAGCCTTCCTTCTGCCTTCTTTAGTGTGCGAGTGAGTAAGTGTGTGTGTGTGTGTGTGCGCGCACGTCAGTCAGTCGCATGTGACTATGATATCCAAATAGCAGTAACTCCAGGATCGACCCACTATCTATATACTTAAAAATGTCCTGTATGTGCCTGTTCGAGGTCGGAGCACATTAACCACAGTCATTTACTTTGCAGGACAGTCCCTAAAGACAAGTACATTTTAGCTTACTAGTATGTATTTGTTATCCTTTTTTACTGTTTGTTTTAACCTGGATCCGATAAATGAGAGTAGCGTGGCTCCACGTTTCCAGCACTGTGTGGACTTATGAGCTATAGGGTATAATGATGGAACTGTCATGTTATGAATTGTACTACATTTTTTGTTTTCAGGTTTTGTACGTTGTTGAGATTCATGGATTTGTGTTTTGCTATACGTGGTGGATTTTTATGCGGTGACAGTCCTGAGATAACCATAGCTGTTGACGGGACTATAACAGACTAACTAACTAAAGACAAGTACAAGGCCTCCTAGTTTGAGACTCATTCACGAAAAAGATTAAAATGTCCATCGCTGTAAAGTAATGCTGTTGTTTTTGTTGTTTTCGTTCCCCAGCTTAAGCACTCTGGGGCCACACCCAGTGCCATGTGAACATTTCGCATGGCCTTGGGTGGGAAGATTATGTGTATGGCTGCTCTTAGAGGGCCCCCGCCACATGGGCGGCCATGCTCCGACTTCAGGGGACTTCGCTCCATTGATGGAGCCACCCACACATTCACTCCTCACCCGTGGATTGACAACATCCAACAATTCTTTACGGCATGTAGGGAGAACTGCCACTGGTACAGACAGCTTCCATTGGGCACAGCCGTATCATTGTCGAGCCGAGGACGGAGAGACTATAGCACGCGGTTAACTTCTGCTCATGGAGCTTTGTATTCACATGGATAAGGTACTCTACATGGAGTTTAATAGTCTCCCTTGTTTTAATATTGGCCATGGGTCAGTTTCGCTTGCATCACATGTACAGACACAGTGAATAGCCAAGGACCCTTGGCCGAGCTGTAAAGTAATAAAATATCATACATGCTCTTGCTTTGCTCTCAGCTAAACACTTAAGGCAAAAGCAGAGGGTGAAAGCACGCTCATAAAATGAACATTGTGGTTCACAGGCGGACAAGTGCTTCATCGACTCCACTTGCTACGACTTTGACGAAGAGAACCCATTGGACAACAGCCAAACCTGCCAGCCAGCTGTCAGCCAATCAGAGTGGACCACAAAATCAGGTATCTTTGACCCCTTCTCGGCCATGGTTATTTTCAATGCAGAGATACTTTTTTTATCATATTTTCTTACGATATCATGTAGTCATTTATAAGGAACCGGGGAATCAGTCTGGGAGGGAAAAAAAAGTATCGCCTTACAGTCTGAAAAATACTGTAATGAATAAAATTAGGCAAAACCTTTTTTACTTTGAAAGATAAACGAACAGAGTAGCATTCAAGCTGATTCAATGGATATAGATTCAATAGTACATCCTTGCATAGAGGCTTCACTGAAACACTCCAGTGAGAGAGAATGACGGGTATATCCATCATGGGTCAGTGAAGTTGTCACGACTCTGGGATGACTTTGTGGAGCGTTGGGGATGATACATACAGAAGTTTGATGCTTCAGAAAGATTGAGGCATAGCAATGGGATCCGCTTATTTGTTTTAGAAAGCAGAGTAAGGCCTCGTACACAGTTCATGCGGAAATCCTATGCGCAATCCATAAATAAGTAAAAGAAAAAAAGGGTAAAAGTGTACGGATTTGGGGAAATAAGGACACGTGCGCAAATCTTTTCCCTTCTTTCTTTTACTTATTTACGGATTGCTCACGGGTTTCCGCACAAAATCTCTGCCTATATGTGTACATGTATGTGTACTATGCATGCATGTATGTGTACGCTAACCCTAGTACCCTTAAGTATCTCAGAGCTGTTGTCGCTTCACAAAAGACCAGGGACGGTATTCATGTCGAGATAGCATGCGACTTAGCATGATGCTAACTTAGAAGCTCTTCCAAAAGTCCTATTAAATCCTATAGGACATTGGAAGAGCTTCTAAGTTAGCATCATGCTAAGTCTCATGCTATCTCGACATGAATACCGTCCCAGGTTGTCCTATTAAATACCTTTACTGTATTTTATTTCCCTTTGTTTTTCAGAACTACACACAGTGCGTCAACCGGAACTCATCGCACAGCCACTGAACTGTGACCCCTTCTTCGAATGAACACGCAAGCGCAGTAGGAACTAGATACATCACCACACTGCATTAAGAAATAAATTATCTTTATTTTATTTTATTTCTGTACATTTCCAGAGTTACCTGCCGTTCGTCAACCAGAACTGACCGCACAGACACTGAACAGAGACTCTTTCTTTGAACTGACTTGCAAGACAGTGGGGGCTACCATATTTTACGGACTATAGGGCGCACCTGATTATAAGGCGTAGCACCCAAATTTCACACAAAAATCAGATTTTGTTACTCTGTTTCATTACTATGTTATCAGTCACATTATAAGGCATGGGAGTCTCAGTCTGGGAAAAAAAAAGTATCGCCTTATAGTCCGTAAAATACGGTAAATACGCCACCACAATTCTGTAAAAATTTAAAGTATCTATGTACTATGTCTTATTCGTGCTTGTTTTTCAGAGCTACCCACCGTTCGTCAACCAGAACTGACCGCACAGACACTGAACAGAGAACCGTTCTTCCAACTGACGTGCAAGGCAGTGGGGACCACACACGCCACCACTCGCTACTTCGTCAAGTGGCATCTGGGCAACAGGACGATGCCGGTCGCAGAACCTTTGGGCAACACTGCGCGGGTCACCCTCGACGCTGAGGAGGCGTTTGGCTTACAACTGGGGGACAAGGTCTGTTTGAAAAGTCGTTGGATTGTTCAGTTGGTTTATTTCTTTATTATTATTATTTGAACATTTAGCACACCTAATCAGTTCAATGCCCTAGGCGTTTACAATATAAAAATATAATACAGTGGAACCTCCCTTATAAGACCTCCCGTTATAAGACTCCCTCCCATATAAGACCTACTTCTCTGAGACATTGCCCTTCTTTGTAAGTATTAAAATTACCTCCCGTACAAGACCCCTCCCTTATAAAACCTCATGCTCCTGCCTTTTTTCAAGAAATTCTTACAAAAGATTTTCTCCAGCAGTACTGGGCCTATTTCTTAGGCGCATAATGGCATCTGCGCTCATAATTGACAGGAAAGTGAGCGACCGATGAAGAAGAATGTGACGTTGATTTTATTGGTTTCAGATCTCGTGCTCCGTGAGGGCTTGCTACATTGCACAGTGCGACCAGGAGAAGAAGAATGTGACGTTGGTTTTATTGGTTTCAGATCTCGTGCTCCGTGAGGGCCTGCTACATCGCACAGTGCGACCAGGAGAACAGTCTGTCTGAGTGGCGCGAGAGCAACGTTCTGGACACAGGCATCCAGGTCAGGAAATCATTTGTCTTCATCGCTTGTCTTTTTAATATAATTACAAAGGTGCTTTAATTACCTCAGGCATGAAAGACTTCCACGTTTCGCGGAAAATCCGTGGAAATGTTTGAAAACTTCTGCGGAAAAAAACCAGCTCCGCGTAAAGGACAGATCTTGCCGTATTCTTATATCTACAAGTCTCTATTTGGCGAATCTCAAACTGGTTAACCGGAAGTCGCTTTAGCTCACTCGCTTCAATTGTGCGAAGGAAGGCGAAATGAGTAGCTCCCGCTCAACAAAAGTAGCGATGTTAGCTGAAAATGTGTGTGGAAGGCAATTTGTGCCGACCCAATTTTCCTGACCGCCGCCTCGCTGAATAAAACTTATGACGTGAGGTATGTGAAAAGGTGGTTGGAAAAAAAATGTTGGTAACGTTGTGCACCCCCCCCCGTAAACAAAACATCGGACGTTAGGTGAAAATCCGGGTGGAAGGAATTTTGTCGGCTGAAAAGAATCCCATTATTTGATTGTTGAAAGATGTTAGTGCTGGAAAAAAAATTGGGGGGAACGTTGGCCATTCCCCCACCCGCACAACAAAACTTCCGACGTCAGGTGAAAATCCGGGTGGAAGGATTCCTCGGACGAAAATGTTTCCTCTTTTTTGATCTTCATCCACTTTCATGCCTGTTACCTCTTACTCCCTTATACAATCGGTGAAGAGAAAACCACTGGGGCAATGAAGGGAGTGTGACTGCAGGCTGCTGAGCCACCTAACAGTTTCCCACCCAAGATGAATGTCCATGTATTTGGTATTTTGTAGTCACAGAGGCGTCTCTGTGAAATTTGGGTTGCTCCCACTTGTAGAGAAGACCACTGGGGCAAAGAAGGGAGTGTGGACCCAATCAACCTGCTGCAAAGACACTAGCAAACGATCCTTTTCCGGCTGAGGACTGGCCACCAGAGGTGCACCACCCTTTTTTTTTTAATGCATTTTTTTGTGTGACAGATGAGGAAGGAAAGGTGGGGGGAGTAAATTTTGACGTAATGACGAACTTTTTTGTTGCCACTAGGTTTAACATGTGCTGAGTGCATGGGCACACGGGACCTCGATTAATCGTTTCATCCAAAAGACTCCACGTTCAGACCTTAAGGCCTAGTGCAGCCCCTGTACCCAGGTTCGAACTTGGGTTTATCATGCACGAGGCGAACGCGTTACCTCTGTGCACAGTGGTACACCTTTGTGGCCCAGGACCCCAGACTCCAGAACTCATGTTACAGCACTGCCCAGCCCCTGATGCTCCACAATGCCAGACCTACCAGGGGGCAGTGGAGCACAGAACACATGTTACAGCACTGCCCAGCCCCTGATGCTCCACAATGCCAGACCTACCAGGGGGCAGTGGACCACAGAACACATGTTACAGCACTGCCCAGCCCTTGATGCTCCACAATGCCAGACCTACCAGTGGGCAGTGGAGCACAGAACACATGTTACAGCACTGCCCAGCCCTTGATGCTTCACAATGCCAGACCTGCCAGGGGGCAGTGGACCACAGAACACATGTTACAGCACTGCCCAGCCCTTGATGCTCCACAATGCCAGACCTACCAGTGGGCAGTGAAGCACAGAACACATGTTACAGCACTGCCCAGCCCATGATGCTCCACAATGCCAGACCTACCAGTGGGCAGTGGAGCACAGAACACATGTTACAGCACTGCCCAGCCCATGATGCTCCACAATGCCAGACCTACCAGTGGGCAGTGGAGCACAGAACACATGTTACAGCACTGCCCAGCCCTTGATGCTTTATGATGCCAGACCTACCAGTGGGCAGTGGAGCACAGAACACATGTTACAGCACTGCCCAGCCCTTGATGCTCCACAATGCCAGACCTACCAGTGGGCAGTGAAGCACAGAACACATGTTACAGCACTGCCCAGCCCTTGATGCTCCACAATGCCAGACCTACCAGTGGAGCACAGAACACATGTTACAGCACTGCCCAGCCCTTGATGCTCCACAATGCCAGACCTACCAGTGGGCAGTGTAGCACAGAACACATGTTACAGCACTGCCCAGCCCTTGATGCTCCACAATGCCAGACCTACCAGTGGGCAGTGGACCACAGAACACATGTTACAGCACTGCCCAGCCCTTGATGCTCCACAATGCCAGACCTACCAGTGGGCAGTGGAGCACAGAACACATGTTACAGCACTGCCCAGCCCTTGATGCTCCACAATGCCAGACCTACCAGTGGGCAGTGGAGCACAGAACACATGTTACAGCACTGCCCAGCCCTTGATGCTCCACAATGCCAGACCTACCAGTGGGCAGTGGAGCACAGAACACATGTTACAGCACTGCCCAGCCCTTGATGCTCCACAATGCCAGACCTACCAGTGGGCAGTGGAGCACAGAACACATGTTACAGCACTGCCCAGCCCTTGATGCTCCACAATGCCAGACCTACCAGTGGGCAGTGGACCACAGAACACATGTTACAGCACTGCCCAGCCCCTGATGCTCCACAATGCCAGACCTACCAGTGGGCAGTGGAGCACAGAACACATGTTACAGCACTGCCCAGCCCTTGATGCTCCACAATGCCAGACCTACCAGTGGGCAGTGGAGCACAGAACACATGTTACAGCACTGCCCAGCCCTTGATGCTACCAGTCACAATGCCAGACCTGCCAGGGGGCAGTGGACCACAGAACACATGTTACAGCACTGCCCAGCCCTTGATGCTCCACAATGCCAGACCTACCAGTGGGCAGTGAAGCACAGAACACATGTTACAGCACTGCCCAGCCCTTGATGCTCCACAATGCCAGACCTACCAGTGGGCAGTGGAGCACAGAACACATGTTACAGCACTGCCCAGCCCTTGATGCTCCACAATGCCAGACCTACCAGTGGGCAGTGGAGCACAGAACACATGTTACAGCACTGCCCAGCCCTTGATGCTTTATGATGCCAGACCTACCAGTGGGCAGTGGAGCACAGAACACATGTTACAGCACTGCCCAGCCCTTGATGCTCCACAATGCCAGACCTACCAGTGGGCAGTGAAGCACAGAACACATGTTACAGCACTGCCCAGCCCTTGATGCTCCACAATGCCAGACCTACCAGTGGAGCACAGAACACATGTTACAGCACTGCCCAGCCCTTGATGCTCCACAATGCCAGACCTACCAGTGGGCAGTGGAGCACAGAACACATGTTACAGCACTGCCCAGCCCTTGATGCTTTATGATGCCAGACCTACCAGTGGGCAGTGGAGCACAGAACACATGTTACAGCACTGCCCAGCCCTTGATGCTCCACAATGCCAGACCTACCAGTGGGCAGTGGAGCACAGAACACATGTTACAGCACTGCCCAGCCCTTGATGCTCCACAATGCCAGACCTACCAGTGGGCAGTGGAGCACAGAACACATGTTACAGCACTGCCCAGCCCTTGATGCTCCACAATGCCAGACCTACCAGTGGGCAGTGGAGCACAGAACACATGTTACAGCACTGCCCAGCCCTTGATGCTTTATGATGCCAGACCTACCAGTGGGCAGTGGAGCACAGAACACATGTTACAGCACTGCCCAGCCCTTGATGCTCCACATTTCCAGACCTACCAGTGGGCAGTGGACCACAGAACACATGTTACAGCACTGCCCAGCCCCTGATGCTCCATGATGCCAGACCTACCAGGGGGCAGTGGACCACAGAACACATGTTACAGCACTGCCCAGCCCTTGATGCTCCACAATGCCAGACCTACCAGTGGGCAGTGGAGCACAGAACACATGTTACAGCACTGCCCAGCCCTTGATGCTTCACAATGCCAGACCTGCCAGGGGGCAGTGGACCACAGAACACATGTTACAGCACTGCCGAGCCCTTGATGCTCCACAATGCCAGACCTACCAGTGGGCAGTGGAGCACAGAACACATGTTACAGCACTGCCCAGCCCTTGATGCTTTATGATGCCAGACCTACCAGTGGGCAGTGGAGCACAGAACACATGTTACAGCACTGCCCAGCCCTTGATGCTTCACAATGCCAGACCTGCCAGGGGGCAGTGGAGCACAGAACACATGTTACAGCACTGCCCAGCCCTTGATGCTTTATGATGCCAGACCTACCAGTGGGCAGTGGAGCACAGAACACATGTTACAGCACTGCCCAGCCCTTGATGCTTTATGATGCCAGACCTACCAGTGGGCAGTGGAGCACAGAACACATGTTACAGCACTGCCCAGCCCTTGATGCTCCACAATGCCAGACCTACCAGTGGGCAGTGGAGCACAGAACACATGTTACAGCACTGCCCAGCCCTTGATGCTCCACAATGCCAGACCTACCAGTGGGCAGTGGAGCACAGAACACATGTTACAGCACTGCCCAGCCCTTGATGCTTTATGATGCCAGACCTACCAGTGGGCAGTGGAGCACAGAACACATGTTACAGCACTGCCCAGCCCTTGATGCTCCACAATGCCAGACCTACCAGTGGGCAGTGAAGCACAGAACACATGTTACAGCACTGCCCAGCCCTTGATGCTCCACAATGCCAGACCTACCAGTGGGCAGTGGAGCACAGAACACATGTTACAGCACTGCCCAGCCCTTGATGCTCCACAATGCCAGACCTACCAGTGGGCAGTGGAGCACAGAACACATGTTACAGCACTGCCCAGCCCTTGATGCTCCACAATGCCAGACCTACCAGTGGGCAGTGGAGCACAGAACACATGTTACAGCACTGCCCAGCCCTTGATGCTCCACAATGCCAGACCTACCAGTGGGCAGTGGAGCACAGAACACATGTTACAGCACTGCCCAGCCCTTGATGCTCCACAATGCCAGACCTACCAGTGGGCAGTGAAGCACAGAACACATGTTACAGCACTGCCCAGCCCTTGATGCTCCACAATGCCAGACCTACCAGTGGGCAGTGGAGCACAGAACACATGTTACAGCACTGCCCAGCCCTTGATGCTCCACAATGCCAGACCTACCAGTGGGCAGTGGAGCACAGAACACATGTTACAGCACTGCCCAGCCCTTGATGCTCCACAATGCCAGACCTACCAGTGGGCAGTGAAGCACAGAACACATGTTACAGCACTGCCCAGCCCTTGATGCTCCACAATGCCAGACCTACCAGTGGGCAGTGGAGCACAGAACACATGTTACAGCACTGCCCAGCCCTTGATGCTCCACAATGCCAGACCTACCAGTGGGCAGTGGACCACAGAACACATGTTACAGCACTGCCCAGCCCTTGATGCTCCACAATGCCAGACCTACCAGTGGGCAGTGGAGCACAGAACACATGTTACAGCACTGCCCAGCCCTTGATGCTCCACAATGCCAGACCTACCAGTGGGCAGTGAAGCACAGAACACATGTTACAGCACTGCCCAGCCCTTGATGCTCCACAATGCCAGACCTACCAGTGGAGCACAGAACACATGTTACAGCACTGCCCAGCCCTTGATGCTCCACAATGCCAGACCTACCAGTGGGCAGTGGAGCACAGAACACATGTTACAGCACTGCCCAGCCCTTGATGCTTTATGATGCCAGACCTACCAGTGGGCAGTGGAGCCACAGAACACATGTTACAGCACTGCCCAGCCCATGATGCTCCACAATGCCAGACCTACCAGTGGGCAGTGGAGCACAGAACACATGTTACAGCACTGCCCAGCCCTTGATGCTCCACAATGCCAGACCTACCAGTGGGCAGTGGAGCACAGAACACATGTTACAGCACTGCCCAGCCCTTGATGCTCCACAATGCCAGACCTACCAGTGGGCAGTGTAGCACAGAACACATGTTACAGCACTGCCCAGCCCTTGATGCTTTATGATGCCAGACCTACCAGTGGGCAGTGGAGCACAGAACACATGTTACAGCACTGCCCAGCCCTTGATGCTCCACATTTCCAGACCTACCAGTGGGCAGTGGACCACAGAACACATGTTACAGCACTGCCCAGCCCCTGATGCTCCATGATGCCAGACCTACCAGGGGGCAGTGGACCACAGAACACATGTTACAGCACTGCCCAGCCCTTGATGCTCCACAATGCCAGACCTACCAGTGGGCAGTGGAGCACAGAACACATGTTACAGCACTGCCCAGCCCTTGATGCTTCACAATGCCAGACCTGCCAGGGGGCAGTGGACCACAGAACACATGTTACAGCACTGCCCAGCCCTTGATGCTCCACAATGCCAGACCTACCAGTGGGCAGTGGAGCACAGAACACATGTTACAGCACTGCCCAGCCCTTGATGCTTTATGATGCCAGACCTACCAGTGGGCAGTGGAGCACAGAACACATGTTACAGCACTGCCCAGCCCTTGATGCTTCACAATGCCAGACCTGCCAGGGGGCAGTGGAGCACAGAACACATGTTACAGCACTGCCCAGCCCATGATGCTTTACAATGCCAGACCTACCAGTGGGCAGTGGAGCACAGAACACATGTTACAGCACTGCCCAGCCCATGATGCTCCACAATGCCAGACCTACCAGTGGGCAGTGGAGCACAGAACACATGTTACAGCACTGCCCAGCCCTTGATGCTCCACAATGCCAGACCTACCAGTGGGCAGTGGAGCACAGAACACATGTTACAGCACTGCCCAGCCCTTGATGCTTTATGATGCCAGACCTACCAGTGGGCAGTGGAGCACAGAACACATGTTACAGCACTGCCCAGCCCATGATGCTCCACAATGCCAGACCTACCAGTGGGCAGTGAAGCACAGAACACATGTTACAGCACTGCCCAGCCCTTGATGCTCCACAATGCCAGACCTACCAGTGGGCAGTGGAGCACAGAACACATGTTACAGCACTGCCCAGCCCTTGATGCTCCACAATGCCAGACCTACCAGTGGGCAGTGGAGCACAGAACACATGTTACAGCACTGCCCAGCCCATGATGCTCCACAATGCCAGACCTACCAGTGGGCAGTGGAGCACAGAACACATGTTACAGCACTGCCCAGCCCTTGATGCTCCACAATGCCAGACCTACCAGTGGGCAGTGAAGCACAGAACACATGTTACAGCACTGCCCAGCCCTTGATGCTCCACAATGCCAGACCTACCAGTGGGCAGTGGAGCACAGAACACATGTTACAGCACTGCCCAGCCCTTGATGCTCCACAATGCCAGACCTACCAGTGGGCAGTGGAGCACAGAACACATGTTACAGCACTGCCCAGCCCTTGATGCTCCACAATGCCAGACCTACCAGTGGGCAGTGAAGCACAGAACACATGTTACAGCACTGCCCAGCCCTTGATGCTCCACAATGCCAGACCTACCAGTGGGCAGTGGAGCACAGAACACATGTTACAGCACTGCCCAGCCCATGATGCTCCACAATGCCAGACCTACCAGTGGGCAGTGGAGCACAGAACACATGTTACAGCACTGCCCAGCCCTTGATGCTCCACAATGCCAGACCTACCAGTGGGCAGTGGAGCACAGAACACATGTTACAGCACTGCCCAGCCCTTGATGCTCCACAATGCCAGACCTACCAGTGGGCAGTGAAGCACAGAACACATGTTACAGCACTGCCCAGCCCTTGATGCTCCACAATGCCAGACCTACCAGTGGGCAGTGGAGCACAGAACACATGTTACAGCACTGCCCAGCCCCTGATGCTCCATGATGCCAGACCTACCAGGGGGCAGTGGACCACAGAACACATGTTACAGCACTGCCCAGCCCTTGTTGCTCTACGATGCCAGACCTACCAGGGGGCAGTGGACCACAGAACACATGTTACAGCACTGCCCAGCCCTTGATGCTCCACAATGCCAGACCTACCAGTGGGCAGTGGAGCACAGAACACATGTTACAGCACTGCCCAGCCCTTGTTGCTCTACGATGCCAGACCTACCAGGGGGCAGTGGACCACAGAACACATGTTACAGCACTGCCCAGCCCTTGTTGCTCTACGATGCCAGACCTACCAGGGGGCAGTGGACCACAGAACACATGTTACAGCACTGCCCAGCCCCTGATGCTCTATGATGCCAGACCTGGCCAGGGGGCAGTGGAGCTGCAGATGCAACTCTGGGGCAGCCGCCAAACCTGGAGAAGACTGGACTAGTCTGACAACAGCATCGGACACAAAGAAAGAAAGAAAAATCGATCAATCAATCAATACCAGTGTTATTTTATTAAAGAAATTTCTAGCTTTGTTCCTTTGTGTGTGTTTTTTTATGCATAAAGAGCATTGGGGGGAGAAAATCTGCAGAACATAACTAGTCGTACAACACAAAAGTAGTATAACCTACTAAGAACTGTACACGTTCTATGCTGTCCTGTAAACAAATGGTGTTCTCTTCCTTCCTTTAATATCTGTACCCTTTCTGTTATTATATTATTATTATTCATTCCCTTCCATATTGTTATTCGTTGGTCAGGTGGAGGAGACAGAGATCAGCGTGACGGAAGGAGGGGAGAGCACCCAGGTTCACATCAGCTGCCCCTTCCCCCCGGGATTCTTCATGGGAAACTTCAGTCTGTGGACGATACCACACATCTCCGTCAGCTCACAGCTCGTCTTCCAGGTACAGTGTAATACGGAGATGTTTTTATTGTATGCATTTCCTCCGAAGTCGGAGTGTGCCTGCCCACGTGGCGGGGTAATCAAAAACGGCCACACACGTAATGTTCTCATCCCTAGCTGGTGCGTTTGTATCATACTGTTCAGGTGCTTTTGCTGTTGGGATGATCCCTGGAGTCTTTTAGCCAGGGTATAATGGCAACAACATTGCATGCATTGTATAGAGATGCTTCTTGCACCAAAGCTGCATTTCTTGTTGTTGCTTCGGTGTCTTTAAGAAGAGAGTAATATTTGTATTAGTTACTTTATGCATTGATGTTTTATTCGCCCAAGACGTCACTCTACACCCCCACCAAATGCAAAGGCATTCACTGCCATGCGTTTGTCTGTTTCTAGAACTTTTGTCACTGTTTCTGCCGTTAAAGAAATGTATGCGCACTCGAAAATAATAGGTATTCCCTTGTCGGTTGAGATGCAACAGACAACCAAGAACGTACCAAAAATACATGGCACTAGAAGACTTGAGCTGCATTTCTGGCTGACTTTTTTTAATGGGGCAGGGATGGGGAAAGAGGAGGGGGGGTGAGGGGCTCTCAGTTACAACAGGTTATGTGTGTGTGCGCGCACATGCGCATTTTTATATGCATGGGTGTGTGTGCCTATATCAGTTTTTATTTTTTTTATTTTTTTTTTTAAGGTCAGAGTTGTTGGGTTTTTCCCTATGCGATTGCCTCATGAAAAGCAACGCAAGGCGAAGCCTCCCAATCCTGGGTAGTCCATAGAGTATCGTAGGAAATGAACACTTGAAGCTTTGATGTACTTTTTTTTTTTCATGCATTACTTGCTGACCTAACCTCTCTCTCTCTCTCTCTCTCTCTCTCTCTCTCTCTCTCTCTCTCTCTCAACTCTCCACTCTCTCTCTCTCTCTCTCTCTCTCTCTCTCTATCAGTGTCCATAAATGCATGAGCTGCATGTGTGTATATGTACACTTTATGTGTGTGTGTGCATGCATGCCCTTGCAAGCATGTGTATCTGTACATGCATATCACTTTAAGTAAGTTATTTGTCAGGAAATCTATCGTTTCCTTTTGTGTGTGAATTAGGATGAGATTGATTCATCGATCGATTGATAAATTGATTCTATCTGAATCCCCCCCCAGAACACACCATCATGCCAAGGCAAAGCCCTGGCTCAAGCTGTCATCGCTCACGACTCGGAAAACTCGGAAGCTCTGCAGTGCGGGGTCATTTTCACCAGCGAAAATTACGGCGAAACGCAGACGCTGACCGTGCGTGCCGTGTTCGATTCTCCGCTGATGGATGGGGACCAGACGGGGGCCTTGCAGATGACGTCGACCTTTGTGATGTCGGTGAACGTGTCCTACGAAGTGACGGTGCCTCAAGTGCAGGTTAGTGTGGGGAGGGAGGGGAGAGACTAAGGCAGGGGATGGGGACCAGACAGGGACCTTGGAAATGACGTCGACCTTTGTGACGTCGGTGAATGTGTCGTAAGAGGTGACGGTTGCCTCAAGTGCAGGTTAGTGTGGGGTGGGAGGGGCGAGAGTAAGGCAGGGGATGGGGGGGTGGGGAGATAAGGGTGGGTACATAGTGGGGGAGGTGAGTGGGTGTGTGGGTAGTTGCGTGAGCATTGGTGTGTGGAGGTGGGGAGGTGGGGAAATAGAGTTGTGTGTTCAAGTCCATGTGTGTAGTCTTGTGCATGTGTGTGCATGCATGTGTCTTTATGTGTGTGTATGTGTGCTTGCCCCATATTTTGTCTTCATGTCTCTCTCTCTCTCTCCTCCCCCCCCCCCCCCCTTCTCTCTCTCTGTCTCTGTCTCTGCAGATCTTAGAAACGATTTGATTCCTGCTAAGTATCATAAACATCCATCTATGTTTAAATTTGTGTTGTTAATTGCTGCTGAAAATGCAACTGTTATGATGAATGTTGCACTTTTTGTCCACAAAGCATTAGAATTTAGAAAACAAAGTCTGTGCTCATGTCAATTCACTTGTAAAGGGCAAAGGCCTATACAATGAACCACCGTGAATATCTCTCTCT
>CM065704.1:39941882-39946882 GCA_017654935.2 Phymorhynchus buccinoides
GGTGGGGTGGAATGGAGGTAAAGGAATATTGCTGCATTGTATTGTAATATAAAAGTTTGTATGATATTACCAGTACTTTTATCCAAGCTCAGAAGCTCATCCGGTAGAGTGGCCCAGAGGTAACGCGTCGCCTCATCAAACCCTTTCGCCGCCAGCCATTTTTTTTAGCCCAAAAACAATACCATACACTTAGTGGGTAGAGAAAATAAAAATATCTGTAATATGCGAATTTCTCTGTGACCGTATACATTAGGCCTATCCTACCTCCCAAAATAAGAAAAATAGGGTATCTTCAGAACAGGCTCTGATTTGATGTCTTTTAGTGACTGAAAAGTTAAACCATTGTGGTGCTAAATGCGAACATGGGCGTGAAAGGTTAAACCTCCATAAACAGAGGTCATTTTATTTAGATCAAAATGAAACAACTGAGTAAAAAATACTTTTAGCGCCGAATGCAAAATTTACTACATATATCTGTTCTATTTCTAATGCTTTTTTTTTTAAAGGCTAGATTACAAGAAAGCTTCCGCTTCAGGATGTGTACCAGCTGGAGAAGAAATGACCTTGCGCAGGTTCGTCATAGTGGTGATGCTGTAATGAATTATGATTATGATGATGATGAAGATTGTCCTTTTGCCACAGGAAGTTCTCAAGCCAACTACACTGGATGGTGTGTATCAACTGACCTGGGAAGAGGAACTGACCTTCTGTGCGCAGGGTTCGATCCTTCGAATCCAACGTAGTGGAGCAACCTTTACCAACTTTACCACACGGCCCTGCTTCCGCCTGGAGCTCATTGGATGTGATGCTGGTAAAATGCGTTTTAAAAAAAAAATGTTATTCTTTCTTTATGGTGTTTTTTTTTTACGGTATTCTCGTTTATCTCGGTGTCAGGTTTTCCAAGTCAAAATGATTCTTTATTGACGATAAAAGTGAATAAGCTCAACGATCTTTTTTTAGCCTGTCCTGTTCTGTCAATGTGGTGTGTTTTCTTCTTTCTTACTCTTCTGCATCCTGGGCCAATAGAACTTCCAGAAGGTGGGGGAGGGTGGAATGCTATTTGTACATATTGGGCAAATTTATGCGCAAAAAATCTTTCCATTTCCATACAAAATCTTTTCATGTTCATACAAAATATTTCCATTTCCATACAATATTTCCATTTCCATACAAAACCTTTCCATTTCTATACAAAACATTTCCTTTTATGCACAAAATCTTTTCAGGTCCATACAAAATCTTTCTATTTCTATACAAAGGCCTTTCCATTTTCTATACAAAATCTTTTCATGTCCATACAAAATCTTTTCATGTCCATACAAAATCTTTTCATGTCCATACAAAATCTTTTCATGTCCATACAAAATCTTTCCATTTCCATACAAAATATTTCCATTTCCATACAAAATATTTCCATTTCCATACAAAATATTTCCATTTCCATACAAAATCTTTTCATTTCCATACAATATCTTTCCATTTCCATACAAAATCTTTTCATGTTCATACAAAATATTTCCATTTCCATACAAAATCTTTTCATTTCCATACAATATCTTTCCATTTCCATACAAAATCGTTCTATTTCTATGCAAAATCTTTCCATTTCCATACAATATATTTTCATTTCCATACAAAATCTTTCCATTTCCATACAATATCTTTTCATTTCCACACAAAATCTTTCCATTTCCATACAATATATTTCCATTTCCATACAATATCTTTCCATTTCCATACAAAATCTTTCCATTTCCATACATTATCTCTCAATTTCCATTCAAAATCTTTCCATTTCCATACAACATCTTTCCATTTCTTTGTTACAGACGAAGGACTGGTCCCGCAAGGAATAGAGTCCCCAAAACTCAGCCTGAATTTCGAATCTGTGGATCAAATGGAGCTGCAGTGCGTCATTCAAAACGACCTGGCGTTCGGAGTTCAGCAGTAAGAGTTAGTTCAGTACCGGGTCGTTCACATGGTACGTGGATGACGTCAACGTGCGTCGTCGGCACTGCTGTCAGACTCGGAGGAAAACCACAGCGGTCATACCCCGTCACTGCCAGCAG
Source organism: Phymorhynchus buccinoides (assembly GCA_017654935.2). Taxonomy (NCBI): domain Eukaryota; kingdom Metazoa; phylum Mollusca; class Gastropoda; order Neogastropoda; family Raphitomidae; genus Phymorhynchus; species Phymorhynchus buccinoides. The sequence continues at coordinate 39,943,952 of CM065704.1, forward strand.
CCAGCCCTTCAACGCAGAGCAGGACGGTGGAGGGTTTGTTGATTGTTGTGTTTGTTGATTGTTGTGTTTTAAATTCATTGACTCTGCTTCGCATGGTAAAAACCTAGGATTTGTTGAGTTTTTATTTGATCAGTTCCTTGTCTTATCATGGAAAGATCTTGAGTTTGTTGGCTGCATATTGTGATTGCATTAGATTCTCTTGCCTTAACCCTTTCACCACCAGCCATATTTCATGCAAAAAGAAAACCCATTATAGCTTAACTGGGTAGAGAACAAAAACTTGTCTGCTATATTGGAAAAAATTCCTCCTGTGACATGTCTAACATTAGGCCTGCCCGTACCTCCCCAATTAATTAAGAAACAATAGGGGTCTTTGGATAACAGACCCCTGATTTATTTGATTACCTTTTACTTTTTTAGTGACATGGATGGGGTGTAACCATAGTGGTGTAATTACGTAAAATGCGGACATTATGGCGGTGAAAGGGTTAATGTGGGAAGAATTGGACGTGTCATCAAGTAATCAATAAATCTTTGATTGAAGAGAACATAAGTTTTGCCAGAAATCAGTTTCGAAGCTAGATCTACATTTACCCACATATTGATTCAGAAGTCTTGTTGAGATGAGTCTATAATCTACAAAATCTTGCCCATTTGAAAATCATCTGCTTCGTTATGCATTGCCGATTGGTGTTCTATGTTTCTTTTTTTTTGTTCAACATTTCTGACCTTAAATTATTGTCACAATGTCAGCCAGGGCTATGATGATCAGGAATGAGACTAAAAAGATTTTTTTTTTTTTTTTTTTAATAGAAAAGTTATTGAGGAAGAAGATGTTGATACAGACAAACCTCTATTTTACGACCCTCTGTTAAGCGACCACCTCTCATTTGAGACCGGATTTGTTTTTTCGCACGGATGCATTTTTACTATGTAAACGACCTCTCTTAAAACGACTTCCTCTAAAACGCGACCCCCTTACGACCGCCATTTTGGTTGTGGTTTTTTACGACCGTTGCTGTCGTCTGCATAGACTTCGAGCAAAGGGAAAACAACCACGGTCAAGGGCCTGGTGAAAGCGGGGAATAGTCGCTTCCCTTGTTGTTTTTTTTGTAGAAAAGATGGCGGACGAGCGTAGGAAACACAGCACGAAAACCACTGACTTTGAAAAAGAAAACCACTGACTTTGGACGAGAGTGGAGGTGATTAAAAGAAGTCGGCAAAGTGAAACTGTAATACATCGATTGCACAATCCTATGGAGTTGGAAAGACCCAAATCCAGTTTTAATATGTCATTGTATGTGTGCATGAAGAAGAGAGTATGAACTGTGCTGAACTTTTTCTTTCTACGGCTGCCAGTGAAAACCTCCGTCATACGACCCCTCCAATTTACGACCGATTTTTCCGGACATTTTGGAAGTCTTAAAATAGAGGTTTGTCTGTAATGAGGATTTTGGTTTCAATCCTATATCAGGGTGTTACCTTCCAGTGTTAGGTTAGGTTTGGTTAGGTTAGGATGTAGGGACTAAACACAGCTGTTAGACTTTCAATACGTCAAATCCTTGATTGTATTGTACTATCTTCAAGGTTGATCGTGCACTCAGCTTTTTTATAATCATTCATCATATTCGTATATCAAATTTGTATAATATTCTCAGTCATCGAATAAATTTTTGAAAATGGTGGGGTTTTTTGGTACCGTATTTTTCTGACTATAAGGCGATACTTTTTCCCCAGACTGAGACCCCTGCGCCTCATAATATGTGACAGTGTATGTGGAAAAAAAAACAGACATAATGGAATTTTGGCATAAATTGAGATTTTAATTTTTCATGGTGGAGCAAAGATTCCTTGTTAATACACAGAAAACCGAATTGAGTTATCTTGTCTAGTTTTTATTTTATAATTATTTGAAGTTTGGCATTCGAAATAGATCATTTGCAGAAATTGGGCATAGAAGATACAATTTTGCCTCTTTCTTTTTATTGACTTGATTTAGAAAATGATCAAATAAACAAAGAAATCATTCAAAATTGTCTTTCATGTTGTGGATACTGGTAGAACACATAAAAATAGACATAAATATGCCCTAAATAGAAAATTTATATTTTGGGGGTTGTTGACGATTTTTGGCTTTTGCTCAAAACATTCTGAGCGACTTATGTAGGTTTTTCCCATGCACCATGACAATATGACTAGGCGAAAAATGGTGTTTTACGTCCTCTTGGTCTGAATCAGACACATATGGGACATTTGTAAATACAAATATGGTGGGAACAATACTGGAGGCAATGCCCGGAGGCAGTAAGAAACCAGTAAAGTCCCGATTTTTATATTAATACAGATATGTGTAGCGGTAACCACGCCTCGGTATAAACCTCATCGGCTATGGTACCGCCACAATAAGTGATACATATTTTTTTTATCGCATATGACTTATAATATAGTGAGAAAATATAGTAACAAAATCTTTGTGTAAAATTTTGGGGTGCGCCTTATAATAGCCTTATAGTCCGAATTGTTTTGTTTTTTGGTGCTTGTTTTATGTTAGTTGGTAACTTGACCAGTGTTGATGAATGATGGTGGTTGTTGTTGGTAATGGGGACTCCATGTTCACTGCGGTCATTTTCAGTACCGCTGCGCGGTGGCCGCATGCTACGAACCGGACTGTGGCTCGGCTGTGGGAGAGGAGAGAACCAGCAACAGCTATCGCCCAGAGATACAGGTCAGAGCTGCTTTTAATACTAGAGTGTAGTACATTTTAGTGTAAACACCTCCCCAGGGGGTCTTTCGTAGAAATAGTTCCCCCACCTTCTGGAAGTTCTGTCCTCTAATCTGCCACTCTCGTTGACTCTGCCTTTTCCCTTTGCTTTCTGTCATCTACTATCTCTTTCTGACTTATTGGCCCATTCTCCTGCCTTTAAAAAAAAA
>CM065704.1:39951882-40013029 GCA_017654935.2 Phymorhynchus buccinoides
AGGAATAGCCCTGATATGCTGGCTTTTGCTCTAACATAATCAAGAGAGTTATATCCCCAGACCATTTTCTCAGATTGGCTCTATCAGTTGTCTTTTTCATGGCATGATTTGCCCAATGATTTTTTCTTTAATCTTCTCTGGCAGTCAAGGGGTTAAGGGGTACGTTCACCCCCTGTTGACAGTTTTAAGGGGTATTTTCACCCCCAGTTTCAAATTGTAAAGGGTCAAGATGATAACATGAGAGAAATTCTACCCCAATCGCGCGCACACACACACACACACACACACACACACGCATAGACACACAGACGTGCACGCACGCACACACACACATTACTGCTTTTTTCTGTTTGCGGAACAACCTGTTCCTTCTTTGTTCTCAAGTGTTCATGTACACTTGCCAGACTGTAGCCAAGACTTTCTGCGCGATCTTGTAGAGTTTTCAGTAGATTTAGGCTTGCGACTCCCGCTTCTGGCAGTAGCCTTGATAGGCCTGTCGCGTGCAAATCTGTCGCTCGTGCAAGTCTGTCGCTCGCTACTATGAGAGTGTGTATTTGCGACATTCACAAATTTCACTTTTTCCGTACTTGAACCATTTACCTAACCCAAACCCTAACCCTAACCCTAACCCTATCCCTAACCCACAGAAAAAAGTGAAATTTGTGGTTCATGCTCAATGTCGCAAAATGCCGCAAATACAGACTCTCATAGGTAGCGAGCTACAGATTTGCACGAGCGACAGATTTGCACGCCACAAGGCCTAGCTGGCCATTGAAATATGAATAACGTCGTTAGCTTACTTGTTGTTGTTATTGTTGTTGTTCCCTGGCTTAACAACTCCAGGGATCGTCCCAACAGCCAGAGCGCTTGAACAATTCAGTACAAATGCACCAGCTAGGGATGAGAACATTACGTGTGTGACCGTTTTTGATTACCCCGCCATGTGGGCAGCCACACTCCGTCTTCGGGGGATTTTAGACTGATGATGTTATGCTGGGAGTTTGTCATGGCTTAAGACAATCCCCGCACAACCATTCAGAGCATAACAACATTTTGATGTAGCCTTGGCGTTCTAGCTTATGTCAACTGGTCTGACACAGCCTCATGCCAAGGCAGATTAGCTTACTGATAAGTAACAATTGTGTTGACGCACAAATCATCATTTTAATGCGTCATCTCACACACACCCCTTGAGAGTTTAAAGGGTAAATCTCATGCAGGGTTTGAGATTCTAGGGGTCTAGGGGGTGATTTCAGAGGTCTAGTGCGTAAATATGCACAATCTCTACGTTTTCAGAAATCCTGTAGTACTTGTAATAGCAGTTGTAGCCATAGTAGCATCTGCGGTGGTGGTGGTAGTAGTAGTAGTAGTAGTAGTAGTAGTAGTATAGAAAAGTAGTTGTAGCAGTGGTAATAACAGAATTCCATAATGATGTCTCTAAAATAAAAAATAAAATAATTTTTGCTTAAAACATGCCATGTGACCCAGCACCACGAAAGGGACATTAAGTCGCTGGGCTAGTTTCTCACTGTTATATGTGACCCAGCACCACGAAAGGGACATTAAGTCGCTGGGCTAGTTTCTCACTGTTATATGTGACCCAGCACCACGAAAGGGACATTAAGTCGCTGGGCTGGTTTATCACTGTTATATGTGACCCAGCGCCACTAAAGGGACATTAAGTCGCTGGGCTGGTTTCTCACTGTTATATGTGACCCAGCACCACCAAAGGGACATTAAGTCGCTGGGCTGGTTTCTCACAACAAGCTTGCAAAGTAAACAAAATCTTTTTTTTATTAATTATGGGTTATGGGTATTCTCATGCTGTCTTTCATCTTTATAAAGGACAATCTTTGTTATGGTCTCTACATACTCCAAAAAGTGCTTCAAAATAATTATCTTCAGATAGGCTAAACTTCAGACTGTTATTTCTCAAAATGGCCGACAGTCAAAAACACACAAAAAACAAAAAATGGCAGACAGTCACCCTACCAACTTTAAATGCTAATAATTATTAAACGGGAAAAGTTACAAGAATGTTGTGGTAGTTTTAGCGATTGAGGTGTTGACATAATGAAGAAAATTTAAACTGTATGGGTTGAGAAAATAAGTTTAAATTTTCTTCATTATGTTACATGAATGGTTCTTATATTATTTGAAAGACTTGTCTGAAGTTTCTAACTACCATTATCTCAGAATGGTCATTTTGACACTTAATGTCCCTTTCGTGGTGCTGATTGAAAACAGATGTGACAAAAATGTTTGTGTGGAGAATTATGAGCTGTTTGATAAATTACTATCCACTCGTTCTGAGTAAAAAGCTGTCAAGTATTATTATGTTATTAAGTTAATTCATTCTTTACCAAATAAGTATATTTTTATGCATTGAATTAAACACTCTGTCAGTGTCATAATCAACTTATTGTTACACAACTTCAGTCATAATCATTTTCTTGTGAATGTGATTATGAATCAGTTGTATGCTAGTTATTGATTGGTATGCAATGGAAAACAATGTTATGTCTCATAAAATAGCATTTTATTTGGCACTGAAATAAAGTTGCCCATTCTCGCTCTCAATCCTGTGTTCTCTGACTTGTGACAAAAAAGGTTTTGTGTGGATGCAAAGAGACACAAATGTTTGTGTGGAGAATTATGAGCTGTTTGATAAATTACTATCCACTTGTTCTGTTTTTGACCGTGCAGGACATTCGACAATTTCAACAGCGGAGAATTTGTGCTGTATCGACATGCCACTCTTCCCTATGAGGTATGTGGATGATGAAAAATGTTGGCAATGGTCGCAACACACGTTGCCATTTTTCGCTCTTTCCCCAACGGCAATGCAGCGATATGCTAGTAATAACATCATGGATGCAACCTTGACTCGGATACAAGGCGGCGCCTGTTTTTCAAAGTTTGAAAACCAGGCGGTGCCTGTTTTTCAAAATTTTGACCCCCCCAAAAAAATTAATTAAAAGTTCAAGGGGGGAAAAAAAGTGTTGAATTCTCACTTTACAAGCCTGGAATAAGCTTCAAATTGAGTATGATTTTGCTTTTTCTTACCCCCTGTCCACCCAACAGGGGCCTGGGCGGCCCCTGAACCCCTGCCTTGCCTGTTTTTTTATTTTCTCCAGTTGCATCCATGTAACATGAATTGCATATCACTGTGTTGCCATGGGGAAAGAGGGGGAAATGGCAGCATGCATTGTGACCATAAGAGATAGGGACATTAAGTTTGAACTCTTCCAGCACCATGGGGCGAATGTATTCGCCCAGTACAACACTCTACACTCCCACCAAGTGCAAAGACATTCATTGCCAAGCACCCTGCCATGTGTTTGTTTATTTTTAGAGCTTACGTGACTGTTTCTTCCATTAACCCTTTCGCCGCCAGCCATTTTTCAGCCCAAAAAATACTTACCTGGGCCGATAAAAAAAAATCTGCAATATTGTGAATGCCTCTGTGACATGTATTATATACTAAGCATTAGGCCTATCCTTACTTCCCCAAATTAACCCTTTCATCGCCAATGTCGCATTTTAGCACCACAATGGTTTAATAACCTTGTCACTAAAAGGCATCAAATCAGGACCTGTTATTCCAAAGACCTTATTTTCTTAATTTTGGGAGGTAAGGGTAGGGCTAATGTTATACATGTTACAGAGGAATTCCCAATATTGAAGATATTTTATTTTCTCTACCCAGTTAAGTTTAATAGTATTTTTTGGCTGAAAAATGGCTGGCGGTGAAAGGGTTAAGAAAATAGGGTCTTTGGATGATAACAGGCCCAGATTAATGACGACATTGGCGGTGAAAGGGTTAAGAAAATAAGGTCTTTGGATAACAGGCCCAGATTAATGACGACATTGGTGGTGAAAGGGTTAAGAAATTAGGGTCTTTGGATAACAGGCCCAGATTAATGACGACATTGGCGGTGAAAGGGTTAAGAAAATAGGGTCTTCAGATAACAGGCCCAGATTAATGACGACATTGGCGGTGAAAGGGTTAAGAAAATAGGGTCTTTGGATAACAGGCCCAGATTAATGACGACATTGGCGGTGAAAGGGTTAAGAAAATAGGGTCTTTGGATAACAGGCCCAGATTAATGACGACATTGGCGGTGAAAGGGTTAAGAAAATAGGGTCTTCAGATAACAGGCCCAGATTAATGACGACATTGGCGGTGAAAGGGTTATGAAAATAGGGTCTTCAGATAACAGGCCCAGATTAATGACGACATTGGCGGTGAAAGGGTTAAGAAATTAGGGTCTTCAGATAACAGGCCCAGATTAATGACGCTTTTTAGTGACATGGGTGTCAAACCATTGTGGTGCAAAAATGCGACATTGGCGGTGAAAGGGTTAAAGCAACGCATGCACACTCGAAAAATAGTGACCTCCCTCTTGTCAGTTGAGATGTAACGGACAACCAAGAACGTCAAAAAAATACATGGCGCTAGAAGAGTTAATGCTTTCTACATGTGTTTCTTGTCTGCGTCTGGCTGTAATTTCTTCATTTAACCCTTTCACCGCCAGCCATTTTTCAGCCAAAAAATACCACTAAACTTAACTGGGTAGAGAAAATAGAATATCTGCAATATTGGGAATTCCTCTGTGACATGCATAACATTAGGCCTATCCTTACCTCCCAAAATGAAGAAAATAGGGTCTTCGGATAACAAGTCCTGATTTGATGCCTTTTAGTGGCATGTACGTTAAGCCATTGTGGTGCATAAATGCGACATTGGCGGTGAAAGGGTTAATAGGAGGTAAAGTGCACCTTACCTGACTTGACTTATGGTTGCCTACAAATTCGTGACTTCTACTGCACTGTACCTTGGTAACCCAGTGTCTTAACACCTGTCCTCTGGCCTGTGTGGCCGGGGGATGTCTCAGCAAGGGTGTTCTACCCGAACTGAGCCCCCATTGGATCACGTGGATCCATATTATACACTGGGGGGTGGTACTGAAAAGTGAAACCTTGAAGATGAGTCAGTACTGAAAGCTGAAACTAGGAGGAGGCCAGGCCAGCTGGGAAGCCATCACGTGGATCCATATTATACACCGGGGGGTGGTCCTGAAAAGTGAAACCTTGAAGATGAGCCAGTAAAAGCTGAGACTAGGAGGAGGCCAGGCCAGCTGGGAAGCCATCACGTGGATCCATATTATACACCGGGGGGTGGTCCTGAAAAGTGAAACCTTGAAACTAGATGAGGCCAGGCCAGCTGGGAAGCAGTACGTGGAAAGCTGAAAAAGTGAAACTAGGAGGAGGAGACCAGGCCAGCTGGGAAGCCATCACGTTGAAAAAGGAGGCCAGAGACACGTTGAAAAAACAGAGACAAACGAGATACAGACTCTTATCTGCACGAGCCCAACGAAACGTAGTAGGCTGCACTGATCCGCCTTCTTTCATGACCAGACACTCATTGCCATTGTATCGTCTTCACCCCGAGAAGACCTTGCAGTCTTCATGAAGAACGTCCATAAGGGTCGATGACCAACTGGACCATAACCAGACACTCATTGCCATTGTATCGTCTTCATCCCGAGAAGACCTTGCAGTCTTCATGAAGAACGTCCATAAGGGTCGATGACCAACTGGACCATAACCAGACACTCATTGCCATTGTATCGTCTTCATCCCGAGAAGACCCTGCAGTCTTCATGAAGAACATCCATAAAGGTCGGCGACCTATTGGACGATAATCTCACTTTCTTGGGCACTGTACCGTCTTGGCGTAAGGGCGAGTCAGACCAATTGACACAGGCTAGAACACCAGGGCTACATCAAAATGTTGTTATGCTTAGTTATGCAAGGATTGTCTTTAGCCATGACAAGCTCCTAACATAACATCATCAGTCTCCAAAATCCCCCGAAGTGGAGTGTGGCTGCCCACGTGGCGGGGTAATCAAAAACGGTCACACACTGTAATGTTCTCATCCGTAGCTGATGCACTTGTACCACAGTGTTCAAGCGCTTCGGCTGTTAATTGGGATGATCCCTGGAGTCTTTTAGCCAGGCTAAGCCAACAACGACTGCACTGTGAACTTTTCCTGCAGGTTCATGCCTTTTACAACCAATGCGGCGATGGGGGCTCCCTGGAGTCTTTTAGCCAGGGTAAGCCAACAGCAACTGCACTGTAAACTTTGCCTGCAGGTTCGCGCCTTCTACAACCAGTGCGGCAATGAGGGCTCTCTGCGATGCAACTGCGGTGCGGCTGTGCGTGTGGACGATGACGTGGTCCTGCTGACCGGCTGCCGCCCGGGAGAAGCCCTCAGAGTCCAGCTGTTCACCAACACCAACGTCCAGAACGGACTGGCCGTTCGACGCTATGACGGGGGAGCCAGATACGAGGTCAGTATTGATAACAATGATGATGGTGATGGTGACGATGATGATGATGATGATGATCGATATCGATAATAAAGACAGGCCCTGAGAGTCCAGCTGTTCTTCAACACCAATGTCCAGAATGGACTGGCCGTTCGATGTTATGACTGGGGAGCCAGATATGAGGTCAGTATTGATGATGGTGATGATGATGATGATGATATCGATAATAAAGATAGGCCTTGAGAGTCCAGCTATTCACCAATGTCCAGAATGGACTGGCCGTTCGACGCTATGACGGGGGAGCCAGATACGAGGTCAGTATTAATAATAATAATGATAACGATGATGATGATGATGATGGTGATGATGATATTGATAATAAAGTCAGGCCTGAGAGTCCAGCTATTCACCAACACCAACGTCCAGAACGGACTGGTCATTCAACGCTATGACGGGGGAGCCAGATACGAGGTCAGTATTGATGATGATGACAATGAAATGGTGGTAAAAAATGAAATTAAAAAATGGTGGTGCGGCATAAGCTGCGATGCGCTCTCCAGGTGGGATCAACCCAAATTTCACCGAGATGGGCCTCGGTGACTGTCAAAAGCAATACCAATACCAATTGATAATATAGATAACAAAGAGAGGCCATTTTCCTTTCATCAAGTTTTTGATACAATCTCTGATTTAAAAAAAAAAAAATAAATTTATTTATGGATGTATTGATGCAATTGTTTATCAGTTTTGTTTATTGCGTAGGTGACTCTGCCGACTGGTAGCCGACTGGTTGTTCGAGAAACCAAGGACAGTTACATCAACCTCTTCTTCTACCCTTCACCCCTTGACCAGGGAGAAACTCTGGGTAATGAGTGTGTTTGTCTTTGTGTGTTTGTGTGTGTGTGCATGTGTGTGTGTGTGTGTGTGACATCAACCTTTTCTTCTACCTATCACCATTAACTTTGAACACATTTTCCCCAGAGGCTGACTATCTACATAAAAATGAACAATCTCACCTCATAGTCTGGAAAATTTACGGCAACTTTTGCCTTCTTCCGACTTCCAACTCGGTAGTTTACTCCAAATAGTGTCTTCTTCCTCAGGACGAAGACACCAACCTTTAGGGTTTTACTCTTTGGTAGTGTTTCACTGTGTATGTGTGTGTGTGTGTTCAAGAATTATGTATCATGTGCATGTGATATTTATTCTTAATCTTCAGGAGATGAATTGTGTGGTGTTTATCATGCTCGTCTTGTTTCCCTGAATAAATATGTTGAGATGTGTGTGCATGTGGTTTGTTGTATTTTTTCAGGTCTTTGCGGGACATTTGACGGCAGCCAAACCAATGATTTTCATGTGGATGCGGATACCACGCTGTCGCAAGCCCAACAGGCGGAGTTCCTGCAAGCCTGGAAGTAGGTTGAAATGCTCTGTCTCTCTGTCTGTCTCTGTGTGTGTGCTACCTTGTCACGTTTTGATTTTGCCTTTGTACATTTGAGTGTATCATCATACTTTCGAATATTGTAAAGGCCGGCCTTCCTGACATGAAGGCTGACTTAGGCTAGTGTCAGTAAACTATTCAAGTCAAGTCAAGTCTGTGTGTGTGTGTGTGTGTGTGTGTGTGTCTCATTATCTTTCTGTATATTTGCATGCTCATTAAGACATTAGTCATGGAAAATACACATTGACAACTCTGCTCTCTCTCTTTCTCCTTCTCTCTCCCTCTCTCTCTCTCTCTCTCTCTCTCTCTCTCTCTCTCTCTCTCTCTCTCTCTCTCTCTCTCTCTCTCTCTCTCTCTCTCTCTCTCTCTCTCTCTCTCTCTCTCTCTCTCTCTCTCTCTCTCTCTCTCTCTCTCTCTCTCTCTCTCTCTCCCCCCCAGGGTGGAAGCATCGTCCAGTCTCTACAATGGCCTGTGTCCAGCCGACGCCTCTTCCACTCAGCAGCTGGTCACCACAGACTACTCCCGCTGCCTGTCGCGTGACAACCCAGGGGACGTCACTGTGCCGGACACACTGCCCTGCCGCCTGCTGCCGGGATACGACACGGGTAACAGACCTGTTTACTTTACTCTTTTCGAGTAGTATTCTACTTAATTTGGACCTCTACTACTCTTCAAAATTGAAAATAATGCTAACCGGGGGTCTTTTGTATAAATAGTTCCCCCACCTTCTGGAAGTTCTGTGCGTGTAACTTCCTTTAATCTGTCACTCTCTTTGACTCTGCCTTTTCCCTTTGCTTACTGTCATCTACTACCTTTCTGCCTTACCGGTCTATTCTCCTGCCTTTTTTCAATAAACACTTTCAAAAACATTTCCTCCAGCCAAAGTCGGACTTGCTGGGCCTAACTATTTTTTAGTTAGGCGCATAACGGCAGCATGACGCATCTGCGCTCATAAGTGGCAGGAAACTGAGCGATCGAAGAAGAAAATGATGCTCTAATTACTAATTTTCAGTGAACATTGTTTGATGGTTTAATGAATAAAACTACACATTTTGAGCCAGAACTACTCATTTCAGCTATCCAGACTACTCGAGACTTGTGTAGGGGGTAAGCAGGTCTGGGGTAAGTAGCCTATTGGCCACTGCAACTAGGGCTATTAACACCCTTGACAGTGAGAGTTAAGGATAAACACCAAGTCTCTCGAGATAGGATAAAAGCAATATCCCACATCAAAGTCATAATAACTGATAGTGTCCATACTTCCCCTGATCCGTATATTTTTTCCTTCTTTCTTTTACTTATTTACGGATTGCGCATGGGATTTCTGCGTGTACTGTGTACAAGGCCTAAGACCTTCTCTATTCAGACTCCCTCTTGAAACGTGACCCCAAAATTGTTCGCCTAATTTTCTCTCCCTTCATATCCGGACTACTAAGACCCCTCCGTATTGTGACCTTTTGAGGGCTGACTTTTCCAGATCTTGATAGGGAGGTTCCACTGTACCGTATTTTACGGACTACAAGGCGCACCTGATTATAAGGCGTACCCCCAAAATTTGACACAAAATGCAGATTTTGTTATTATAGTTTCTTACTATATTATCAGTCACATTATAAGGCATAGGGGTCTCAGTCTAGGAAAAAAGTATCGCCTTATAGTCCGTAAAATACGGTATTTACATTTGTAATTAGAGGGAAAGGAAGGATTGAACAGAGGAGAAAAAAACGAAAAGTTCAATAAAAATGCTTTAAGATAATTTGTTGTTGCCAATGTTTCCCAGATGCTGATATTACGAGCGTCTTGAGCGAGCTGTCGGAGGACCCCACTAACTGTCTGTCGACCATTGAGGACGAGAATGTTTTCCAGTTTGAGGACTCCAGTCAAACGGTCTGTATATATTTTTTTTCCTTGTTTTTTTATGGTGGTTTTTTAACTTTTTATTTATTTATAATTTTCATGTAATTTATGGAACATGCAAAGCTTTTGTCTGTGTGACTTTCGTCCGCAAAATTATATTGTAATTATATTACCATGTTATCATAAGTGTAATATCATTATGGGTATTATTTTATACAGGATGATGGAATCTGGCCTGAAGGACTGAACGAAACGTTCGCTCGCGCAGTGTGTGAAGACACAGTGTCGTCATCCTACGTCACCGACGTTTGCTCCCAAGTCGTCACTCTGGCTCAGCTCCCTAGCTCTTTCACTGACGGATGTGTAGAAAACATCAGAGTAAGTCATCCTTGTCACTATATTTTGTTGTTGTAGTTTTTATAAAACATTTATTAATTTTAGCCATATTGATTAACACTTTCCTTCCCCCCCCCCCCCCCCCCCCCCCCCCGGCGGGCTTCCGCCTATCATGGTGGGGGGGGGGGGGGGGGCTTACGGAGAGTAGCCCAACAGCCTCCTAAAGTCCAACCACACGTCCTCGTCGTAGGAGGCGGGCAACGGCTTAGGCTGGCTTATGTGGTCATGGCCCTCCCGTGGGGATACCGGGGGGTCTTTCAGCAGAAATAGTTCCCCCTTCTTCTGGAAGTTCTATGCTAGTAACTTCCCCTACTCTATCACTCTCTTTGACTCTGCCTTTTCTCTTCTTTTTGCTTTCTGGCGTCTACTTTTTTCTGTCCATTCACCTGTATTTTTTCTATAAAACCCTTCCACGTTTTTCCTTTTTACAATTTATGACATGCCAGGTTTTTTTTTTTATTGTACACTGGCGTCCACGCGTGATACTTACGCACTTGAGTGGGCACCTGTTGTCCATTCTGCAGTGCATATTTGCTTATATAGCCTTTTTTATGTATTTTAGCTTACTAGTATGTATTTGTTATCCTTTTTTACTGTTTTTTTTAACCTGGATCCGATAAATGAGAGTAGCGTGGCTCCACGTTTCCAGCACTGTGTGGACTTATGAGCTATAGGGTGCAATGATGGAAGTGTCATGTTATGAATTGTACTACATTTTTTGTTTTCAGGTTTTGTACGTTGTTAAGATTCTTGGATTTGTGTTTTGCTATACGTGCTAGATTTTTATGTGGTGACAGTCCTGAGATAACCATAGCTGTTGACGGGACTATAACAGACTAACTAACTAACTAGCTGGACTGGAACAATCATTTATTCGTTGATTCATTCATTCATTCAATCAATCATCTATGCATTCCTTCCTTCATTCATGATTCTCTCTGTGTACAGCGGAGTGGGTCAGTATCCCGGGCAGGGGACCTGGTGGGTGTGCTGGAGGAGAGGAGTGTCTGTGCCAGCTGGACTGGAACAATCATTCATTCGTTTATTCATTGATTCCTTCATTCCTTCATTCATTCATGATTCTCTCTGTGTACAGCGGAGTGGGTCAGTATCCCGGGCAGGGGACCTGGTGGGTGTACTGGAGGAGGAGTGTCTGTACCAGCTGGACTGGAACAATCATTCATTCATTCATTCATTCATTCGTTTATTCATTGATTCCTTCCTTCATTCATTCATGATTCTCTCTGTGTACAGCGGAGTGGGTCAGTATCCCGGGCAGGGGACCTGGTGGGTGTGTTGGAAGAGGAGTGTCTGTACCAGCTGGACTGGAACCAGATGCGCTGGATGCCCGAGGGTCCCCCGCTCACTGTGCTGGACGATCTCTGCCCCAACAACTGTTCTGCGTCCCAGGGGCTGTGTCAGCAAGGTGACTGTTTTGTTTCCTTCGTCTGTCTGTTCTTTCTTCTTCTTCTTTAACTCTCTCAATACCAACGACGAAAATGGTGTTTTACGTCCTCTTGGTCTGAATCAGACGCATATGGGACATTTGTAAATACAAATATGGTGGGAACAATACTGGAGGCAATGCCCGGAGGCAGTACGAAACCAGTAAAGTCCCGATTTTTTAAAAATAATACAGATAGGTGTAGCGGTAACCACGCCTCGGTTAAACCTCATCGGCTATGGCACCGCTACAAGTATTAGTTGCATTGTGTGACTCTCAATACCAATGTACGCTATAGCGTACATGCTGCACACAAACGTTCCACACTAGGCAGGTTTGCATCATTACATAAAAATTATTTAAAAAAATAATGCTTAACCGCACAGTTTTGAAAATTTGCGGTATTGTTTATAATAATAAAAGCTAGCATATGTTATAATTCCAAAGTAAAATTTTTATTATTAGCAGATTATTAAAAAAGCATGACAAAGAAGACTAAGAGAGGGGTAGTGACTCGTTTTCATTCATTGCGGTACTAAAAATAGACGGAAAGTGATTTAATTGGTTGAAAACTATTAAGGGACCGTAGAGGAACACTTCTATACCAGTTTGGGTTGCCAGGCTTTGCGGAGTTGTGAATGGTTAAACGCTATGTACGCTATAGCGTACATTAGTATTGAACGGTTGTAAAGGGAAGCAATCGGCCAGTAAAGAGTGAGTTAACCATTCTGTACAGGTGTGTGCCTTTGTCTTTACTGTCAGAAGTTCATTTCATACATTAACCCCTTAACCATTCTGTACAGGCGTGTGCCTTTGTGAGGACGGGTGGAGCGGAGTGGATTGCAGCGTGAACTCTACCGTCCCCCCAACTTTGACCTCCATAACCTACAACCCCTGTAACTCCCTGGATCGCGACTGTGCCTCTGTCGCAGTGTACGGCCTCACCTTCATCAACTCCGATCAGCTGGCCTGCTTGGTCAAGCCTGTGACCGTAAGTTGGCGATGACAATATTTAACCCTTTCACCGCCAGCCATATTTCAGCCAAAACATTTCCATCAAATTTACCTGGGTAGAGAACAAAATCCATCTGCAGTATTGGGGATTCTTCTGAGGCATATATAAAATAAGGTCTATCCTTACTTCCCAAAGCTATGACAATAGGGTCTTCGGATAATACTATAATAGACCCCAATTTGATGCCTTTTAGTGACATAGGCGTTAAATCACTGTGGTGCTAAAATGCGACTTTGGCGGTGAAAGGGTTAAAGGCTCATTATCCCCGTGGGGATACCGGGGGTCTTTCGTAAAAATAGTTCCCACACCTTCTGGATGTTCTGTGCTTGTAACTTCCTCTAATCTGTCACTCTCTTTGACTCTGCCTTTTACTGTCATCTACTATCTTTCTGCCTTACCGGTCCATTCTCCTGCCTTTTTTCAAGAAACACTTTCAAAAAGATTCCTCCAGCCGAAGTCGGACATGCTGGGCCTAGTTATTTCTTACTTAGGCGCATAACGGCAGCATGACGCATCTGCGCTCATAATTGACAGAAAACTGTCTGAGCGATCGAAGAAGAAGAACTGGGGCAAGTATTGTTTATGAAAGTGAAACAGGCTGCTGAAAACATGCCGCATATTCACAATAACAGTACACCCCTTTATACAGTTTTACTCTCTCTGGAAACCCAGGAATAGGGAGATAGAGAGCTCTGTAAAGATAGGAATCTGCAGTTGCTCCCATTCAACCTCAAAAGTGTTTCTCAGGAACGAAAGATTTAACACTTTCGCCGCCAACCACTTTTCAGCCAAAAAATATGAAATTTAACTGTGTAGAGAAAAAAACAACTGTCTGCAACATTGTGAATTTCTCTGTGACATGTATAACATTAGACCCATCCTTACCTCCCAAAATTAAGAAAATAGGGTCTTCTGGATAACAGGCCCTGATTTGATGCCTTTTCATAACATGGGTGTTAAAGGTTCATTATGAAAAACTATTTTTTTTTTTAAAGGCTTTGGTCGCTTAGTATGATTTTGAACAAAAGCAGACAAAATTAATAACAAAATGATATATTTTCTTTCTGATTTAGGTGTAAGCGTGGTTTTTTTTTCTAAAGCATTTATTAAAAACTTAAATTGTAATATTTCTCAGAATATATTTGTATTGCTTTCATGGTTGTTTTTTTTTATACAAGCCTCATCCTAGATTGTAACAAACTTTAGCTTTTAATGACAAATCTTGTCCAAAGCGATTTTTTTTCAATTCTCAAGCTACCCTTCCGCAGGTCAATGCTAGCGGCTATACTGTATCCGAAGGTTGGAGCTTGGCTGAAGTGAAGTCTTCTTCTTCTTCTTCTTAGTTCGCTTAGACAGTTTCCTGTCATATCAGCGTAGATGCGTCATGCTGCCGTTATGCGCCTAGCTAAAAAATAGTTAGGCCCAGCATGTCCGACTTCGGCTGAAGAAATCTTTGTAAGAAGTTATAGAAAAAAGGCAGGAGAATGGACCAGTAAGATTGAAGGATAGCAGATGACAGTAAGCAAAGGGAAATGTAGAGTCAAAGAGAGTGGCAGATTAGGGGAAGTTACAAGCACAGAACTTCCAGAAGGTGAGGGAACTATTTTTACAAAAGACCCCCCGGTATCCCCACGGGAGGAAAGTGAAGTGTTTATCCAAGCTATTGTATTTTATTATGTGCATTGTGACTCGTTCCACAGGTCAATGCCAGCGGCTACACAGTATCCGGAGCAGAAGACGAAGGTTGGAGCTCGGCTGACGTGACGTTCGTCAGCAAGACCCACGTGCAGTGCCAGTTGCCGGGGAGTGAGGGCGGGAACTATTTGGTGCGCGTCACTAACGACGGGCAAACCGCCACGGCCAGTCCCCCTCTGCTGTATTTGACCTTCAACCCTTCCTGTTTCGCATGCGATTTGGCGCTGGGCTCTTGCTCACAAAAGGTGAGGACTTTTAGAAAATGGCGAGGCAAAAAGCAACACAAAAAAAAAGAGGTTAAAAGATTTGTCTTTAGTCAACAATCCTTATCAATGTGAAGCGAGATACGATTAGGTACAGGGCTCTAGCTCACAAAAGGTGAGGATTTTTCGTAAAAGGCGAGGCAAAAAGCAAAACAAAGAAAAGAGAATAAAAGATTTGTCTTTAGTCAACAATCCTTATCAATGGGAAGTGAGATATATTAGGTACAGGGCTCTTGCTCGCAAAAGATGAGGATTTTTAGTAAAAGGCGAGGCAAAACGAGAAGAAAAAAAAGAGAGAGAGAATAAAAGGTTTGTCTTTAGTCAACAATCCTTATCAATGGGAAGTGAGATACGATTAGACGCTGGGCTCTTGCTCGCAAAAGGTGAGGATTTTTTTGTAAAAGGCGAGGCAAAAAGCAAAGCGAAAAAGAAAGAAAAGAGAGAATAAAAGATTTGTCTTTATAGTCAACAATCCTTTTCAATGGGAAGTGAGATACGATTAGGTACAGCGCTCTTGCTCGCTAAAAGTGAGGATTTGTTAGTAAATGGCGAGGCAAACTGCAACAACAACAAAAAGAGAATAAAAGAAGTGAGATACAATTAGGTGCAAAGGTCCTCTTGAAATGTAACACTTACAGACTTTGTCCCTAGTGATTTCTGCAAGAACCAGGACATTTTTAATCCTAAGTCAGTCTCTATGTTTCAGGACAGTTTGTCCTATCGCTTTTCAGTCCTCGGTGCATCAACGCAGCACCCTGTTCTATTTGACACAAATGCGTTTGGTGTTCTGCTGCCTAAAGAACTCAAAAGAAAAAGCTGTTTACACAGACATATTTTAATCTTATATATATATACGAATGCATTTGGCGATCTGCTGCCTAAAGAACTCAAAAGACAAAACATTTTACACAGACGTCTTTTGATCTTTTATATATGCAAATGCATTTGGCGAACTGCTGCCTAAAGAACTTGAAAGACAAAACATTTTACACAGACGTCTTTTGATCTTTTATATATGCAAATGCATTTGGCGAACTGCTGCCTAAAGAACTTGAAAGACAAAACATTTTACACAGACGTCTTTTGATCTTTTATATAATATACAAATGCATTTGGTGATCTGCTGTTTAACTCATTTTGATGCAAGTCGTTTGGCCTAAACTGCTCATGTGCGGAATTAATTAATAACTGTCAATTTGATGCGCATTTGCTTCAAGGAAGTCAAAAGTCAGTAGGGGCTTAGCGCTCTTGTGGGCGTAGTGAGAGAGAGATAGAGGGAGGGACTCCTCTCCCTCTCTCTTCTCTCCTCTCTTTATCCCACTAAGAATATAGAGAGGATTAGCCCCACTCGAGCTTTATGTGGTGGTTTGTTGTAGCGAGCTAGGTTGACCATTGGTGTGGAGAGTTTTTCTATATAAAGTCTATATATAAAATATTAAAAGTCTGATCTACCACTTCCCTGTGTCTAAACCTGAAGTAAAAACCTGTAATCTTCTTTCATTTCTCCTTTTGTTTATGTATGTTTTGTTTGTGTGTATGGCTGGAGTGATTTGTGATGGTTTTTTTAATAATTCAAAATCGTTGCGATGCGAATGAGTTAAGGAATTCAAACAGCAAGCATACACTTTGCACAAGAACAGTGTTTTAATCTTTCGTTTTGTATTGATTTTTTAATTTTTTATTTTATTTTATTTTCAAAGAACAACACCTGCGTGGTGGATGGCCAGTGTTACCTGGGCGGCGACTTCAACCCAGAGAACCACACCCAGGTGTGCGACACTCAGCTCACCGCCAGCGCCTGGTCACAGTCCACCTGTGAGTGAGGAACATTACGAACGATGTCGTTTTGATATGCTTAGCTCTGGACCATCATTGTAGGCTTGTTGCTGGTTGGTCTCATTCTTCTTCTTCTTCTTCTTCTTCTTCTTCTTCTTCGATCGCTCAGACAGTTTCCTGTCAATTATGAGCGCAGATGCGTCATGCTGCCGTTATGCGCCTAACTAAGAAATAGTTAGGCCCAGCAAGTCCGACTTCGGCTGGAGGAAATCATTTTGAAAGTGTTTCGTGAAAAAAGGCAGGAGAATGGACCGGTAAACGCAGAAAGATAGTAGATGACAGCAAGCAAAGGAAAAGGCAGAGTCAAAGAGAGTGACAGATGAGAGGAAGTTACAAGCACAGAACTTCCAGAAGGTGGGGGAACTACTTATTCAAAAGACCCCCCCGGTATCCCCACGTGGGGGGGGAGTGTCATTCTTAACCCTTTTGCTGCCCGCCATTTTTCAGCCCAAAAAACCCCATTAAACTTAACTGAGAAGAGAAAAAAAAAATCTGCAAGATTGGGAATTCCTCTAATGTGACGTGTTTAAACTCTTTCTATACTAACCTGCGCTCTCGTCGCAGGGCATGCGCCAACGCCTCGTTACTAAGGTAACAGGATATCGCATGTGAACTTCCAAAAATTCATAGTTCATAGGTTAACAGTCATGCGTGCTTCAAAGTGGCTCAGAGGGCTACTACTACGTTTCATTCATGCCTCTGCGCTCGCGCTGGCTGGCTGTAGGCTATTTTGGGACCTTAAAATTATATTTTCGCTATTATGAGTGTGCCTGGCTTGACAAAACATGCATTTATTTTAAATATCACAAATCAAAACTAATCAAGGGATGCTTTGAAACTGTTGCAGGTGTTAGTACTGTATATTGTGTACATATTGCCTAAGATGTCACGTTTGTATCTGTTTACCATTATTTAGAAAATAGAGCAACCTATGCAAATCGGTACAGAACGCTTGCAAAGGGAAGCAACTGGCCAGCATGGAATGAGGTTAACATTTAGGTCCTATCCTTACCTCCCAAAAAATAAACCATGAAAATAAGGTCTTTCAGGCCCTTGGTTTGATGCCTTTCAGTGATATGGGTGTTAAACCATTGTGGTGCATAAATGCAACGTTGGCGGTGAAAGGGTTAAACACCACTTTTGTTGTCTACTTGTTGATGAATATTCGATTGTAAAGCGCTTTGGGCTCATTTGAAGTAAAACGCTATTAAATGTACTTGTTATTTATTATTATTATTATTATTAACCCCTTCCCTGCCAGCCCTGTGTCCACTTGTTGGCAGAATGATGTCATTGATGGTGTCATAACTTTTGATGTCACAACTCAGGAATGGTGGGTTTGGGTTTCTTGTTGTTTTTTGCTTTAGAACCCTGGCGAAAGTTTGTATCTTTAGATAGTTTGGTCAGATTTGAGTCTACCAGGGCTCTTTTCAAATTTATTATTTAAAAAAAAATAATGTCAGGGTTACCGCCAATGTCGCATTTATGCACCACAATGGTTTAAACACCCATGTCACTAAAACGCATCAAATCAGGGCCTGTTATCTGATACCCTATTTTCTTAATTTTTGGGAGGTAAGGATAGGCCTAATGTTATGCATGTCACAGAGGAATTCCCAATATTGCAGATAAAAAACCATTCTCCACCCAGTTAACTATAATGGTATTTTGGGGTTGAAAACTGGCTGGCGGCGAAAGGGTTAAGGGACTAAGGGTTTTGAGGCATATTCTGCTTGATCTTGATTCAGAATGTCTACAGGGTCCAACAATGGATGCGTTTCTAACTCCCACCCTCTCTCCACTCTCCCACCTCTCCCTCACCCTTACACTTCTGAACTGCATTCAACAACTATGATTTCTTATTTTCTGTCTAAACCTGATCTTTTGGAGACTGCTCGACTGTGAAGAGGGGAAGTATTGTTGTGTTGTCTATGTTGTTTGAAAAAGACATTTTTGTTGAAATATTACATGTTCTGTTTTGTCTCGTTAATTAAATAACGTCACTTTGCACTTGTGTATTTGTTTGTGTGGTACGATGATCATGATGATGATGAGGAGGATGGCGGTGATGATAATAATAATGATGATGATGTTTTGATGGTGGTGATGATGATGATGACAGTGATCATGATCCATGATCATGAGGAGGAGGAGGAGGATGTTGATGATGGATTATGGTGATGATGATGTTGATGATGGTGGTGGTGATGATGATGACGACAATGATCATGAGGAAGAGGAGGATGGCGGTGATGATAATGATAATGATTATTGTGATGATGATGTTGATGTTGATGGTGGTGGTGATGATGACAATGATCATGAGGAGGAGGATGGCGGTGATGATAATAATAATGATGATGATGTTGATGGTGGTGATGATGATGATGACAGTGATCATGATCCATGATCATGAGGAGGAGGAGGATGTTGATGATGGATTATGGTGATGATGATGTTGATGGTGGTGGTGATGATGATGACGACAATGATCATGAGGAAGAGGAGGATGGCGGTGATGATAATGATTATGATGATGATGATGACAACAATGATCATGATGAGGAGGAGGAGGATGGCGATGATGATAATGATTATGTTGATAGTGATGATGATTGAGATGATGATGTTGATGGAGATGATGATGATGATGATGACAATGATACTGATGATGACAACACCTGACGTCACCTGTTTGTTTGTTTGTTTTTCAGCCCCCTGCCTGGCCGGCCTGACATGGACGGAGACCACTGGTCAAGCCCTGGCCCTACATGACCATCTGACCCTGGTCAATGTGTCTACCGTGGACATCTGCAAGACTGCATGTCTACAGGAGGTGAATTGTATTGTATTGTACATTGAATTGTATAGTATGACCACTGGTCAAGCCATGACATCTGACCCTGGTCAATGTGTCCACCGTGGACATCTGCAAGACTGCATGTCTACAGGAGGTGAATTGTATTGTATTGTACATTGAATTGTATAAAATGACCACTGGTCAAGTCATGACATCTGACCCTGGTCAATGTGTCCACCGTGGACATCTGTAAGACTGCATGTCTACAGGAGGTGAATTGTATTGTATTGTACATTGAATTGTATACTATAGTATGACCACTGGTCAAGCCCTGGCCCTGCATGACCATCTGACCCTGGTCAATGTTTCCAAGACTGCATGTCTACAGGAGGTGAATTGTATTGTATTGTACATTGAATTGTATACTATAGTATGACCACTGGTCACGCCCTGGCCCTACATGACCATCTGACCCTGGTCAATATTTCTACCGTTAACATCTGCAAGACTGCATGTCTACAGCAGGTGAATTGTATTGTACTGTACATAGTATGACCGCTGGTCAAGCCCTGGCCCTGCATGACCGTCTGACCCTGGTCCATGTGTCCACCGTGGACTTCTGCAAGACTGCATGTCTACAGCAGGTGACTCAGGATCAGGATCAGTACGTCACAGGTGCCAATACTGGCAATAGTCGCGACGGAACCTAGGAGGGCGCATGTACCTACAGAAAACATAGAAGGGAAAGACCTAAAGCTTGCACTGGGTTAAGACCATTAAACCCCCCAGTTCAGCCAGGAAGGAACAGGCCCCACTTCCAGCAACAAGCGGGGGGAGGGGAAGGGGGAATCTAATTTTAGTAGTCAGTTGGGGAAGGCTCAGATGGAGATCTGATCAGCGCTGATGTAAATGCGCTGATAGAGCCTGCGTTGGCGGTGGCCTCGCTCAACTTGTTCCACTCCGCAGCAGAAAGACTTCACGTTCAGACCGTAAGGCCTAGTGCAGAGCGAGAGGAAAAATCTCCCCCCCGTACCCAGGTTCGAACTCAGGGTTTATTGTATGCGAGGCGAACGCGTTACCTCTGTGCCACTCTACACCCTACTGTTTCTATTCGTGATCGTCTTTTCTTTTCTTTTTTCATACAGGTGGATTTTCGCTGTCGCTCCATCGACTATTATGCAGAGAGGGAACTATGTGTGTTGAGCAAGTACAGACTCTCAGACGCCCCCGATTACGCGCTGAATTTCGAAGGCGGCGTGGCGCACTACGACTGGGCCTGTGACGATGGTATGCAGCTTTATTTTGTTTCTCTGTGTGTGTGTGTGTGTGTGTGTGTCTCAGGACCGACCTCCTGGAACAAACTTCCGCTCTCCCTCCGTCAGCGACCGACTCTCTCTGCTTTCAAAGCTAACCTCAAAACCCACCTGTTCCCCCGTCATTAAAGCTCCGCTCTCTTTTTCTTCTCTCTCTTGCCATTAGGTCTGTTTCTGCTATATTCCATTTATGTTATCTGTGTGTGTTCGCGTTGTATTGCGTTTGTGTTTGAATGCGCTTTGAATGCTAACGTGGGTGTGCGCTTTGATTTGATTTCTATCAAGATTCAGCGCCGTATAAATACTGTATGTTGTTGTTGTTGTTGTGTGTGTGTGTGTGTGTGTGTGTGTGTGTGTGTGTCAGAGGTTATTAGAGGAAGTTACAAGCACAGAACTTCCAGAAGGTGGGGGAACTATTTGTACAAAATACGGCCCTGGTACATGTATCCCCATGGATTTTGATCAAAATATCAAAATTGTGAGTCTGGGAAGAACATGGATAACGTACAATTGAGCATTCTGTACCG
This sequence comes from Phymorhynchus buccinoides, assembly GCA_017654935.2. Lineage (NCBI taxonomy): Eukaryota > Metazoa > Mollusca > Gastropoda > Neogastropoda > Raphitomidae > Phymorhynchus > Phymorhynchus buccinoides. The sequence continues at coordinate 39,972,806 of CM065704.1, forward strand.
TTTGATCAGATCGCTGCGACAACTCGTACGTCCAGTGGCAGACGTTCCCCTCAGCGACCACCCTGGAAGACAACGACCGCATCGTTGCCGACGTGTGGACCGTGGACCACTGCCAACAGCTGTGCCTGGGTGACACGTCATGTCTGGCGCTGAAGCACAACCCTGCCCGCGGCCTGTGTGTTCTGTCATCCTCCACCAGGGAGAGTGCCAATGTCACCTGGCAGCTGACCCCGGGATGGAACTTTGCCCAGTTCTCCTGCGAAGAACGTGAGTTGATAACCTTTGTTGTTGTTGTTCTTGTTGTCTTACCCTGGCTTAAAGACTCCAGGGATCACCCCAACAGCCGAAGCACTTGAACACTATGGTACAAATGCACCAGCTAGGGATGAGAATATTACGTGTGTGACCGTTTTTTGATTACCCAGCCACTTGGGCAGCCACACTCCGACTTTGGAGGATTTTAGACTGATGATTTTATGCTAGGAGCTTGTCAAGGCTAAAGACAATCCCCCGCATAACTATGCAGAGCATAACAACATTTTGATGTAGCCTTGGTGTTCTAGCCTATGTCAGTTGGTCTGACATAGCCTTAAGCCAAGGCAGACCCTATGCTTAATCTGTGGCTTTTCTTAACCATGCAGGATCCACCACAAGTCGTTCCAAGGGCAGAGTCGACAGCGTTGTTTGTTTGTTTTTGTTGTTGTTGTTGTTTGTTTTGTCGTACCCTGGCTTAAAGACTCCATCAATCATCCCAACAGCCGAAGCACTTGAACATTGGTACAAATGCATGTTAGGGATGAGAACATTATCTGTGTGACCGTTTTTGATTACCCCGCCACGTGCCAGCCACACTCCGACTTCAGGATCAGTCGACAGCATGACAGTGGAAGCGTCGTTCCAAGGCCCTGGCAGTGACAGTTTTTTCAGCGCATGTTTCCCCGCATTCATCCTGTGCTTTATCAAACTTGTCCACACTGATTTACCCTATGCTTAATCTGCGATGTTTGTTAGCCATGCAGGATCTACAACTAGCCGCTCAACTTACGCCGTGGACACCGTTATTATTATTATTATTGGTGACAGTGGAAAGTGTCGTTCCAAGGGCCCGGCAGTGACAGTTTTCAGCGCGTGTTCCCCTGCACCCAGCCTGTGTTTTATCAAAATTGTCCACACTGAATTTGCCCTATGCTTAATTTGCCCTATGCTTTATCTGTTAACTATACAGGATCTACAACTAGTCATTCCACCTAAACAGTGGACAGCGTGACTGTGGAAGCGTCGTTCCATGGCCCCGGCAGTGACAGTTTTCAGTGCGTGTTCCCCCCCGCACCCAGCCTGTTTTATCAAAATTGTCCACACTGAATTTACGCTATGCTTAACTCTTTCATCGCCACTGTCGCCTTTTGGCACCGCAATGATTTGACACCCATGTCACTGAAAGGCATCAGATGATGGTCTGTTATCCAGTGACCTTATATTCTTAGTTTTGGGAGGTAAGGATAGGCTTAATCTATGCTTAATCTGTTAGTTTTGTTAATTATGCAGGATCTACAACTAGTCGTTCCACCTACACCGTCAACAGTGTGACAGTGGAAGCGTCGTTCCAAGGCCCCGGCAGTGACAGTTTCCAGTGCGTGTTCCCCGCCCCCAGCTCCCAGGGACAGGGGGACGGCCTTCGCACCGACGTGCTGTGGAATGTGGATGGGCGGTGGATCGACGAAGTGGGCATCTCCGAAGACAGGTTGTACCTGCCCCAGGATAGGAACTACCTCAAGGAAGGATCCACGGTAAGGCACCAACAGTGTGATGATTTTGACAATAAAGTTTGAAATTTGTTACTGGTATATCTCCGAAGACAGGCTGTTCCTGCCTCAGGATAGGAACTACCTCAAGGAAGGATCCATGGTAAGGCACCAACAGTGTGATGCTTTTGACAATAAAGTTTGAAATTTGTTACATCTCCCTCAAGGAAGGATCCCCAGTAAGACGTCAGTGACTTGACTGACAGAAAAGTTTAGGACTATTTCTCAATGTGATGACGGGACATTGACTGACATTTCAGATGTATTTATAAATTTGGAGGCATTTCATTTTCTCACCAGTTCTGAAAAGAAGTGGAGTGATGGTAATTTTAGAATGAGAATTTCTGCTTCTAAGTGTGTCTGTGTATATGCGAATGTGTGTCTGAATTGCGGATTTCTGGTTTCTAAGTGTGTGCCTGTGTCTATATTTGCATGTGTTTGTGTCTGAATATATAAAAAACATTTTTAGGTATGTTCAAATTGTGACAGCCTAAGCTACTTAACTGGTTGTTACGAAAATTAGCTGAATAGTTCCTGAATTTTTCTAAATAACGCTTCTCATCATTTCAATTTAACTTACATGGTCAGTTCGATCATCCCCTAACAGATCGTGTTTGTTAACCATTGATTTTTCAGGTTCAAGAAATTTTTTTATCTAGCATTGAACATTCACACATTTGTATGTGTATCCTCTAACGTTTGTGTATGTGTGTTGGTGTATGTGGTCAGTCCGTGCAACTCAGTTGCTATGGCTTACTGAATGAAAGATGAATAATGAGTCGGTGTCGATAAATGTGTGTGTTTGTGTGTGTGCGTGTTTGTGTGTGTGTGTGTGTGTGTGTGTGGTGTGTGTGTGTGTGTGAAGAGAGAGAGAGAGAGAGAGAGAGAAGAGAGAGAGAGAAGAGCTTGCTTTGTATATGCGTTGTTGCTGGTTTGTGTCATTCTTAAACACTATTTTTGTTGTCTACTTGTTGATGAATATTCGATTGTAAAGCGCTTTGGGTCCCCCCGGCGGGTTTCCACCTATCATGGTGGGGGGGGGGCTTACGGAGAGTAGCCCAACAGCCTCCTAAAGTCCAACCACACGTCCTCGTCGTAGGAGGCGGGCAACCACCACCCAAACGGCTTAGGCTGGCTTATGTGGTTAGGGCCCTCCCGTGGGGATACCGGGGGGTCTTTCAGCATAAATAGTTCCCCTATCTTCTGGAAGTTCTATGCTAGTAACTTCCCCTTCTCTATCACTCTCTTTGACTCTGCCTTTTCTCTTCTTTTTGCTTTCTGGCGTCTACTTTTTTCCGTCCTTCACCTGCATTTTTTTCTATAAAACCCTTCCACATTTTTTCTTTTTACAATTTATGACATGCCAGGTTTTTTTTTATTGTACACTGGCATCCACACGTGATACTTTGCACACTTGAGTGGGCACCTGTTGTCCATTCTGCAGTGCATATTAGCTTATATAGCCTTTTTTATGTATTTTAGCTTACTAGTATGTATTTGTTATCATTTTTTACTGTTTTTTTTAACCTGGATCCGATAAATGATAGTAGCGTGGCTCCACGTATCCAGCACGGTGTGGACTTTATGTGCTATATGGTATAATGATGGAGGTGTCATGTTATTAATTGTATTACATTTTTTTGTTTTCAGATTTTGTACTTTGCTAAGATTCATGTATTTGTGTTTTGCTATACGTGGTAGATTTTTATGTGGTGACATTCCTGAGATATCCATAGCTTGGAAAAAAAAACGACTATACCAGACTAACTAACTAACAAAAAGCGTGTATTGAAGTAAAGCGCTATACTATTATATACTATTATTATTATTATTATTATGGTTATTATTATTATTATTGGTTGTCTGACAGATGTTAAATGTGTTGTGTGCAGGTGTCGTGCGCGGTCACCCATGTGTGTAGGAATGACTCGTGCGAGTATACCCGAGGACCTCTGGCAGTGGCCTATGACCTCACCGCAGAGCTCAAAGTAAGTGCAGGTGTTTTTTGTTTTTGTTTTTTTAAACTGATCTCCTTTGTCTTTACTTTACACAAAGTTCATAATTAATCATTGTGCGTCTGCTTATTAATAATAATGTCTGTTTTCCTTGTGACAGATCGAATCTGCTCTTTATAATTGTGCTCCTTCAGATGGGGCAATGGCCTTATTAAATAACATTTTCATTTCATTTCATTTCATTTCACCCACCAACACCCATATAAAAACGCACGCACGCACGCACGACACACACCCACACGCGCGCACACGCACACACATACACACACAACGCACACACACACAACACACACACACACACACACACAAACACACACACACACTCATACGCACGCACGACACATACGCTTTTACATACCGGTGTGGAGTAACAGCTGATTTGTGTGTGTGTGTCCATGTCTGTCTGTCTACCGTATGGCCTATGGAGTAACACACCTGTACCCAAAACCGACGGTGTGGAGTAACTTTTTTTATTTTTTAACTTTTTCCATGACTCCACAACGCTAACCTCATAAACAGCGTCCAGCGTCTGTCCTTGTTGCCCTGAAATAAATGTCTAACATACCTCAGAAGACCACTGTGTGGTTGCTCGCATGTGAGCTTTGTGTAGTGAAGGAAAAAGTTACTCCATGAAAAATATGTTACTCCACAAAATTGGTGTTGGGTACAGTGTTTTACTGCATAACCTACGGTAAACACACCCATACACACACCACAAATCAGCTGTGCTCCACAACGTTAGGTAAACGCGTATGTGTGCGTGGCGTGTGTGTGTGTGTGTGCGTGCGTGTTGTGTGTGTGTGTGTGTGTGTTGTGCGTGTGCGTGTGTGTGCGTGTGTTTTTTTGTGTGTGTGTGCTTGCGTGCGTGCGTTTGTAATATGGGTGTTGGTGTTTGAACGAAAAATGAAATGAAAATTGGTATCCAATAAGGCCATTGCACCTCATCTGAAGAAGCATAATGATACAAGACAGATTCGATCTGTCACACAGGAAAACATTCAGTATTAAGTAATAAGAAGACGCCAATGGATTCAATTATGAACTTTGGTGTAAATTAAGACAAAGGATATCAGTTTAAAAAAACAAAAACAAAAAACACCTGCACTTACTTTGCGCTCTGTCGGTGAAGTCATCGGCCACTGCCAGGAGGTCCTCGGGTAGCCTCGCATAGAAAAAAAAAAGTCTTCCTACACACACTGACCGCGCACTACACCTGCACACAAACATTAACATTTCATACACCACTAATAATTAATAATAACCAATAATAATATGAATAATCATAGTATTTTTATATAGCCGCTTTAACCTCAACACGCTTTAGTTAGTTAGTTTAGTCTGTTATAGTCCCGCCAGCAGCGATGGTTATCTCAGGAATGTCACCACATAAAAATCTACCACGTATAGCAAAACACAAATTCATGAATCTTAGCAACGTACAAAATCTGTAAACAAAAAATGTAGTACAATTCATAACCTGACACTTTCATCATTATACCCTATAGCACATAAGTCCACACCGTGCTGGACACGTGGAGCCACGCTACTCTCATTTATCAGATCCAGGTTATAAAAAAACAGTAAGAAAGGATAACCAATACATACTAGTAAGCTAAAATACATAAGAAAGGCTATATAAGCTAATATGCACTGTAGAATGGACAACAGGTGCCCACTCAAGTGTGCAAGTATCACGTGTGGATGCCAGTGTACAATAAAAAATAAACTGGCATGTCATAAATTGTAAAAGGAGAAAAACGTGGAAGGGTTTTACAGAACAAATGCAGGTGACACGTACCAACAAGGCAGAAAGAAGTAGAACTGCCAGAAAGCAAAAAGAAGAGAAATGGCATAATCAAAGAGACTGGCAGATTAGAGGGAGTTACAAGCACAGGATTTCCAGAAGAAGGGGGAACTACTTCTGTTGAAAGAACCCCTGGTATCCCCACGAGAGGGCCCTATCCGTGTAGGCCTGCCTAAGCCGTTGCCCGCCTCCTACGCCGAGGACGTGTTGTTGGACTTTAGGAGGCTGTTGGGCTCCTCTCCGTAAGTCCCCCCCCACCATGATAGGTGGAAACCCGCCGGGGGGACCCAAAGCGCTTTACAATCGAATATTCCTCAACAATTAGACAACAAAAATAGTGTTTTTTGAATGACACAAACCAGCAACAAAAAAAAAAAACGCATGATGACAAAGCAACTCTTTTCTCTCTCTCTCTCTCCTCTCTTCTCTGCTCTCTCTCGCACACACACACACCACACACACACACACACACACATACAAACCACACACACACACAGGACACGCATTTATCGAAACCGACTCATTATTCATCTTTCATTCAGTAAGCCTTAGCAACTGAGTTGCACAGACTGATCACATACTCCAACACACGTACGCAAATGTTAGAGGATACACATACAAATGTGTGAATGTTCAATGCTAGATAAAAAAATTTCTTGAACCTGAAAAATCAATGGTTAACAAACACGATCTGTTAGGGGATGATCGAACTGACCATGTAAGTTAAATTGAAATGATGAGAAGCGTTATTTAGAAAAATTCAGGAACTATTCAGCTAATTTTCGTAACAACCAGTTAAGTAGCTTAGGCTGTCACAATTTGAACATACCTAAAAATGTTTTTTATATATTCAGACACAAACACATGCAAATATAGACACAGGCACACACTTAGAAACCAGAAATCCGCAATTCAGACACACATTCGCATATACACAGACACACTTAGAAGCAGAAATTCTCATTCTAAAATTACCATCACTCCACTTCTTTTCAGAACTGGTGAGAAAATGAAATGCCTCCAAATTTATAAATACATCTGAAATGTCAGTCAATGTCCCGTCATCACATTGAGAAATAGTCCTAAACTTTTCTGTCAGTCAAGTCACTGACGTCTTACTGGGGATCCTTCCTTGAGGGAGATGTAACAAATTTCAAACTTTATTGTCAAAAGCATCACACTGTTGGTGCCTTACCATGGATCCTTCCTTGAGGTAGTTCCTATCCTGAGGCAGGAACAGCCTGTCTTCGGAGATATACCAGTAACAAATTTCAAACTTTATTGTCAAAATCATCACACTGTTGGTGCCTTACCGTGGATCCTTCCTTGAGGTAGTTCCTATCCTGGGGCAGGTACAACCTGTCTTCGGAGATGCCCACTTCGTCGATCCACCGCCCATCCACATTCCACAGCACGTCGGTGCGAAGGCCGTCCCCCTGTCCCTGGGAGCTGGGGGCGGGGAACACGCACTGGAAACTGTCACTGCCGGGGCCTTGGAACGACGCTTCCACTGTCACACTGTTGACGGTGTAGGTGGAACGACTAGTTGTAGATCCTGCATAATTAACAAAACTAACAGATTAAGCATAGATTAAGGCCCTATCCTTACCTCTCAAAATTAAGAACATAAGGTCATTGGATATCAGACCATCATCTGATGCATTTCAGTGACATGGGTGTTCAATCATTGCGGTGCCATGAGGCGACAGTGGCGATGAAAGAGTTAAGCATAGCGTAAATTCAGTGTGGACAATTTTGATAAAACAGGCTGGGTGCGGGGGGGAACACGCACTGAAAACTGTCACTGCCGGGGCCATGGAACGACGCTTCCACAGTCACGCTGTCCACTGTTTAGGTGGAATGACTAGTTTTGTAGATCCGTATAGTTAACAGATAAAAGCATAGGGCAAATTAGCATAGGGCAAATTTCAGCAGCATATCAGGTATTCATCAGTCGTGGTAGGAAGAAATAAGTAGCGGCGGGGCGGAGAGATTCAGGACAGAGGAGCAGTTAGGGATGGAGAGAGGAGTCAGAAGGCATAGCAGAGGGAGTCCATGGGTCAGTAGAGAATTGTGGACAATTTTGATAAAACACAGGCTGGGTGCAGGGGAACACGCGCTGAAAACTGTCACTGCCGGGCCCTTGGAACGACACTTTCCACTGTCACCAATAATAATAATAATAACGGTGTCCACGGCGTAAGTTGAGCGGCTAGTTGTAGATCCTGCATGGCTCAATGCGAACATCGCGATCGATTAAGCAATGGGTAAAATCATGTGGACAAGTTTGATAAAGCACAGGATGAATGCGGGGAAACACGCGCTGAAAACTGTCACTGCCGGGGCACCTTGGAACTGACGCTTCCACTGTACATGCTGTCGACTTTTCCTCTGAAGTCTGAGTGTGGCTGCCCATGTGGGGGGGGTAATCAAAAGGGGTCACACACGGTAATGTTCTCATCCCTAGCTGGTGCATTTGTTATTTTGTACCATAGTGTTCAATTGCTTCGGCTGTTGGGATGATCCCTGAAATCTTTAAGCCAAGGTAAGCCAACAAACACACCCAAGCAACAAACAAACAACGCTGTCGACTCTGTATGTGGAAACGACTTGTGGGTGGATCATGCATGGTTAAGATTAAGCCACAGATTAATCATAGGGTCTGCCTTGGCTTAAGGCTATGTCAGACAAATTGACATAGGCTAGAACACCAAGGCTACATCAAAATGTTATCATGCTATGCATAGTTATGTGGGGATTGTCTTTAGCCTTGACAAGCTCCTAGCATAAAATCATCAGTCTAAAATCCTCCCAAAGTTGGAGTGTGGCTGCCCAAGTGGCGGGGTAATCAAAAACGGGTCACACACACGTAATGTTCTCATCCTTAGCTGGTGCATTTGTACCATAGTGTTCAAGTGCTTCGACTGTTGGGATGATCCCTGGAGTCTTTAAGCCAGGGTAAGACAACAAGAACAACAACAACAAAGGTTATCAACTCACGTTCTTCGCAGGAGAACTGGGCAAAGTTCCATCCCGGGGTCAGCTGCCAGGTGACATTGGCACTCTCCCTGGTGGAGGATGACAGAACACACAGGCCGCGGGCAGGGTTGTGCTTCAGCGCCAGACATGACGTGTCACCCAGGCACAGCTGTTGGCAGTGGTCCACGGTCCACACGTCGGCAACGATGCGGTCGTTGTCTTCCAGGGTGGTCGCTGAGGGGAACGTCTGCCACTGGACGTACGAGTTGTCGCAGCGATCTGATCAAACGGTACAGAATGCTCAATTGTACGTTATCCATGTTCTTCCCAGACTCACAATTTTGATATTTTGATCAAAATCCATGGGGATACATGTACCAGGGCCGTATTTTCGTAGCAAATAGTTCCCCCACCTTCTGGAAAATTCTGTGCTTGTAACTTCCTCTAATAACCTCTGACACACACACACACACACACACACACACACACACACACAACAACAACAACAACATACAGTATTTATACGGCGCTGAATCTTGATAGAAATCAAATCAAAGCGCACACACACGTTAGCATTCAAAGCGCAATTCAAACACAAACGCAATACAACGCGAACACACACAGATAACATAAATGGAATATAGCATAAACAGACCTAATGGCAAGAGAGAGAAGATAAAGAGAGAGGAACTTTAATGACGGGGGGAACAGGTGGGTTTTGAGGTAAGCTTTGAAAGCAGAGAGAGTCGGTCGCTGACGGAGGAGGAGCGGAAGTTTGTTCAAGGAGGTCGGTCCTGAGACACACACACACACACACACACACAGAGAAACAAATAAAGCTGCATACCATCGTCACAGGCCCAGTCGTAGTGCGCCACGCCGCCTTCGAAATTCAGCGCGTAATCGGGGGCGTCTGAGAGTCTGTACTTGCTCAACACACATAGTTCCCTCTCTGCATAATAGTCGATGGAGCGACAGCGAAAATCCACCTTTATGAAAAAGAAAAGAAAGACGATCACGAATAGAAACAGTAGGGTGTAGAGTGGCACAGAGGTAACGCGTTCGCCTCGCATACAATAAACCCTGAGTTCGAACCTGGGTACAAGGGGGGGAGATTTTTCCTCTCGCTTTGCACTAGGCCTTACGGTCTGAACGTGAAGTCTTTCTGCCTGCGGACTCAGTGGAACAAGTTGAGCGAGGCCACCGTCAACGCAGGCTCTATCAGCGCATTTACATCAGCGCTGATCAGATCTCCATCTGAGCCTGCCCCAACTGACCACTAAAATTAGATTCCCCCTTCCCCTCCCCCCGCTTGTTGCTGGAAGTGGGGCCTGTTCCTTCCTGGCTGAACTGGGGGGTTTAATGGTCTTAACCCAGTGCAAGCTTTAGGTCTTTCCTTTCTATGTTTTCTGTAGGTACATGCGCCCTCCTAGTTCCGTCGCGACTATTGACAGTATTGGCACCTGTGACGTACTGATCCTGATCCTGAGTCACCTGCTGTAGACATGCAGTCTTGCAGAAGTCCACGGTGGACACATGGACCAGGGTCAGACGGTCATGCAGGGCCAGGGCTTGACCAGCGGTCATACTATGTACAGTACAATACAATTCACCTGCTGTAGACATGCAGTCTTGCAGATGTTAACGGTAGAAATATTGACCAGGGTCAGATGGTCATGTAGGGCCAGGGCGTGACCAGTGGTCATACTATAGTATACAATTCAATGTACAATACAATACAATTCACCTCCTGTAGACATGCAGTCTTGGAAACATTGACCAGGGTCAGATGGTCATGCAGGGCCAGGGCTTGACCAGTGGTCATACTATAGTATACAATTCAATGTACAATACAATACAATTCACCTCCTGTAGACATGCAGTCTTACAGATGTCCACGGTGGACACATTGACCAGGGTCAGATGGTCATGACAGGGCCAGGGCTTGACCAGCGGTCATACTATGTACAGTACAATACAATTCACCTGCTGTAGACATGCAGTCTTGCAGATGTCCACGGTGGACACATTGACCAGGGTCAGATGTCATGGCTTGACCAGTGGTCATACTATACAATTCAATGTACAATACAATACAATTCACCTCCTGTAGACATGCAGTCTTGCAGATGTCCACGGTAGACACATTGACCAGGGTCAGATGGTCATGTAGGGCCAGGGCTTGACCAGTGGTCTCCGTCCATGTCAGGCCGGCCAGGCAGGGGGCTGAAAAACAAACAAACAAACAGGTGACGTCAGGTGTTGTCATCATCAGTATCATTGTCATCATCATCATCATCATCTTCAGCCATCAACATCATCATCATCAATCATCATCACTATCAGACATAATTCATTATCATCATCGCCCATCCTCCTCCTCCTTCATCCATGATCATTGTTGTCATCATCATCACATTCATAATCATTATCATCACCGCGTGAGTGCATCCTCCTCTTGCCTCATGATCATGTTTTTGTCGTCATCATCATCATCACTGTCATTATCACCATCAACATCATCATCACCATAATCCATCATCAACATCCTCCTCCTCCTCATGATCATGGATCATGATCACTGTCATCATCATCATCACCACCATCAAACATCATCATCATTATTATTATCATCACCGCCATCCTCCTCCTCATGATCATTGTCATCATCACCACCACCATCAACATCATCATCACAATAATCATTATCATTATCATCACCGCCATCCTCCTCTTCCTCATGATCATTGTCGTCATCATCATCACCACCACCATCAACATCATCATCATCATCACATCACCATAATCCATCATCAACATCCTCCTCCTCCTCCTCATGATCATGGATCATGATCACTGGTCATCATCATCATCACCACCATCAACATCATCATCATTATTATTATCATCACCGCCATCCTCCTCATCATCATCATGATCATCGTACCACACAAACAAATACACAAGTGCAAAGTGACGTTATTTAATTAACGAGACAAAACAGAACGTGTAATATTTCAACAAAAAATGTCTTTTTTCAAACAACATAAAAAGCACAACAATACTTCCCCTCTTCACAGTCAAGCAGTCTCCAAATGATCAGGTTTAGACAGAAAATAAGAAATCATTGTTGTTGAATGCAGTTCAGAAGTGTAAGGGTGAGGGAGAGGTGGGGGAGTGGAGAGAGGGTGGGAGTTAGAAACGCATCCATTGTTGGACCCTGTAGACATTCTGAATCAAGATCAAGCAGAATATGCCTCAAAACCCTTAGTCCCTTAACCCTTTCGCCGCCAGCCAGTTTTCAACCCCAAAATACCATTATAGTTAACTGGGTGGAGAATGGTTTTTTATCTGCAATATTGGGAATTCCTCTGTGACATACATAACATTAGGCCCATCCTTACCTCCAAAAATTAAGAAAATAGGGTATTCGGATAACAGGCCCTGATTTGATGCCTTTTAGTGACATGGGTGTTAAACCATTGTGGTGCATAAATGCGACATTGGCGGTAACCCTGACATTATTTTTTTTTAAATAATAAATTTGAAAAGAGCCCCGGTAGACTCAAATCTGACCAAACTATCTAAAGATACAAACTTTCGCCAGGGTTCTAAAGCAAAAAACAACAAGAAACCCAAACCCACCATTCCTGAGTTGTGACATCAAAAGTTATGACATCTATCAATGACATCATTCTGCCAACAGTGGACACAGGGGCTGGCAGGGAAGGGGTTACTAATAATAATAATAAAAGTACATTTATACAGTGTTCTACTTCAAATCAGCCCAAAGCGCTTTACAATCAATTATTCATCAACAAGTAGACAACAAAAGTGGTGGTTTAACCCTTTCACCGCCAACGTTGCATTTATGCACCACAATGATTTAACACCCATGTCACTGAAAGGCATCAAAACCAGGGCCTGTTATCCAAAGACCTTATTTTTCATTATTTTGGGAGGTAAGGATAGGTCCTAATGTTAACTCGTTCCATGCTGGCCAGTTGCTTCCCTTTGCAAGCGTTCTGTACTGGCCGATTTGCATAGGTTGCCAAAAAATTATTTTCTAAATAAAGGTAACAGATACAAACGTGACATTTAGGCAATATGTACACAATATACAGTACTAACACCTGCAACAGTTTCAAAGCATCCACTTGATTAGTTTTGATTTGTGATATTTTAAAATAAATGCATGTTTTGTCAAGCCAGGCACACTCATAATAGCGAAAATATAATTTTAAGGTCCCAAAATAGCCTACAGCCAGCCAGCGCGAGCGCAGAGGCATGAATGAAACGTAGTAGTAGCCCTCTGAGCCACTTTGAAGCACGCATGACTGTTAACCTATGAACTATGAATTTTTAAAGTTCACATGCAATATCCTGTTACCTTAGTAACGAGGCGTTGTGCGCATGCCCTGCGACGAGAGCGCAGGTTAGTATAGAAAAGAGTTAAACACGTCACATTAGAGGAATTCCCAATATTGCAGATTTCTTTTTTCTCTTCTCAGTTAAGTTTAATGGGGGTTTTTTTGCTAAAAAATGACGGGCAGCGAAAGGGTTAAGAATGACACTCCCCCCCCCCACGTGGGGGATACCGGGGGTCTTTTGAATAAGTAGTTCCCCCACCTTCTGGAAGTTCTGTGCTTGTAACTTCCTCTGATCTGTCACTCTCTTTGACTCTGCCTTTTCCCTTTGCTTACTGTCATCTACTATCATTCTGCCTTACCGGTCCATTCTCCTGCCTTTTTTCACGAAACACTTTCAAAATGATTTCCTCCAGCCGAAGTCGGACTTTGCTGGGCCTAGCTATTTCTTAGTTAGGCGCATAACGGCAGCATGACGCATCTGCGCTCATAATTGACAGGAAACTGTCTGAGCGATCGAAGAAGAAGAAGAAGAAGAAGAAGAAGAAGAAGAAGAAGAAGAGAACCAACCAGCAACAAGCCTACAATGATGGTCCAGAGCTAAGCATATCAAAACGACATCGTTCGTAATGTCCCTCACTCACAGGTGGACTGTGACCAGGCTCTGGCGGTAAGCTGAGCGTCGCACACCTGGGTGTGGTTCTCTGGGTTGAAGTCGCCGCCCAGGTAACACTGACCATCCACCACGCAGGTGTTGTTCTTTGAAAATAAAATTAAAAAATTAAAAAATCAATACAAAACGAAAGATTAAAACACTGTTCTTGTGTAAAGTGTATGCTTGCTGTTTGAATTCCTTAACTCATTCGCATCGCAACGATTTTGAATTATTAAAAAAACATCACAAATCACTCTAGCCATACACACAAACAAAACATACATAAACAAAAGGAGAAATGAAAGAAGATTACAGGGTTTTTAACTTCAGGTTTAGACATAGGGAAGTGGTAGATCAGACTTTTTTATATATAGACTTTACATAGAAAAACTCTCCACACCAATTGGTTAGCTCGCTAATTTGACCGCCACTGGCAAAAACGCAGTGGGGCTAATCCTCTCTATAGGCTTAATTGTGGTCTAAGAGAGAGCGAGCGAGTTTAGAGAGGAGAGGAGTCCCCTCCCTATCTCTCTCTCTCACTACGCCCAACTAAGAATATCGCGCGCTACCCCTACTGGTTTGACTGCCCCCTGGCGGTAAAATGCGCGTCCTAAGTTGTTCAATTGGTTTCCCCAACAAACCACTACAAAAGCAAAGTCAAAGGCAAAATTGTGGTCTAAGAAGCGAAGCGAGTTTAGAATGAAGGTATTGTGCAGATCACACAGATTTACTTCTCTTGAAGCAAATGCATCAAATTGAAATGTTTTCCGTCTTTGGCCGGAACGTTGAATGAGTTAGGCAGCAGATCGCCAAATGCATTTGCATATTATATAAAGATCAAAAGACGTCTGTGTAAAATGTTTTGTCTTTCAAGTTCTTTAGGCAGCAGATCGCCAAATGCATTTGCATATATAAAAGATCAAAACACGTCTGTGTAAAATGTTGTCTTTTGAGTTCTTTAGGCAGCAGAATGCCAAACGCATTCGTATATATATATAAAAGATTAAAACACGTCTGAGTAAAATGTTTTGCACTATGAGTTCTTTAGGCAGCAGAACGCCAAATGCATTCGTATATATATATATAGATTAAAATATGTCTGTGTAAACAGCTTTTTCTTTTGAGTTCTTTAGGCAGCAGAACGCCAAACGCATTTGTGTCAAATAGAACAGGGTGCTGCGTTGATGCACCGAGGACTGAAAAGCGATAGGACAAACTGTCCTGAAACATAAAGACTGACTTAGGATTAAAAATGTCCTGGTTCTTGCAGAAATCACTAGGGACAAAGTCTGTAAGTGTTACATTTCAAGAGGACCTTTGCACCTAATCGTATCTCACTTCTTTTATTCTCTTTTTGTTGTTGTTGCAGTTTGCCTCGCCATTTACTAACAAATCCTCACTTTTAGCGAGCAAGAGCGCTGTACCTAATCGTATCTCACTTCCCATTGAAAAGGATTGTTGACTATAAAGACAAATCTTTTTTTCTCTCTTTTCTTTCTTTTTCGCTTTGCTTTTTGCCTCGCCTTTTACAAAAAAATCCTCACCTTTTGCGAGCAAGAGCCCAGCGTCTAATCGTATCTCACTTCCCATTGATAAGGATTGTTGACTAAAGACAAACCTTTTATTCTCTCTCTCTTTTTTTTCTTCTCATTTTGCCTCGCCTTTTACTATAAATCCTCATCTTTTGCGAGCAAGAGCCCTGTACCTAATATATCTCACTTCCCATTGATAAGGATTGTTGACTAAAGACAAATCTTTTATTCTCTTTTCTTTGTTTTGCTTTTTGCCTCGCCTTTTACGAAAAATCCTCACCTTTTGCGAGCAAGAGCCCTGCACCTAATCGTATCTCGCTTCCCATTGATAAGGATTGTTGACTAAAGACAAATCTTTTATTCTTTTATTTGGTTCGTCTTGCTTTTTGCCTCGCCATTTTCTAAAAATCCTCACCTTTTGCGAGCAAGAGCCCAGCGCCAAATCGCATGCGAAACAGGAAGGGTTGAAGGTCAAATACAGCAGAGGGGGACTGGCCGTGGCGGTTTGCCCGTCGTTAGTGACGCGCACCAAATAGTTCCCGCCCTCACTCCCCGGCAACTGGCACTGCACGTGGGTCTTGCTGACGAACGTCACGTCAGCCGAGCTCCAACCTTCGTCTTCTGCTCCGGATACTGTGTAGCCGCTGGCATTGACCTGTGGAACGAGTCACAATGCACATAATAAAATACAATAGCTTGGATAAACACTTCACTTTCCTCCCGTGGGGATACCGGGGGGTCTTTTGTAAAAATAGTTCCTCCACCTTCTGGAAGTTCTGTGCTTGTAACTTCCCCTAATCTGCCACTCTCTTTGACTCTGCATTTCCCTTTGCTTACTGTCATCTGCTATCTTTCTATCTTACTGGTCCATTCTCCTGCCTTTTTTCTATAAATTCTTACAAAGATTTCTTCCAGCCGAAGTCGGACATGCTGGGCCTAACTATTTTTTAGCTAGGCGCATAACGGCAGCATGACGCATCTACGCTGATATGACAGGAAAACTGTCTAAGCGAACTAAGAAGAAGAAGAAGACTTCACTTCAGCCAAGCTCCAACCTTCGGATACAGTATAGCCGCTAGCATTGACCTGCGGAAGGGTAGCTTGAGAATTGAAAAAAAATCGCTTTGGACAAGATTTGTCATTAAAAGCTAAAGTTTGTTACAATCTAGGATGAGGCTTGTATAAAAAAAAACAACCATGAAAGCAATACAAATATATTCTGAGAAATATTACAATTTAAGTTTTTAATAAATGCTTTAGAAAAAAAAACCACGCTTACACCTAAATCAGAAAGAAAATATATCATTTTGTTATTAATTTTGTCTGCTTTTGTTCAAAATCATACTAAGCGACCAAAGCCTTTAAAAAAAAAAATAGTTTTTCATAATGAACCTTTAACACCCATGTTATGAAAAGGCATCAAATCAGGGCCTGTTATCAGAAGACCCCACTTTCTTAATCTTTGGGGGGTAAGGATGGGTCTAATGTTATACATGTCACAGAGAAATTCACAATGTTGCAGACAGTTGTTTTTTTCTCTACACAGTTAAATTTCATATTTTTTGGCTGAAAAGTGGTTGGCGGCGAAAGTGTTAAATCTTTCGTTCCTGAGAAACACTTTTGAGGTTGAATGGGAGCAACTGCAGATTCCTATCTTTACAGAGCTCTCTATCTCCCTATTCCTGGGTTTCCAGAGAGAGTAAAACTGTATAAAGGGGTGTACTGTTATTGTGAATATGCGGCATGTTTTCAGCAGCCTGTTTCACTTTCATAAACAATACTTGCCCCAGTTCTTCTTCTTCGATCGCTCAGACAGTTTTCTGTCAATTATGAGCGCAGATGCGTCATGCTGCCGTTATGCGCCTAAGTAAGAAATAACTAGGCCCAGCATGTCCGACTTCGGCTGGAGGAATCTTTTTGAAAGTGTTTCTTGAAAAAAGGCAGGAGAATGGACCGGTAAGGCAGAAAGATAGTAGATGACAGTAAAAAAGGCAGAGTCAAAAGAGAGTGACAGATTAGAGGAAGTTACAAGCACAAAACTTCCAGAAGGTGTGGGAACTATTTTTACGAAAGACCCCCGGTATCCCCACGGGGATAATGAACCTTTAACCCTTTCACCGCCAAAGTCGCATTTTAGCACCACAGTGATTTAACGCCTATGTCACTAAAAGGCATCAAATTGGGGTCTATTATCCGAAGACCCTATTGTCATAGCTTTGGGAAGTAAGGATAGACCTTATTTTATATATGCCTCAGAAGAATCCCCAATACTGCAGATGGATTTTGTTCTCTACCCAGGTAAATTTGATGGAAATGTTTTGGCTGAAATATGGCTGGCGGTGAAAGGGTTAAATATTGTCATCGCCAACTTACGGTCACAGGCTTGACCAAGCAGGCCAGCTGATCGGAGTTGATGAAGGTGAGGCCGTACACTGCGACAGAGGCACAGTCGCGATCCAGGGAGTTACAGGGGTTGTAGGTTATGGAGGTCAAAGTTGGGGGGACGGTAGAGTTCACGCTGCAATCCACTCCGCTCCACCCGTCCTCACAAAGGCACACGCCTGTACAGAATGGTTAAGGGGTTAATGTATGAAATGAACTTCTGACAGTAAAGACAAAGGCACACACCTGTACAGAATGGTTAACTCACTCTTTACTGGCCGATTACTTCCCTTTACAACCGTTCAACACGAATGTACGCTATAGCGTACATAGCGTTTAACCATTCACAACTCCGCAAAGCCTGGCAACCCAAACTGGTATAGAAGTGTTCCTCTACGGTCCCTTAATAGTTTTCAACCAATGAAATCACTTTCCGTCTATTTTTAGTACCGCAATGAATGAAAACGAGTCACTACCCCTCTCTTCGTCTTCTTTGTCATGCTTTTTTAATAAATCTGCTAATAATAAAAAATTTACTTTGGAATTATAACATATGCTAGCTTTTATTATTATAAACAATACTGCAAATTTTCAAAACTGTGCGGTTAAGCATTATTTTTTTAAATAATTTTTATGTAATGATGCAAACCTGCCTAGTGTGGAACGTTTGTGTGCAGCATGTACGCTATAGCGTACATTGGTATTGAGAGTCACACAATGCAACTAATACTTGTAGCGGTGCCATAGCCGATGAGGTTTAACCGAGGCGTGGTTACCGCTACACCTATCTGTATTAATTTTTTTTTAAATCGGGACTTTACTGGTTTCGTACTGCCTCCGGGCATTGCCTCCAGTATTGTTCCCACCATATTTGTATTTACAAATGTCCCATATGCGTCTGATTCAGACCAAGAGGACGTAAAACACCATTTTCGTCGTTGGTATTGAGAGAGTTAAAGAAGAAGAAGAAAGAACAGACAGACGAAGGAAACAAAACAGTCACCTTGCTGACACAGCCCCTGGGACGCAGAACAGTTGTTGGGGCAGAGATCGTCCAGCACAGTGAGCGGGGGACCCTCGGGCATCCAGCGCATCTGGTTCCAGTCCAGCTGGTACAGACACTCCTCTTCCAACACACCCACCAGGTCCCCTGCCCGGGATACTGACCCACTCCGCTGTACACAGAGAGAATCATGAATGAATGAAGGAAGGAATCAATGAATAAACGAATGAATGAATGAATGAATGAAATGATTGTTCCAGTCCAGCTGGTACAGACACTCCTCCTCCAGTACACCCACCAGGTCCCCTGCCCGGGATACTGACCCACTCCGCTGTACACAGAGAGAATCATGAATGAATGAAGGAATGAAGGAATCAATGAATAAACGAATGAATGATTGTTCCAGTCCAGCTGGCACAGACACTCCTCTCCTCCAGCACACCCACCAGGTCCCCTGCCCGGGATACTGACCCACTCCGCTGTACACAGAGAGAATCATGAATGAAGGAAGGAATGCATAGATGATTGATTGAATGAATGAATGAATCAACGAATAAATGATTGTTCCAGTCCAGCTAGTTAGTTAGTTAGTCTGTTATAGTCCCGTCAACAGCTATGGTTATCTCAGGACTGTCACCACATAAAAATCTAGCACGTATAGCAAAACACAAATCCAAGAATCTTAACAATGTACAAAACCTGAAAACCAAAAATGTAGTACAATTCATAACATGACACTTCCATCATTGCAACCTATAGCTCATAAGTCCACACAGTGCTGGAAACGTGGAGCCACGCTACTCTCATTTATCGGATCCAGGTTAAAAAAAAAAAACAGTAAAAAAGGATAACAAATACATACTAGTAAGCTAAAATACATAAAAAAAAAGGCTATATAAGCTAATATGCACTGCAGAATGGACAACAGGTGCCCACTCAAGTGCGTAAGGTATCACGCGTGGATGCCAGTGTACAATAAAAAAAAAAACCTGGCATGTCATAAATTGTAAAAAGGAAAAACGTGGAAGGGTTTTATAGAACAAATACAGGTGAATGGACAGAAAAAAGTAGACGCCAGAAAGCAAAAAGAAGAGAAAAGGCAGAGTCAAAGAGAGTGATAGAGTAGGGGAAGTTACTAGCATAGAACTTCCAGAAGAAGGGGGAACTATTTCTGCTGAAAGACCCCCCGGTATCCCCACGGGAGGGCCATAACCACATAAGCCAGCCTAAGCCGTTGCCCGCCTCCTACGACGAGGACGTGCGGTTGGACTTTAGGAGGCTGTTGGGCTACTCTCCGTAAGCCCCCCCCCCCCCCCCCACCATGATAGGCGGAAGCCCGCCGGGGGGGGGGGGGGGGGGGGGGAAGGAAAGTGTTAATCAATATGGCTAAAATTAATAAATGTTTTATAAAAACTACAACAACAAAATATAGTGACAAGGATGACTTACTCTGATGTTTTCTACACATCCGTCAGTGAAAGAGCTAGGGAGCTGAGCCAGAGTGACGACTTGGGAGCAAACGTCGGTGACGTAGGATGACGACACTGTGTCTTCACACACTGCGCGAGCGAACGTTTCGTTCAGTCCTTCAGGCCAGATTCCATCATCCTGTATAAAATAATACCCATAATGATATTACACTTATGATAACATGGTAATATAATTACAATATAATTTTGCGGACGAAAGTCACACAGACAAAAGCTTTGCATGTTCCATAAATTACATGAAAATTATAAATAAATAAAAAGTTAAAAAACCACCATAAAAAAACAAGGAAAAAAAATATATACAGACCGTTTGACTGGAGTCCTCAAACTGGAAAACATTCTCGTCCTCAATGGTCGACAGACAGTTAGTGGGGTCCTCCGACAGCTCGCTCAAGACGCTCGTAATATCAGCATCTGGGAAACATTGGCAACAACAAATTATCTTAAAGCATTTTTATTGAACTTTTCGTTTTTTTCTCCTCTGTTCAATCCTTCCTTTCCCTCTAATTACAAATGTAAATACCGTATTTTACGGACTATAAGGCGATACTTTTTTCCTAGACTGAGACCCCTATGCCTTATAATGTGACTGATAATATATAGTAAGAAACTATAATAACAAAATCTGCATTTTGTGTCAAATTTTGGGGGTGCGCCTTATAATCAGGTGCGCCTTGTAGTCCGTAAAATACGGTACAGTGGAACCTCCCTATCAAGATCTGGAAAAGTCAGCCCTCAAAAGGTCACAATACGGAGGGGTCTTAGTAGTCCGGATATGAAGGGAGAGAAAATTAGGCGAACAATTTTGGGGTCACGTTTCAAGAGGGAGTCTGAATAGAGAAGGTCTTAGGCCTTGTACACAGTACACGCGGAAATCCCATGCGCAATCCGTAAATAAGTAAAAGAAAGAAGGAAAAAATATACGGATCAGGGGAAGTATGGACACTATCAGTTATTATGACTTTGATGTGGGATATTGCTTTTATCCTATCTCGAGAGACTTGGTGTTTATCCTTAACTCTCACTGTCAAGGGTGTTAATAGCCCTAGTTGCAGTGGCCAATAGGCTACTTACCCCAGACCTGCTTACCCCCTACACAAGTCTTGAGTAGTCTGGATAGCTGAAATGAGTAGTTTTGGTGCAAAATGTGTAGTTTTATTCATTAAACCATCAAACAATGTTCACTGAAAATTAGTAATTAGAGCATCATTTTCTTCTTCGATCGCTCAGTTTCCTGCCAACTTATGAGCGCAGATGCGTCATGCTGCCGTTATGCGCCTAACTAAAAAATAGTTAGGCCCAGCAAGTCCGACTTTGGCTGGAGGAAATGTTTTTGAAAGTGTTTTTTGAAAAAAAAGGCAGGAGAATGGACCGGTAAGGCAGAAAGATAGTAGTAGATGACAGTAAGCAAAGGGAAAAGGCAGAGTCAAAGAGAGTGACAGATTAAAGGAAGTTACAAGCACAGAACTTCCAGAAGGTGGGGGAACTATTTATACAAAAGACCCCCGGTTAGCATTATTTTCAATTTTGAAGAGTAGTAGAGGTCCAAATTAAGTAGAATACAACTCGAAAAGAGTAAAGTAAACAGGTCTGTTACCCGTGTCGTATCCCGGCAGCAGGCGGCAGGGCAGTGTGTCCGGCACAGTGACGTCCCCTGGGTTGTCACGCGACAGGCAGCGGGAGTAGTCTGTGGTGACCAGCTGCTGAGTGGAAGAGGCGTCGGCTGGACACAGGCCATTGTAGAGACTGGACGATGCTTCCACCCTGGGGAGAGAGAGAGAGAGAGAGAGAGAGAGAGAGAGAGAGAGAGAGAGAGAGAGAGAGAGAGAGAGAGAGAGAGAGAGAGAGAGAGAGAGAGAGAGAGAGAGAGAGAGAGAGAGAGAGAGAGAGAGAGAGAGAGAGAGAGAGAGAGAGAGAGAGAGAGGGAGAGAGAAGGAGAAAGAGAGAGAGCAGAGTTGTCAATGTGTATTTTCCATGACTAATGTCTTAATGAGCATGCAAATATACAGAAAGATAATGAGACACACACACACACACACACACACACACACACACAGACTTGACTTGACTTGAATAGTTTACTGACACTAGCCTAAGTCAGCCTTCATGTCAGGAAGGCCGGCCTTTACAATATTCGAAAGTATGATGATACACTCAAATGTACAAAGGCAAAATCAAAACGTGACAAGGTAGCACACACACAGAGACAGACAGAGAGACAGAGCATTTCAACCTACTTCCAGGCTTGCAGGAACTCCGCCTGTTGGGCTTGCGACAGCGTGGTATCCGCATCCACATGAAAATCATTGGTTTGGCTGCCGTCAAATGTCCCGCAAAGACCTGAAAAAATACAACAAACCACATGCACACACATCTCAACATATTTATTCAGGGAAACAAGACGAGCATGATAAACACCACACAATTCATCTCCTGAAGATTAAGAATAAATATCACATGCACATGATACATAATTCTTGAACACACACACACACATACACAGTGAAACACTACCAAAGAGTAAAACCCTAAAGGTTGGTGTCTTCGTCCTGAGGAAGAAGACACTATTTGGAGTAAACTACCGAGTTGGAAGTCGGAAGAAGGCAAAAGTTGCCGTAAATTTTCCAGACTATGAGGTGAGATTGTTCATTTTTATGTAGATAGTCAGCCTCTGGGGAAAATGTGTTCAAAGTTAATGGTGATAGGTAGAAGAAAAGGTTGATGTCACACACACACACACACACATGCACACACACACACACACACAAAGACAAACACACTCATTACCCAGAGTTTCTCCCTGGTCAAGGGGTGAAGGGTAGAAGAAGAGGTTGATGTAACTGTCCTTGGTTTCTCGAACAACCAGTCGGCTACCAGTCGGCAGAGTCACCTACGCAATAAACAAAACTGATAAACAATTGCATCAATACATCCATAAATAAAAATATTTTTTTTTTTTTAAATCAGAGATTGTATCAAAAACTTGATGAAAGGAAAATGGCCTCTCTTTGTTATCTATATTATCAATTGGTATTGGTATTGCTTTTGACAGTCACCGAGGCCCATCTCGGTGAAATTTGGGTTGATCCCACCTGGAGAGCGCATCGCAGCTTATGCCGCACCACCATTTTTTAATTTCATTTTTTACCACCATTTCATTGTCATCATCATCAATACTGACCTCGTATCTGGCTCCCCCGTCATAGCGTTGAATGACCAGTCCGTTCTGGACGTTGGTGTTGGTGAATAGCTGGACTCTCAGGCCTGACTTTATTATCAATATCATCACCATCATCATCATCATCATCGTTATCATTATTATTATTAATACTGACCTCGTATCTGGCTCCCCCGTCATAGCGTCGAACGGCCAGTCCATTCTGGACATTGTGGTGGCTGGACTCTCAAGGCCTATCTTTATTATCGATATCATATCATCATCATCACCATCATCAATACTGACCTCATATCTGGCTCCCCAGTCATAACATCGAACGGCCAGTCCATTCTGGACATTGGTGTTGAAGAACAGCTGGACTCTCAGGGCCTGTCTTTATTATCGATATCATCATCATCATCATCATCATCATCGTCACCATCACCATCATCATTGTTATCAATACTGACCTCGTATCTGGCTCCCCCGTCATAGCGTCGAACGGCCAGTCCGTTCTGGACGTTGGTGTTGGTGAACAGCTGGACTCTGAGGGCTTCTCCCGGGCGGCAGCCGGTCAGCAGGACCACGTCATCGTCCACACGCACAGCCGCACCGCAGTTGCATCGCAGAGAGCCCTCATTGCCGCACTGGTTGTAGAAGGCGCGAACCTGCAGGCAAAGTTTACAGTGCAGTTGCTGTTGGCTTACCCTGGCTAAAAGACTCCAGGGAGCCCCCATCGCCGCATTGGTTGTAAAAGGCATGAACCTGCAGGAAAAGTTCACAGTGCAGTCGTTGTTGGCTTAGCCTGGCTAAAAGACTCCAGGGATCATCCCAAATTAACAGCCGAAGCGCTTGAACACTGTGGTACAAGTCCATCAGCTACGGATGAGAACATTACAGTGTGTGACCGTTTTTTTGATTACCCCGCCACGTGGGCAGCCACACTCCGGGGGATTTTGGAGACTGATGATGTTATGTTAGGAGCTTGTCATGGCTAAAGACAATCCTTGCATAACTATGCAGCATAACAACATTTTGATGTAGCCTTGGTGTTCTAGCCTGTGTCAATTGGTCTGACTCGCCCTTACGCCAAGACGGTACAGTGCCCAAGAAAGTGAGATTATCGTCCAATAGGTCGCCGACCTTTATGGATGTTCTTCATGAAGACTGCAGGGTCTTCTCGGGATGAAGACGATACAATGGCAATGAGTGTCTGGTAGTTATCGTCCAGTTGGTCATCGACCCTTATGGACGTTCTTCATGAAGACTGCAAGGTCTTCTCGGAGTGAAGACGATACAATGGCAATGAGTGTCTGGTTATGGTCCAGTTGGTCATCGACCCTTATGGACGTTCTTCATGAAGACTGCAAGGTCTTCTCGGGGTGAAGACGATACAATGGCAATGAGTGTCTGGTCATGAAAGAAGGCGGATCAGTGCAGCCTACTACGTTTCGTTGGGCTCGTGCAGATAAGAGTCTGTATCTCGTTTTTGTCTCTGTTTTTTCAACGTGATGGCTTCCCAGCTGGCCTGGCCTCCTCCTAGTTTCAGCTTTCAGTACTGACTCATCTTCAAGGTTTCACTTTTCAGGACCACCCCCCCGGTGTATAATATGGATCCACGTGATGGCTTCCCAGCTGGCCTGGCCTCCTCCTAGTCTCAGCTTTTACTGGCTCATCTTCAAGGTTTCACTTTTCAGTACCACCCGATCCCCCCCGCACCCTCCCCCCGTGTATAATATGGATCCACGTGATGGCTTCCCAGCTGGCCTGGCCTCCTCCTAGTTTCAGCTTTCAGACTGCCTTCCGTGCACTGGCCTGGTGCCTCCTCTCTACTCATCTTCTCAAGGTTTCACTTTTCAGTACCACCTAGCCCCGGTGTATAATATGGATCCACGTGATGGCTTCCCAGCTGGCCTGGCCTCCTCCTAGTCTCAGCTTTTACTGGCTCATCTTCAAGGTTTCACTTTTCAGGACCACCCCCCGGTGTATAATATGGATCCACGTGATGGCTTCCCAGCTGGCCTGGCCTCCTCCTAGTTTCAGCTTTCAGTACTGACTCATCTTCAAGGTTTCACTTTTCAGGACCACCCCCCAGTGTATAATATGGATCCACGTGATCCAATGGGGGGCTCAGTTCGGGTAGAACACCCTTGCTGAGACATCCCCCGGCCACACAGGCCAGAGGACAGGTGTTAAGACACTGGGTTACCAAGGTACAGTGCAGTAGAAGTCACGAATTTGTAGGCAACCATAAGTCAAGTCAGGTAAGGTGCACTTTACCTCCTATTAACCCTTTCACCGCCAATGTCGCATTTATGCACCACAATGGCTTAACACAATACCATGTCACTAAAAGGCATCAAATCAGGACTTGTTATCCGAAGACCCTATTTTCTTCATTTTGGGAGGTAAGGATAGGCCTAATGTTATGCATGTCACAGAGGAATTCCCAATATTGCAGATATTCTATTTTTCTCTACCCAGTTAAGTTTAATGGTATTTTTTGGCTGAAAAATGGCTGGCGGTGAAAGGGTTAAATGAAGAAATTACAGCCAGACGCAGACAAGAAACACATGTAGAAAGCATTAACTCTTCTAGCGCCATGTATTTTTTTTGACGTTCTTGGTTGTCCGTTACATCTCAACTGACAAGAGGGGAGGTCACTATTTTTTCGAGTGTGCATGCGTTGCTTTAACCCTTTCACCGCCAATGTCGCATTTTTGCACCACAATGGTTTGACACCCATGTCACTAAAAAGCGTCATTAATCTGGGCCTGTTATCTGAAGACCCTAATTTCTTAACCCTTTCATTCACCGCCAATGTCGTCATTAATCTGGGCCTGTTATCCGAAGACCCTATTTTCATAACCCTTTCACCGCCAATGTCGTCATTAATCTGGGCCTGTTATCTGAAGACCTTATTTTCTTAACCCTTTCACCGCCAATGTCGTCATTAATCTGGGCCTGTTATCCAAAGACCCTATTTTCTTAACCCTTTCACCACCAATGTCGTCATTAATCTGGGCCTGTTATCCAAAGACCCTATTTTCTTAACCCTTTCACCGCCAATGTCGTCATTAATCTGGGCCTGTTATCATCCAAAGACCCTATTTTCTTAACCCTTTCACCACCAATGTCGTCATTAATCTGGGCCTGTTATCCAAAGACCCTAATTTCTTAACCCTTTCACCACCAATGTCGTCATTAATCTGGGCCTGTTATCAAAGACCCTATTTTCTTAACCCTTTCACCGCCAATGTCGTCATTAATCTGGGCCTGTTATCATCCAAAGACCCTATTTTCTTAACCCTTTCACCGCCAGCCATTTTTCAGCCAAAAAAATACTATTAAACTTAACTGGGTAGAGAAAATAAAATATCTTCAATATTGGGAATTCCTCTGTAACATGTATAACATTAGGCCTATCCTTACCTCCCAAAATTAAGAAAATAAGGTCTTTGAATAACAGACCCTGATTTGATGCCTTTTAGTGACATGGGTTATTAAACCATTGTGGTGCTAAAATGCGACATTGGCGATGAAAGGGTTAATTTGGGGAAGTAAGGATAGGCCTAATGCTTAGTATATAATACATGTCACAGAGGCATTCACAATATTGCAGATTTTTTTTTATCGGCCCAGGTAAGTATTTTTTGGGCTGAAAAAATGGCTGGCGGCGAAAGGGTTAATGGAAGAAACAGTCACGTAAGCTCTAAAAATAAACAAACACATGGCAGGGTGCTTGGCAATGAATGTCTTTGCACTTGGTGGGAGTGTATAGAGTGTTGTACTGGGCGAATACATTCGCCCCATGGTGCTGGAAGAGTTCAAACTTAATGTCCCTATCTCTTATGGTCACAATGCATGCTGCCATTTCCCCCTTTCCCCATGGCAACACAGTGATATGCAATTCATGTTACATGGATGCAACTGGAGAAAATAAAAAAACAGGCAAGGCAGGGGTTCAGGGGCCGCCCAGGCCCCTGTTGGGTGGACAGGGGAAGCTGAAGAAAAAGCAAAATCATACTCAATTTGAAGCTTATTCCAGGCTTGTAAAGTGAGAATTCAACACTTTTTTTCCCCCCTTGAACTTTTAACTAATTTTTTTGGGGGGGTCAAAATTTTGAAAAACAGGCACCGCCTGGTTTTCAAACTTTGAAAAACAGGCGCCGCCTTGTATCCGAGTCAAGGTTGCATCCATGATGTTATTACTAGCATATCGCTGCATTGCCGTTGGGGAAAGAGCGAAAAATGGCAACGTGTGTTGCGACCATTGCCAACATTTTTCATCATCCACATACCTCATAGGGAAGAGTGGCATGTCGATACAGCACAAATTCTCCGCTGTTGAAATTGTCGAATGTCCTGCACGGTCAAAAACAGAACAAGTGGATAGTAATTTATCAAACAGCTCATAATTCTCCACACAAACATTTGTGTCTCTTTGCATCCACACAAAACCTTTTTTTTGTCATAAGTCAAAGACCAGACACAGGATTGAGAGTGAGAATGGGCAACTTTATTTAAGTGCCAAATAAAATGCTATTTTATGAGACATAACATTGTTTTCCATTGCATACCAATCAATAACTAGCATACAACTGATTCATAATCACATTCACAAGAAAATGATTATGACTGAAGTTGTGTAACAATAAGTTGATTATGACACTGACAGAGTGTTTAATTCAATGCATAAAAATATACTTATTTGGTAAAGAATTAATTAGCTTAATAACATAATAATACTTGACAGCTTTTTACTCAGAACGAGTGGATAGTAATTTATCAAACAGCTCATAATTCTCCACACAAACATTTTTGTCACATCTGTTTTCAATCAGCACCACGAAAGGGACATTAAGTGTCAAAATGACCATTCTGAGATAATGGTAGTTAGAAACTTCAGACAAGGTCTCTTTCAAATAATATAAGAACCATTCATGTAACATAATGAAGAAAATTTAAACTTATTTTCTCAACCCATACAGTTTAAATTTTTCTTCATTATGTCAACACCTCAATCGCTAAAACTACCACAACATTCTTGTAACTTTTCCCGTTTAATAATTATTAGCATTTAAAGTTGGTAGGGTGACTGTCTGCCATTTTTTGTTTTTTGTGTGTTTTTGACTGTCGGCCATTTTGAGAAATAACAGTCTGAAGTTTAGCCTATCTGAAGATAATTATTTTGAAGCACTTTTTGGAGTATGTAGAGACCATAACAAAGATTGTCCTTTATAAAGATGAAAGACAGCATGAGAATACCCATAACCCATAATTAATAAAAAAAAGATTTTGTTGACTTTGCAAGCTTGTTGTGAGAAACCAGCCCAGCGACTTAATGTCCCTTTGGTGGTGCTGGGTCACATATAAACAGTGAGAAACCAACCCAGCGACTTAATGTCCCTTTAGTGGCGCTGGGTCACATATAACAGTGATAAACCAGCCCAGCGACTTAATGTCCCTTTCGTGTGCTGGGTCACATATAACAGTGAGAAACTAGCCCAGCGACTTAATGTCCCTTTCGTGGTGCTGGGTCACATATAACAGTGAGAAACTAGCCCAGCGACTTAATGTCCCTTTCGTGGTGCTGGGTCACATGGCATGTTTTAAGCAAAAATTATTTTATTTTTTATTTTTAGAGACATCATTATGGAATTCTGTTATTACCACTGCTACAACTACTTTTCTATACTACTACTACTACTACTACTACTACTACCACCACCACCGCAGATGCTACTATGGCTACAACTGCTATTACAAGTACTACAGGATTTCTGAAAACGTAGAGATTGTGCATATTTACGCACTAGACCTCTGAAATCACCCCCTAGACCCCTAGAATCTCAAACCCTGCATGAGATTTACCCTTTAAACTCTCAAGGGGTGTGTGTGAGATGACGCATTAAAATGATGATTTGTGCGTCAACACAATTGTTACTTATCAGTAAGCTAATCTGCCTTGGCATGAGGCTGTGTCAGACCAGTTGACATAAGCTAGAACACCAAGGCTACATCAAAATGTTGTTATGCTCTGAATGGTTGTGCGGGGATTGTCTTAAGCCATGACAAACTCCCAGCATAACATCATCAGTCTAAAATCCCCCGAAGACGGAGTGTGGCTGCCCACATGGCGGGGTAATCAAAAACGGTCACACACGTAATGTTCTCATCCCTAGCTGGTGCATTTGTACTGAATTGTTCAAGTGCTCTGGCTGTTGGGACGATCCCTGGAGTTGTTAAGCCAGGGAACAACAACAATAACAACAACAAGTAAGCTAACGACGTTATTCATATTTCAATGGCCAGCTAGGCCTTGTGGCGTGCAAATCTGTCGCTCGTGCAAATCTGTAGCTCGCTACCTATGAGAGTCTGTATTTGCGGCATTTTGCGACATTGAGCATGAACCACAAATTTCACTTTTTCTCTAGGGTTAGGGATAGGGTTAGGGTTAGGGTTAGGGTTAGGGTTAGTTAAATGGTTCAAGTACGGAAAAAGTGAAATTTGTGAATGTCGCAAATACACACTCTCATAGTAGCGAGCGACAGACTTGCACGAGCGACAGATTTGCACGCGACAGGCCTATCAAGGCTACTGCCAGAAGCGGGAGTCGCAAGCCTAAATCTACTGAAAACTCTACAAGATCGCGCAGAAAGTCTTGGCTACAGTCTGGCAAGTGTACATGAACACTTGAGAACAAAGAAGGAACAGGTTGTTCCGCAAACAGAAAAAAGCAGTAATGTGTGTGTGTGCCCGTGCGTGCACGTCTGTGTTTGTCTATGCGTGTGTGTGTGTGTGTGTGTGTGTTGTGCGCGCGATTGGGGTAGAATTTCTCTCATGTTATCATCTTGACCCTTTACAATTTGAAACTGGGGGTGAAAATACCCCTTGAAACTGTCAAACAGGGGGTGAACGTACCCCTTAACCCCTTGACTGCCAGAGAAGATTAAAGAAAAAATCATTGGGCAAATCATGCCATGAAAAAGACAACTGATAGAGAGCCAATCTGAGAAAATGGTCTGGGGGATATTACTCTCTTGATTATGTTAGAGCAAAAGCCAGCATATCAGGGCTATTCCTCTTCATCAGTCATCAGGTGAGTATGTAAAATGTTGGTGGCAGTCTAGGGGTTAAAAGGGGAGAAAATCAGAAACCCTGGTACTATCGCATTATAGTATTGGCTCCAACTTAACTACAGTAATCATGATAGCGATGATGATAGTGATGAAAGAGTTGATAGTGTGTTAATTAATAATCAATGGTTGACATTACGTGCATAATTGTTTTATGTTGCACATACACACACAGGTGTGCGCGCGCACACACACAATACACACACGCACGCACACACACGCACACACACACACACACACACTCACACATACACACACACACACAGAGAATGAATGGTCAGTACACCAAACTCCAAGTCATACAGAAACCCAGACACTTATGTATCAGACTAAAACTCTAAACTATACCGAAGAAAAATGTCCATCTTAGATCATCACACAGACAAATGTATGAGAGAAGTGAAGGGGGGGGGAAAAAAAAAAAAAAAAAAAAAAAAAAAAAAAAAAAAAAAAAAAAATAAATAAAAAAAAAAACAGAAAAAAAAGAAAAGAAAAAGAAAGAAAAAAAAAAATAAAACAAAAAAGAGAGACAAAAATAAATAAATGAAAAGGCGGGGACAGTGGGTCCAAAAAACAAAACAAAACTACAGTAATCATCCTCTCCCAGGTCTTTTCGACAAATTGTAATTCTTTTCTTAAAATGGCAAAGAGAACTTACACTCCATCGAAAGTGGTCAAATGGATTCCGTTCAACGATGAGCACACTCCCTCCATGTCGTTGTCTGAGACCTCCACCTGACCACACAAAACGATGAAATAAAACACAAAAACAGAATAAAAGACCCGATAATTAACCAGTTAATCAAACAAAACAAATTAAAAGCAAATCAGAAAAAAAGCAGTCAAGCCAATAGAACGTACACAGCCATGATTGTTTGCACAGGCATGCACACAGATATGAGGATATACAAACACACACACACACATGCAAACACCAAGATATGGAGGATATACAACAACACACACACACACATGCATGCACACAAACACACACACACATGCACGCCACCACAAACACACACACATAGCCCTCCATAAACACCTTCACCAAACCACCCTGCGTCAGTCACCTCCTCCCTCCCCCCCATGTCCCAACCACACATTAAACTAGGGAATTAGAGGCCATAGATCAAAGTAGTGGTAAATGAAAGGCAGGAGCCGCTACGGTAGCCGGATTGGTCTTGCCTAGATACTGCGAAAGGTCTGTGGCCATGCGGGGCCCGGATGTCTCCGGCTAGACCAGGGCATTAAACGGTCGTGTATGACTTTAGGTCTTTCCCTCTACCCCACATCTCCCCGTGCACCCCCCTCCCCCCCCCCCCCCCCGCCCCCTTTTTTTATTTTCTTTAAATCTCATAAACATCCATCTGCACAGCAAATGGTGTATCTAAAAATACTTAAATGATCCCTAACTGTTTTGGGATCTATCTTCTCCCCATATCTCTCATCAGTTCACTTTCTACAGTATCCTTGCTGAACTTATTTTCTTTCTTTTTTCGTACTACCCCATAAAGTGCAGCAGAATCTTCAACGTGATGAAGTTGGCTGCCTATGGCAAGGAAGAATACATACACTTTCTCTCCCTTCCATGCCCCCTCTCTCTCATCCTCCTGTTCTTACTCTCTCCCACTCCCTTTCTTTCTCTCCCTCGCTCTCCCTCTCTTTCTCTATCCCTCTCAAACACTCACCCTCAACGACTTATCGCCCACGGTGTAAAAATCGGAATCTCCCAAACTGACAGTCAGCGTCACGGTGCTGTTGGTCGTCCCGTCCAACCAGCCGTCCTGATTGGCTGTGAGCATCACGGCGTTGATCCCAGCCCAGTTCTCATTGGTCAGCTCCACGGAGCAGTCTTTCGATTGGCTGCCGTCGGGGAAGAGCAGCTGGGGCAGTCGGGTGGCTCCGCATTTCAAGGAGGGCTGGACAAAGACGTTCAATTTAAAGATCCCCCCCACGTCACGTGTCACATTCCCTCTTATGCTAGGAAGATTTCTTAATTAAGATTTCTTACCAGCTATAAGAAGGAAAAACACGTGAAAACCCGTGATTTTGACATGTGACGTGGTGGGTCTTTAATTAAATTAATATAATTAAATTCAAATTAGTTCTATTCAGGTGTCCCTTAACTCATTCGCATCGTAATGATTTTGAATTATTAAAAAAAACTCACAAATCACTCCAGCCATGCACACAAACAAAAACATACATAAACAAAAGGAGAAATGAAAGAAGATTACGGGTTTTTACTTCAGGTTTAGACACAGGGAAGTGGTAGATCAGACTTTTTTTTTATATAGACTTTATATAGAAAAACTCTCTACACCGATTGGTTCCCCTACAACAAACCACTACAAAAGCAAAGTCAGAGGCAAAAATTGTGGTCTAAGGGAGCGAAGCGAGTTTAGAAGTGACCAAGGTATGGTGTGCACACAGATTTACTTCCATTGAAGCAAATGCATCAAATTGCCAGCTATCTATTAATTCCAGACATATATGGCCGGAACGACTTGAATGAGTTCACTCTCTGACCTGGTCTTGCACATAGGCGACCACCGTGACGGCACAATCGGGAGTTTGACCCCCAGCCATGCACAGAACCTGGGGCGGGGCGGTGCTGCTGAACATGATGAAAGCCCCGGGGCCCCCTTCCACCAGGTTAACGGGCCCAGGGGTCGAGAGCTGCAACAAATGTTCACATTTCACATAATTTATCTCATTCTTGTGCAGATCAAGATTAGTGGCATTTTTTTCAAACAAAAGATACTTTGCAGTGAGATAAAAGAGAGAGAGAGAGAGAGAGAGAAGAGAGAGAGCGGGAGAGGGAGAGAGAAGAGAGAGGAGAGAGAGAGAGAGTTAGAGAGAGAGAGAGAGAGAGAGAGAAGAGTAGAGAGGAGAGAGAGATAGAGAGAGAGAGAGAGGAGAGAGAGAGAGAGAGAGAGACAAGTGGATGAGGAGAGAGAGAGAGAGAGAGAGAGAGAGTGAGAGAGAGAGAGAGAGAGAGATAGAGATAGAGAGAGAGAGAGAGAGAGAGAGAGAGAGAGAGAGAGAGAGAGAGAGAGAGAGAGAGAGAGGAGAGAGAGACAAGTAGGACGAGGAGAGAGAGAGAGAGAGAGAGAGAGAAGAGAGATCGAGAGAGAGAGAGAGAGAGAGAGAGAGAGGGAGGCAAGTAGGAAGAGGAGAGAGAGAAGAGAGAGAGAGAGAGAGAGAGAGAGAGAGAGACAAGTAGGATGAGGATAGAGAGAGAGAGACGAAGAGAGAGAGAGAGAGATGAGATCTGATGAGAGAGAGAGAGAGGGCAAGTATGATGGAGGAGAGAGAGAGAGGAGACACGAGAGAGAGACGAGAGAGAGAGAGAGCAAGTAGGATGAGGGATGAGAGAGAGAGAGAGAGAGAGGAGAGAGAGACGAGAGAGAGAGAGAGAGAGACAAGTAGGATGAGGAGAGAGGGGTAGAGAGAGAGATGAGAGAGAGAGAGAGAGAGACAGTAGATAAAGAGCAAGAGATGAGAGAGAGAGAGAGTTGAAGAGAGAGAGAGAGGCAAGTAGGATGCGGGCGAGAGAGAGAGAGGAGAGAGAGAGAGAGAGAGAGAGAGAGAGAGAGAGAGAGAGACAAAGGCAACACAAGGATAAACGCAAAAGCAAAACACACTATCAGAGTTAGACAGAGAGCGAGGCTCATTACGATAAGGAGAGACAGAACACAGGTATCAGGAGAGAGATGCCCACAGGACAAGTAGAATGAGGCGAGAGATAAGAGATAGAGAGAGATAGAGAGGAGATTTGTTTGAAGGGCGTGTCACAACAAAGATTTTCATCACTCATTAATTTAGATGACAAACATCCTCAGCTCGTATAACCCTCATTCACTGACAGCCCATTAGATGAATAACTGAACTCCTTCATCGACATTTGCCTCATTAATTATACACTTCTTCCTAAGAGACCATGTAGACTCGATCTGAGGAAAATGACCTCCAGAGATATATAGACTATAACTTTCGCTACAGTCTTGTTTAGAGTTACTGACAATCATCAATGACATTCACTACAGTGGCTCAAGAGTTACTGTGCTTCGTCAAACCCTAGAGTTTCACCATAGTAAATGCATTCATTCAATCGCCTTAAAAATGTCCACATTTAATTAATGATTGCATCAGTCAATCAGTTTCTCCA
The DNA here is from genome assembly GCA_017654935.2 of Phymorhynchus buccinoides. NCBI lineage: Eukaryota > Metazoa > Mollusca > Gastropoda > Neogastropoda > Raphitomidae > Phymorhynchus > Phymorhynchus buccinoides. Next base: position 40,007,302 of record CM065704.1, read on the forward strand.
GAGTTATCGTGCACATAGTTTCCCTAAAGAATCTCCAGAGTAAGTGTTCAAAAGCAAAAGTACACTAGTAACAGAGAAAATAACAATTGTTATAAAACACACAAGTTTTCTCCAGAGTTATGTTTACATGCGTATACACAAAGATGACATCGGAGCTAATATGTTCTTAGAGATATCACAGGCACCGGTGGAGACTAATGAATATTAAGGAGACTACTATAAAGAAAAGTAATATGTGACTCTAGTCAACGCACAAAAAGGACATTTAAGTGTCAAGGCGGACCATTCCGAGACTAATGGTACGGGTGGTAAAAACTTCAGACGATTTTCTTTCAAATGATTTAAGAACCATTCTAGTAAAGTTTTTTTTTCCGTTTTAGAGTTATGAGCATTTTTAAAGTTAGCTAGGGTGGATGTGGGCCAAGGTTCTGGTTGGTGTTTTTGAGAAATCACAGCCTAAAGTTTAGCCTATAGCTGGAAAAGAATTGCATCGACCTACTCAATTTAAACGCACTTTTTTGGTGTATTTAGAGACCGTAACAAGGATTGTCCTTTATAAATATGAAAGATGAGATGCTAAACAGTATAAACATACCCATTTCTGAAATTAGATTTGTTTTAAATGAGATTTTTGACTTTGCAAGCTTGTGGAAAAACTAGCCCAGTGACTTAAGTGTCCCTTTCGTGGTGCTGAGTCACATACTAGGCTTGTGACAGCATGTCATCTGATCCCATATTGTTACATGCGTATGTTTATACTTTTTCTTCTTCTTTAACGTTCCCAGGCCATATGGCCATAATGGGTAAGGTACGTATGTGTCCGGTTTTCAGTTTTCACTGGTCTCCCCGCTGCGTACAGCCGACACATTCCGATTTCGTGGGAGAGCTCAAAGGAGAAAAATTATTTGGAAGAATTTTTTTTTTTAAAGGCAGGAGAATGGGCCAATAAAGTCAGAAAGATAGTAGATGACAGAAAGCAAAGGGAAAAGGCGGAGTCAACGAGAGTGGCAGATTAGAGGACAGAACTTCCAGAAGGTGGGGGAACTATTTCTACGAAAGACCCCCTGGGGAGGTGTTTACACTAAAATGTACTACACTCTAGTATTAAAAGCAGCTCTGACCTGTATCTCTGGGCGATAGCTGTTGCTGGTTCTCTCCTCTCCCACAGCCGAGCCACAGTCCGGTTCGTAGCATGCGGCCACCGCGCAGCGGTACTGAAAATGACCGCAGTGAACATGGAGTCCCCATTACCAACAACAACCACCATCATTCATCAACACTGGTCAAGTTACCAACTAACATAAAACAAGCACCAAAAAACAAAACAATTCGAACTCCGACTATAAGGCTATTATAAGGCGCACCCCAAAATTTACACCAATATTCAGATTTTGTTATTATATTTTCTCACTATATTATAAGTCATATGCGATAAAAAAAATATGTATCACTTATTGTGGCGGTACCATAGCCGATGAGGTTTATCCGAGGCGTGGTTACCGCTACACATATCTATATTAATAAAAAATCGGGACTTTACTGGTTTTGTACTGCCTCCGGGCATTGCCTCCAGTATTGTTCCCACCATATTTGTATTGACAAATGTCCCATATGTGTCTGATTCAGACCAAGAGGACGTAAAACACCATTTTCCGCCTAGTCCATATGTGATGGTGCATGGGGAAAACCTACATAAGTCGCTCAGAATGTTTTTTGAGCAAAAGCCAAAAATCGTCAACAACCCCACAAATATCAATTTTCTATTTAGGGCATATATTTATGTCTATTTTTATGTGTTCTACCAGTATCCACAACATGAAAGACAAATTTTGAATGATTTCATTTGTTTATTTGATTGTTTTCTAAATCAAATCAATAGAAACAAAGAGGCAAAATTGTATCTTCTATGCCCAATTTCTGCAAATGATCTATTTCGAATGCCAAACTTCAAATAATTATAAAATAAAAACTAGACAAGATAACTCAATACGGGTTTTCTGTGTATTAACAAGGGATCTTTGCTCCACCATGAAAAATCAAAATCTCAGTTTATGCCAAAATCCATTATGTCTGTTTTTCCACATACACTGTCAGTCATATTATGAGGCGCAGGGGTCTCAGTCTGGGAACACAAGTATCGCCTTATAGTCCAGAAAATTACGGTACCAAAAAACCCCACCATTTTCAAATATTTATTCGATGACTGAGAATATTATACAAATTTGATATACGAATATGATGAATGATTATAAAAAAGCTGAGTGCACGATCAACCTTGAAGATAGTACAATACAATCAAGGATTTGACGTATTGAAAGTCTAACAGCTGTGTTTAGTCCCTACATCCTAACCTAACCAAACCTAACCTAACACTGGAAGGTAACACCCTGATATAGGATTGAAACCAAAATCCTCATTACAGACAAACCTCTATTTTAAGACTTTCAAAATGTCCGGAAAAATCGGTCGTAAATTGGAGGGGTAAGGAGGGGTCGTATGACGGAGGTTTTCACTGGCAGCCGTAGAAAGAAAAAAGTTCAGCACAGTTCATACTCTCTTCTTCATGCACACATACAATGACATATTAAAACTGGATTTGGGTCTTTCCAACTCCATAGGATTGTGCAATCGATGTATTACAGTTTCACTTTGCCGACCAGACTTCTGTTAATCACCTCCACTCTCGTCCAAAGTCAGTAGTTTTCTTTTTCAAAGGTCCAGTGGTTTTCGTGGGACTTTTCCTACGCTCTCCGCCATCTTTTCTACAACAAGGGAAGCGACTCCGCTTTCAGGCCCTTGGACCTTGGTTGTTTCCCTTTGCTCGAAAGTCTATGCAGACTCCACAAACAAAGGTCGTAAAAAAACCAACAAAATGGCGGTTCGTAAGTCGCGTTTTAGAGGAAGTCGTTTAAGAGAGGTAGTTTACATAGTAAAATAGCATCTGTGCTAACAAATCCGAGTCTCAAATGAGAGGTGGGCGCTTAACAGAGGGTCGTAAAATAGGAGTTTGTCTGTATCAAATCTTCTTCCTAAAAATTTCTATAAAAATTTTTTTTTCCTGATCATCATAGCCCTGGCTGACATTGTGACAATAATTTAAGGTCAGAAATGTTGAACAGAAAAAAAGAAACATAGAACACCAATCGGCAATGCATAACGAAGCAGATGATTTTCAAATGGGCAAGATTTTGTAGATTATAGACTCATCTCAACAAGACTTCTGAATCAATATGTGGGTTAAATGTAGATCTAGCTTCGAAACTGATTCTGGCAAAAATTAGTTCTCTCAATCAAAGATTATTGAGTACTTGATGAAACGTCCAATTTCTTCACATTAACCCTTTCACCGCCAATGTTCGCATTATACACCAATATGGGTTACCACCCATGTCACTAAAAAGGTATCAAACAGGGTCTGTTATCTGAGTGGAACCCTATTTTCTTAATTTTGGAGGTAAGGGCAGGCCTAATGTTCTACATGTCACAGAGGAATTTTTTCAATATGCAGATAATTTGTTGCTCCACCCAGTTAACTTAATGGGTTTTCTTTTGCTGAAAATGCTGGTGGGAAAGGGTTACGCAAAGAATCTATGCAACCAAATGCAGCCAACAAATCAAGATCTTTCCATGATAAGACAAGGAAATGATCAAATAAAAACTCAACAAATCCTAGGTTTTGACCATGACGAAGCAGAGTCAATGAATTTAAACACACAATCAACAAACACAACAATCAACAAACCCTCACCGATCTGCTTGCGTTGCTGAAGCTGCTGGCAGTGACGGGGTATGCGCTGTGGTTTCCGAGTCTGACAAGCAGTGCGACGACACGTTGACGTCATCACGTACAATGTGACCCGGTACTGAACTACGAACGCCAGGTCGTTTGAATGACGCACTGCAGCTCCATTGATCACAGATTCGAAATTCAGGCTCGAGTTTTGGGGAATCTATCCTTGCGGAACAGTCCTTCGACTGTAAAAAGAAATGGAAAGACTTGTGTATGGAAATGGAAAGATTTTGAATGGAAAATGAGAGGATAATGTATGAAATGAAAGATTTTGTATGAAATGGAAAAGATATGTAGGAAATGGAAAGATATGTGTATGGAACTGGAAGATTTTGTGTGGAACTGAAAAGAATATTGTATGGAAATGGGAAAGATTTTGTATGGAAATGAAAATATATTGTAGGAAATGGAAAGATTGCATAGAAATAGAACGATTTTGTAATGGAAATTGGAAAAGATATTGTAGGAAATGAAAAGATTTTGTATGGAAATGAAATTTTTGCTATGGAAATGAAAAGATCTTGTATAGAAATAGATAAGATTTTGTATGGACCTGAAAAGATTTTGTGCATAAAAGGGAAATGTTTGTATCGAAATGGAAATATTTTGTATGAAATGAAAATTTTGTATGGAAATGGAAAGATTTTGTTTATGGACATGAAAAGATTTTGTGATGGACATGAAAAAGATTTTGTATGGACATTTGAAAAGATTTTGGCAATAAAAGGAAATGTTTTGTATAGAAATGGAAAGGCTTTGTATGGAAATGGAAATATTTTGTATGAACATGAAAGATTTTGTGCCATAAAGGAAATGTTTGTATAGAAATGGAAAGGTTTTGTATAGAAATGGAAATATTTTGTATGAACATGGAAAAAGATTTTGTATGGAACTGGAAAGATTGGATGAAATGAACAAGATTTTGCGCATAAATGCAAAATATGTAACAAATAGTTCCCCCACCTTCTGGAAGTTCTCTGGCCCGGAATGCAGAATGAGTAAGAAGAAGAAAACACCACACATTGTACAGCAGGCAGTAAAAAAGATTCGTTAGCGTATTCCTTTATCGTAATAAAGACATCATTTGACTTAACTTGACACACAGAGAATACCTAAAAAAAAACACACCATAGAATACATTTTTTTAAAAGCATTTTACCAGAAATCACATCCAATGAGCTCCAGGCGACAGCAGGGCCGGGTGGTAAAAGTTGCCACTGGATTGAAACCTGCGCCCACGGTCAGTACTCTCCAGGTCCAGTGATACACACCATCCGTGTAGTTGGCTGAGAACTCCTGTGCAAAAGACAAATCCTTCATCATCATCTTAATCATAATCATTAACATCACACACATAGGTATTCGAAACCCTGCGCAAGGTCATTTCTTCTCCAGCTGGTACACATCCTGAAGCTGAAGCTTTTTTGTATTAAGCCTAAAAACAAAGCATTAGAAATAGAACAGATTATTAGTAAATTGCATTCGTCAAAGGAAGTATTTTTTACTCAGTTGTTTCATTTTTGATCTAAAAAAGACCTCTGTTTAATGAGGTTTCGACCCTTTCACCGCCAATGTCGCCTTTTAGCACCACAATGGTTTAACTTCATGTCACTAAAAGACTCAAATCAGAGCCTGTATCTGAAGACCCTATTTCTTTATTTTGGGAAGGTAGGATAGGCCTAATGATATATCTCCGTGTTCACAGGAGAAATTCGCAATATTACAGATATTTATTTCTTACCCAAGCTAAAGTGTAAATGGTATGTTTGGCTAAAAAAACTGGTGGCGGCCGAAATGGTTAATGAGGCGAACGCGTACCTCTGTGCCACTCTAAAGGATGAGCTTCTGAGCTTCGTGAAAAAAGTACTGGAATAGCATACAAACTTTATATTACAATAAATTGCAGCCAATTTCCGTTACCTCCATTCCACCCACACC
>CM065704.1:40013529-40021029 GCA_017654935.2 Phymorhynchus buccinoides
ACATCAAGCGCTTGAGGACAGTACTGCAGTGGATCCCCTCCCACTGTGGTATTGAAGGCAAAGAGCAGGCTGACAGAATGGCAAAGCTGGGTGCAAAAGACGAGCAACAGAACAACCCCGTCTGCCTCACAGAGATGAAGACCATCATCGAGTCTCTGCACAGGACACCCAGAAACAGGACAGCTACCACCTGCTACCCAGATCACAGCAGGTGGTCATCTTCCGCCCGAGGACAGGGCACAACAGACTGAACCAGCATCTGTTCAGGAAGATGCATGCTGTGCCGTCCCCCGTGTGTCCATGTGGAGAAGCAGAGCAGGATACGGCCCACATCCTGCAGGACTGTGGGAGCCTCCGGCCGCTGAGGGAGGAGATATGGCCAACGCCGGAGCCCCTCCAACACACGCTGCACGGGTCTGTGGACACCCTGCAGAGGACCGCCAATTTCGTTTCAAGATCAGGGCCTGTATTCACGTTGAGATAGCATGAGACTTAGCATGATGCTAACTTAGAAGCTCTTCCAATGTCCTATAGGATTTAATAGGACTTTTGGAAGAGCTTCTAAGTTAGCATGATGCTAGGTCTCATGCTATCTCAACGTGAATACAGGCCCTGGACTCCAAGTGTGATCGGCGATCGGCAAACAAACAAACTAATATACATCAGTCCCCCGAAGACGAAGTGTGGCTGCACACATGGCGGGGTTAATAAAAATTAAAAAAACGGTCACACACGTAATGTTCTCATCCCTGGTTGATGCATTTTGTACCATAGTGTTCAAGTGCTTCCGCTGTTAGGATGGTGCCTGGAGTCGTTTTCTCTGAGAACGCCAACAACATTCTATACATCAGTACCACATACACATGGGTGCTACTCCCCAAAATGAAAACAAATGAAAGGCAGGGGTCCAGGGACTCATGTCCCCGGCGGACGATTCAGGGGGGCAACTTAAGAGAGAGATACAACGAGACAGACAGTTAAAATGAGAGACAGGGACAGTTTGAGTCTGATAAGCCTTGTAAAATTATTACATTGCCTTTGTAAACTTCCAAGATAGAACAATAGACTAAGTTCAAAATGTCCCAAATCGCTTGTGGTCAATTTTTTTTTTTTTTGGGGGGGTGAATTATAAAAAAACTGAAGTTCAGTTTCTGGTAAAATTAGAAATACTGAAATCAGTGTAAAGATACATCTGCCAAATATCGTTCATTCATATACACACAAGCCTTTAGTTCCACAGCGATCGATTTCGCAATGAAGAAAATTGGCCTAAATTATAATTGCAATAATTATTACACCACTCCTTTCACACACGGGGTAAAAATCCCCCATGCGGCATAAAAACGCGAACTCTTATGTTGTGTTAGAAAACAGAGTACAGAATGTTTTAGAAGTATTCGTTTCTTGACATTCTCTTCTCACTTTTCACCCCCCCCCCCCTCCCTGTCTCCCTCCCCCGCCCCCCCCCCCCCCCCCCCCCAACTCCCCCCCCCCCCCCAACTCCCCACACTCCCCCTCCGCCCCCCCCCCCCCCCCCCCCCCCCTCCCCCCGACTAAACAATCATGTAGATTGTTTGCAAGACAATAGCGTCTTCAGTTTCTGACATTACATTTTATGTCATTGAAAGTGTTCATTCCTGGCAGAGAGAGAGAGAGAGAGAGAGAGAGAGAGAGAGAGAGAGAGAGAGAGAGAGAGAGAGAGGAGAGAGAGAGAGAGAGTGAGAGAGAGAGAGAGAGAGAGAGAGAGAGAGAGGCAATTGAACACAATTGAGCAATTGAACACATTGTCATTTGAACACAATTTTAATGTTTCAGGCCTCCGGCCTATAACATAGGAGGTGCGGTGCGCACATAAAAAGAAATGACAACAAGTGTATAATAATTAATATACTAACTAACAGCATTAAACATGAATGTGGCTAGTTCCTTATCATATCTGAGACACGAGTTCTTCTCTTTTCCTCACTGCATAGTAGATGTACATAGCAATATCTCTAGTAATATGTACAGTATCATTCGCAAGTAGGAGACAGAGAGAGAGACAGAGAGAGAGAGAGAGAGAGAGAGAGAGAGAGAGAGAGAGAGAGAGAGAGAGAGAGAGAGAGAGAGAGAGAGAGAGAGAGAGAGAGAGAGACAGAGACAGAGAGAGAGACGAGAGAGAGAGAGAGAGAGAGAGTGAGAGAGAGAGAGAGAGAGAGAGTGAGAGAGAGAGTGAGAGTGAGAGAGAGAGAGAGAGAGAGAGAGAGAGAGAGAGAGAGAGAGAGAGAGAGAGAGAGAGAGAGAGATTTGATTGACTCTTAAAACAGCCATGGGACTTCAAATAAGTGCGAAATTTATGAACAGAGCACCACGATGGTGCCAAACCAACCGACCGTTTCAATCATGAAATCAATACGGAAATCAGAAACCAGCTTCTAGCCTACCTGTTGAATCCGACTATATTTATTATTTAGTGAAACGTGACCGTGGCGAAATAATGGGGGAAATGAAAGTAAGCAAGCACACCACGCACCAATGAGCTCCAATACCTTGAAGTGCCTTGTTAGTACCGTTTCCACAACTCCCACGTGGGCCATATCTGGTTTCCTGCAGAAACACTTCAGTCTCCCTCCATTTTATTTTTCTTTCAAAATAGGATGCAACCAACCAACCAACCAACCAACCAAGGAAATCTAATGACTCTAGGCAGGTTTTAATTTCAGGATTATCTTTCCCTAACAGGTGAAAGTTAAGATCCAGTTCTCTCCCCTAGCCTCTGGGAGGTCTCTACAAAAAGAGTCGAGGTATTTGTCATAGTGCCCCCCGTGGGGATACCGGGGGTGGGGTGTCATTTGTATAAATAGTTCCCCCACCTTCTGGAAGTTATGTGCTTGTAGCTTCCTCTAATCTGTCACTCTCTTTGCCTCTGCCTTTTCCCATTTGCTTACTGTCATCTACTATCTTTCTGCCTTACCGGTCCATTCACTTGCCATTTTTCACGAAACACTTTAAAAAAAAACCATTTCCTCCTCCAGCCGAAGTCGGACTTGCTGGGCCTAACCATTTCTTAGTTAGGCGTATAACGGCAGCATGACGCATCTGCGCTCATAATTGACAGGAAACTGTCTGAGCGATCGAAGAAGAAGAAGAAGATTTGTCATAGTAAGATTATGGAGGGGGGGGGGGGGAGCTTTCGGTCTATCTCTACCTCCCCTCCCCCCCTCTTGGAACGATAGCTTTCCTTTTGTAAATATCCATCTCTAATTTTTTTTTAACATATATTTAACCATTTAAAGGTAGAGATCCTAGCGCTCCAGCAAATAAAATAGTCAATAGCTTTTTGACATAAAACCATTATTCTTTCAAAAAAATCTTACTTAATTATGGCATCAGCTTCTATTGAAGTTGATGCTGACTGCATAGTTCCTTTTTAAAATGTTATTGATTACAATTAAATATTATTTCTAAAAACCTGTACATAGTGGGTTTTTTCGTTAAAGACCTTACAGGATTTTTATATTTTTGACTTTGCTTTTTAAAAGGTGGTCCTGGAAATTTTAATCTTTAGTAGCTCAGGAAACCAGAACATTAATGAATTTTAAACAACATTTTATATATACAATGTAGATAGTTATTCTTAAATGTCTACAAGTCGAGCCATGGCACTAATCTTATCTTCCTTCTCAAATTAGCTCTAAAAGGTAAAAAAAATCAAGTTCTATCTGGGGTAAATGAGGTTGTGTAAATAGAAAAAACCCTCGAAAGTCCCAAATTCAGATCTACTTAGGGACACAAAAAAATCGTATCTTCGTTCTTTTCAAGTATAAAAAAGTAATGTTAACAAAATTCAGGACTCAACTCGCAATGTCCTTGAAAAACATTATTCATCATAGTTAATACATTTTGGTAAACGCGGTTAATTTTTAAAACATTTTTTTTTCCATTTTTCTCAAAAACTACCAACATTGAGATACGAGGTTTGTGAATTACACCGACGAAATTGCAACTTGTCCTCTATAAGGGATTTCCGCCACGAGGACGTAAAACCTCCACTCAACCAACCTATAGGGGTATAGATGCGCTCATAATAAGCTTACATCTGTATTGTTAAAAAATCGGGACTTTCTTGGTGTTGCACTACCTCCGGGCATTGCCTCCAGGATCGTTCCCACCATCTTTGTATCTATTAATGTCCCATATGTCTGTTCCAGGCCGGAGGACGTTAAACAGACTTTCATTCATTCATAAGGGTAAATGAAATGCGTAGTTGTGTTGTGCATAGTCCCTCCATTTCAAGCAACAACAACAACAACAACAAAAGTTGAGTTCATGACACTGGAAATAGTCAAAATACACATGGTTATTTTTCGCTCTTTCCCCATACAAAACACAAAGATAAACCAGTAATGATAATGACTCGCATATCACTGTGCTGCCACAGAGAAGGAGCGAAAAATATCATCGTGTATCGTGACCACAAGGACGCGACACTAGGCCTATACAAGTATGCACAAACCGATGCAAACTTGTTTTCGTATTATATATTGAAAACAAAATAAGACAGCACAAATACAAACAGGGGGGTGGGTGGGGGGTTGTTGTCATACTCTGGTTTCTTTACTAGATACAGTGGCGGTACCATAGCCGATGAGGTTTAACCGAGGCGTGGTTACTGCTACACCTATCTGTATTGTTTTAAAAATCGGGACTTTACTGGTGTTGCACTGCCTCCGGGCATTGCCTCCAGTATTGTTCCCACCATCTTTGTATCTACAAATGTCCCATATGTGTCTGTTCCACCATTTTTCAGGGTGGGTGGGGGTGGGCCGAAAAAGCGAACACAAAGAGACACATTTATATTGAAAACAAAATAAGACAGCATAAATACAAACAGGGGGGGGGGGGGGGGGCGAAAAAGCGAACACAAACAGACACATTATATATATATTGAAAACAAAATCACAAATACAAACAGGTGGGGGGGGGGGGGGGGGGGACGAAAAGCGAACACAAAGAGACACATATATATTGAAAACAAAATAAACACATAAATACAAACAGGGGGGGGGGGGGGGGGGGGGGGGGGGCGAAAAGCGAAACACAAACAGACACATATATATTGAAAACAAAATCACAAATACAAACAGGTGGGGGGGGGGGGGGCGGAAAGCGAACACAAAGAGACACACTGTTGCAGCCATGAAAATCAAAGCATAGCCTTACCATGCGTAGCATTTTCTACAAGAAGACTACTACAGCTGTCTAATGTCTTGACCTCCATTATTCCAGATCTTTTTATTGGCCTGCGGAAGAAAAGAAAAGCACAATGTCTTCCTTTGTACGCCGACGATAAATTGAGCAGAGCCAATGAATCCGTCCCACGTCAGCTCCCAAAGTTAACCCTTAGGGTCCCTGTATTATTGGGTGTCCATTGATCAAAGAACCTTTACTTGGGCGCCATTTGCATATCTTTGGACGTGAAGGTTTTCTTGTTGTTGTTGTTGTTGTTCTTCTTCTTCTTCTGCTCCTCTTTCGCTTAGCGTCCTCTGGCCTAGAACAGGCACATATATTATGGGACAATGATAACCATAAAGGAAAAAGACTATCCTGGAGTTATTGATTTAAAAAAAAAGTTAAATTGTCATAAGATTCTCTCTTCCTTCTCCTACTTCTCCTCTTCCTTTTTGTAGTCCCAGTTCTATAAGAACGGGAATACATTACGACGGGGAACGAGGGCTGTGCGTTTCTCTGCTGTCTGTCTGTCTGTCTGCTGTCTGTCTGTCTGTATCTTGTGTGTCGTCTTGTGTGACCGAAATGTGCCTCCACTTCATCCCCTTTTGCTTACTCGCCTCACTTTACGGACAGTTTTGACCAGTCTGCTGGGTGGTCGGTTTATTGAGGTTCGACTGTATCAAGAATTAGTTTCAAGTCAAGAAATGTAGACATACAAAGACAAAATGGCTCGTAATGTAGAAGATTGAATGCCGTGATTAAGTTAAATTACGAGGAAGTTTGTCGGTGTTGGTAACATGATCTAAAATATTTTTGCTTTAATTCGGGGTACGACTACTTTCACACGCTGCTACCCTAACACGAACTTTACCCCCCAAAATACTGGTGTGTACCCACGCAAGAGTAGTATTTAAATTAAGGTTACACACCTAACATAGAATGGAATACAGCTTTGTTTAGAGATTTAGGTCATACAAATAGGTAATGCATTACTTTGCACTATAAGCTTACACACATATATGCGTGCATGCACATACACAAACACACATGTACATACACACGCACACACACATAATACTCTCACACCCTCCCGAAAAGCTCTCTCGCACACGCACACACACACGCGTGCGTGCGCGCCCCACCCCCCCACACACGCACACACACGCACACGCACACACACACACAAACACACACACACACATCCGAATGACAGCACACATGTGTGTGTGTGTGTGTGTGTGTGTGCATGTGTGTGTGTGTGTGTGTGTGAATGACAGCTTGCGCGTGCGTGATATAAAAATTGTGTGCGTGTGCGCGCGAATGACAATCCGTGCGTGCGTGCGTGCGTGCATTGGAAATTCCAAACACATTGTTTTATCTTCTAAAACCTTTACTTGGACAGATAATGATGGACGTGTGTGTGTGTGTGTGGTGTGTGGCTGTGTGTGTGTGTGTGTGTTCTTCTTGTGTGTTGTTCTGTTTCTGTGTGTGTGTGTGTGTGCCTGTGCGTGGACCTGCTGTGCGTGGTGTGTGCGTGCGTGCGTGCGTGCGTGGTGCGTGGCACACGCTGTGTGTGCGTGTGCAGTGCGTGCGTGTGTGTGCGTGCGTGCGTGCACACACAAACACACACAAACACACACACACCACACAACACACACACACACACACACACACACACAACACACACAACCGCGTGTGTGCGTGCGCGTGTGTGTGCGTGTGTGCGTGCGTGCGTGCGTGCGTGCGTGCGTGCGTGCGTGCATTGGAAACTCGCAGACGCACAGAGACAAACGCAAACACAGTAAATCTTCTCAGAACAGATACTGATTGACTGCGGTTGTCAGATGAAACAGAGCTAGGATTATCTCAGTGGTGGTGGTGTTGCTGAACTGAAGTTTACCCAAACAAAGCATTAAACACTCCTGATAACGTTATCAGTATAATTATATATATATATATATTCTGTTAAAGACCCACTCGAGCACGATTTTATATTTTGTTAAGAAAATGCCTACAGTTCTACAAGAAATGCGCGTGTTATGGGCCAGCCACACTGCATACGATACAATCCGATGGCGATCCGATTGAGACGAGGTCTGTGAGACATGATTCACGTGAAATACTTCCGTCTAGAAAATAATTCTACTAGTTTTCGCTCACACAAGTAGACCCCAAATACACGAATCACATAAAATGTATGATACAAACATTACAGATATTTTATCAGATTCGTGTACGGGGGACTTCACGAAGTGAGTCTATAGTATGATGGTTGTTAGGTTGTGTGTG
>CM065704.1:40056029-40080964 GCA_017654935.2 Phymorhynchus buccinoides
ATTTTTTTAACAGATTTCGGACCCTTGCACCTTCTTCTTCTTCTTCAATTGCTCAAACAGTTTCCTGTCAATTATGAGCACAGATGCGTCATGCTGCCGTTATGCGCCTAAGTAAGAAATAATTAGGCCCAGCAAGTCCGACTTCGGCTGGAGAAAATCTTTTGAAAGTGTTTCTTGAAAAAAGCTAAAAGGCAGGAGAATGGACCAGTTAAAGGCAGAAAGTTAGTAGATGACACAGACAGCAAGCAGAGGGAAAAGGCAGAGTCAAAGAGAGTGATAGATTAGAGGAAGTTACAAGCACAGAACTTCCAGAAGGTGGGGGAACTATTTATACAAAAGACCCCCGGTATCCCCACCGGTATTTGGCCTTGCACCTTATGATATGACCAATAATATTGTAAGAAACTGTTATAACAAAATCAGCACTTGTGTAACATTTTGAGGGTGCACCTTATATTATGATGCATCTTCTTCTGCATTCCTAGGCCATATGGCCATAATGGGTAAGGTACATATATGTCCAGTTTTCATTTTTCACTGGTCTCCCCGCTGCGTACAGTCAACATTCCGATTTCGGAGGAGCTCGAAGGAATTTTTTAAATTTTGAAGATGTTTTTTAAAAGAGGCAGGAGAATTGGCCAATAAGTCAGAAAGATAGTAGATGATAGAAAGTAAAGGGAAAAGGCAGAGTCAGATTAGAGGAAGTTACAAGCACAGAACTTCCAGAAAGTGGGGGAACTATTTTTACGAAAGACCCCCCCCGGTATCCCCACGGGGAGAGACTTGTGGAGGGGGCGGGGTCGTCCAGCTCCCCGTATGGAGGCACGAGGCAACCACCCACTGCCCCTATGATGCATCTTAGTTATAATCAGTAAAATACTTCTGACATGATAGAGAAAATTTAGAAGAGAATGTTGTCACTGTAGTATCTTCTTCTTCTGCGTTCCCAGGCCATATGGCCATAATGTGTAAGGTACGTATGTGTTCAGTTTTCACTGGTCTCTCTGCTGCATGCAGCCAACGCATTCCGATTTCGGAGGAGCTCAAAGGAGAAAATTGGGAAGCTGGGGTTTTTTTTAAAGGCAGAAGAATGGGCCAATAAGTCAGAAAGATAGTAGAAGACAGAAAGCAAAGGGAAAAGGCAGAGTCAAAGAGAGTGGCAGATTAGAGAAAGTTACAAGCACAGAACTTCCAGAAGGTGGGGGAACTATTTGTACGAAAGACCCCCGGTATCCCCCATGGGGAAGTCACTGTAGTATGTTTTTGTAGATTTGGTTTGAAAAAATTATGAAACAAATAAAGAAACTAGTCAATCGTTTCATGATGGCAGGTCTCTACGACATCACAAAGGATCCAGACTACACCAACATATACGACAAGCTTCCCGTGGAACAACCCGGGGACGCCGAAATGGCGGACGAGCGTCGCTTCTTCATGTCGCACGTGGACAGTCTCGGCATGCACATGACGTTCTTCCACCGCTCCGTGTCTTACCACAAGAACATGTTCGTTGCTGACATGGATTTCTTGGTGTCCAGCGTGGTCAATCTGTTGGATGATAGCATCGATCATACGGGATACGAACGACTCAAGGTGTGTGAAATCGTCATGGTCGTTCTTGTCGTCGTCATCATCATCGTCATCATTGTTTGTATTTAACATGGATTTTTTTTAGTGTTCAGTGACGTGAATCTGCTGGATGATAGCATCGACCATACGGGATACGAACGACTCAAGGTGTGTGAAATCGTCATCGTCATCATGGTCATTCTTGTTGTCGTCGTCATCATCATCATCATCATCATCATCATTGTTTGTATTTAACATGGATTTGTTTTAGTGTTCAGTGACGTGAATCTGCTGGATGATAGTATCGACCATACGGGATGCGAACGACTCAAGGTGTGTGAAATCGTCGTGGTCGTTCTTGTCGTCGTCATCATCATCATCATCATCATCATCATCAATATCATCATCATCATCATCATTATCATCGTCATCATTGTTTGTGTTTAACATGGATTTTTTTAGTGTTCAGTGACGTGAATCTGCTGGATGATAGTATCGACCATACGGGATGCGAACGACTCAAGGTGTGTGAAATCGTCGTGGTCGTTCTTGTCGTCGTCATCATCATCATCATCATCATCATCATCATCATATCATCATCATCATCATCATCATTATCATCGTCATCATTGTTTGTGTTTAACATGGATTTTTTTTAGTGTTCAGTGACGTGAATCTGCTGGATGATAGTATCGACCATACGGGATGCGAACGACTCAAGGTGTGTGAAATCGTCATGGTCGTTCTTGTCGTCATCATCATCATCATCATCATCATCATTATTAATATTATCATCATCATCATCATTATCACCATCATCATCATCATTATCATCGTCATCATTGTTTGTGTTTAACATGGATTTTTTTTGTGTTCAGTAACATGAATCTGCTGGATGATAGCATTGATTTTACAGGATACGAACGACTCAGGTATTATCGTAATTGTGAATTATTTATTAATATTGTGTGTGGTGAATCTTCTGGATGATGGCATTGACCTTACTGCAGGTTATAAACGACTTAAGATGTGTAAAGTCATCATCATCATCCTTGTTTGTGACTGAGTTAGACATAGATTACCTGGGTCATATCGTCGCTGTCCCACGCTAACCGTGTATTTACACAATCAGTGATTTTACAGGAGCATCAAAAAACATATTGTCGCCTGCTACAAAGTCAATCCCCATTTGATATACGCTTGACCCTTCTTCTTTACCGATGAGTAAACATGTGACACAATAAAAGTTGCATTAACACCCAAACTTTTCGTGATAATTCAGTGACACGGTTAGTCACAAAGTTAGTGCATTGTTCTCACAATGGGAGATACGACAGCTGCCGGCAGTTACACGATTAGCGTGACCAGTTACACGCTTATCGCGTCAAAACCAGCAACAACCCGCCACATACACGATTATTTCCATGGTATCATGTGACAAATTTGAGCATTTTCATTGGTCGCAGACACAAGATATTTATAGAAGACCTGCGTGAGGTCACTGGGAGGAGTTTCAGTAAAAAATCTATTTTTGTCAAATTTTGTAGATACACGGTTAGCATCGGACAGCGACGTTATATGTGTGCAGATGCAGCTACAGATGCACAAGCTCCTGATCTCTGCTCATCTAGGCAAGAAACTGGACATTGCCCACCATCTAGAGCTGCTCAAGTTCTTTTATGGCATTTTGTTCTGTTGATTTAACCCTTTTACTCTCCTGAAGATGGAGTGTGGGCTGCCCACATGGCTGGGTAATAAAAAAAACAGTCACACATACACGTAATGTTCTCGTCCGTAGCTGATGAATTTGTGCCATATCGTTCAAGTGCTTTTTCGGCTGTTGGGATTCTTCTTCTTCTTCTTCTTCTTCTTCTTCTTCGATCGCGCAGACAGTTTCCTATCAATTATGAGCGCAGATGCGTCATGCTGCCGTTATGCGCCTAACCAAGAAATAGTTAGGCCCAGCAAGTCCGACTTCGGCTGGAGGAAATCTTTTTGAAAGTGTTTCTTGAAAAAAGGCAGGGTAATGGACCGGCAAAGCAGAAAGATAGTAGATGACAGTAGGCAAAGGGAAAAGGCAGT
Organism: Phymorhynchus buccinoides; assembly: GCA_017654935.2. Lineage (NCBI taxonomy): Eukaryota > Metazoa > Mollusca > Gastropoda > Neogastropoda > Raphitomidae > Phymorhynchus > Phymorhynchus buccinoides. The sequence continues at coordinate 40,059,681 of CM065704.1, forward strand.
CAAAAAGAGTGACAGATTAGAGGAAATTACAAGCACAGAACTTCCAGAAGGTGGGGAACTATTTAAAAAGACCCCCGGTATCCCCACGGGGAGGGGGGAGGCAGTTGGGATGATCTGCAGACCTGTTTACCATCCCGATTTTGCTGTAATTTTTACGGGAAAAAAAACCGGGAATTTTTTTTCCTAAATATAAAAAACCCACCACAGTTGTGTCGGTAAGCGAAGCTTTTGAAACGATGCGGTGAAAAGTCATTTCGCGCCATTTCCTTTTCTGTTTCAAAATGGCGTCCAAGCGAGTGCATTCCGAAGCTTCTGTATCTTCTGGTCAAAAATCAAAAGAAAAGGCATCAAAAGTGGCATAGAAATTCCGGGAAAGTTACCTCAAAATTCCAGGAATACGTCGTTCAGGACTAGGTGACGAGCATGATTGTGTTCTGTGTCTACTGCTCGACGGACATTAGTATTGCACACTCAGGTCAATACGATATTGATGTTCATTGGTCACGCGTTGGATTACAGTTTTTTTCTCCAAAATTACGGTTTTTTTGTTTCAGAAATTTCAACTTTGCAAAAATGGGGTAAACAGGTCTGGATCTGTGGAGTCTTTTAGCCAGGGTACATCAGCAATAGAGTTGAGAACCGGTTCAAAAATCCAAACCAGTTTAAAACCGGTTTTCCCTCTTCGAACCGGTTTTACTGAACCGGTTTTTTTAACCAGTACTCGCATCACTAGTGTCACCTATGCAAACATATTTATTTGTCAGAATATTCACACACACGCACGCACGCGCACGCATACATACACACACACACAATAAAGAAACTTATGACTTATGACACACACACACTCAACTCCACACTCGGTCAAAGTCAAAGCCATACACCACAAACTAGAAACAGCTACTCTTGGTTTAGAAACACCCAATCTGCTCTGAGAATCAGTGTTGTTTTTCAAAAAGAATGCGTTATTCTAAGAAAAACTTACTTTCAGTTTGCAGTTAAAAAACCGGTTCACAGCAACTCAAACCGGTTTTTCGAACCGCGAAAGTTTAGCACCAGTTTTTCGGTTCAAATCGGTTTTTCCCCCCACCTCTATTCAGCAATAACCCTCTTGCATCCGTATGACGTGTTGTTGACAGACGCGGCTGCAGATGCACGAGGACCTGATCTACACTCACCTGGGCAAGAAACTGGACATTGCCTACCACCTGGAGCTGCTGAAGTTCATCGGCTACATGACCCCCTTCCTGGTCGGCATGAAGAAACGCATGAAGATCCCAGACACCTCCCGCCTCATCTCCCCACTCACAGGTATGTGAGTTTTTTTCCAAAGTTTTTTTGTTAACGCTCTTGCATTTGTATATGTTACAGAAAATTCTCATCTAGTGTTTAGGTACTTTCACACATGTTTTTTTAAAAACACAAAATCTGGTTTTTGAAGCACGCATAGCACCATATAATTACCCTTGCATCATTGCAAGCGAGAAGCTTCTTGAATTAGAAAGTGTTTTTTGTGTTTTTGGTTTTTTTGCTGTCCCACCTTCTGGTTGCTTACACGCCACTCATTCTGAGTCCCATCTCGTAATCACCCCTGGCTTGTCAGGTTGCGGATTAAAAAAACCATCAGTCCAAGGGGAGCAAATCTATGTATTAGGATGTTAGGAGGCGACCACCAGGGGAGACACTGCACTGCTGCGGAGTCACTTTGATTGAGTTCAGTGGAGCCTGTTCTGAGCTGGACACCACCTGCTAAGCCCCCTGCTGATGAAATCAGCTGTCCAAGGGGAGCAAATATATATATTAGGATGTTAGGAGGCGACCACCAGAGGAGACACTGCACTGCTGCGGAGTCACTTTGATTGAGTTCAGTGGAGCCTGTTCTGAGCTGGACACCACCTGCTAAGCCCCCTGCTGATGAAATCAGCTGTCCAAGGGGAGCAAATATATATATTAGGATGTTAGGAGGCAACCACCAGAGGAGACGCTGCACTGCTGTTGATCGAGTCACTTCGGAGGAGTTCAGTGGAGCCTGTTCTGAGCTGGACACCACCTACTAATCATCTTGCTAGCGTCCTTGCTCGCGTAGTGAATGAAAGTTCGTTTGACGTCCTCCGGCGTGGAACAGGCACACATGGGACATTAATAACTATAAAGATAGTGGGACGATCCTGGAGGTACTGCAATACCAGGAAAGTCTCGAAGTTTGACTTATAATCAAATTAGTTAACAAAGCAATTCTGTAAATTGCTCGCGCAGTGTCACCTCATGTTCCAGCTGGCTATCTGGTAGAGACAGACAGACAGTGAATTCTATTATAAGAGGATAGATTTAAATTGTTTAGTTTGATTTAACCCCTTCACTGCCAGAGGAAAACAGAGAAATTATCAATTTTCTTATTATAAAATTTATGTAGCTCCTTCTTCATCCAGACTGCCATGGAGTGGAACCAACTGAGTGAGGCCACTGTCACTGCAGGCTCTGTCAGCACATTTTCATCAGCGCTGACCAGATCACCATCTGAGCCTGAAACTACTGACCACTAGCCTACTAGGATGTTTTTTGTGGGTTTTTTTGCTTGCTTCTGGAAGTGGGCCTGGTACTGGGGTACCGGCTGAACTGGGGGGTTTAATGGTCTTAACCTTTCACCGCCAACGTCGCATTTTAGCACCACAATGGTTTAACACCTATGTCACTAAAAGGCATCAAATCAGGGCCTGTTATCCAAAGACCTTATTTTTGTTAATTTTGGGAGGTAAGGATAGGCCTAATGTTATGCATGTCACAGAGGAATTCACAATATTGCAGATGGGTTTTTTCTCTACCCAGTTAAGTTTAATGGTATTTTTTGGCTGAAAAATGGCTGGCGGCGAAAGGGTTAACCCAGGGTAAGCAGTAGTTCTTTGTCCTTCTATGTTTTCTAGTAGGTTCATGCATCCTCCAAGTTCCGTCGCGATTTATCGTCAGAAGTGGCGTCTGCGACGTATCCAGACAGAAAACAGAAACAGAAAATGTAAAAGAGACCTGCGCCTGTATTCACGTTGAGATAGCATGAGACTTAGCATCTTGCTAACTTAGAAGCTCTTCCAAAAGTCCTATTAAATCCTACAGGACATTGGAAGAGCTTCTAAGTTAGCATCATGCTAAGTCTCATGCTATCTCAACGTGAATACAGGCCCAGGTAGACTCAATGTGAAAAAGCGGTCTATACAGTGTGTCCAATGCTAACATGCAGCAGATTTTATTACAATGGAAACCAGGTAATCTAATCCTGGCTTGTCTAAGCAAAAAAACCAACATAATTCCAGAACTATGACATCAACAGTTATGACACCATCAGTGACATCACCCCCCCCCCCCCCCTGTGGGACTGGGCAGGGAAGGGGTTAAATTGTTTGGTTTGATTTAGCTCTCTCAAGGCTGCAGAACCGAAATCCGCCCAATTTTTTTTCATTCCTTGGTGGCCGATGACGCCGATTGCGCCCGCTGAACGCCAGGTCTAGTACGTTCACTTTCACTTTCTCCCTACCCACAATGCAATACAATATACTAAGTTAGTTCTTCCTGTTTCTGACACTCCCGGGTCGGTTTTTGGTCTTTACAGCAAGGGAAAGCACCCAATAGTCTTTTTGAACGGATTTTTCAAAGTGACACGATTTTTTTTTATTTTTTTTCACGTGACGTGTGCAGTATTGACTCGGCGTGATGCTCGGAGCGTCATTACGGATTTTTTCTTCTAATTCATGGTTTGTTGTTTCGAATAAAAATATCATCATTGCTATTCAATTTGCATCTTTGAGAAATGAAAGGTGAGTTAGACTTCTGGGTGATTTTTTTAAATAAAAGATTTGGTGTGACGTTCGGAGTTACTCCCCTTCTCTTATGCAATAGGATCGATTCTCGGTTCGATTGATCGGGAGGCATAGGGTTAATCATTGCTGATGGAGTGGTGTGTGTGTGTGTTTGTTTCAGGGGATGACTGTCGCACAGAGAGGGAGCTCCCCCCTCTGATTCTGGGCTCTAACTTCAAGTGCAAGAACTTTTCCTTCGGGGAACACTACTTCCACCTGCATGGAGGTACTGACTACTAGTATGCTAAGTACTATAGCTATGCTATGCACAGAGAGAACTAACAAACATAATGATAACTAGAGGGCTTGTGTTTGCCTTGGAGAGCAAACATGACAGGATTCTCCCCCTAAGCAGCCAATTACAAGTTATTCAATTGAAAATGTGGCCAAATTTGGCCATTTTCGTCCCCACTTCCGGTTCGAATTTATAATGAAGCAATTGCAATGTTACTCTTTAGCAAAGATATTCTAAAAGGGTAAGATGGACTACTTAAGAGCTCGGCGAACCGGGCTGATAGAGTTATCGTTAGTGGCGACAGTACACGTTTCACAGTGGAGGCTATACAAAAACTCAGACTGGAACTTGAACGGAGAATTCAACTGGCCTAGCGACGTGTAAAATGTGTCCTGTTTAAAAGGGACATAACCAGTGTTTCTGTCCTCACTATTCATATAGGGAAAAGAGACCGGATGCTTATCTTCCCCTGTACAGTCTTTGTCTTTAGTAGATACTGTAGCCTAATCGGAAGAAAAATTTAAAACTTCATACATGGGAATAAGTGAAAGTGACACAACCAAATTTACATAAATTTGAATAACTTCGAAACTTTTTAACATATCATCAAACTCCTTTCCGACCTGGGCCAACACATTTTTTTTTAGGGCTACAATATCCAGTAGTTAAATTTGTGACGTCACTTGCATTTTTGGCTGTTCCGTGAACCAAATGAAATCTGCAGGCTTCTAGCTGGAGCACTTCCGGTTCGGTTTTATACCGGAAGTGTTGCAAATCTATTTTTTTAGTAAATTCTGAAAATATGAACGAATTCTGTTCAGCCATTTTTGAGATATTCAAGATTGAAACTTTGCCAGTTTCGCGGTTTTTCGCCTCTTTCAGGGCTCAACTGTGGGTTTTTTCACTTGTGCAGGCATCAACTTTGACCTGGAAACGGACCTGCTGAAGGAGGCGTCAGAGGAGTTCTCCGACATGTACGACGAAATCACTCGCGAGTCGGCCGCCTACCTCAGCAAAATCCTGGACCCTGACTCTGTGGCCCAGGAGCACTACCGGGTGCCCTCCTTTGAGGTCAACGGCAAAAAGTGAGTCAACAATGGCAGTTAGAATGGTGGAGAGTGTGTGGAGGGGGAGGGGGTGTACTGGTAAGGGGGGGGAGAAAAATAGACCCTAATTTAACAAAATCCTAGACCCTGATTCCGTGGCTCAGAAACACTACCGGGTGCCCTCCTTTGAGATCAACGGCAAAAAGTGAGTCCATAATGGCAGTTGGAGTGGTGGTTGGGTGTGTGTGTGTGTGTAATGGTAGGGGGGGTGGAGAGAGAAAAAGACCCTAATTTAACAAAATCATAGACCCTGATTCCGTGGCCCCAAAACACTACCGGGTGGATCTCCTTTGAGTCTTCGGCAAAAAGTGTGTCGATAATGGCAGTTGGAGTGGTGGGGAGTGTGTGTGTGTGATGGTAAGGGGGTGTGTGGGGGGTGGGGAGAGAGAAAAAGACCCTAATTTAACAAAATCATAGACCCTGATTCCGTGGCCCAGGAACACTACCGGGTGGATCTCAAAAAGTGAGTCAACGATGGCAGTTGGAGTGGAGGGGACCAGGGAAGGGGTTGTTAAAGTAGGAAGGGGTGGGGTGGGGAAAGAAGGAAAGAAAACTCCCACTTCAACAAAATCATAGACCGTGAATCCGTGGCTCAGGTCAAACACTACCGGGTGCCCTCCTTTGAGATCAACGGCAAAAAGTGAGTCAATGATGGCAGTTGGAGTGGAGGGGACCAGGGGGGAGGGGTTGTTAAAGTAGGAAGGGGTGGGGTGGGGAAAGAAGGAAAGAAAACTCCCACTTCAACAAAATCGTAGACCGTGAATCCGTGGCTCAGGTCAACACTACCGAGTGCCCTCCTTTGAGATCAACGGCAAAAAGTGAGTCAGTGATGGCAGTTGGAGTGGAGGGGATGAGAAGGGGGGGAGGGGGTTGTTAGAGTAGGAAGGGGGGGAGGGGGGGAAGAAGGACAGAAAGCTCCTATTTTTTTATAATAAAAACATTTATAGGCTAATGTTAAGATCAGCTCCCTCCGCTGTTCCAGGGTGAAGTTGGCCAATCAGCTCCCTCCGATTTACCTTTTCCGTTAAGCTGATTGGCCAACTTCACCCTGGAACAGCGGAGGGAGCTGATCTTAACATTTGCCCATTTATACTTATGCAGCTGCATGCACACACACAGAAATTGTTTTTGATGCACAGGTATCTGGCGGAGATGATAGAGTTTGAGACGTACTTTGAATCTTCCCCCACAATCCCATATATAAAGATGGTGGGGACGATCCTGGAGGCAATGCCCGGAGGCAGTGCAACTCCAGGAAAGTCCAAACATTTTTTACGATACAGATGTATGTTAAAATCTGAAAAAACTAAAACCATTTTATACACAGTAAAGTATTTGTACCCTACATGCACAGATACCTGGCGGTGATGATCGAATTTGAAACGTACTATGGGTCGTCGCCCCACAAACCCCTGTGGATGCATGCCTTCATTGAATTAGGCAGTAAAACCATTTTATATACAATTAATAAGATATTTGTACTCCATATCCACAGATACCTAGCAGTGATGATAGAGTTTGAGACGTACTACGAATCTCCCCCACACAAACCCATGTGTGGGCCTTCATTGAATTAGGCAGTAAAACCATTTTGAATGAAAATCTGTTTAACGGCCTCCGGTCTGAAGCAGACACATATGGGACATTAGTAGATATAAAGATGGTGGAAACGATCCTGGAGGCAATGCCCGGAGGCAGTGCAACTCCAGGAAAGTCACGAATTTTTAACGATACAGATGTATGTTAAAATCTGAAAAAACTAAAACCATTTTATACACATTAAAGTATTTGTACACATGCACAGATACATGGCGGTGATGATAGAGTTTGAGACGTACTACGGGTCGTCGCCCCACAAGCCCCTGTGGGTGCGTGCCTTCCATGAAGAGATGGCCAACATGAAGCCTAAGAAGCTGCCCATCTCCGACATCCACCTCCACGAGCAGTTCAAGAAGTACTTTGGATACAAGAGGGCTATCAAGTACAAGGTAAGGACACTGGACACTGGACCTTTTTAATGTCATTAACACTGGGTTCTCATGACATGGGGGAAGCATCATTTTGCAAAACATTGGAGAACAAAAATAATAATAGAATATGTAAAATAAAGGGAACTAAAAAGAACAAAATTATTTGTAAATCAATTTCAAATTTAAGTTATATGAATCAAATTAAGTATTGATTCACACACAATAGCTCAAGCAGACCTCACACAAACAAAGAAACAAAAATCTATTTTGTACTCGAGTACCATCACACAAACGCTAGAGCTAAAGTGCATAAGGCAGAAAATGAGAAAGACGAAGAGGAACAACAACGAAAGCAAATATGAAAAAAGAAGTTGAGTATTGCTGGTTTAAAACTTGATTTTGACAGCATTGTTTGGCAACAGAAAGGAAAAAAAAGGGAGGACAAATTAATCCCAGCTATGATGAAAAGTCTAATGTTACTTTTTTTCCCCTGAGTGTTTGTTTGAAATGTACCATATTTTCTGACTTTATTATAAGGGGCAGCCCCACAATTTTACACAAAATTCAGATTTTGTTCTTATATTTCTTACTATGCTATATGTGACCCAGCACCACGAAAGGGACATTAAGTGTCAAACTGACCATTCTGAGAAAATTATACATTTGAAAACTTCAGACAATTCTCTTGCCAATGATACAAGAACCATTCTTGTATCTTTTCCTGTTCCCGAGTTATGAGCATTCAAAGTTAGTAGGGTGAGTGTCGGCCATTTTGAGAAAACACAGTCTAAAAGTCTAGCCTTGCTGTGGAAAATGCATTGACCTACTTGTTTTAAGACACTTATAAGACCATTTAGAGACCATAGTAAAGATTATCCTTTATAAATATGAAAGATAAGATGTTAGAGAACGCAAAACTACCCATAAGTCAAAATTGACAAAAAATTATATTTTTGACTTTGCAAGCCTGTTGTGAGAAACTAGCCCAGCGACTTAATGCCCCTTTCTTGGTGCTGAGTCACATTTGTTACATTATAAGGCGCAGGGGTCTCAGTCTGGCAAAATAAATATCGCCTTATAGTCCGAAAAACGTGGTAAACAGTTTCCTGTACTGTACCAGTTTTGCTAAATTTGAAAGGAACATGGATGATTTGATTTGAACACCTTTAACCATTTCACCGCCAATGTCGCATTTTAGCACCACAATGATTTAACACCCATGTCACGAAAAGGCCTCAAACCAGGGTCTGTTATCCAAAGAGCCTATTTTCATAATTTTGGGAGGTAAGGATAGGCCTTACTTATACATGTCACAGAGGAATCTCCACTATTGCAGATTTTTTTTCTTTCTACCCAGTTAAGTTTAATGGATGTTTTTGCTGAAAAATTGCTGGCAGTGAAAGGGTTAAATATATTGTGTTGAGTTGAAGTTCATCGCCAGTTGTTAAAAGTATGTTAACTTGTGTGTGATTTGTGCCATATTTGTTTAACCCTTTCAATGCCAGCCATTTTTTCAGCTAAACTTTTCCATTAAGCTTACCTGCTGGGTAGAGAACAGATTCTGTCTGCAATATTGGGGATTCCTCGGTGACGTGCATAAAACAAGGCCTCTCCTTAACTCCCAAAATGAAGAACATAAGGTCACTGGATACTAGACCCTCATTTGATGCCTTTTAGTGACACGGGTGTCAAATCATTGCGGTGCCAAGAGGCGACAGTGGCGGTGAAAGGGTTAAGCTCTTGTGTGACTTTAAACCTCTTCACTGCCAGAGGAGAAAAAAAAAAGAAGAGAAATGATCGACTTTCTTATGATAACATTTAAAAGAGACCTGTTTAGACTGTAATCTGAGAAAATGGTTTAGAGTCGAGAGATAGAGTACGAAGGGGGTTTGCGCACCCCTCAAAAATGATGCAAGCATGACGTGATTTCTCTACGATTTCAAGCGGGGTGGGTATGCGCATACCCAACCAACGCGCAGATCTGTTTAGTACTCTATATCTTTCCTGATTTATGTCTAAACCAAGAACTGACATTCCAGGACTATGACATCAGAAATTATGGCATCAGTCAATGATATCACACACCTGGTAGTAGACACGGGGCAGGCAGTGAAGGGGTTAAAGGTTATAAAATAACATGGTACAGTGGAACCTCCCTTATAAGACCTCCCATTATAAGACTCCCTCCCACATAAGACCTACTTCTCTGAGACATTGCCCTTCTTTGTGAGTGTTAAAATTATCTCCCTTACAAGACCCCTCCCTTATAAGACCTCATTTTGGATGATTTTTTGAAGGTCTCATAAGGGAGGTTCCACTGTATTGTACTGTGTGTTTGTGTTGTATGCCTTCAGCTCTAGCATTTGTGTGATGGTACTCAAGTACAAAATATATTTTTTGTGTGTTTGTGTGAGGTCTGCTATTGTGTGTGAATGGTCGACTTATGGCGATTATTTGCCCGCCAGGGGGCATAACGCTCGAGTGGGGCTTATCACGCTATATTCTTAGTTGGGCGTAGTGAGAGAGAGAGAGAGGGTTGGACTCCTCCCTATCTCTCTCTCTCTTTATCCCCAACTAAGAATATAGAGAGGATTAGCCCCACTCGAGCGTTATGCCACCTGGCGGGCAAAAGAGCCCGCTAAGTCGCTCATTAAGTAATGATTTCAAACATGTGCATTATTGCATGTTTCGTGTTATGACTGTAGTGTGGAGTTTAATTAAATCTATGAAATTGTTTCACATGTTTTGAGTGTGTTTGAGATTAAATGTGAACTTGATGGTGATAACAAGATAATTTGTTAGATGGTTGTGTGTTTATGGGCTCTGTATTAGTGGGTTTTTTTTTCTTCTTCAGTTCATGTGCTTTAGTTTTGGTTTGAAATATTGTCACTTAGACATAAATCCAAATTTGTGTTTTTGTCTTTCGTGGTCAAGTTACATTTTTAGGTTTATGTGTGTTTGGGTTTTTTTGTATCATTTTTTATTGTTTTTTTTTTTTTTTGTTTTTTTTTTTTAAAGTTTTCAATGGTTTTGTGTGTGTGTGTGTGCGTGCGCGTGGCGTGCGCACATGTATGTGTGGATGTGTGTGTGGATGTGTGTGTGATCTGTTTTGTGTGCGATCTATTTTGGTGTGTGTCTCTGTGTGTATGTGTGTTGTAATGTCTTTTGTATTATCAATCATAATAAGATTGCATTTTAAATTTGTGTGTGTGTAAAAAAAAAAAATTCAATTGTTATTTTCTGTTTTGTTTGTTTCATTTTTATTTTCAATGTGTGTGTGTGTGTTGGGGGTTGACTCCAATACTTTCAGCCTGACAAGGGAAAGGTAAGGTGTCCTATATAGTATACAGACAACAGCCAGTTTTTCCCCCTCTTTCGCTCTTTAGATTCTCACTCTTTATTACTGTTGCTGTGATCTATGTGCAACAGCTAGTGTCCATTACCAGACCTGCTTACCCTCCCGGTTTTGCCGGAATTATCCCGGGAATTTGCAAAAAATTCTGGGTAAAATAATAAATTCCGGGTGAACGCTGAAAATCCCGGGATTTCGAAAAAACGTCTATTATTTGTTTCCGTTTGTATAAAAAGAGGCAAGGGTTGACCGAAACCTCGGAGTGATAGGGTGAAACGGCCAAAAGTGAAGCAGAAGTTTTCTCAAAAGTACCTGAAAGTGCCAGGAATAACAAGTTCGCGTTTGGGAGACGAGTATGCACACTGCAAGTACTGCAACGTGGACTTCAAAATTTCGCACAGTGCGCTCGCAAGATACCTTTTAAATCAGGGTTTTATCGCGAGTTGTGTACCGATGTGAATTCTGTTTTTTTTTTCTCAAATTCCGGGTTTTTCTGTGGCAAATTCCAGGTTGTTCATTATAAGGGTAAACAGGTCTGCATTACCCATTTCCGAGCTCTTGCTATCTTGTCTTTTCTCAACTTCTGTTATTATAGCTCAGAAACGTTTTTCGATGTGTGCTTCCCCGTCTGTTTTTTTAGGATTTCTATCGGATGTGTCTCCAATTCCGCCATTGTTTGTCCGTGTTTTGACTTGTATATATATATATAAAACATTTTTTAGTGGTCTTTTTCTCATTCTTCTTCATGTGTGCTTTGGATTACCATCTTAAGAATAGTGCTTGCTTTGGATTTCTTGCTCATAGTTTTCTTTTTGTATAGTTATAGGGAAAAGGCATATATTATAAATAAATGTATCGTTGGTGAAATTAAAAAACCTCGTATCTCGATTTGGGGGGGGGGGGGGGGGGGGGGGGGTGTTGAGTTAGATACATAGTCAGCTTTCTATTTTTTCCGCCACCTTCCACCAAAAGCTTGTATCTCTAACGACTTTCTATCTGGGGTAAATGAGGTTGTGAAAATGATGAAAAACTAGTATGTCCCAAATTCTCTAGATTAAGGACAAAAACCTTGTATCTTCCTTCTTTTCAAGTCTAAAATGTTCATTCTTTTTAAGTAATTTTAACAAAATGCAGGACTAAACTCACAATGTCTTGAACAACATATTCATCATTGTTAATCAATTGTGGTCAATGCGGTTAATTTTTAAAACAGTTTTTTTTCATTTTTTCTCAAAACTACCAGGTTAGTGATAGGGTTAGGGTTAGTATTCCAAAAAAAGATAATTAGCTGAAAAGGTTAATAAAATACAGCTTTATGTTTGGTAAGAAAGGCAAAAACAGAAAAATGGAATTAACCGAGAAATGCAGGGGGGGGTTGGCACATCTTGACCTTTACCCAAATATGACTTCACTGAAGACATCCCAGATATTAATTATAACCTCGCAAAAGAAAGTCAAACTTTGAAGCCCGTACGCGTCCTGTAAATGCTTACCGACCAGCCATTACTGCTGTCATAAACGAGAGTTGGCTCCCCTTTCAAATAATCGAACTTCCGTTTTTGCTGCTTCCGTGTTGATGTGTTTGGCCAATTCTTCGTGAAAACTGACAGAATTATGGCATTTTAAGCTCTACAACGATGCTTTTTACATCCAATGAAGGGTTGTGGCATCTGTTGGGACGGTATCTCGGACGATAATAGGGATTTTGAAGCATTTTAACGTGAGTATTCGTCATATCAGCGACTCGTGACCACTTTCGATATCTGACTCACAGTAGACTGTACTGAACACAGCAATCGTTGCCTCTCTTCTCACAATTTTGTTCACTGATAGGGCGCCCTCGTTTATTAGGCGCCATAGGTCGAAATTGAAGATAAAAAATAACGCCTTATAATTCAAAAATTACAGTACATTTATGAACCATGTTGTGTCCATTTTCCTCAGATCTTTCTTTTGTCCGCTTGTTGTTCCAATTTGTCAGTCATTTTTGCCATTGTTTTTTGTGTCTGTGCACCCGCTTTGTCTTTTCTCCTATCCCAGTACGTGTGCCTGGTGTTTTGTTTCTCTCTCCTTCTTTCTCCTTCTTTTTCCATTTTTATATATAGGCAAGGCAAGGCAAGGCAAATGTTTTATTTCATACCCACTTGGGGCACAGAAATATAAAACAAAGTACACACATAGTTAAACAATCGAACATCAAAACAGAGTGATGTCTATATTATGAAAAACGATTATGTATTGTTTGTGTTCTTGTCTGTTTGTTCTGACAACAGGGGTGACAGTAGTTCAGGATTAATCAAAGAATGAAATAGTGAGGCCAAGAGAGGAGATAGCGAAATTGAACAAAGGGTGAATACTCTCTTTCTAATTAACTCCACCTGTGTGGGTGGAGCGAAATTGAACAAAGGGTGAATACTCTCTTTCTAATTAACTCCACCTGTGTGGGTGGAGCGAAATTGAACAAAGGGTGAATACTCTCTTTCTGATTAACTCCATCTGTGTGGGTGGAGGGTCATAAAGGCGAGCTTGGCACATTCTTTTTTTGAGAATGATGCTTTGCTTGTCTCACTTTGGTTCTGACCCACGCACTGCTAGGTGATTGGTATCGTAATCAACTTTGGTGGAGGGGAGTTAATTAGAAAGAGAGTATTCACCCTGTGTTCAATTTAGTTCAGGATTGATAGAAACTAAGAGTAAGGAAGAGTCTTCCTTGCTTCCTTCAAGCGACCACAATCATTAGCTGATTATTCTGTCACTGTAAATTCAGGGGGATCTACGGAAAATATATGTGCAGAATACTTTTGTCTAGAAAATACTTTTCTATTTATAGATAGTAAAGAGAAGAGAGAGAGAGGTGGGGGTGGTGGGGGGGGGGGGGGTGTAGGTAGATAATACCACCACCTATGCTACATGACCCAGCCAGTCAGGAACCCATTCAGCGGAACCCCAACATGATGCTTGAATTGGACAGGAACCACCTAAGCTACTGAAGGGGAGGTGGGGGGGGGGGGGGAGGTGAAGGGAAGTAGTTGGAGGGGGAGGGGGGAGGGTGAAGCGTAGTATGGTTATTGAGAGGCAGTTGCCATGGACACAAAGGTGTCCAGAGTCTCTGCCTCAACAGTCTGATGGGAGGATAAGAAGTCATTCCATGCTTTGAAGGTTCGGGGTAGGAAGCTGGCCTGCCAGTACTTTGTCTTGCAGAAGATGAGGGCCAGCTGTTTGGTGTGGGCGCGACGCTGGCGTTCAGGTGCCGGTACTTTGTCTTGCAGAAGATGAGGGCCAGCTGTTTGGTCGTGGGCGCGACGCTGGCGTTTCAGGTGCCGCGTTTACTTTGTCTGCGAAATGACGGCGTGAGGGCCAGCTGTTTGGTGTGGGCGCGACGCTGGCGTTCAGGTGCCGGTACTTTGTCTGTCAGAAGATGAGGCGCAGCTGTTTGGTGTGGGCGCGCCGCTGGCGTTCAGGTGCTGGTACTTTGTCTTGCAGAAGATGAGGGCCAGCTGTTTGGTGTGGGCGCGACACTGGCGTTCTGGTGCCGGAGAGAGTTTCTCTTTAAGCCTTTTCATTGATACGAGATCTTTCTGCAATTTGAACAGCATTGCTAGTCTTGCTGTTTCTCGGCGATGCTGAAGGGATGGCCACTTCAGCTGATCAATCATAGCTGAGACGCTTGATGTGTTTCTGAATCGTCTTCAGGATCGGCCATCTTGTCATACGGAACCACGGTCTTATAAAATCGAACATTTTCAGCCAAAATTGACGGTCAGACACACACGCATTTGAAATACACATTTTTTTAAATGCAGGTCACCACTTGAGGTTTGGGAAGATTCAGAGAACATTGAAACTTTTCCATTTCAGGATTGAGAGAATGTTTTTGCTTTTGCTCATGATCTCACATTGTTCCATGTTTGTTGTTTGCTATTGTGTTTGTTTTTGTGTGTGTCTGTCTTTCTCCCCATGAACTTTGTCCCCTGGGTTTCTTTGTCTCTCTGTCCGTCTGTCCCCCCTTCTGTATCTGTCTGCCTTTCTCTCTCTTCCCCCTCCTCTCCCCTCTCTTTCTCCCCCTCTCTCCCTCCCGTCCTCTCTCTCCACTCCCCCCCCCCCCTCTCTCTCTCCCCTCTCTCTCTCCCCTCTCTCTCCCCTCTCTTTCTCCTCCTCTCCTCTCCCACTCTCTTTCTCCCCTCTCTCTCCCCTTTCTATCTCCCCTCTCTCTCCCCTCTCTTTCTCCCCTTCTCTCTCCCCTCTCTTTCTCCCCTCTCTCTCCCCTCTCTCTCCCCTCTCTCTCCCCTTCTATCTCCCCTCTCTCTCCCTCTCTCTCTTTCGCTCCTCTCTCATCAATCGTCTTTCAAATACCCCTCTCTGGTCTTGCGTCTTTTTTATATATAATCAAAATCAAAGAATGAATCATGTGTCTGTCTCTGCACGCATCATTGTTTTGTTTTTATCAATCTTCAACCCTCGTCTGTCCTAGATGCTAGATATTACTATTAGCTGAAGCTTTACATTTAAAGTAGCTGCCTATATACTATAGCTATACTTATTATTTGTATGGGATAGAATTCTGATTCTGCGTTTATCTTGCTACTTAGTTAGAATGTTGGAGCCCTTCATAACAGCATTTTGGACGATTCTCAAAGAAGGGAAAATAATATTTACACAAACTACACACACACACAAACACACACACACACACACACACAGCACACACAAACCACACACACACACAAAATTTAAAAAAACAAATGCTCAAAACTTTTTTTTTTTAGCAATGTTTTATGTGTTGACTTGTCAATTTAGATAGAAAATGACATCAAAATGTTTAATTTTTTGGCAAAAAAACTTCTAAGTTTTGATTATTGTTAGGCATTGTAAACGTTAAAAAGCTAAGTATTATTCTTCATGTGTAAAAGCTGGTGAATGGCTGAAGTAATGTGATCATCCGCATGTTGTGTAGCCTGCAGTGAGGTTTTCATCAAGCTGTTCCCCTGTTTTTTCAATTCAAGCCTTTGCTTTAACTAGCGATTGCAAGTTAACTACCGCACAGTACAGAGAAAGAAAGAGAGAGACAGATACACAGATAGACAGTCCGAGTTGGATAAAGAGAGAGGAGAGATATATATATATATATATATTTATTAAAATAATTCATGTTTCTGAAATCTATGGGGAGTCCTTTCTCTCTCTCTCTCTCTTATCTCTCTTCTCTCTCTCTCTCTCTCTATCTCTCTCTCTCCTCTCTCCCTCCCTCCATCTCTCCCCTCTTTCTCCTTAATTATTTGTGCGCAAACTGAATTTCACAGGACAAAGTACTCTATAGACTATCAAAACTACAAGTGGAACCTCTCTTATAAGACCTTCAAAGTCGACCAAAATGAGGTCTTATAGGGAAGGGGTCTTCGTATAAGCAGTCATCAGAATTGTCAGAGGACCTGCAATTTTAAGAGGATTAAGAATTTCTGACAGGAGGAGTGGCTTCTCTTGTCAGGGGTTTTGCCTTTTTATTCAGTGTTATACTTTGTGTTAAATAGCATTTTAAAGTGATTTTTTACTGCATGAAGCCTTTTTGGTGGTGTTCAGAACTAATTTCAGTGTTGTCCCTCTACAGTCTGGGGCCTTGATGTCCCTTTTACCGCGGTTTGTTTCAGAGGATTTGACTTCAGACTATTCTGATGCCTGTATAAGAGAGGGGTCTTATAATGGAGGTAATTTTTATACTTGCTTAGTAGATAGGAAAACATCTACTTAGCTCACTTACTACCGGTACTCTTACAGCAGGGTCTGCAAAAAGACGGATTCTTTTTCTTCGTTCGTCGCTCAGTTTTCCTTTCACATGAGCGTTTAGCATTGTGTCATGCTTCCGTTATGAGCCTACTAACATAATTTTTTAAATAGTAGGCCCAGTCATGTCGACTTCGGCTGAAGAAATTCTTTGTAAGGATTCATAGAAAAAAGGGCAGGGGATATGGACCGGCACTCCGGAAGAGACAGAAACAGTGGGTGGACAAGCCAAGTGGAAAGGCCAGACAGTCAGAAGAGAGGAACAGATTAGAGGAAGTTACAAACGCACAGGGAACTCCCAGGAAGGTTGGGGGAAAACTATTCACGTGGGGGAAAGATGTTGAAATGTCCCGAATTTTTCCCGACTCCAGCCAACGGGATGAAGGCAGGTGCCGCAGTGCGGGCTGGATAGCCAATGTTCCAGGGCACTGTGCCGCAAGATGCCGGGTACTGCTTCTTGGCAAAGCAGTTTTTCCGCTCGCTTGCCGTTAGACCTTAGGTCTTGAAACGCTAAGTCTCGGATGAGACGACAATAACTGATGGTCCGTCGTCGTATTTTTCGAATGTTAAAGAACCCTGGTATGGCATCGTCCAAAAATGTTGGCATTTGGTCAAAATGTAATCCCACCCACTCCCCCATCAGTCACACAAAACATGTGGGGAAAAACAAAAAATGTTTTGGGGCGCAGCGCTGCTGCAAGCACGGTCCAGTTGGGAGCAACGAATTTCACAAAAAGACTATTAAGAACACAGTGGAACCTCCTTTATAGACCTCAAAAGTCATCCAAATGATGGTCTTCTAAGGGAGGTCTTCTAAGGTGAGCGGTCTTCTAAGGAGAGGGGACTTCACGGGAGGGGTCTTTAAGGGAGGGGTCTCTAAGGGACGGTGGTCTTTAAGGGAGAGGTCCTTCGAGGGGGGGTCACTTATAAGGGACGGGGTCTTATAAGGGAGGTAATTGTAATAGTGCTTCGTAGATAGGAAAACATCTGACTTTGCTCACTTATTATCTACGCTAAACAGAGCAGTGTCTGCCCATAAATAATATTGATCAGAATTGTTTTGACTTTTCCAGGACTCCAGCAATGGGCTGAAGGCGGGTGCGCAGCGCGGTCTGGTGGCCATGTTCCAGGCGCTGTGCCGCAAGATGCCGGGCTTCCCGCCGGGACAAGAGGACGGACACACGGGCATATGTCCCTGCTGCACCACGTCCGCAGTCAACAATACCGCCCCCAGATCATCGCTCCTGAGCTCATCCAGTCCAGGAGTAACGTGCGCAGGAACAACATTCTGCCACTAGGTGAGACTTGCTCCTCTCCTCTCCGAGGGCCTTCTGATCCCGCAAGCTGGTTGTGATTAAAAAAAAATAAAAAAATCCGCATTTTTTTTTTCCGCTGATGTTTTTCTTTTTTTCTCTCTCTTTGTTTCTTATGTCGGCCTTACGTGTAGTGTTTTGTGTGTGACTAATGGCCACACTGAGTATGCTTTTTAGGGGGGGTTTTCGCCAAAAGGTCACGTGTCGATTCCATTTCGTGCTACTTTGTTGGTTTAGAGTCCTTTAATGCACAGGGCTCCCCCTAGTTCAGAGTTAACCTGGGCCTGTATTCACTTTGATGAAGCTATGAGACTTAGCATGATGCTAAATTAGAAGCTCTTCCAATGTTCCTATAGGTTTAATAGGATCTTTGGAAGAGAGCTTCTAAGTAGCATGATGCCTAAGTCGTCTACTATCTCATAAGTGGAATACAGGCAAATCCTATAGGACTGTGAAGAGCTTCTAAGTTAGCATGATAGCCAAGTCTCAGTCTATAACATACAACCGTCGTAAATAACCAACAGGCCAGGCTGTTCAAAAGAGGAAGAACAAATTAGGAAGCAAACCAAGTACACGTGGAACCTTCATATATTAAGACGCTTCAAAACGTCATCGGAATGAGGTCTAAAATGGAGGGAGTTGTACTAAGGGAGGTCTATTTGAACCCCCTTGACTGCCACCAAACGTATCACGTACTGGACCTGATGACATCCTTATGATGTCATCAGATGAAAGGAAAAAAGTGATATGCGCTTTGCGCTAACACAGTAAAAGAGAGTATATCCCTCAGACCTTTTTGCACGAGTGACTCTATCACTTGTCGTTTCATGGAATGATTTTCGCCCAATGATTTTTCTTTATTTTCTCTGGCAGTCAGGGTGTTATTAATGCTTGCAAAAGAAGGTCAAGTCCGGACAAGTAGGTCTTATGTGGGAGTGAGTCATAGCTTTCTCAGGGAGGTTCACCGATTGCAGAAAAAGAAAATCCAGCCGAAGAGGGAGTGTAGGCGATGATGACTAAAAAGAAAAACCTTGAATGCTGCCGGATGATATGTTGAGGAGCTAGCGAGGAGAGTTATGAGAAATCGTCGTTATGCCGAAAGCTTTTTTCAAGATTGCACTCGATCGTGAGCAAGTCTGTTGTAAGATTAAGGACTAAGATTATAATGATAGCCCCCGCGACAATTAAGAGCCATGTCAGGGCTGTCACACGTTAAATAAATTCTGTGGTGTAGCAGCCTTCTTGACGCGGAACTACAGTTAAAATCAAATTCAATGTCTTAAAACAGGCCAAAAAAAAAATACAAGAAAGTATAACTCCTTCAATTTAACCCTTGCAATGCCGATGTCGCAATTTTCTGCACCAGAATGATTTAACACCCATGTCATAAATGCTTGAAAACCAGAGTCGTGTACCAATACTATGTCTTAATTTTGTTAGGAAAGGTAGGCTTGTTTTAAACATGGCAGAGATGAATATCCCAATATTGGAGAAATGAAAACAGTTGTTTTTCTTTACATACATATAAGTTTAATGGAAAAATTTGGTTAAAAAATGGTGGCGGTGAAAGGGTTTAAGACATTTTCCGACAGTTGTACTTTTCTGTGGGAGCCCGGTATAGATTGATTGATTGAGTTGGAAAGAACCGGATTCCGTCTGCTGGAGCGTGCTTTGGTTGACAAAGAGAGCGATCCTAGTGTTGTACTTGCCCCACTATCGTATAATAATCTGTGTGGAAAGAGTTGGAAAAACGTAGTATAGTCTAATGGTGGGGGGGTCTGTATTTATTCCTGCCTCTTTTTTTCCTTTTTGGAAAAAAAAAAAAAGTTGTTTTCCATCTATTGTAACCTGTGCTATTAGCGTTGGGGTGAGCTTAACGCGTTGACAGTAAGCAGAAATCTTAGTGTGCAGAGATAAACCCGTCTATCATATAAAAAAAAAAAAAGCGATTCTTGCTCAAGACTCATCAGTTTTAAAGAACCACCCGTCAAATGTGTGAAAATCAGGCGTTTCACGTGTTTTCCTCTCCCGTGGTAAGAAATCTTAGACATTTTCCACAGCAAGAGAGGGAAGAGGCACTCGGTTGTAGTGGGTCTTATAACACCAGTGAATAGTGTAGTTTTGCTAAAGTTTGTTAAAAAAGTGTCAGGTAAAAGTTATCTGAAAGGCTGTGTGTTGAAAAAAACAACCCCCATACCTATTCTTCTTCTTCTTCTTCTACCAGTACTTTCCACATGACCGTTATCAGCAATTATGACATATTCTAAAGTAGGGTGTGGCATATTTAAAACAAATCAAGGTCAGGTGATGGCATGCTAGTATGGACTGAGAGAAGAGAGAAAGAAGAAAAGAGAGGAGAGAGAGAGAGAAAACGAGACAAGAAGCAGCAGAAAAAAAGAGAGACAGATTTTGTTAGTGTCTGTGTATATTTTTCAACCATCCATGTTTTTTGTGGTTGCTGTTGTTGATGTTTTTAATTGACTCTGCCCTTTGTTTTTAGCCATTAAATGGTAAAAGGTCGTGTAGTCCAACAGAGGACTGGTAGATTGAGTAGTGTTGTGTAATATAGTCGTTCCGTGTCATATATCGGTTAACCACCAGGTAATCCGAAATTCCAGGATCTCTTTTGCCCAGCATTTGGGCTTCAAGGGGTTACAGCCATGGAGTGGGATATGCTGTCCGTTTTGACGGAACCGGAATCCATTTTTGTTTGTGGCTAAAGCCACAAACCTAAAATACTTTTCTGGCAGTCGGTATGCGGCAGATCGGTACCAAAATTGTCGCACATTTTGACAAAATGTCGCACTTCCAAATCGAAGGAAACACGTTCAAATTGAGGACGAATTTAACATGATGGATTTTAATAAGGTACAAAAAATAAACAACGTAACACAAGACACTAACAACAGACACGACGAGTAGGCGAGTGTATTTCGGATGGTCTAAGTAGGAGAAATATTTTTTATAATGTTTTCCAAAGGATATAAAAAGTACGAAATGCTTGCAGAGATAACATATTTCTGGTTACAGATTAAATAAATTGAAAAGCCAGGGACGGTGGACTCATGATTTGAGTGGTTAAAAAGAGAAACGCGTGCCACAAACTATTGCGATAATTCGGGTTGTTCTATGTTTGATGCACTGAAGCCGATGCTCATAACTGATTAATTGTGAATGACACCTGTCTTTCTTAGTCTTTCCGTAGACTATGTATCATAGTAAATAAACAATGCAAACAACGTCGGTTTCCTCTATATGTTCGGGTTCTGCGTGGTGTGTTCTATCTTCACCCTCCAATCCTGTCCTGAGGCCTTATCCTATCAACTCCCACCCCTGACCCTATCATTACCACCCCATCCAGTATCGTATATTGCCAAAAAACGTAAAGTCCGTTTTTCAAAAGAAATTCGCAAAAAAAACCCAAAGAAAACCGAGTGTGAATACGGCGACGATGATCTAGAGCGGATGAAAGGAAGGTCTAAAGTTATATGCTTGGAAAGACTCCCTTCGCGCATGTAATTCATGAACCATCGGTCAGCGTATGGGGGGCTCGTATGCCCCTGTCCCCCCACCGGATCCCAACTCAGTTTTTTTCCATTCAGCAGATGCAACCGTGGTAAGGTGACAGGGTAGAACAGTTTAGGATTATTTTCCTCATAAGACGCATCCAAATTATGATATA
>CM065704.1:40081464-40088964 GCA_017654935.2 Phymorhynchus buccinoides
ATTGAAAGCAACACATCAGTTTAAAGAGCAGCCTCAATTTGGACTTGGGGAAATTTGTATGTGGGTCACAGCAAACCAGAAAACACAAGGGAAATACCCGTGGCGCGTGCCGGGTCTTTAAGTAGTCCATCTTACCCTTATAGAATCTTTGTTTTGAGGCCGGAAATGCATGGGGTTATGGGAAGAATAACGAAAACAGGACGCAGAAAGAAGGAGCTTAAAACCCTTTCACCGCCAGCCATATTTCAGCCAAAACATTTCCATTAAATTTACCTGGGTAGAGAACAAAATCCCATCTGCAGTTTTGGGGATTCTTCTGTGACATATAAAATAAAATAAGGTCTATTCTTACTTCCAAAAACTAAAACAATAGGGTCTTTGGATAATAAACCCCAATTTGATGCCTTTTAAGCGGGCAGACAGACTATGTGACTGCCTCATGTGACTCGATCAGGTCGTGACGTTTCACCTCATTTGCATACCATCCTGCTCGATCAGTCTGACTCAGTCGGGCCCAGTCAGGTGACAGGGCCGAATAGGGCGGGTTCTAAATTTCACTGATCGAGTCTGATCAAGTCAGGTGGCTTGTGACCTCTTCTGTGCGGGAAGCCAAAATTTGGTCTACGTCACGACCTGATCGAGTCATATGAGGCAGTCGCATAGACTGTCTCCAGCTTAGGTGACATAGGTGTTCAATCACTGTGGTGCTAAAATGTGACTTTGGCGGTGAAAGGGTTAAAGACAAGGATGTAAGCTGGTTGGAGTACAGACGATAAGAGAATCCAGGTGAATGCATCGACCTCCTTCTCGTGTGAATGCACTTATTGTTATGGCTGACAGAACTGTCATGACATATCAAATTCGTTAAAAAGTCAAGTGTTCTCTTTGTTCCCTTTGTCGTTTAAATTGTTTGTGGCACAAGCCACAAACCTATAACTCACTTTGTCTGTCTGTCTGTCGGTCGGTCCAAAATTGTCGCACATATTGTAAAAGAGAAAAAAATAATTGGCAATAAAGTAACATTTCAGTTGTCATATCTACAGTCCTTAGGTATGGAAAGAATTGTATACTGAACAGAGCACATGAATCTTCATTTTAAAGCGTACAAAGTAATAAACATACGTAATACAGACACTGCAACAGACACGACGAGTATGCGGTGCTTCTTTCGATGAGTATAAGTAGGATAAATAGTTTTAAATGTTTTCCAAGAGATATACAAAGTTACGAAATGGTGCAGAGATAACATTCTGGTTTACAGATTAAAATTATTGAAAAGCCAGGGGAGGCGAATCAGTGTATGTAATGATTGGAGTGGTAAAAATAGACCGCTGCCACAAACGATTGCGAATCCGCGCTTGTTTCTCAGTCTCGTCTTTCTAAGTACATCAGCTACCTTCAGAAGCAAATACCTGTATATCAATAAACGTTTTTAGTAATACCGTTTTGTTTTTATAAATGTCTACACTCTGTACTGGGGGTCCGTTTCACAAGGGCTAACGTTACGTAGCGTGAGCGCAAATCTGCAAAAACGACACTAAGAAACACCTCTTTTGCCGACGTTTGTCGAAAATGTTTTGTGGCTGCTATCAAGGTAGCAAACGACAAACTATTTGAAGGATCATGGGAAATATCAATACTTCCGGCTTTTTTTATATCTCGTGTGACGAGACTTGAACTTTAAAAATGGAAGACCAAAACAACAAGCTTGCCAGAGCAAATATTCTCCTTACTCTATCGTGAAAAAATGCGGGATGATTTTAGCAAATTAAACAAACGCAAGTGTTTTTGAGTGCTCTTTCTTAATCTCCCATCATGTTAGATGGCATAATATAGTGCAAATAAAATTTTCTGCACACAAATAGACGTGGGTGAAATCGAAAACTTTGTACAAACTGACAGAGAGGTATGATTTATCTCCCTTATGATAGCAACCCTTTTCTCTCTCTCCCAAAAATGAAGAGTAAGCTTAAAGAGTTATCTGACCTTAGCAAACGTTTAGTGCGTTTCTTAGGCCCCTTTTGGCGTAAGCGTTATTCGCGCGGCGACCGTTATCTAGAGAAACTAGACCCAGATCATAAGCCTAAGAAACTGGACCAATACTCCTTAAGCACAAGTAGTGTTACTACAAACACAGACGGTGATAAATTGACCCTGAAGCACTTCCTTGACTAAAGGGAAACTATATTTCAGGCTCTTGACGTACCCTTTCACGACAAACACAATGAGCTGGAATGCGTTTCTTTGAACAGAGCGTTTGAAAACGTTTTTTGACTTTCAACAGCAAAGCCTATGAAACCTTTATGCTTTGCCGAAAACGTTTGCAGCGCCACGAAACATTTGCAGTGCGAGCAATCATGTAACAGTTCAACTTAAAGTCTCGTTTGAGCAATAGTCAAGATGGCAGGCCACGCTTTACAGAAATATTCCTTCTTTAATCGCAAACATTATCGGGATGATTTTCACCAATGACTGCTTCTGACAACTACACGGGGTGGAGGTGGGGGGGGGGGGGAGGGGGGTGTCAGTCTATTGGATTATATTAATTCCCCCTTTTTTCCCCTGTAAACAGATTCGAAGAGTGGGCTTCGCCTAAAATCTTTATCCTTGAAAAATAAAGTTTTCGGTGTTCAGTTCATTTGTCCAATAAGACGCAAAATCTATATTCCACGCGCGCTGGCGAGAGAGAGTGAAACAGAGAGAAAGAGAGATCCAGTTTCGTGTTGTTAAAAAACGACTTCTAAAAGGAATGACACCTGGTGTCGAGGGCTAAGAAGATAACTCCACCTGAGCAGCCCATTAAGTCACGCAAGTGTTTCAGATGTTCTTTCAGTGCTATATAAATGTAGTTATTATTATTTTTTTTATTTTTTTTTTTTTTTATTTTATTATTTATATTATTATATTATTATTCAGATGTTCTTTCAGTGCTATGTAAGTGTACTGTTATTATTATTATTTGTTTTTTTAATTAATATTATTTATGTTATTTTATTATTATTATTATTATTTATATTTTTTTTTATTTTTATTTATTATTATGATTATTATTATTTATTATTATTATTATTATTTATTATTATTTTTTTTATTTTTTATTATTTTTATTATTATTTATTATTATTATTTTATTTTATTTTTATTTTTTTATTTTTATTTTTTTTATTTTTTTTATTATTATTATTATTATTATTATTATATTTCTCACCATTTTCATTATTGAGTCACATGTTATAACTTAGATAATGTTGTGCATAGTAATATCATGTAGATGAAAGCAAACTCATCTAAGTCCCCCAGTCGCTACCAGTTGGCTATCCCTAGCAGAAAGAACTATTCAGATGAGACTAACTAACTGTTTTTTTGTACCAAAAATGTGTGAAAATGTTCTTCTTCTTTCCATAAAAGCAATGTAGTGCTTATCTTGTGTTTCCAAACGCCAGCCATTCTTTAGCCAAAACCTTCCATTACACTTACCTGGGTAGAGAAAAGATTCTGTCTGCAATATTGGGGATTCCTCTGTGACATGCATAAAAAACATAGGGCCTATCCTTACCTCCCAAAATGAAGAACATAATGTCACTGGATACCAGACCCTTATTTGATGCCTTTCAGTGACATGGGTGTTAAATCATTGTGGTGCCAATTCGTTTTCGTTTTCGTTTTCGTTTTGGCTGTTAATTCCTTTAGCATCCACCGTCAACCTTTTGATCACTCGGATGCTTTATACATAGGTTTCCTACACCACTGCTCAAGGAGAGCTGTTTGGCTCGGATAGTTCGTTTGCAAGAAATGTAACCTTGTACTGGAGTATTGGCAACATTGTGGATGGTGTAGAGGAGTCATCAAGCGGTATTTGGCTGACTGATACTGATGAGATGTGAACGACGTTTTCGGACAACCGCCTAGCGCTAGCATTGCCACGTCTGTAGCGTTCTGTTGCAGAACAAATGTCAAATATGAATGTAGAATCACAGAGAGAGAAAACTTGAAACTTGAAAACTTGAAAACTTTAACTTTATTTTGCAAGGATAAAGATTTTAGGCAACGCCTAGTCTTCCAATCTGTCCTTGGTACATACATGAACATAGAATACAAACATGGCAAGGCATGATATTACACATACAGATTTGAACATAAAGGTAGCACCTTTGTACATATACGAACATAGAATACAAACATGGCAAGGCATAAAATTACACATACATAATTGAACATAAAGGTAGCAAAGCAGGTATTATGATAAAGACAGGTTGAAATACGAATTTATAGAATTACGTACGCACAGGTATAATTGTTAATACTTGTGCGGGCATACATGCGTGTAACCATACACGCACACACCTGCACGTGCGCACGGCACACGCAAGAATACAGAGAGAGAGAGAGAGAGACGAGAGAGAGAGAGAGAGAGAGAGAGAGAGAGAGAGAGAGGAGAGAGAGTAGACAGACAAACACTCGTGTAAACTTGACGTCTGAAGGACGTTCCTTGTGATACAGTGGAACCTCCCTTATAAGACCTCCCATTATAAGACTCCCTCACACATAAGACCTACTTCTCTGAGACATTGCCCTTCTTTGCAAGTATTGAAATTCCCTCCCTTATAAGACCCCTCCCTTATAATACCTCATTTTGGATGATTTTTGAAGGTCTTACAAGGGACTGTAATAACAAGACAATATTTTACTTTTTTTTTCTTTCTTTTTTTATTTTTTATTATTTTGGGGTAGCCTAATTTGTGACCTAGCTATGCTCGTGCAAAAAATGCCCACATTTTTCTGACATTCACGTCTCCCTAATCTTAACCGTGTTTCACATATTCGCCATCAAACATGGGGTTTCTGTTCACTTCGATGCCATTAACAGGAAACGTTGTCCAAAATGGGTATTTTATTTTCGTTTTCGGTTGATAATTTCAGAACTGTTAAAGACATTGATCTGAAATTGTGCACAGTTGTTAAATAGATTAGGACCGGGAACGTGAACCTACGTTTGTTAGATAGAGCAAATAGAAACGGATCTGTGAACGTAAACGTTCTCTTTTTTTTACAAAAAGGTTGGGGGGGTTTGGTATATTTTTAGCCTACCTGTATGGCAAAACCTGTGTACTGCAGACATCCAGTCTTTGGTTTAGGTTCCAGATATAGAACGGGACCTCGGTTTATCGTCTCATCCGAAAGACTCCATGTTCAGACCGTAAGGCCTAATGCAAAGTGAGAGGAAGAATCCCCTGCGTATTTATTTATGTGGTACTTTGCTTAATATGTACGCCATGCAACGCTCTTCCAATGCAAGTTACTATACCGTGGTTTGTCTCCAGTAGTACTGTTAGGTTACTTGTAGTGTACAGTGTACTCCATACAGTGACAGCTTATGATGGATCAACGCTATTGACAAGTCCTAGTTTTCCATTAGGTACAGAATTTCTTAGAGTCTTAGAGTCTCTTCTGCCTGTTTTCGTTTTAGAGAGAGAATACTGAACACTGAACACTGAAAGTTTTTAATGTACATTGGCCATGGGCCACAATACATCTCAAGGGAAAGGGGAAAAACATCACTGTTAAACATAAAAATCAAAACCGATTTTTTTAAAAACAAGTGCAACGCCGAGCGGCTGCAAAGTCCCCCTCGCAGCATCGCCGAGCTACTCCAAAATCGGAATGTGTCGGCTGTACACATACATAAAACGCATAAAAACAGCACGTAACTACATAAAAACGCATCAAAACAGCACGTAACTGAATAGTTTTTTTTATATATAGCCTTGGGGTTCGGACCCGTGATTTGAGCGCGAGCGATCATGCGCACACGAGCGCACAGAAAAATTCATGACAACTGTGTTATAGACCATTCGTCAAGAAATGTTGTGAACAAAACTGCATTGAAATACATGCAAAACTTCGCGAGATATTAGCGATTATGTGTTTCGAGGTTTGAACCCCGTAACTGGCGCGACCTTGACCTTAATGCAAAACTAAATACATCAGTGGATAGCTTGCATCTTGGCAAACTAGTATGCCAAATTTGATGATGATAGACTAAATAATTTTTGAGAAAAACGGACGAATAGCCGGACGGACGGAAGCACGCCGGACGGACGGACGGACGGACGCGGACGGACACCGGACGGACGGACCAGACGGAAAGACAAAAACAATAGCTCCCCGAACCTTCGGCTCGGGGACTAACAAATCTCATTCACATACCATAAGCACCAATATTATCAATTTAGATATCAAGTGACCTACGCTATCAAAGATCATTTAGTCAACCAAAGTAACCAAATCTCATTCATACATCTTTCACATCAATATCATGAAATTACCCGTGTAAATAAACACCATTAAGCCTTCATAACAAACATCAGGATCCAGATTTCATTCATATATCATACACATAATATCCTGTGCTAACCAACATTATTAAGCTAACTAAAGGATCCAAATGTCATTCATACGTACGTCATTCGCATCAACATTAATTGTTTAATTATTTTAAAATAACCTATGCCACAAACATCAGCAAAGCGAACTAAAAGATCCAGAACTCATTTATATCATTCACATCAACATCATCCGTTTTAAATGTCAAATAACGCATCTGAGAGAGAGAGAGAGAGAGAGAGAGAGAGAGAGAGAAGGAGAAGAGAGAGAGAGAGAGAGAGGAGAGGGAGAGAGAGAGAGAGAGAGAGAGAGAGAGATATTTTTATTTATGGAGGGTAATAGAGTCAGAAATAACATGCTTTTTTACATCCAGCCCTCTGAACAAAATGCATATATAAAAGTAGAAAATGAAAAAGGAAAATAAGCACAGACAAAGCAATAATAAGAGAGAGAGAGAGAGAGAGAGAGAGAGAGAGAGAGAGAGAGAGTCTAGAGAGAGAGAGAGAGAGAGAGAGAGAGAGAGAGAGAGAGAGAGAGTGTTGCACGGAGAGTTGTGCACACACGCGCGCGCGCACACACGCATACTCACACACAAACACACGCACGCACGCACACACAAAGAAACACTTGCGCGCGCATGCTCAAACACGCACACGCACGCACACACACACACACACACACACACACACACACGCACGCACGCGCACGCACGCACGCACGCACACGCACGCACGCACACGCACACGCACGCACACGCACGCACGCACACACACACACACACACACACACACACACACACCACACACACACATAACACACGTGATGATTACTGTACAGAGAGGTCTAAAGACCCACCAGGTCATGTGTCAAAATCACGGGTCTCACGTGTTTTCCCATCTTGGTAAAGGTAAAATCTTGTTTTGACCAGGTTTGACTCCCATACAAATGTCCTGAAATTGAAAACGAAACATCATTTTAAAGAGCAGCCTCAATTTGAAGTTGGGGGCATTTGCATGTGGGTCACAGCTACCTGAAAAAAACACCAAGGGACTTAATCGTGGTGCGTCAGTGTGTCTTTAAGTGTGGAGGTGTAGCAAGTATTAAAGACCCACCACG
>CM065704.1:40096464-40144505 GCA_017654935.2 Phymorhynchus buccinoides
CAGACTACTCAAGACTTGTGTAGGGAGTAAACAGGTCTGCTTTAGTTGACAAAAGGGAAGTGATATAACGCGAGAGAGTGATTTCCATTTCGGCAACTAGAAGCGCTATTCAGTTTTTCCCACGTGCCGAATCAGCCATGCATGTGTAAACTTAGGGGAGGGGGAGTCATCATTGTAAGCTACTTTATCAAGGGGAGGTGACACTTGCTGGCAACATATTTCAGCACTGTCGAATGCCCTCCCTTTTACTCTGTGTGTGTGCGTGCGTGTGTTTTTCTGTGTGTGTGTGTGTGTGTGTGTGTGTAAATCGCAGACATGATGCTGACAAAGAAATGAAGATGTATAATCGTGTGAGATCTCTCTCTCTCTCTCTCTCTCTCTGGCTGCATTACACTATCTATTTCTATACCTCCGCCGGGGAAGGTTTTTTTGTTTTTGTTTTTGCCTTTTTCTATATCAGACTATTTTGTTTGTCAGCTTGCCCTCCATACGCAATTTATTTTTTTTGTATTTTTTTTTTTTGTATTCAATATTTTTTTTATTCCATCTCTTCTTACATTCCACAATTCCTGCTTTCACTCAATCTTTCATCCAATCAACATATATACATGTAACATAATTTGAGCAAATAAATTAAAATAAAGATAAATAAATAAATAAATAGTTCATCAATATCAGGACAGGGCTCGGTTAGAGTTACAAACAGAGATAATAGTAATAATATCATAATTGGTTGGTCAAGCTTAATTGAGAGAAGTATATATTTAAAAGCAGTATTATATAATTAATATTATTAGTCAATGAAGAGAGGGTGTGGGTTGTTGTTTTTCATTACAAAACAACAACAATGACAACACTAACAACAACACGAATAATGTCAATCATGACAATGTTAATTAAAGACCAAAAATATGAAAAACTAGAAGCAGGAACACACACACACACACACACACACACACACCACACACACACACACACACACACACACACACACACACACACACGCACACACACACACACACACACACACACACACACACACACACACACACACACACACACACACACAACACACACACACACACACTCCTCACACAGGATCTGAATAACTACAGACTATGCAAGATCTTATCAAACTTGCAAATTCAACCTTGCAAATTGTTTGAAGTGATGCAATTTTAAGCGGCATATTGGAAGCAAAACATACATTCTATAACAAGAAACACTCAATAGTAATTAACCCCCTCACCGCCAATATCGCACCTCAGCACCACACTGATTTAAAACACCCATGTCACAAAAAAAGCCTCAAACCAGGGTCTGCCATCCAAAGAGCATATTTTCATAATCTTGGGAAGTAAGAATATAGGCCTTATTTTATGCATGCCACAGAGGAACCCTCACCATTGCAGACAACAAAATGGTGTTGTTTTTTCTCTATCCAGGTTAGTTTAATGGAAATGTTTTGCCGAAAAATGGCTGGTGGCGAAAGGGTAAAGTATTGAGCCTCAGTATTGAATCTCAATTTGTTTGGGGGGAGAAAAAACAAACAAAAAGCCATCAAATATAAACATGTCTATATTTTACGTTATGAATTTAGGGGAGAAAAATAAAAAAAAATAAAGCAAAATAAATCCAAATAAATCAAGAAATAAATGTGGAGTAAGGCAACCAAATCCCCTCAAATTCCCTTAGAGCATGGTTTAAAAAAGACATATATTTTTCTAGTTCTAATCTGTTTTTAAATATGGTTATGAAGACCTGTAAATTTGGTTGTGTATTTTTTAGTTTGGATTTATAAATATAAAATTTTGCAAACAGGAGAATAAAGTCTAGGGCTTTGTCTGTTTTAATATTTTGCTTAATTCCAAATAAAACCAATTCTTTGTCAATCTGAAGGCAGTCCATACGCAATTTAGAATTTTATTTTTTTTAAAGGTAAATTTCAAGTGACATTGCCATGTTCAGTTTTGGGCGATTTTGTAGGGTAAGACGGGGTAAAAAGCCCATTGGCGGGTAAGAAGCCCATGCCAATTATTTCATGAAATAAAGAAAATTTCAGTCAAATTTGCCCATGCGACGAATGCTAAACATTAACACTCGTCTCATGGGCAAAATGTGACTGAAATTTGCTTTATTTCATGAGATAATTGGCATGGGCTTCCTACCCGTCCATGGGTTTTTTACCCCGTCTTACCATACTAATGATCCCCCCCCCCCCCCCCCCCCCCCAATTTTCGCATTGAAGATGCTCAGTGAGAAACAACATTCTGCCATTTCAGTTTTTTTTGGAGGAAAGGGATAGGGTTAGGATCAGCCTGGGATTATTTTCATGAAAAGTGAAAGAAACAGACTTTGATATTATTATTAAGGGTCGCAAATATGATGGGGTTTCTAAAATTATGAGATTGCCCCGGTTTTGGGTGTTTTTTTTTCATTTGGCAGATTTGATGAGGTAACTAGAGATTTTGATCAAAATGTTGAAGGCAGAAACCCGTTTATAGAATCTTTGATTAAGAAAATGTAGAACTTTTACCACTGAGTTGAGCAGTGCTTACACACGCACGCACGCACACACACACACACACACACACACACACACACACACGTACACGCGCGTGCGCACACTCTCACACAACACAACACCATACACACACATACACACGCACTCTCACAGACACACGCACACTCACACACACGCACGCACGCACGCACGCACGCGCACACACAGAGAAAAATCACAAAGTAAAAATGCACTGTATCGTAAATCAGACAGTACTGTGACAACATATCAAAAGGAAGCAGGATAATTAATATAGGTGGTCGTATATCATAAACCTAATGCAGTTCGTGCATTGAAGCATCCTTCGTCAGACAGAATACACACACACACACACACTGGCACAGAACATACAGAAGAAAAAAAATCACAAAATCAAAATACACTGTATCATTACAGAGACAGTACTGTGACAACACATCGAAAGGAAGAAGAAGGGTAATATAGATGGAGGCATAATTCTTCAGACAGAACACACACACACGCACAAACACGCGCGCACACACACACACACAACACACACAGACAGACACACTGGCACAGAACATACAGAAGAAAAAAAATCACAAAATCAAAATACACTTTATCATTAAAGAGACAGTACTGTGACAACACATCGAAAGGAAGAAGAAGGGTAATATAGATGGAGGCATAATTCTTCAGACAGAACACACACAAACACGCGCGCACACACACACAACAACACACACACACACACACACATCTATTTTTCTTAAAAAAAGCTTTGTCGGCTTATTCTTTAACCCTCAATAAAGATCATTTTGACTTGACTTGACACACACACACACACACTGTCAATTGGGCTGATCCTATACCCTACCCCTTTCCCGAGAATGGCAGACTGTTGCTTGTCAGTGAAACTTTGATGGAGGGGGTCTAAAATACAACTTATCCGAAGAAAGATCCCCCCCCGTGGGGATACCTGCAGGGGTGGGGGGGGGGGGGGGGGTGTCTTTCGTAAAAATAGTTCCACCACCTTCTGGAAGTTCTGTGCTTGTAACTTCCTCTAATCCGTCACTCTCTTTGACTCTGCCTTTTCCATTTTGCTTGCTGTCATCTACTATCTTTCTGCCTTACCGGTCCTGATTCTCCTGCCTTTTTTTTCTTCTTCCCCAAAACGATTTCCTCCAGCCGAAGTCGGACATGCTGGGCCTGATTAGGGGAAGACGGGGTAAAAAGCGCATGGGCGGGTAAGAAGCCCACCCCAATTATCTCCTGAAATAAAGAAAATTTCAGTCAAATTTGTCCATGAGACGAATGCTAGACATTAACGCTCGTCTCATGGGCAAAATGAGACTGAAATTTGCTTCATTTCAGGAGATAATTGGGGTGGGCTTCTTACCCGCCCATGCGCTTTTTACCCCGTCTTCCCCTATTTCTTACTTAGGCGCATAACGGACGCACGACGCATCTGCGCTCATAATTGACAGGAGACTGAGCCCCCCCCCCCCGG
Organism: Phymorhynchus buccinoides; assembly: GCA_017654935.2. NCBI lineage: Eukaryota > Metazoa > Mollusca > Gastropoda > Neogastropoda > Raphitomidae > Phymorhynchus > Phymorhynchus buccinoides. Next base: position 40,100,499 of record CM065704.1, read on the forward strand.
TATCCCCACGGGGAGAAACTCGTGGATGGGGCGGGGTCGTCCAGCTCCCCGTATGGAGGCATGAGGCATCCACTCACTGCCCCAAAACGGGAACGCAGTTTGGGCTATTTTTCAACTAAATTTTCTCACGGACAGTCTTCACTAAGAAGCAATACTTTTGCTACTTTGCTCAGATAAGGGATAGGTTTAGAATGAGTTCAGTGTTACTTTCTGAAGGGGAAAGAACGATACCTTGAGCTTGAAAGCCCAAAACGGGGCAATGGGTGGATGCCTCGTGCCTCCATAAGGGGAGCTGGACGACCCCGCCCCCTCCACGTGTCTCTTCCCGGGGGGATACCGGGGGGGGGGGGGGGTCTTTCGTAAAACTAGTTCCCCCACCTTCTGGAAGTTCTGTGCTTGTAACTTCCTCCAATATGTCTCTCTCTTTGACTCTTTCTTTGCTTTGCGTCATCAACTATCTTTCTGAATTTTTGGCCCATTCTGTTGCCTTTTTTCAAAACAAACAAATCTTTCATACATTCTTCTCCTTTGAGCTCGTCCGAAATCTGAATATGTTGGGCTGTACGCAGCGGGGAGACCAGTGAAAAGTGAAAACCGGACACATAATGTACCTTATCCATTATGGCCATATGGCCTGGGAACGCAGAAGAAGAAGAAGAAGAAGAAGAAGAAGAAGAAGAAAGAGACAGACATAGAGAAACAGAGACAGAAAGACGACGATCTTTCATTTCCAATCATTTTATACATGTCTCATGCATGAACATACTTCACATCATTCATACATCTCATGTCATTCACATCTCATAAACAAAACTCTATTCATAGCCAAAACATTTATTCAAAATGTTATCCTTTTTTGTCAAAAATCACATTTTCTTATCTTTTTATTTATAGTGTGTAAATTTGACAAACAAACAAAAAGTATGTCAAGTCTTCGCTATTGGTATGTGGTGAAAGGGTTAATTAATTAACACTGGCAGTGAAGGGGTCAAATTAGCGAAGCTTCAGTCTGGGCAGCTTGATTCCGGCGGCGATGACTTGTTGCGATATGTCCTGCCCCAGAGGACACCTGCAAAAAACAAGATGGTAGACCATGTCAGTGTGTGTGTGTGTGTGTGTGTGTGAGAGAGAGAGAGAGAGAGAGAGAGAGAGAGAGAGAGAGAGAGAGAGAGAGAGAGAGAGAGAGAGAGAGAGAGAGAGAGAGAGAGAGAGAGACAGAGAGCATCAGCATCATCATCAACAAAAAGCACTACATGTACTACCATCACTACTTCCATTAACAATGTACTGCTACCACCACCACCACTACTACTACTATTACTACGAGAGAGAGAGAGAGAGAGAGAGAGAGAGAGAGAGAGAGAGAGAGAGAGAGAGAGAGAGAGAGAGAGAGAGAGAGAGAGAGAGAGAGAGAGAGAGAGAGAGAGAGAGAGAGAGAGAGAGAGAGAGAGAGAGAGAGACACACAGAGAGAGACACACAGAGAGAGACAGAGAGACAGAGACAGAGAGAGGGAGACAAGAGTTTGTTTCTTTACAAAGTCCTATTCAAACAATTGTTACTTTCTCCTGCTTCTTATGTGTGTCGCCCGAAATGTCTTCAGTTCACACACCCAGCACACCAATAAGCGAATTTCTGCAACCATGACAACACGCAAAAATACACATCTGTGCTGGTTCTCAAGACCGTGTAAGCTGACCCCATTTTCCATAAAATTAAGCGCCACTTCAACATACCCCCTTGAGAAACAAAATTAGAGCTAATTGAGTCCGTGCTCCCTAACGTTTCTTGATATCTGTACAAACTCCACTAAGTCAGACTGTTTATTGCGAAGAGAATCAGTGGTCCTTTAACTTTGGTGGATATCTGTACAAACTCCACTAAGCCAGACTGTTTATTGCGAAGAGAATCAGTGGTCCTTTAACTTTGGTGGATGTCTGTGCAAACTCCACTAAGTCAGACTGTTTATTGCGAAGAGAATCAGTGGTCCTTTAACTTTGGTGGATGTCTGTGCAAACTCCACTAAGTCAGACCCTTTATTGTGAATAGAATCAGTGGTCCTTTAACTTTGGTGGATGTCTGTGCAAAGCGCACTTACTTTCCTTGTAAACTACAAATTGAATCAGTGATCTTTACGTCTGTGCAAAGCTCTCTTACTTTCCTTGTAAACTGCAAATTGAATCAGTGATCTTTATGTCTGTGCAAAGCTCTCTTACTTTCCTTGTAAACTACAAATTGAATCAGTGATCTTTATGTCTGTGCATAGCTCTCTTACTTTCCTTGTAAACTGCAAATTGAATCAGTGATCTTTACGTCTGTGCAAAGTTCTCTTACTTTCCTTGTAAACTACAAATTGAATCAGTGATCTTTATGTCTGTGCAAAGCTCTCTTACTTTCCCTGTAAACTGCAAATTGAATCAGTGATCTTTATGTCTGTGCAAAGCTCTCTTACTTTCCTTGTAAACTGCAAATTGAATCAGTGATCTTTATGTCTGTGCAAAGCTCTCTTACTTTCCTTGTAAACTGCAAATTGAATCAGTGATCTTTATGTCTGTGCAAAGCTCTCTTACTTTCCTTGTAAACTGCAAATTGAATCAGTGATCTTTATGTCTGTGCAAAGCTCTCTTACTTTCCTTGTAAACTGCAAATTGAATCAGTGATCTTTATGTCTGTGCAAAGCTCTCTTACTTTCCTTGTAAACTGCAAATTGAATCAGTGATCTTTATGTCTGTGCAAAGCTCTCTTACTTTTCCTTGTCAACTACAAATTGAATCAGTGATCTTTACGTCTGTGCAAAGCTCTCTTACTTTCCTTGTCAACTACAAATTGAATCAGTGATCTTTATGTCTGTGCAAAGCTCTCTTACTTTCCTTGTAAACTGCAAATTGAATCAGTGATCTTTATGTCTGTGCAAAGCTCTCTTACTTTCCTTGTAAACTGCAAATTGAATCAGTGATCTTTACGTCTGTGCAAAGCTCACTTACTTTTGTTGTCAACTACAAATTGAATCAGTGATTTTTTCACGACGTAGCACAAACAAATTAGAAGCTTCCTCTGTTCAGTACGCTCGACGCATATATGTGTGGTGACTTTGAACAGTGCACTGCTATGCTGTACGGTCTAAGGGAAAAAAACCTTTTTCAATTATATTCAGCAACCATTTATTTGTCTTCTGAGTGCTTTCCCTTGAGCAAAACTGAGCTAAATTGGCCCAAAGCAGCTTTTGAAAAGACTAACTGAATGTGCGGCAAACAGTGGCTAAGAGGCGAATAACACCATCAGAACAAGATGAGTATGCTTGTAATTCTTGCATTTCTGGAGTGAAAATGGAGAAAAACAGTCAAAGAAACTTGATGTTGTTACAGCCAGAGACTTAATTGTTCTGTCCAACAATACCAAACACTCATGCTTGATATGCAAACAAAGTAAGCAAAAGTAGAGTTTAAAAAATGTCAATTTTAGTATGTCTGCAGTGAAATAATGGGAATGAATATGGGGTGAGAGTTAACTTTTGTGGATGTCCAAACTGCAGCCATGGTACTGGAGAATTCTCCAATCTTTTTAGGATGTTGTTTCTTAGCAAGGTCACAATACAGAGCCGGCCCCTTCAATGTTGTTATGGGAGGGGGAAAGGGAGGTGGGCGCTATACATTTGAAAGTCTTAAAAATTAGGACATAGGCCTCTGCTGAAATAAAAACCTTCCTTTAACCTTGTTTTCAAATGTTTGCTTTTCCCTGATTTCAGTGAATTTGCTTTTTAAAAAAAAGAAGAGTTCCATTACTGCTACGGTGAAGTACTCTTCTTAACCTCTTCACTGCCCCGTCACGGATATTTCTGTCAACTTTCGGTAACCTATAAACTGCCCCGTCATGGATATTTCCGTCAACTTCCGATAACCTGCCCCGTCACGGAAATATCCGTCGTAGAGTTATTCTAAGAGTTTCCCTTTTTCTATCCACAAGCTTTTTGCAGTATGTTTCAATGCATGTGAAAGTGTTCTCAAAAGATAGCATATTCAATTCCCTTTCCGAAAAGCATAGGTTATATGCACTTTTATTCGCAGTTTTTGCGATAGACTTCGCAACCTAAAACGGCTTGGCAAATAGTTGCCTCGGAACAGGATATGGGCTTGGCAGCGAAGGGGTTAACACTAAATTCAGGGGACAAAGATTTGTTTGTGTGTTAGTCTGCGAACCATTATTTGTGTTAAGCATTTTCAACAAAATCAGTCAAATATGTGGAACTGAAGTTCTGCTACTGAACGAGCAGTAGTGCTGCAGACGACACACTTTGTGCAGAACTCCAGAACATGCATGCGCGGTTCATACTTGCCGACTTCCAACTTTTTGACTAGCACACGGCACAGTTGATGAACATTTGAGCTTTGTGATGGCTTTTGCAAAGTTTGTAATGAAATATTTGGTGGTTTCAGCTTCATTTGGTGCTACAGTGAACCCTCCCTTATAAGACCTCCCATTATAAGACTCCCTCCCACATAAGACCTACTTCTCTGAGACATTGCCCTTCTTTGTAAGTATGAAAATTACCTCCCTTATAAGACCCCTCCCTTATAAGACCTCATTTGGGATGATTTTGGGAGGTCTTATCAGGGAGGTTCCACTGTATCAATGCAAATTGAAGTACGATAAATAACAATCGGACCGAGTTTTTGTTTGTGGTGTTAACCATATTTCATGTTGTGCTGAGAATAAGCAATAATAAAGAGGGATTTCGTCCGTTCAAACAGATCTTTGTGTGTGAACCAATATTTCGTGTTATCCAGCTTTGTGTTAAGTGTACTCCACTATATATATAAGAAAGTCTGCTTACTTTGGCTGTATGTCCACTGTGTCAGGAGGGGCCTGCCCCGAGCCTTGCAGCAGTTTCTCCATCCCGTTCCTTCCAACAGTGAAAAACGACAAAAGAAATTTATATCACTGCATCAGTGAAAAACAACAAAGAAATTTATATCACTGCATCTCCTTACCATTCCTTCCAACAGAGAAAAACGACCAAGAAATTTACATCATGGCATCTCCTTACCGTTCCTTCCAACAGTGAAAAACGACAAAGAAATTTACATCATGGCATCTCCCTACCATTCCTTCCAACAGTGAAAAACGACCAAGAAATTTACATCACTACATCCCATTCCTTCCAACAGTGAAAAACGACCAAGAAATTTACATCACTACATCCCATTCCTTCCAACAGTGAAAAACGACCAAGAAATTTACATCACTACATCCCGTTCCTTCCAACAGTGAAAAACGACCAAGAAATTTACATCACTACATCCCGTTCCTTCCAACAGTGAAAAACGACCAAGAAATTTACATCATGGCATCTCCTTACCGTTCCTTCCAACAGTGAAAAACGACCAAGAAATTTACATCACTACATCCCATTCCTTCCAACAGTGAAAAACGACAAAGAAATTTACATCATGGCATCTCCTTACCGTTCCTTCCAACAGTGAAAAACGACCAAGAAATTTACATCATGGCATCTCCTTACCGTTCCTTCCAACAGTGAAAAACGACCAAGAAATTTACATCACTACATCCCATTCCTTCCAACAGTGAAAAACGACCAAGAAATTTACATCACTACATCCCATTCCTTCCAACAGTGAAAAACGACCAAGAAATTTACATCACTACATCCCGTTCCTTCCAACAGTGAAAAACGACCAAGAAATTTACATCATGGCATCTCCTTACCGTTCCTTCCAACAGTGAAAAACGACCAAGAAATTTACATCACTACATCCCATTCCTTCCAACAGTGAAAAACGACCAAGAAATTTACATCACTACATCCCATTCCTTCCAACAGTGAAAAACGACCAAGAAATTTACATCATGGCATCTCCTTACCGTTCCTTCCAACAGTGAAAAACGACCAAGAAATTTACATCATGGCATCTCCTTACCGTTCCTTCCAACAGTGAAAAACGACCAAGAAATTTACATCACTACATCCCATTCCTTCCAACAGTGAAAAACGACCAAGAAATTTACATCACTACATCCCATTCCTTCCAACAGTGAAAAACGACCAAGAAATTTACATCACTACATCCCATTCCTTCCAACAGTGAAAAACGACCAAGAAATTTACATCACTACATCCCATTCCTTCCAACAGTGAAAAACGACCAAGAAATTTACATCATGGCATCTCCTTACCGTTCCTTCCAACAGTGAAAAACGACCAAGAAATTTACATCACTACATCCCATTCCTTCCAACAGTGAAAAACGACCAAGAAATTTACATCACTACATCCCATTCCTTCCAACAGTGAAAAACGACCAAGAAATTTACATCACTACATCCCATTCCTTCCAACAGTGAAAAACGACCAAGAAATTTACATCATGGCATCTCCTTACCGTTCCTTCCAACAGTGAAAAACGACCAAGAAATTTACATCACTACATCCCATTCCTTCCAACAGTGAAAAACGACCAAGAAATTTACATCATGGCATCTCCTTACCGTTCCTTCCAACAGTGAAAAACGACAAAGAAATTTACATCATGGCATCTCCTTACCGTTCCTTCCAACAGTGAAAAACGACCAAGAAATTTACATCATGGCATCTCCCTACCATTCCTTCCAACAGTGAAAAACGACAAAGAAATTTATATCACTGCATCCTGTTCCTTCCAACAGTGAAAAACGACAAAGAAATTTATATCACTGCATCAGTTAAAAACGACAAAGAAATTTATATCACTGCACCTAATCTACATCCCGCTCTTTTCAACAGTGAAAAAGCGACAAAGAAATTTACATCATGGCATCTTCCTTCCAACAGTGAAAAACGACAATGAAATTTATATCACTGCATCTCCTTCTTCTTCTTCTACGATCGCTCAGACAGTTTCCTGTCATATGAGCACAGGTACGTCATGCTGCCGTCATGCGCCCAACTAAAAAATAGTTAGGCCCAGCATGTCCGTCTTCGGCTGGAGAAAATCTTTGCAAGTGTTTCTTGAAAAAAGGCAGGAGAATGGACCAATAAGGCAGAAAGATAGTAGATGACAGTAAGCAAAGGGGAAAAGGCAGAGTCAAAGAGAGTGACAGATTAGAGGAGGTTACAAGCACAGAACTTCCAGAAGGTGGGGGAACTATTTGCTTCTCCATAACCTTCTGTCTGACACTGGAAAGTAAAACAACAACGAGAAAGATTGTATCATTGATCTGATGTGGTTTAATGCGGAGAGTGAACTCGAATCAAATCAAATCAAATCAAACACACAAACTCTTTTAAAAAGTATTTTCAACGTCAGATTGAATAATGCAAATATATGTTGTCATCTGATAACTTGAAACATGTGCACATTTTTGTGAGCCACAGATTGAAGTTGTGTGTTTTAGACATAACACAAAAAAGAAACACACACAAAAACATAATTTAAAATATACAGCTATTCGTTTTCATTTTTTGTTTTCATTCAGGTTTTTTTGTGTGTTGTTTTTCTAGTTACTTGACATCATGTTTTGTGTTTTGTCTTCAACATAAATCTTTTTGGGTGGATTATATTTCAATTTTGTGCATTTCTTGTGCAATGTTAAGTGACCTAGAGGGGTCTACTTTTTTTTTAATTTTTTTTTTAATTAACAGACTTATTCTATATGCCTAACACAGGCCAAGTAAAATCACACACACACACACACTCTCTTTTTCTCTCTCTCCCCCTCTCTCAGTCTCTCTCTCTTTCTATCTCTCTCAGCCTCTCTATCTGTCTCTCTCTCTCTCACACATTCTTTCTCTCTGAGTCTCTCTCTCAGCCTCTGTATCTGTCTCTCTCTCTCAGTCTCTGTGTCTGTCTCTCTCTCAGCCTCTCTATTTGTCTCTCTCTCTCTTTATCTCTTAGTCTCTCTATCTGTCTCTCTCTCTCTATCTCTCACTCTCTTTCTCTGAGTCTCTCTCTCTCATTCTCTTTCTCTCTGAGTCTCTCTCTCTCTCTTTCTCCCTCAGTGTCTCTCTCCTTGCGTAATAAAGTTGTCAAGTGTCAGTCTATCTCTCAGTCTCTCTCTCTCTCTCACTCTCTTTCTCTCTGAATCTCTCTCTCTCTGTGTCTCTCTCTCTGTCTCTGTCTCTCTCTCTCTCAGTCTCACTCACCAGGCTATCATGATGCCGTTGTCGGTACACAGGTGGGGTGGGGGGCACACCAGTCGACAGTGGTTCATCTCACACACCTGCTCAACACCTTTGCGCAGGTAAGAGTTGCTAGCCACCCCTCCTGACAAAACCTGAACACACCATTATGACCGTAACATGGGTACAACTCCCCCAAATGACAAAAACTGAAAGGCAGGGGTCCAGGGACCCATGACCCCGGCAGGGTACAGGGGCAGAGCCCCATTGGACAATTCAAGTTGAGAGAGAGAGATAACGAGATAGACAGACAGTTACAACGATAGACAGAGACAGTTTGATATAAAGCCTTGTAAAATTATTACATTGCCTTTGTAAACTTCCAAGTTCAAAACACCCCAAATCATTTGTGGTCATTTTTTTAATGAATTAAAACCCCACTGAAGTTCAGTTTTCTGGTAAAATTAAAAATCCTGAAATCAGCGTAAAAATGAAAGAGTAGCACCCATGGCCTAAAGGACCTGCCACACTGCATACGATTCGATTCACTATGATCCGATTCTGACATGTGAGGTATGATTGACGTGAAATGTTACTGTCTAAATAAATCTGATTAAATCCTACTAGTTACGTTCGCTATATTTGCAGTCTCCCGTACACGAATCTGATAAAATATCTTATTTTTGCATCAGACATTTTATGTGATTCGTGTATTGCGGCCTACGTGAGAATAATGAACGAAAACTGTAGAGTTATTTTTAGACGGAAGTATTTTTGCGTGAATCATGACTCACAGACATCGTCACAATCGTATCGTATTGGGGTCAAATCGTATGCAGCGTGGCTAGGCCATAACTCCTCCAAGCTTCAACTGTCATAACAAGGAATGTGTGAGTGAGAGGGCAAGGTGCAAAGAAGCTACTATCCTTTTTACCCTCAATAAAACATTCATACTTGCACCCGTATTCATATTCTCTCTCACCAGCGTTTTGTGGGTTTGCGGCAAGAGGTGTTTGAGCTCACAGAAGAGAAATGCCCTCTGCAATCTTCTGGCCAAGTGGTGCAGAACTCCGTACTGGAAGGACGCGCAGATGTCTGGAGCAGTGGACACCACATCGACAGCACTGGTGTCTGTCAATAGCAGGCAGCAATACTTCACACTTCATGCTTTGTACCTAAGCAGTGAATAGTCTATACAACAAACAAACAACTACACGACAAGTGTAAAGTGACGTTATTTTATTCACAAGAGACAAAACAAAACTACTGGATATTTCGGCGAATGCGCCTTTATCAACACAAACAAACAATTAAACAGCAAACAGCAAACATAGCAACAGAAGGAGCAAAAAACCAACAAGATCAAAATAAAAAAACAATACTTCCCCTCTACAGTCCAATGCGTGTGTGTGTGTGTGTGTGTGTGTGTGTCAATAGTCTATAAAAATACTCATAAAAATACTCATATACACTGGCATTTTGTAATGTATGTTCCAGACTAGAAGCCACACCTTTTGTCGTTATACCCTGGCTTTTAAAGACTCCAGGGATCATCCCAACAACCGAAACACTTGAACACTATGGTACAAATGCAACAGCTAGGGATGAGAACATTACGTGTGTGACCGTTTTTGATTACCTCGACACGTGGGCAGCCACACTCCGACTTCGGAGGATAAGGCGCACCCCCCCAAATTTTACACAAAATTCAGATTTTATTATTATATGTTTTCTTACTATATTAGTAGTCATATTATAAGGCGCAGGGGTCCCACTCTGGGGAAAAAGTATTGCCTAACAGTCTGAAAAATGGAATGTATCCGTCAAGAGCAAGACGCGCACAAACACACACACACACATACATGACTCAAACATTTTTTTGTTCTTCAGTCTAAGGCCAGGTTCACATTAGACGCGTAAGTTCCGTACGGAAAACCCTAAATAAGTGGAAGAAAGAAGGATAAAAGTTTACGCATAATGGGGAAATTCGGACCCGTGCGCAAATCTTTTCCCTTCTTTGTGTCACTTATTTATGGATTGCGCACTACGGGTTTCCGCATGGAATATCCGCTTATGTGTGTACACGGCCTAAGTCTTTCAAATTTAAAGACTTCAATTCCAATAAACTCTGCATTGGCGGAGTAAAGATGGTGCTTGTGATTCTGGGAATTCGCATTTCATATTATGATGCTACACATACTCTTAACAATTTACTTACCTTTCTTCTTCTTCTGCGTTTCCAGGCCAAAAGGTCATAATGGGTAAAAGTACGTATGTGTCCGCTTTCAGTTTTCACTGGTCTCCCTGCTGCGTACAGCCGACACATTCCCATTTTGGAGGAGCTCAAAGGAGAAAAGTTATTTTGAATGAAATTTTTTTTGAGCATTTTAACGTGAGTATTCGTCGTATCGGCGACTCGTGACCACTGTCGATGTCTGACTCACAGTAGACTGAACTGAACACGGCAATCATTGCCTCTCTTCTCACGATTTTGTTCACTAATAGGGCTCCCTCGTTTATTAGGCGCATAGGTCGAAATTGGAGACAAAAATATCGCCTTAAAACCCGAAAATGACGGTAATACTTACTTGTTCTTTTCTCCTCACGGTCCACTAAAGACTTGGCAGCAAACTTGAGCCCGGCGAAGGAGAAATGGCAGTGTGGCAGTTGCGTCATCACATGGGGGAAACGGAATGCTCTAGGGTCGCCCCCCTTGGCCAGCAGCTCGATGGCAGCGCCACCGCTCAGACCGCGACACTCCGGCAGATTCTTCAGCTTCAGCTCACGTGCTGTCTTGAAACAGAAAGAAAGAGCATGACCCTAATGACGTTTTAAATCGGTTAAGAGAAATTTGGTTTAATTAGAAACAAATGAACAACTATAATAATGGAATGTGGAATGATCGGCCGCGCTCAGCGCAATGTTATGCTCCACCAAAAATCCAGCAAAAAGAGTGTCTGCCCGAATCACCTCATGAGGATCCTTAGTCTCCTCCTCGTCGGCTGACTTAGCGAATTACTCATCTGTGTGTTTTTGGGACGTAACATGGCGCTTCACATCTACCATCCCTCCATGAGACACTGTAAAGTCCTTCGCGCACGGTATGCATCGGGCGTAATACACACCTTTACTAGAGCTCCTAATACACAGAAACTTTTCAGTGTATGCCTTGCGAAATTTCTGTTCAGTTCTCTTTCTTTTCCCATCGGCCAAATCACTACAATCCCCTCCACCCTTCGCCATGGTGCAGATTTCGATTGGTGGGAAAGGAAGTTGGTGACCGGAAATACTGTTAGGGTTAGAAGATTGAATATACGCACAGCAGCTGTGCTGCTCTGCGTTCGGTTTACTTTCGGTTGTTTTGTTGTTGTTGAGATTTTTGAAAGCGGAATTTTACGGAATCGAGCGGAAGAGCGGAATAATTATCGTCTGAGCGGAAGAAATTCCGCCCAAAGCGGAAAGGTTGGCAGGTCTGACTGAATAACATAACTGGTGCAAATGTAATGACACTGGCACTGATAGGGTTAAATATACACTGAATTCTCACCTTGTCAAAGGCCTCTCCAGGAGAATCGTCCAGGCATGTATTTCTTTTAACACCCACCCCCCCCCCCCCAACACACACACACACACACACACTCTCTGTCTTCTGTCTCTCTCACTCTCTTTCTCTCCTTTTCCCTCTCTCTCAATTTTTCAAAGGCCTTTTACATGAGTCATCCAAGCAGGTATCTTTAAACACACAGACATACACTCTCTCCTTCTCTCTGTGTCTCTCTCTCTCTTCTTCTTCTCTCTCTGCTTCTGTCTCTCTCTGCCTCTTTTTTTGTGTTACAGGTTTCGATTAGTCACCTTATAATTATGTGTATGCCTTAGTATAACACACACACCCCGCCCACCTCCCATTACCCTCATTTTCCCCAGAGTTTTTGTGCATGCGTTACTTAGTTTTTGTCGTTTGAAGTTTTCTTTGACTTCTAGTTATTTATTATTATTTCCCCAGGGCTGGGTGGAAAAAAGCTGTCATTGCTTATCTCTTGTTCCCTGGTTAAATAAAATGTTGTTTTCGTTTTCGTTTCACACCTTGTCAAAGGCCTCTCCAGGCGAGTCGTCCAGGCAGGTTCCCAGCAGCAGAAAGTCGTCCACCCCTCTGGCAACCGACAGCAGGCAGTGACCGCCACTGGCCAGCAACACCAGGAAGGGAAACTCCACCCTGCAGCCAATAATAAACATAGAGGGGTCTGTATTTGGGTGACTGCGATAGTGGGGTCTATATTGGCATGGGTGCAACTCCCCAAACTGAAAAAAAACCCTGAAAGGCAGGGATCCAAGGACCCATGGCCCCAGCAGGGTTTACAGGGGCAGAGCCCTGTCGGACGATTCAGGGGGGCAACTTAAGAGAGAGATAACGAGATAGACAGCTAAAATGATAGACAGAGACAGTTTGAGTCTGATAAGCCTTGTAACATTATTACATTGCCTTTGTAAACTTCCAAGATAGAACAACCAAGTTCAAAATGCCCCAAATCGCCTGTGGTCAAATTTTTATTTTTATTTTTTTATTATGAATTAAAAAAAAAGTTCAGTTTCTGGTCAAATCAAAAATACTGAAATCAGTGTAAAACTGAAAGAGTAGCACCCATGTATTGGGGAGACTGAAAGAAGCCTCTTCTTCTTCTTCGTTCCCCAGGCCGTATGTGTCCGGCTTTCAGTTTTCACTGGTTCGCCCCGACACATTCCAATTTCGGAGAAGCTCAAAGGAGAAAAATTATTTGGAAGATTTTTTTTTTTTTAAAGGCAGGACAATGTGCCAATAAGTCAGAAAGATAGTAGATGATAAAAAGCAAAGGGAAAAGACAGAGTCAAAGAGAGTGGCAGATTAGAGGAAGTTACAAGCAACTAGCTTCAAGAAGGTGGGGAACTATTTTTATGAAAGACCCCCCAGTATCCCCATGGGGAGAGACTCGTGGAGGGGGCGGGGTCATTCAGCTCCCCGTATGGAGGCATGAGGCATCCACCCACTGCCCCGGAAAGAAGCCTCAAGAAGAGAGTCACAGAGCACAGGCGGGAGTCATCACCGGTTGGGTCCCACAGACATAGCCAACTATGATCATGGGTTCTCCCCGGACAACATCACCGTGCTGGACCGTGACAGCAGATGGTTCCAGAGATGGGTGAAGGAGACCATCCACATCGCGGCCGCCAAGTCCACGCTCAACAGGGACCGCGTGACACATCTTGCCCTCAGCGTACGTACACTACCCTGGTTCTGTCGTGCGATGTGAGTGCAGCCTTGAGCTGTACTCAGGGTGGCATGCACTGACCCTCCAGTCGCCACCCGTCTGACGATGACGCTGAAGAAGGGAGCGTGACGCCCTTGAAAGCTACGTTTCAAGTAAGCTTTCTTCCTTATGCTTGAGTGTATAAAGTGTTATTGTTCTTCTTATCAATACAGTGGAATCTCCCTTATAAGACTCCCTCCCACATAAGACCCGCTTCTCTGAGGCATTGCCCTTCTTATAAGACCCCTCCTTTATAAAACCTCAGTTTGGATGACTTTTGAAGGTTAGATACCCCCCATGCATTTGATGGGAGTGTAGAGAGATGTCTTGGGTGAATGTATTTGCTCGTGGTGCTAGAAGAATTAGTAATTCACCCAAGGCACTTTATAAAACTGTTAATGTTATGTTCATCTGCAAACACAAGCTTGACCACATACACACACATATAAATTATGCACACACGCACATACACACACATGTATACACACAAACATGCACACACACACACACGCCATTACATTTATTTCCTCTTTTCTTTGCGACCGTCAACAACACCTACCAAACGAGCCATAAAATTAATACAGTTGAAGTCCAGTTCACTCACTAAATCTTTGAGCTTCTCCGAAATTGAGTTATTTTTCGAGTTGCTTTCGTATTACTTTTCATTCTGAGGACAGGATGAAAAAAAGCTATCACGCTTACTCCTTTATCCTCAATAAAAATCATTTTGACTTGACTTGACTTGACTTGACTTGACTCACTTGATTCATCATTGATGTTTGCATTTTGGGGGTTTTCGAGGGCAGGATGAAAAAAAAAGCTTTGCCAGCTTATTCAAGATTTAAACCCCAATAAAGATCATTTTGACTTACTTCTCAATCATTCTGGCAGTCAAAGCGTGGGCCTCCATATGATGAATTGGAATCAGAGGAAGCCTGCACAATCAGTACCACAATCAGCATTGCAAACAAATCGGCCAACATTATGAACACACGGCAAAGGATTAGTCCAGACAACCCCTTCACATTTACCACTCTCGATCTTAAAACTAAAAAAGTCTGGGTTTATTTCCCAGTTTTATGACAATGACCCTAGGCTGATCCTAACCCTATCCCTTTCTCAGGAATGGCAGAATGTTGCTTCTGAGAGAAAACTTTCAATGCGAAAATTTGAGGGGGGTGTCCAAACTACAACTTATCCGAACAAAACACAATGTTTATGGCAACAACTTCAGGCTAAAAAGCCAGTTTTGCATTAAAACACACACACACACACGCACACACATGTGTACACAAATAGACATGCGCGCACACATACACAACACAAATACACATGTACACAAATACACATGCGCACACACATACAGTATATTCACACACACACAGAGGCACAGTCACACACATATATTGTACACACTCACACATATATTGTACACACACAGTGAGTGACACACACTACCCACCACACACACTCAGTCACACACACACACAGACCTACACACACACACAGACCTACACACACACACATTGTACATACACACAACATACACACCACACACACACACACATACACACATATTGTACATACACACCACACACACACTCAGTCACACACACACACACCACACGCACACATAGGCACCCCCACCTACACATGCACAACATACACACACACACAGGCACCCCCACATACACATGCACAACATACACACAACATACACACACACAGGCACCCCCACCTACACATGCACAACAAGTCAACATACACACAACATACACACAAACACACAGGCACCCCCACCTACACAACATACACACACACACAGGCACCCACACCTACACATGCACCACATACACACGTACACAGGCACCCCCACCTACACATGCACAACATACACACGTACAGAGGCACCCCCACCTACACATGCACAACATACACACAACACACACACACAGAGGCACCCCCACCTACACATGCACAACATACACACACACTCAGACTGTACAGACCCAGAGTCCTGCACCAGTGTCTTGGCATGGTGTAGACCCACCAGCAGAGAGAGGGCCAGCCCTGGCTTCACTGTCACTGCTACGGCATCCACATCCTGACAATGGAAACCAATCTGCTCATTATGAAATCCAGAATCAAGCCTGCATATATATTATTAAGTAGCACACCCATGCACGCACACACACAGTGATACATACACACACCTCCTGGAACATGTGCATACACACACACACACACATTGTGTACACACACATATATACACACGCACACTGTGACACACATACAGAGAGAGGGGGAGGGAGGGAGAGAGAGACAGAGAGAGAGAGTTGACAGACAGAGAGAATGAGACAAAGAGAGACAGACAGACAAATTGACAGGCAGGTAGACAGAGAGATAGCAGAGAAACTCAGAAAGAGACATAACTTTGAACACAATAAAGACTATTTTTTAACCTAATGTTCACTTTATAATCTCTGTCACTAGAGTATAATACAAAGAAAAAACAAAAGGACCAGGGCTCCCAGGGACCCCCATTTGGGTGTCTATGAAGTATAAAGCACTAAACTTCTACAGGACCCTCTAAAGGAATGTGCACGGGGGTCCCAGGGATGCACTAGAAAAATTATTTTTAGCATTCGCTATGCCACTGGGACCCTCTATCCCGCCTCTAGGACCCTCTATACTGTAAGTGAAGGAGTCCCAGGGACCCCTTGTTTTGCCCTGAGGACGTTTCACAATACTACACCTTCAGGGTGACGTTGGCTCTGTCCAGGGCCTGGGTGACCACAGAGTCAATGTGAGCCTTGTGCAGGTCTCTGGCAATGGGTGGGATGATGCCCCCATGCCTGAAAAAGAGAAAACCACTTTTAGTTTAGTTTTACTTTAAAGACCCACCACGTCACGTGTCAAAACCACGGTTTTTGCATGTTTTCCCTCTTATAGTTATAGTTTTTTATACTAGTTATACTTATAGCTGGTAAGAAATCTTAAGAAATTTTCCGAGCATAAGATTAAGAGGGAATGTGACACGTGACGTGGGGGGTCTTTAAACAAAGACACACATACCCTACAACCCCACACCTAAAAACAGATGCTCCCCCCCCCCTTTTTGTTGTATTTTTGTTCTTGTTGCATGCAACATGAGGGGCCTTATGGATCATGCATGTCCCCTAAATACAAATTACTCCTTTGCATGCATCATGTGGGGCCCGAGTTTCCCTGGCTGATCCGGGGGGACTTAACGTTTGTTACTCTGCAAGCATCATGTGGGGCCCGGGTGTCCCCGGCTAGACCAGGGGCTTTTAATTTTAACAGTCATGCATGACTTTTAACTCTTGTCTTTGAACTCTTTCCCCCTCTATCACACAACACCCCTCCCCCCCTTTTAAAAAAAATATCTAACTAACTTCCTTCAATTTTGAATCTTATAAATATCCTTCTACATATTATTAAAAGGTGTATAGAGAGATCTAGATCTACAAATACTTAATTATTCCTGACTATCTTGGGCTCATCTTCTTTCTCCTTGCACATAATATCTTATCGTTTTATTTTCTACTCTATCTTTGCTGTTATTCTTTCTTTTTAATAGTACCCCCTAAAGTGCAGCAGAATCTTCAATGTGATGTAGTTGGCTGCCTAAGGAGGAGAAGAAGAAGAAGAAGAAGAAGAAGAAGAATTAGAAGAAGACGACAAAGAAGAAAGGAGAGAGAGAGAGAGAGAGAGAGAGAGAGAGAGAGAGAGAGAGAGAGAGAGAGAGAGAGAGAGAGAGAGAGAGAGAGAGAGAGAGAGAGAGAGAGAGAGAGAGAGAGAGAGAGAGAGAGAGAGAGAGAGAGAGAGAGAGAGAAATAACGAGAAGCTAACCGCAGTCTCGACGCCAATTTTCATTGGACGATAGGCCTAGGCTAACTTCGTCTCTGAATCTGAATCTGAATCATAAACGCTGAGCTATCCAACTGGATAATTATACAGCGTGGTAGTGGAGCAGCATGAAAAAAAAAAAAATGAAAGCAACTGAAAAGAAACGAAAAGTGTTCGTAATTTGTAACAATGTTTGACTCCCAGTCCCACGCTCCAGTCCAAAATCAAAATGTGACTAAACTGTCAATAACACTAAGTCTTGATTAATATCGTCCAATGAAAATTGGCGTTGAGACTGCGGTTAGCTTCTCGTGTAAAATAATCCTTGAGAATTTTTTATCATCTAAACAAAATGTGAAACCACAAAAACACATGGGATGGATTGCGGTGTTAGTAAATGGGCAGGAAACGGGCGTGATTGACAGTCTACTTGTGCCCTAAAAATATAGCATCCTTCATCAACAATTTGATGATTATTTCATGTGCCTATTGCTGTACCCTTCTTAGACTTAGTGTGACCTTAGATGCATTTCAATATTCACGTCGACGACATGACCAGACGAGGAACTAAAAGCACACATACTCGACATGAGTCTTTGTTTGTGAGTTGAGAGCATCGCCAACAATATTGCCCAGATCGTCAACGACAGCTGCCCCTGTGTCGTCGCAACTTGTTTCTATGCCCAGCACAAGCCGACGTTTGCTTTCTCTCTCGATCCCGTCACTCACACCGACATCTGCTACGCCGCGAGAGAACGAAAGTTGATGTACATCGCTGCAACGATTTGTTGTTCCTTTGACATTTTCACACACCTTGCGTCTGATTTGTAAGTACTTGCTATACGTGATGCGACTAAACTCAGAAAACCGACGCATTGTTTTTGATTGCACAAGTTTCCAAAGTTGTTCACATGTATACTACATGGGCGCATCCATCTTGGATCAAAACTAGGTCACGAGATTTAGGGCACTCGTAAGGACATTATGCACTAAAAACCAATGGATTTTGGCACTGGTTACTTTAAACTAACTGTCTTTTGCACTCATACAAAATACTTGTAGAACAATTTCAGTGTAATTGGAACTGCTACAAAGGCATACGGTACATACTTTAACGTCTACTAATGGTGAAAGATTTTCTAGGAAGTTTGGATATTAACCTTTGTTCCTTTATTGCTTCCCCAGTGCGGCTGGTTTCGTGGCACCGACAGTTTTCTGATGAAACCGCTTCTGTGTGCTGTATCAGCAGCGGCTAAGCTTGTGGAAAGGCGGTTTTCAACTTCTTTCATCAGGCCCATTGCGCAGGGATTCAAGCTACAAAAAGAACAGACCGCACCTGCTTGGGGCTCACGAAAATCAAGGGCAAGAAGCAAGTTAATTGCACACAATCTAGCCATGTGCGATCCAGCGATTGAAGAGCAACTGGCTCCCCTTCGGGCTGCTGTGAAAGAACAGGTACGCCAACTTCTGCTAACAAAGTGTCTGTTAAAACTATTTGTCGAGTAGGCCTATGCCTCGTTTGCATCTTTAGATCTGACTCTGGGTTGAACGGATTGCGTCAGAAACCCCAAGCAGCATCCAAACATATTGGATCTCTCTCTCCTCTCTCTCTCCTCTCTCTCTCTCTCTCTCTCTCTCTCTCTCTCTCTTCTCTCTCTCTCTCTCTCTCTCTCTCTCTCTCTCTCTCTCTCTCTCTCTCTCTCTCTCTCTCTCTCTCTCTCTCTCTCTCTCTTCTCCCCAATGATCTCATCAGTTCACTTTCTACAGTATCCTTGCTGAACTTAATTTCTTTCTTTTTCATACTGCCCCCTAAAGTGCAGCAGAATCTTCAACGTGATGAAGTTGGCTGCCTATGAGTATGAGTATGATGACGAAGAAGAAATAATCAAAGTGTTGATTGTGGCCACGCACAGTCAAGAAGAAGAAGAAGAAGAAGACACACACACACACAAAGTGACAAACACATGCACACACACAGATCCTGGACAAAAGCCCACTGGACATATTAAGCCTCCCAGACAAAAGCCCACCTCGTTATCTGGGAAAACGGACAAAACCCCACTCAAGGGGTGATATGATGCATGTACAAAAAAAATTGTAACATATATTTTCTGTATTTCTGTTTCTCTCCAGACATTGCCTCTGTATGTCTCTGCCTCTTTTTCCAGTGTCTGTCTCAGTGTCAGATTTCACTGTGCAAGTCTCTGTCTCTTTAGTTTATCTCGTCTGTGTGCATGTGTGTTCTCTATGTTATCATTATTTTATGTTTTTTTCTGTCCATGTTTCGTGACATTAAATGATTTATTCCATGACTTTGTGTGTGTGATCAGGGTGAACTTGTTCGGCGGCTGAAGCAGGAGAAAGCCGTGGAAATAGAAGTTCAGCGTGCAGTTGCCGAGCTGAAACAGAGGAAGAAAATTTTAGAAGACAAGGTGTGTGTATGCAATGGAACCTCCCTATTACTAGTAGTAGTACAGTGGAACCTCCCTTATAAGACCTTCAAAAATCATCCAAAATGAGGTCTTTTAAGGGAGGGGTCTTATAAGGGAGATAATTTTAATACTTACAAAGAAGGGCAATGTCTCAGAGAAGTAGGTCTTATATGGGAGGGAGTCATATAATGGGAGGCTTTGTAACTTATGTAAGGGAGGTTCCACTGTATTAGTATTACTACACTGTATTACTTTATTAGAAGAAAATTTTAGACCCAAATTTTAAGGGTCATTTGAAAATTTTGGTGGGTCAAAATAAAAGCCATAATAAATGGACAATAATTATGCTCTAAAATAAAGACAAATCTCTTTAACAATGTCACGTCGAAGTTTTCGCAATCCAGCGAAGCAGCGCCATTTTTTTGCTTCCAAGAAAAACGCGGGCTAGGCTTGGCAGCAGTGCACGTGCGAGCAGCATGGGTGGCGAGAAACAAAGGGAAATTACTCTGTGGTTCATGATAGTTTTTGTCGTCTGTTTCAAGCATGGTATATAGTAAAATAGTAGTGAAAGAATAAGTCCAGTATATTTTGTTGATCGTTTCCCGCAAGCCGAAATGGCTTCGACATTCTGATCGCGGCGAACACGTTTGAGAAAGCAATCGGCTGAGAGAAAAACTGTACGTCGCAATGACGTATTGACTGAAACATTTATACGTCAAACTTGAAACTTTGTACATAATTTACGTACAGATCTGCGCAATCGGGAACACTGTATACAATGGTATTAGTATTAAGAATAAGACCTTAAAAAAATCAGCCCCAAAAATGTCTTAATAGGGAGGGGTCTTAATAGGGAGGTTGACACTCAGTAGTCCAGATATAAGGGGGGGGGGGGGGGGGGGGGGGGGGGGGGGGGCCGTCCGGTAAAACAAATTTGGGTCACAAAATGATGAGACGTAAATGTAGTTATTGTAATTCCATTTTGTGTTGTTCCTCCGTGATTTGTGTGTTATTTTTCATTTTCAGTTTTGTTCAAGTTTTTTAAATTCTTTTGTGAAGCGCTTTGAAGGAGAACAGACGCAATATAAGTGACAAGTGTACACTATTATTTTTTTAATTATATATCTTTTTATAATATATTTATATTATAAATTATAACGTTTGCTTCATAAACTGCATTTTTATTTGCATTCACAGCTAAATTACAATATACTGTACTGTGCTAGCATTTGATGCTGTCTTCAAGAATTGTGAATTGCTTAGTAGTAACTTAGTGAAGCAAAATGTGCATAAAAGTGGTGACATTTAGTGGTCAAATCGTGTTATCGCTGGCTAAATTCCTCAGTATTGGCCTGAAAACAGTTCGTTTTTACCGAAATTGGCGATGTCAAAATGCACAGGCTGGAGTTGACAACCAGCTTAAATGGGGAAGGGGAAATGCTCACAAATTATCATCAATCGTTGTTTTAACCGCAGGGGTCAAAACTGAAGAAAAACGTAGCGGCTTATAGCGTGGAAAATATGTGAAATAGTAAAAGAAAAATGAGAATAACACAGCTGTCCTTCTTTGAACTTCTGTGCAGACGATGCAGGTATATGGGTTTGTGATCTGTAGTATTCTGTGCCAGTCACAGTCGTGATTTTTTCATTTCGCCTGCCCTTGTACTTTCCGACTCTTTCCTGTGCATGTAGAAGATTCAAGATGACATTCCCATTGTTGAGTAAAGATATTCTAACTCTAAGTAAATTAACAACAGAAAATTAATCAAAAACTGTCGGTGATAGTCAGACTTTCTTTTTTAATCAAAGCTTAATCTTTCTTCAACTACAGTGGATTCCTGCTAACTCAAAAACGGATAACTCAAAAACACTGGATAATTCGCAAATATCTATGCTGAAAGGTCTTATTAACTCAAATTCAAAACAAAATTTCTGTCCCTTCAATTTTGACTTGAGCGATTGTTTTAACATTTTTTGTCAATTATCT
This sequence comes from Phymorhynchus buccinoides, assembly GCA_017654935.2. Classification (NCBI taxonomy): domain Eukaryota; kingdom Metazoa; phylum Mollusca; class Gastropoda; order Neogastropoda; family Raphitomidae; genus Phymorhynchus; species Phymorhynchus buccinoides. The sequence continues at coordinate 40,122,181 of CM065704.1, forward strand.
CCCTTCAGGAGTTGGCGCTAACCCCGAAGGATGACTTTGACCGAGGCAAGTTGGAGGACCTTCTCAAGCAGAAGTTCTTCTACGACCAGTCTTTTGCCATCTATGGGGGTGAGTTTTCTCTGTGTGTGTGTGCGTGCGTGCATGTGTGTTTTCTTTGTGTGTGCGTGTGCTTTCTGTTTTTATGCACTGACCTTTGGTTTTTGAAGTGCCCAATGATATGGCTTCTGGTTTTTGGAGTGCCAATAACTTGTATGGCTTCTGGTTTTTGAAGTGCCATATAATGTGGCTTCTGGTTTTTGAAGTGCCAAAACTTGTGGCTTCTGGTTTTTGGAGTGCCCAATAATGTGGCTTCTGGTTTTAAGTGCCCGGTAATGTGGCTTCTGGTTTTGGGAGTGCCCAATGATATGGCTTCTGGTTTTTGGAGTGCCAAAAATATGTGGCTTCTGGTTTTTGAAGTGCCATATAATGTGGCTTCTGGTTTTTGAAGTGCCATATAATGTGGCTTCTGGTTTTTGGAGTGCCCAATAATGTGGCTTCTGTTTTTAAGTGCCCGGTAATGTGGCTTCTGGTTTTGGGAGTGCCCAATAATGTGGCTTCTGGTTTTTGAAGTGCCCAATAATGTGGCTTCTGGTTTTTGAAGTGCCCAATAATATGGCTTCCGGTTTTTGTAGTGCCCAATAATGTGGCTTCTGGTTTTTGGAGTGCCCATGTGGCTTCTGGTTTTGGAGGTGCCCAATAATGTGGCTTCTGGTTTTGGAGGTGCCCAATAATGTGGCTTCATACTTTGTTGTGCATTCGTGTCTTCGTTTTTGCGTCCCCAGGTGTGAACGGCCTGTATGACTTTGGTCCCATGGGCTGCGCCATGAAGGCCAACCTCCTGCAGGCCTGGAGGAATTTCTTCATCCTGGAGGAGCAGATGCTGGAACTTAGCACCGCCATGCTCACCCCCGAGCCTGTCCTCAAGTCAGTTTTCTGTACAATATCATAGATTTAAAATGGAAAAAAATTTGTAGTTGAGCTAAAAAACACACATCAAAACGCTGCACATTAACCCCTTGACTGCCACCAACATATTATGTACTGATTGATGATGTCATCAGATGAATAGGAGTAACCCTGAACAGATATGCTGGCTTTTGCTCTAAAACAACAGGGCTCCCAGGGACCCCCATTTGGGGGTCTATGAAGTACTAGAATTCTAGAGGGCCCTCTTAAAAGAATGTGCAAAGGGTCCCAGGGATGCACTAGAAAAATTATTTTTAGCATTCGCAATGCCACTGGGACCCTCTATCCCTCCTCTAGGACCCTCTGTACTGTAAGTGAAGGAGTCCCTTGGACCCTTTGTTTTGCGGGACGATTGTGAGCCCTGCACAGTCAGGAGAGTTATATCCCCAGACCATTTTGCCAGATTGGCTTTATCAGTTGGCATGACTTGCCCAATGATTTTCTCTGGCAGTCAAGGGGTTAACACAAACAGATGAAGATGGGAAAATAAATGGAAAAATAATACAAAAAAATTCGTCTTAAAAAAGACTTTTTCAAAGGCGATGAGGCAGTGTGTTTGTAAGCAAAAAATAGGTTGGATGAAACAAAACAAAAAGAAGAAAAATCAGAAAAATCTAGGCAAGATTGTACAGCAAGATAGATGTTTCATTAAATATCTTGGCAGCAAAGAATATATGTACACTTTGTGTTTTAGACGAAATAGATTTAACAAATCTCACTGTTTTTAACTGTACTTTTTTTTAAGAATGGTTAAACTTTTACAGATCAGTTTTATTCGACCAAAACATTTTCAACATCATCTTAACATTATGAAATTTAGCGCTTAGATAACAACCAACTGAAACTGATTGTCTAAACTTGTCAAACTTGCAAAGCTTGAAACCAGGGTTTTACTGTGTACAGACAGTCTGTATAACCATGTTTGTGAATGTGTGTCACTGTGTGTGTGTACAATATGTATGTGTGTGTGTGTGTCTCGTGTGTGTACACTGTGTGTATGTGTTGTGTGTGTGTGTATATATGTGTGTGTGTGCAAAGTGTGTGTGTATGTGTGTGTGTCATGTGTGTGTCTGTCTGTATGTATGTGTGTGTGTCATGTGTGTGTGCATGTGTGTGTGGTGTGTGTACAATCTGTATCATGTGTGTGTGTGTATGTCATGTATCATGTGTGTGTGTGTGCAGGGCCTCAGGGCACGTGGACCGGTTCCAGGACTACATGGTGAAGGACCAGAAGAATGGGGAATGCTTCCGGGCAGACCACCTCATCGAAGGTACGTGAACAGAACTACATGTACAATACGTGGATTTTGTTTAACTCACTCGGGACGAATGAGCCGGATCCGGCTCATGGCTCGCACAACCGTTTAGGACGAATGGCCCGGATCCGGCTCATGGCTGGCACAACCGTTTAGGACGAATGGCCCGGATCCGGCTCATAAGAGTTTTCAAGAGGTTTTGATTTCTGGCGTGTAACCAGCTTTCCGGTGCAAAGTCATAACCTATTTTCAGTTTGCTTTGACCTTGCCTCTCTTGAAATCAGCCAATCATTGCAGACTTCCCATTCAGGTTTGGTTGTAGAGTGGAGTCAAAGATCGGAATGTGAAATTTTCCTTCTTTCTATGTGTTAGCTGTTTTAGTCAATAGGAGACAAACGACGAAGGTATGGAATCTGATATTTTGCGATCGTTTAGTGCATGGTGTTAGTAATCTTATCTGAAAATATCAATCCATAACTTTTCATAACTTTTTTGTGGTGATGGGTTTTCGAACCTAGTCGAATGGCCCGTCCTAAGCGGTTGTAAGGGGAAGCAACCGGCCAGTGCCGAGTGAGTTAACACTTTCAACACAACCCCTCTCGCTGCTCCGTATTCCCTCAGGACACTGCAGTCAAGGAGTAGAAATTCCTTCAGGAGACCCGATTTGAGCCCTTTTCAATGAAGTCTTATAAAATCTGGAGATCAGAGTGACTTTATTTTTATATAGTGGTTTAGAATTATCTTCAATCTTTTAAATGATATAAAATTTGAAAACCAATTCGTTGTTGCGTAATTAGCTGAATGAGTTGAAAGCAGCCACACCACTGTCGGCCTCAGGGACATTTTGCATGTTGCTAAAAATACTAGCAGCGTGTCGGCAACGGTAAACTCGGGCGTTGCTGGTATTCTAGCGGCGTGTTGCAAAAAAGCTCTTAGTATCCTACATAAGGAAGTGGCAGAGCCAAACCCACATGAGTTTCAACAGTCACTTCTCTCTGGCCCCTATAACTTAAGTCCAAAAGCACGATTGGCACACAAGTCATCAGTAAAAAACGATCACATCATCGTCCATTGTTCGGAATGCCACCATTTTGATGAAAAAGATCGTCCCCAAAAAATTGCGAAGAAAATCGATCAAAATTAGCCTTCAATCGATTTCAATACAAATGGCAGCCATTGCAACAGGAAGTCGAACAAAACAAGAAAACAGCAAAGAGCAAAAAGGAGCATAAAATTAACAAGAGCAAAAAACAATACTTCCCCTCTACAGTCCAATGTTGATAAAGGCGCATTCGCCAAAATATCCTGTTTTGTTTTTTTGTGAATAAAATAATGTCACTTTACACTTGTCGTGTAGTTGTTTGTTTGTTGTGTGTTCCAGTCTGTTTCAGTTGTTTTTTTCATTCATATGCATGTTTATGCCAAAAGAAAAAAACAACTACAGGTAGTTGACAATGCATCATACTATATGCTGGTAGATGTGCTGAGTTTTAAAATGGTCACTATTTTGAACTCGCTGAGTGTGTGTGCCGTGTTCCAGCCACCTTTGAAAAGATGCTGGCCGACAAAAAAGTGTCCGATGAGGTGAAGGAGGAAATCCGTGCACTGATGCCATTGGTAAGCATCCTAAATCCTCTCATTCCAACTCCCATTTTCCTCCATGAGAGAGAGATTCCATCAAGTAACTAAGTACTGTGCTATTTCGTATGTATATCTAAAATCACTGTATTTTGTTCAGAACTAAATGAACTGTCTATGAAGCAGTGACAACATTACAGACCTGTTTACTCTACTCTTTTCGAGTAGTATCAGGGCTCCCAATCGTCCCGCAAAACAAGGGGTCCCAGGGACTCCTTCACTTACAGTATAGAGGGTCCCAAAGGCGGGATAGAAGGTCCCAGTGGCATTGTGAATGCTAAAAATAATTTTTCTAGTGCTTCCCCGGAACCCCCTGCACATTCTTTTAGAGGGTCCTTCAGAATTTTAGTACTTCATATACCCCCCAATGGGGGTCCCTGGGAGCCCTGAGTATTCTACTCAACTTGGACCTCAACTACTCTTCAAAATTGATGATAATGCTCTTTAATTGTTGATTGCTACTCATTTTCAGTGAACAATGTTTGATGGTTTTAATGAATAGGACTACACATTTCGCATCAAAACTACCGTATTTTTCGGACTATAAGGCGATACTTTTTTCCAAGACTCAGACCCCTGTACCTTTTAATGTGACTGATGAAATAGTAAGAAAATATAGTAACAAAATCTGAAATTTGGGTACAATTTGGGGGTTGCACCTTATAGTCCAAAAAATACGGTACTCATTTCAGCTATCCAGACTACTCAAGACTTGTGTAGGGGGTAACCAGGTCTGCAACAATAAGACACTATCTGCAGTGAAGCCTTTGAAAAAGATATTGTATTTCACGGGCTATAAGGCAATACTTTTTCCCCCCAAACAGATCCCTGTGCCTTATGAGTGATAATATAGTGAGAAAATTGAGTAACAAAATCTGAATTTTGTGTCAAATTTGGGGCGTGCGCCTTATAACCAGGTGCGCCTTAGAGTCCGTAAAATACAGTATAATGAATTAGTTTATTTCATTCATTAGAATGGTGTAAGATCGAACCCTCTAACAGCTAGAGCAAAGGGGATTACAAGATGACAGTGCTCGGATGATATAGAGACATACCTCTCGATATTCTTTTTTTAAGTTACTAACTTACTAAATTGCCTAGAGCCGGCGTCGCCGGATTATGAGAATTTGAGAAACGATGATTTTCTTACGCACACACAAACTTGCACAATAACAAGCGCGAAATCGCAATAGTTTGTGGCACGCGGTCTATTTTTACCACTCCAATCATGAGTCACCTCCCCTGGCTTTTCAATAATTTTAATCTGTAAACCAGAATGTTATCTCTGCACCCTTTCATAACTTTTTATATCTTTTGGAAAACATTTAAAACTATGTATCCTATTTATACTCATCAAAAGAAGCACCGCATACTCGTCGTGTCTGTTGTAGTGTCTGTATTACGTATGTTTATTATTTTGTACGCTTTTAAAATACATTATTTTAAAGTGCGGCCTCAATTTGAAGCGTAGCCTCGATTTGAATTTTGGACCGACCGACAGACAGACAGACAGACCGACCGACCGACCGACCGACAAAGTGAGTTATAGGTTTGTGGCTTGAGCCACAAACAAAAAGGGCCTGTATAAGCATTTGCTATATTCAAAGGAATGTAGCACTTGTACTGGTCTAGAGGGGTGAAAACAGAGCAGTAAATGTGTGTGTGCTGCCCCTGCACTCCACCGGGGCCGCCCCCTTGCAGGATTTTTGAAATATCCCAGGAGCACCCATGCACATGAAAACATGTGTGTGATCATTTTTTTTATTAACCAGGGTACAGGGGATTTTTCCTCTCACTCTGCACTAGGCCTTACGGTCTGAACGTGGAGTCTTTCGGATGAGACGATAAACCGAGGTCCCCCGTGTGCCCATGCACTTAGCACACGTTAAACCCAGTGGCAACGAAAAAGTTGTCATTTAGTCCAAATTTAACCAACCCCCCTTTCCTTCCTCATCAGTCACACAAAATCGCATGCAAAAAAACAACATTGGGTGGTGTGCCTCTGGCTGCGACGCGCTCTCCAGGTGGGAGCAACCCGACTTTCACAGAGACGCCTCTGTGACTATAAAGTACCTAATACGTAATAATTAAGCCAAGGCGGTTTTTAAATTAAAAAAAAAAAAAATTACATAATAAAAACAAATTATAATATGTTAAATGATCTTTTTTTCCTTTATTCATTTCTGTTTTTGACAGATTGACGGCATGAGCAAGGATGACATGCGCGACACTCTGAAGAAGTACAACATGAAGTCTCCAGTGACCAACAACGACATCAGTGAACCCATCGAATTCAACCTCATGTTCTCCACTCCTATAGGGCCCACTGGTCAACTCAAAGGGTAGGCATTTGTCTGTCTGTCTGTCTGTCTGTCGACCAACTAACGACATCAGTGAACCCATCGAGTTCAACCTCATGTTCTCCACTCCTATAGGGCCCACTGGTCAACTCAAAGGGTAGGCATTTGTCTGTCTGTCTGTCGGTGACCAACTAACGACATCAGTGAACCCATCGAGTTCAACCTCATGTTCTCCACTCCTATAGGGCCCACTGGTCAACTCAAAGGGTAGGCATTTGTCTGTCTGTCTGTCGGTGACCAACTAACGACATCAGTGAACCCATCGAGTTCAACCTCATGTTCTCCACTCCTATAGGGCCCACTGGTCAACTCAAAGGGTAGGCATTTGTCTGTCTGTCTGTCTGTCTGTCGGTGACCAACTAACGACATCAGTGAACACATCGAGTTCAACCTCATGTTCTCCACTCCTATAGGGCCCACTGGTCAACTCAAAGGGTAGGCATTTGTCTGTCTGTCTGTCAGTTAGGCAGTACCAGTATTTAACACCGCTATGCCACCTACATTTAATAATGGATGTACAATTTTGTGCACCTAAGATGAGCAGCATTAGAAAACTTCATGCCATGTCAGTGATGATTCTAGAGCGCGTCCTGGGCGAAATCGCGCGAAATTTACGCTGATGACGCCTAAATGAAAAGCCAGTGCGTCCCCTATGACGCTAGAAAAAAAATGCGGACGCGTTTTTAAACCACCAGTGCGACATTACAAAATTGCACTGCTGCTTTGCGTATAGCCAGTAAGCCGGAAATGAATAATCCCCTTTCGCGCGCGCCATTGGACGTCAATGCTTTATCACGAGTTGAGTCTTATGAGTGGAGCGCGTCCGAGTGAGAAGATGAAGTAGTGAGAGGTCTGGTGCTGTGGCAATCATGAAGCGAACATCAACACTGTTTGATTATGCGTTCAAGTCATCCAAAACACCTAAAGTGTCTGACTTAGAAGAATCTGGCCAAACATCTCGATCTGTTGTGAATGAAGATACGGCTGCAGTAGAAGATTCGGGGCCAACATCCAGTGACAATGAACTTGAGATTGCTGACGCATATTACATTATGCATGGGGAGATATCTCATAAAATCTGTTTGTCTTCTGGGACCCCATTTTTTTACCATGAAGAGTCCCTAGGACCCTCTTTTTTCATCTTTAGGGGTCCTTGGACCCCCTTTTCTAAAAGTCTAGAATCATCACTGCCATGTGTTGCTTCTGTCTGTCTCTCTCTCTCTCTCTCTCTCTCTCTCTCTCTCTCTCTCTCTCTCTCTCTCTCTCTCTCTCTCTCTCTCTCTCTCTCACACACTCACCACTCACACAACATGCACAGCATACATTGTATATAAGCCACACCCCTTAACCCATTTACTTCCCGAGCGACCGCTAGCGCCCGGTAAAAAAATCGTACTCCGTTACCGCGGAGCGCCCGCTAGCACCTAATTTGCACTTGCCGACTACGACCACAGACTGTACTGTTTAATACACGTGAGAATATCGCAGCGCGAGACTTGCCTGTCTGCCACTTCCTACGCTGCCATTTGTAGTTTACTGTGTCAAAATTGATTGAGTTTTCACAAAGTTATGATTTTTTGAATTCAACAATAAAAATTTAGTTGTCCAACGAAGAATTATGGCGTCTGCTGAACGATGTCATCACCCATTACGGCGATTTTGACGGCTTTTTAGCGAGGTAACTTGTAGAAATTGAACGAGTAGGGGGCGAATGTGACCTAGATAACAGACTTCAAAGCTCTCGAAGCCAAAATCGATGTTCTGATACCAAAAATGATCGCGAAAGTGGATGCCGTCGGCCGAATCACGGCGAATGGCTACAGTATAGAAATCATAGCGAAACTGTTGTAGGCTGCACTGTTTGCAAAGCCCATCTTTGCAATGGACATTGTTTTGCACAGTTTTATTGTAACAACAACTGTAGTAGATTGAATATTCTGTTCTCCGATTCCAAATTGGGAGCCTTCTTGATTGATTTTTGACATTTATTCTTTTTTTTTCTTTCTTTTTTTTTTTTAGCACATTTTGCTGTCACATGTGACTTCTTTTCTTTCTTTTTTTAAGTAATCATTACCATGAATTTGAAATTAGTGTTTCTTTGTTACTTTTTCAGAGTATCAAGAACATAATAGAAATAATTCAATGCATTTTCTGACTGAAATTGTATTTTTAATTATTTTTTGAAAGTACCTACTGATGTGAATTGCGCAAGTTATTTCCCTTCACATGGGATTTCATAGTAAGGTTAGCGTCGGGCGGCTGGGGGTAAGAGGGTTAAGTTATTTCCCTTGACATGGGATTTCATAGTAAGGTTAGCGTCGGGCGGCTGGGGGTAAGAGGGTTAAGTTATTTCCCTTGACATGGGATTTCATAGTAAGGTTAGCGTCGGGCGGCTGGGGGTAAGAGGGTTAAGTTGACAAAATATTAGGTATTTATTCACATATAAGCTGCACCAGTTTATAAGCCGCAGAGAAAATTGTATTTGCACAAACCAACACAAATATATAAATTCTACTATCAGAACATGAGTATTTAATGTTCTCAGACACTTTGAACATGAGATTTGAATCTATTGATTACCAAAACCAGTTTTGAGTCTAAAGAAGCTCAAAATAGGCTGAAGAATGTGGCCAGAAACAGATTTAATCATACTGATAAATGTAGAATGGAAAAAAAATCCACAGATAAGCTGCACCAGTCTATAAGCCATGTGGGTTAAAGTTGAGGAAAAAAGTAGCGGCTTATAGTCCGCATTTTACGGTAGTTGCACCCATGTGTTTATCATATTACCGTAATTTATCTGTTACAGGTACCTGCGACCAGAGACGGCCCAGGGCATTTTCGTCAACTTCAAGCGCCTGTTGGAGTTCAACCAGGGGAGGCTACCCTTTGCCGGGGCGCAGATCGGCCACGCCTTCCGTAACGAGATCTCCCCACGATCCGGCCTCATCCGAGTGAGGTAGGTACCCAGTGGAGACTCTCCCTTCCTAGGCCATATGGCCTCATCAGAGTGAGGTAGGTACCCAGTGGAGACTCTCCCTTCCTAGGCCATATGGCCTCATCCGAGTGAGGTAGGTACCCAGTGGAGACTCTCCCTCCCTAGGCCATATGGCCTCATCAGAGTGAGGTAGGTACCCAGTGGAGACTCTCCCTTCCTAGGCCATATGGCCTCATCAGAGTGAGGTAGGTACCCAGTGGAGACTCTCCCTTCCTAGGCCATATGGCCTCATCAGAGTGAGGTAGGTACCCAGTGGAGACTCTCCCTTCCTAGGCCATATGGCCTCATCAGAGTGAGGTAGGTACCCAGTGGAGACTCTCCCTTCCTAGGCCATATGGCCTCATCAGAGTGAGGTAGGTACCCAGTGGAGACTCTCCCTTCCTAGGCCATATGGCCTCATCCGAGCGAGGTAGGTACCCAGTGGAGACTCTCCCTTCCTAGGCCATATGGCCTCATCAGAGTGAGGTAGGTACCCAGTGGAGACTCTCCCTTCCTAGGCCATATGGCCTCATCCGAGTGAGGTAGGTACCCAGTGGAGACTCTCCCTTCCTAGGCCATATGGCCTCATCAGAGTGAGGTAGGTACCCAGTGGAGACTCTCCCTTCCTAGGCCATATGGCCTCATCCGAGCGAGGTAGGTACCCAGTGGAGACTCTCCCTTCCTAGGCCATATGGCCTCATCAGAGTGAGGTAGGTACCCAGTGGAGACTCTCCCTTCCTAGGCCATATGGCCTCATCAGAGTGAGGTAGGTACCCAGTGGAGACTCTCCCTTCCTAGGCCATATGGCCTCATCAGAGTGAGGTAGGTACCCAGTGGCGACTCTCTCTTTTGCATTCCCAGGCCATATGACCATAATGGGTGAGGTATGATGTATACGTCAGTAGTTTCAGTTTTCACTGATTTCCTCACTGCATTCAGCCGACACATTCTGATTTCAGAGGAGCTCAAAGGAGAAAATTATTTGGAAGATGTTTTTGGGAAAAAAAGGTAGGAGAATTGGAATGGGCCATAAAAATGGTAGATAACAGTAAGACAAGGCAGAGTCCAAGAGAGTGGTAGATTAGAGGAAGTTGCCAGCATTATATAAACACAATTTTCATTATTGAGTGTGTGTTTTGCTGAGAGTTCCAAATGGCGGAAATCGAGCATTTCTGTGATCTTGACAAGAAAGACCACCCCAAGTTTGTGTGTGTGTGAATGAGTGTAGATGATATGAACACCAGATAAAACATGGCTATGTATAAGTACTATGATTGATATTCTGAATAATATTATGTGTTGTTATTCTGAGTAATATTATGTGTTTTGCTGAGGGTTCCAGATGGCGGAAATCGAGCATTTCTGTGACCTTGACAAGAAGTATCACTCCAATTGTGTGTGTGTGTGTGTGAATGATTGTAGATGATATCAACACCCGATAAAAGCTGGCTATGTTTGTTGTTTATTTGTTTTCATACCCTGGCTAAAAGACTCCAGGGATCGTCCCAACAGGAAATCAAGCATTTCTGTGACCCTGAGAAGAAAGACCACCCCAAGTTTGCAACAGGACTGCGAATGCTAAGAACACCAAATAAATCGTTATGTAAATACTGTGATTGTTATTCTGAGTAATATGTGTATGTCTATTACAGAGAGTTCCAGATGGCGGAAATCGAGCATTTCTGTGACCCTGACAAGAAGGATCACCCCAAGTTTTCTGCGCTGGCCGACCTTGAACTGAACCTGTACTCTGGCTGTAACCAGATGGACGGCAAGGGGCCGGAGAAAAGGAAGGTCGGCGAGGCCGTCAAAGAGGTCAGAGTTCATGTTCCTTAGTTTACGGATTACCTGCAGTCTGGTTAAAACATTTATTTTCTAAAAACAAAAGGGACATAAGACGGTAGCGTAACTGAAGAAGCAAAAAGCAAGGTTTATGGCAATCTCTCTCTTTTAATAATTTGTTGTAGGAATTCTGTGCCTTCTTGCACAGTTCAGTCTTACTGATCAGCATTTCCGTAATTACGCATCTTAGGAAAAGAAGACGATTGTGTGACTTGCTGACAATACAGCTTTCTTTCTCTCCTTGCAGAAACTGATCGCCTATTTCATGGCTGACATTTATATCTTAGAGAAAAGACAATTGCTTCGCTAACAACATAAATTAATTAATTCCTTGCCTCACTAACAATATAACAAAGCTTTTTTTTTTGCCTTGCAAAAACTGATCGCTGGGCTATTTCTTGGTACGCAATATATATCCCTTCATTGCTACCATGTTCTGTAATGGGCAAAAAAGGTTCTATTGCAAGAACTGAGGCCTCCAATCTTTTCTCTTTTAGAAACGGGCTGGGCTATTTCATGGCGCACATTTGATCTATCCCTTCGTTGCTACCATGTTCTTTAACGTGCAAAAAATTCCACTGCAAGAACTGAGGCCTCCAATGGATCATCTTTTCTTTCAGAAACTGATCGCCAACGAAACACTACACTATTCATGGCTGCCATTTATATCTTAGAGAAAAGGCTTAATTGCTTCGCTAACAACATACATTTTAAAATTAATTCCTTGCCTAACAATATAACAAACTTTTTTTTTTTCCTTGCAGAAACTGATAGCCAATGAAAAGCTGGGCTATTTCATGGCACGCATTTATCTATCCCTTCGTTGCTACCATGTTCTTTAACGTGCAAAAAAATTCCACTGCAAGAACTGAGGCCTCCGAGACTTTTCTTTCTTTCAGAAACTGATCGCCAACGAAACACTACGCTATATAAAAAAAATGTAATCGCTCGCATATATATTTTAGAGAAAATAGATAATTGCTTGCTTCGCTAACAACATAAATTAGACAATTGCTTGCCTAACTTAAACTAACAATAATTATAACAAACCTTTTTTTACCTTACAATAATTATAACAAACCTTTTTTTACCTTGCGGAAAGTGATCGCCAACTATTCATGGCGCGCATTGACCTGTTCCTTCGTTGCTACCATGTTCTGTAATGTGCAAAAAAATTCCATGGAAGAACTGAGGCCTCCAATCTTTTCTTCCTTGCAGAAACTGATCGCCAACGAAACGCTGGGTTATTTCATGGCGCGCATTTACCTGTTCCTGACCAAAGTCGGGGTGGACCCCAAGCGGCTTCGGTTCCGCCAGCATCTGTCCAATGAAATGGCCCACTACGCCTGCGACTGCTGGGATGCCGAGTGCAAGACTTCCTACGTGAGTGACGCAGCAATGGCCTCTCGGTAAAGGTAAAGATGTGCCACCCCCCCCCCCTGCATTTCTCGGTTAATTCTATTTTTCCGTTTTTGCCTTTCTTACCATACATAAAGCTGTATTTTAGGAACATTTTTTAGCTAATAACCTTTTTGGAATACTAACCCTAGCCCTAAACCTAACCCTACCCCCCACTATGTACTGCAGTACACCGCGATTTGTCACAGTTGTGGTTCGTTGCGTTTTTCCGTCTTATAGGGTTAGGTTTAGGGCTAGGGTTAGGGATAGGGTTAGTATTCCAAAAAGGTTATTAGCTAAAAATGTTCCTAAAATACAGCTTTATGTATGGTAAGAAAGGCAATAACGGAAAAATAGAATTAACCGAGATAGGTAGGGGGGGTGGCCCATCTTGACCTTTACCGGCCTCTCAAATTTGCCTAGATAGAGAAAAGATGACATGTACATGGGCGCAACTTTTTTCCTGGTGTGCGATGATTTCCTGTTTTTGAATTTTACCAGAAAAGGAATTTCCTTTTTTGTTTATTTGTCAAACAAGATCTTTGTGTGTCTACTGTGTTTTTCAAACACTTTAAAATAAGCATGTGTATAAATTGTGGAAAAAGCAAACTAAAATACCTTCATAAATCATGTTTTTCTTCAGCTGCAGGGGGACATTACCCCTAGACCCCGGCCTTTCAGGGTTTTTTCATTTTGTGTGGTTACACCTATGCGTATACAATTATTGTGATCCCTCCTCTTTTCTGATCAAGAGCATTTCAAAGGATATAAAGTGTATGTAACTTGAAAAAGATTATGTATAATATAATAAAGAATGTAAAAGCTGAGTCAGTATTGCGTAAGTTATTTCAGAACAATGAAATAAAGTGTGTTTATAAAAAAATGTTTAATGTAAGACTAAAAGAATATATGAATGACAATGAGAATAGGTTTAATGTCAGTGTAAGAAACGTATAAGGTAAAGAAGCATCTTGGCTGTTAACCGTTTTCAGGGTTGGGTAGAGTGTGTGGGGTGAGCCGATCGGTCAAGCTACGATCTGATACAGCACACCTACACAATACAATACAATAGTGAATACAATAAAACGAAATATAATGCAATACAGTAAAATACAATACAATGCAATATAATGTTTTAGGGTTGGATTGAGTGTGTGGGCTGTGCTGACCGGTCCTGCTATGATCTGACTACAATACAATGCACCAAAACGAAGCACTATTTAACATAATCTTTGGTGTTTCCAGGGTTGGATTGAGTGTGTGGGCTGTGCGGACCGGTCCTGCTATGATCTGACTACAATACAATGCACCAAAACGAAGCGCTATTTAACATAATCTTTGGTGTTTCCAGGTCTGGATAGAGTGCGTGGGCTGTGCGGATCGGTCCTGTTTTGATCTGACTACAATACAATGCACCAAAACGAAGCGCTATTTAACATAATCTTTGGTGTTTCCAGGGCTGGATAGAGTGCGTGGGCTGTGCGGACCGGTCCTGCTTTGATCTGACCCAGCACACCAAAGCCACCAACGTCAGACTGGTGGCGGAACGCAAACTGCCAGAACCTATATCCTTTAACACTGCACAGAGTGTTTACAAGATGAAACTCCCCCTGAAGATGGAGTGTGGCTGCCCACGTAAAAAAATGGTCACACACGTAATGTTCTCATCCCTAGCTGATGGATTTGCGCCATATTGTGTTCAAGTGCTTTGGCTGTTGGGATGATCCCTGGAGTCTTTTAGCCAGGATATGTCAACAAACAACAAGATGAAACAGTCTGTGTGTCTGACCAATTTTACTAAACAGATCAGCTTTTTTTTTCCCTTTAGTCAATCGCTCAGACAGTTTCCTGTCATGTGAGCGCTGATGCGTCATGCTGCTGTTGTGCATGACTAAGAAATAGGCCCAGCATGCCCCGTCTTGGGCTGGAGAAAATCTTTGTATACGAATTTCTAGAACAAACGTAGAAGAATAGACCAGCAAGGCAGACAGATTGTAGACTATCGTAAGCAAAGGGAAAAAGGCAGAGTAAAAAAAGAGGGTGGTAGATTAGAGGAAGTTGCTAGCACAGAACTTCCAGATTGTGGGGGAACTACTTGTACTGAAAGATTCCCCTGGTATCCTCATTGGGGGTGAAAGTACCCGAACACTAGTAGAAGAGGTTTTTCTGTAACATATGCAAATGCAAGGGGGTTACCGTATTGTACGGACTATAAGGCGCACCTGATTATAAGGCGCACCCCCTAAATTTTACACAAAATTCAGATTTTGTTATTATAGTTTCTTACTACATTATCAGTCGCATTATAAAGCGCAGGGGTCTCAGTCTGGGAAAAAAGTATCGCTGTATGGTCCGTAAACATGGGGAAAACTCCCTCTTCCTCTCCGTTCTGCCAACTCCCTTTCTTCATTTAAGTCTTCCCTCAAAACCACTCTCTTCAAATCGTAGCCTGCTCTTTTCTTTTGGAAAGTAATTTTTGTCCCTTCTGTGCGCGTGTGTTTGTGTGTGGTGTGTGGTTGTGCGGGCGTGTGTTGTGTGGTGTGGTGTGTGTGTGTGTTTTGTTTGTGTGTGTGTGTGTATATATGCAAAGCAATTTTTGACATTCTCATATTTTCTACTGCTTTTTGGGGTGGGCGGGTGGTTATTCATTTATTTGTTTATTATTGTAAGCGCTTAGGACTTGTTTAAGTATAAAAAACTGAAACAGACTGCAACGTCACTGGAACATACAACAAACAAACAAAAACTACACGACAAGTGTAAAGTGACGTTATTTTATTCACAAGAGACAAAACAAAACTACTGGATATTTCGGCGAATGCGCCTTTATCAACACAGACAAACAATTAAACAGCAAATAGCAAAAAGCAGGCAACAAAAGGAGCAAAAAAACAACAAGATCAAAATAAAAAACAACAATACTTCCCCTCTACAGTCCAACGCGTAAATGATCTGTTTTGTTTAAGAATAAGCATGCTCATTATTATTATTATGATGATGAATATTTGCCTTAACACGTTGTCACCGCACTGTGGACATGGTGGAGTGTCAGCCGCAGAAGAGCGTGCTGGGCAAGGCCTTCAAACAGGATGCCAAGATGGTCACCGAGCACCTGGCAAGACTGGACATCAACGCTGCGACACAGCTGGAGAACGACTTGGCTGAGAAACAGTGAGAGAGAGTGAGAGAGAGAGAGAGAGACAGAGAAGACAAGATGGTCACCGAGTACCTCGCCAAACTGGACATCCAGGCTGCGACACAGCTGGAGAACGACTTGGCTGAGAAACAGTGAGAGAGAGTAGAGAGAGAGAATGCGAATGGTTTAATGAATCAGGCCTTGGCCCATATCATGAGTTGACATTTTTTCACATCAAAACACATTTCAATAATCAGAGGGGGGGCGGGGTGGGTGGGGGGGGGGGGGGTGGTGAAGGGTAAACAACATTGTTTACAAAAAAAAAAACCACAACAGGAATGCAAACAATTTAAACAACATAAATAAATTTTCATCTATCTCTAATCTGAAATGCTTTAAAAATAAACCAACCCAGCTGCCGAATCCAGTTTTCATTTTCAGTCACCATCAAACGATAAAACTTCATCTGTTCATTATAAGGCTGAATGTTCTTCAAATATTCATGTCTCAAATGGTCATATTGTTTACAATGAAACAAAAAGGAGTAGAGAGAGAGAGACTGTGTGTGAGAGAGCAGGGCTGCCAACCGTCCCCCCTAAGGGGTATTTGTCCCTGGAAACAGTCCAAAATGGCACCCTGTCCCTGGAATCCACTTTTCTGTCTGGTGTCCCTGGAAACTGAGTAGAATAAAAAAAAATTTGTAGAACAATCACTTGTCTTGTTTGCTGGCCTTGCTATTGAACACAGGAACATCCAACACAACACTTAAAATGTTTCCTAACATGCATGTTACACATAGGTTACTGAACACCAAAGGATCTTGAATATTGAAGCACATTGGCACCAAAAAAACATCAAGAATACAGAAAAAAGTCACAGAAATGTTGCTAGATCATGAAATAATTGGAAGTTAATGCTCGTTTTGACCCTGATGCATGACATTGTGATGTTTGTCCCTGGAAATAAGTGTGTCCCTGGTTTTTCTGTAGTTTGTCTCTGGAAACTGCAACAGGGTTGGCAGATTTAGTCATTTATAGTCCCGTCCACATTTAATTGCATTAAAAAAAAAAAAAATCTTCCTTTTATTTTTTCTCAGATATCTGAATGATTATATGTGTAGAATTGTCCGTATCAGTAATGCAAGTTCTTTTTAGTCTTCCTTTGTTGTCATCAGGGAGGTGGAGATTCAGGTGAATGGGAAGAGTTTCAACATCTCCAAGGAAATGGTTCAGGTGAAGCGCCAACAGAAAACCATGTACGGTAAGTCACTAAGTGTCTGTATGTTCTGCGTCTGTGTTTGTTGATGTGTGTGTGCGCTGTTGGGCACATGCATTATTTATAAATGAGATTGTTGATATACTTTGTTAAAGGGTCACCCTCATGGATGAGTTTTTTGCAAGCAACACGTCGAGATCACCAAAAAGACAGCCTTTTCAAGGATCGGAACACTCACTTTGCTCTGGTTTCCTAGAAATCAAACTGTCAAAAACGGCGATTCCTCCTTGGTGGAGTTGCCGGAGAGAGAAAGCCATTTTGGACGGGGTGGGTGGAGGGCACTCAGAGTGGTTGAAGCTTTTTGTTTTTTGTAGTACAGTAACCAAAAAATTGGAGCTATTTTCTTTGTTGTGAGCGAAACTCCTTTTGGTAAACTGTAAATAAAAAGGCTTGTATTGTGGAAATTTTCGTGATTTTTGTCTAAGCGACTCAGGCGGCCATTAGAAAAGAGAAGGCACATGTCTTCTCTTTCACTGAAAGAATTTGACTTCCAGCACCTCCGCAAAGGAGGAATCGCCGATTTGACGGTTTGATTTCTAAGAAACCAGAGCAAAGTAAGTGCTGCGATCTGGTGATCTCAACATGTTTCTTGCAAAAAAACTCATTCATCAGGGTGCCCCTTTAATGATGTTTATGTTCATTATTAACATGACCATGGCATGGTATTTTTTTAATGCCACTTTATTTTTTTGAAAATGAGATGCAACAGAATGTTTGTACAGAATGACATATTCCTTCCATCAGTTGTGCTAAGTTCCACAATAGATTTGCAAACAATAGAAATTGTATGTCATAGTTGTGGTTTTTATTTTACAGTCATTTGGAAACTTGGCATTTATTCTCCAGGGCCTGTATTCACGTTGAGATAGCATGAGACTTAGCATGATGCTAACTTAGAAGCTCTTCCAAAAGTCCTATTAAATCCTATAGGCATGGGTGAAAGTTTTCCTTCTCAGCAAGGATTTCCTTAATTTTAAAATCAGAAAATAAGGAAATCCTTATTTTCAAATTTTCAAGAAAAAAAAAAATTGACTGATTTGAGCGACCATAGGCCATGAAGTGTGTTTGCTCCTAGAACTTTCAACTTAAATGTCATTTTAGAGTTCAAACCATTTCATAAATTTGAATGAAAGACCTCAGGAGAACTCACGAAATAGGCATTTATCTGCAAATTCTTGTCAGCTTCTGGGGGGCTTTGCACTCCAGACCCCCCAAGCAGGCCTCTGCCCCTACACCCCACTGGGGCCTAGGCGGCAGCAGACCCCAAAAGTAGGTCCCTGGAACCCACCCACCCCACCCTCCTCCTTCCTTATTTTCAAAATCTGTCACTTTTTTTTTTGTCACCCATGTATAGGGGACATTGGGGGAAAGGAGCTCTAAGTTAGCAATCATGCTAAGTCTTCTCATGCTATCCTCAACGTGAATACAGGCCCAGAACACTGTATTAGAGTACATTTTCCCTTATAAAGCCCTTTCGCCGCCAGCCATTTTTCAGCCACAAAATACCATTAATCTTAACTGGGTAAATAAAATAAAATATATGCAAAAATGTGAATTCCTCTGTGAACATGCATAACATTAAGCCTATCCTTAACCTCCCCAAAAAAATGAAGAAAATTAGGGTCTTCAGATAACAGGCCCTGAGTTGATGCCTTTTAGTGACATGGGTGTTAAACCATTGTGGTTGCAAAAATGCGTGAACATTGGGCGGTGAAATGAAAGGGTTAACAGTTTTGGTTTCGCTAAAGATTTATTAGTAAACAAAGAAATCATACGGATTTGGATTTTGGGTACCATGTGTTTGTTTAGACTAGACAGTAATAAAAATAGATATGCATTATTTAGTTTCTTTTATTATTGTTCGTTTTACCTTTGCTCAAAATTATACGTGCAATAAATGTCTGTTTTCCTCATTCCCAGGTACAAATCAGGGTTTCTGAAAACGTAGAGATTGTGTGCGTTTTAGCACTAGAGCTATCAAATCACCCCCTAGGAATGTCAACCATGCGGAGATTTACCCTGTAAAATTCAAAGTAGGGGGTGAGGTGACGCATTTAAAACGATGATTTGTGCCATTAACTCATCATTATTTTTCAGTAAGCTAACGGAGTTCACAATTTCTGTCGTTTTCTGCTAGACCAGTGAAAT
This sequence comes from Phymorhynchus buccinoides, assembly GCA_017654935.2. Lineage (NCBI taxonomy): Eukaryota > Metazoa > Mollusca > Gastropoda > Neogastropoda > Raphitomidae > Phymorhynchus > Phymorhynchus buccinoides. Next base: position 40,141,216 of record CM065704.1, read on the forward strand.
GGTTTATTACACTTGTTCTTCCTCTGATCAGCATAGCTCTTCTTGCTACAGTTGGCAAGTGGTACGCAATAGACAAAGAAAGAATATCAAGGGCCCCAGGGACCCCCATTTGGGATCTATGAAGTACTAAAATTCTATAGGAGCCCTCGAAAAAGAATGTTGCAGGATGGTCCCAGGGATGCAATAGAAAAATTTATTAGCATTCGCCTATGGCACTGGAGGACCTCTTATCCATCTCCCTCTATACTATAAGGAAGGCGCTCCCGGGACCCCTTGTTTTGCGGGCGATTGGGAGCCCTGAGTATGTGTGTGTGTATATTTTTATTTAACGTTGTTGGTTGCAGTGGAGGAGTTTGTGCCGTCAGTCATTGAGCCGTCGTTTGGCGTTGGGAGAATCATGTATGCCATCTTCGAGCACAACTTCAGGATCAGAGAGGGCGACGAACAGAGAACAGTGAGTTGAAATGTTTTGCTGTTTCAGTAATGTGTCATTATTCAAATGTTGAATTGTGAGGAGAGTCATGTATACTGTTCAAAAAAGGAAACGCATACCGTATTCTTTCAAACTATAAGGCACACCTTTGGATAAGAAGTATCCACCTAAATTTCAGATTTTGTTACTATATTTTCTTACTATTTTATTGGTCATATTATAAGGTGCAGGGGTCTGAGTCTTGGGGAAAAAAGTATCGCCTTATACAGTCCGAAACATACGGTAAGGTTGTAAGAACTAGTCAACATTTCTTTTCAACAACTCTGCCGGTGATTCCGCTCTGCGCATTTCTCGGCGTCTATCCGGTTCATCCCAAAGGTGTTCTATGGGATTCGTTTCTGATGAGATGCCTGGTCTGGGAAGCACATTGAGGTGGTTGTCGGTGAGCACCTGGGTGCCGCAGTTGTAGTGTATGACATATTCAGAGCTGATTCTAGGGTGCGGGATTGGTACAATCCCCCAAAAATCTGTTCTTTCCCGCAATAATCGGGTCTAAACGCGGGCCGACGCTCACTTATTTGCAGAACTACCCACACTTTTTACCGATCGCTGCGGGCATTCAATCGTCGTCTGCACAAACCGAAAGCATCAAGAAGGAATGAATGATTTCTTGACATTTCAATGTTTCTTTTACAATGCTAGTGTAAATCTACCAATCGCATTCATCCCATTTTACCGACAAGAAGTTGTGAGATTCCTAGCCCGCCATGTTGAATTTTCCTTCAAAATGAAGCGGACAACGACGCTCTTCGACTTGATTTTTGTGATGGCAAAGTAAAAAAAAAAAGAACTCCTCTTGCCAAGCGGAGTGTTGCATAGGAAGAGTTGCAGAAACAGCTCAACAGTCTCGGAGAAGCAGCCCGAGATAACGGCACTAGTGCTGTGATACTTTTGTGTTTGTTTATGATACATGATGAGACAATACACGTCTTAATTTTTATTATGTCGAGTTGCCGCTAATTATGCCCCGTTCCCTGTTGGTTGTTCAGTACCTGAGCCTGCCGCCGATTATTTAGCCCCTTTACAAGTCGCTCGTCCTGCCCCCAGCCACAATGCAGAGTCGTTCTTTGTCAGGCAGCCTGGTAAGTAGCCCCTCTGTCTGTGGTTATAGGGATGGTACTTATAGTCACAGGGCGTCTGTGAAATGCGTGTTAGCTCCCACCCCTGGAGAGGTGTCGAAGCCAGAGGCGCGCCACCCTTTTTTTCTTCTTTTTTTTTTTGCAATGCGATCTTTGTGACTGATGAAGAAGGAAGGGGATTGTGTGGGTGTGTGTGTGTTAAAATTTTGACCGCATGACAACTTTTCGTTGCCACTGGGTTTAAAGTGTGCTAAAATACATGGGCCTACACGAGGACCTCAGTTCGTCTCATCGAAAGACTCCACGTTCGACCACAAGGCCAGAGGTAATGGGTTATGTGGTTGTTGGGGTTAATTCAAAATGCTTATATTCTTTTGAAATAGAGCACTAATTCCATGCAGGTCAGTTCAGCTTCCTTCGGCAGTTTTAAATAATGAAATGAGAATATTTCATGAGTTGGTTGCGTTTTACAAACGAAAAAAAATTGACCTACAACTCAGATATTTACTGTTGTGTTGCAAAGATTACGCAAACCTCAACTATTTTGTTACAAACACATTTTTCATCCAAAAAAAGATTTATGTCTGGTGATGTGGTATATGAGCGGCCTTAGACTGCGTTGTGACCGCAGAGTGGCAAAACGCTCGAGTGGGGCCCGAATCTCTCTATATTCTAGTTGGGAATGAAGAGAGAGAGGATAGAAGTCCAATCCTCTCTCTCCTCTTCTCTACCCCCAACTAAAGATATCAGAGATAGGCCCATATTGAGTGGTTAGGCACCTGTCGATCATAATTGACAAGCTAGGTCGACCATGTTGGCTTATGTTGTCTTCAGCGATAAAAATGATTGGTGATGATTGTCTTTTTTTTGTCCAGCGGCAGAGCAGAGCTGACACGGTGGTGCGTGGTGTGACGCTTGTCTCACAAGGCCGAAGCGACAAGCCGCGGTTTCATCGGCCGTCGGTACTGCAGCATCCGACCAGATCGCCATCCCCGTACGGGCATCACCGTCGCATTTTGACTCCCGGAAAGGGCCCACAGCGCCACAGCTGAGGAAGAGAGAAACCATCATGAATGGATACGTGTCGGTAGGGATACAGTCATGAGAATCGCATGAGTTATAGTGTGATGTTATGTTTCCGTAAAGTTATTAATGTCAAGTTGATTTATCAATGAAAGAGCCCCTACACGTAAAGTGTCAGAAAGAGAGACAGAAACCATGAAAGCAGAAAACAGCAATCGACAAAGAAAAAGAAGAAAGATATTGCTTTAATTGTGATCATCGCTGTCTCAGGCTAGAGTACTGTCTGAAAGATGCCCGCAGGGCAACGCTTAGATTGATTGAGAAACCATGAAATTGAGATGTACGATGAGTTGCTCCAGACCGCCTACCCATACGGATTTTTTTCCGTACTTTGCCACACGGTGAGCCTCCAGTACTGCAGTACGAGTAAATGGAAAATTAATACTGCAAAAATTTGAACTAAGCGTCTTCTAAGATCGTTTCAAAATCGAGGTTTTGCATTCGCCATGGCAGTTAAGTTCTGTAAGTTCCTTTTTGGTGGTCTCCTTCAAATACCGGAATTTGAGGAAAAAGTACTGAAATTTATTTTGTGGCGTACCTAAAAATACAAATGTGTGGTCTCAGTACTTTTGCTCGTTGTCACGCTTGACTTCTAAACTGCTCTTTCTACTAATTCTCCAATTTTAATCCTAACT
>CM065704.1:40145005-40187505 GCA_017654935.2 Phymorhynchus buccinoides
CCTTTTATTTTAAATAGTGGTGACATTTAGTGGTCAAATCGTTGTTATCGCTGGCTAAATTCCTCTAGTATTGGCCTGAAAAACACGTTCGTGTTGTTTTTTTTTTTACCGAAATGGCGAAGTGTTTTCCCCAAAAATGCACAGCTGGAGGTTGACAACCAGCTTAAATGGGGAAGGGGAAATGCTCACACATATCATCAATCGTTGTTTTAACGCAGGGGGAGCAAAAACTGAAGAAAAACGTACGCGCTTATAGCGTGGAAAAATATGGGTCGTGCAAATAGTAAAAGAAAAAAAAGAGGTATAACACAGCTGTCCTTCTTTAACTTCTGATGCAGACGATGCAGGTATATGTTTATGGGGTTTTATGTGATCCTGTAGTTTCTGCTGCAGTCACAGTCGTAATTTTTCATTTCGCATGCCCTTGTTAATTTCCGACTCCTTCCTGTGCATGTAGAAAGATTCAAGATGACATTCCCATGTTGCGTAAAGATATTCTAACTCTAAGTAAATTAACAACAGAAAATTAATCAAAAACTGTCGGTGAATAGTCAGACTTTCTTTTTTAATCAAAAGCTTAATCTTTCTTCAAAAAGTACAGTGGATTCCTGCTTAAAAATCAAAAACGAGGATAACTCAAAAACACTGGAATGGAATTCGAAATATCTAGCTGAAAGGTTCTTATTAACTCAAATTCAAAACAAAATTTCTGTCCTCCAATTTTTGACATTGAGACGGATGTTGTTTTAACATTTTTTGTCAATTATCTCTCCCTATCAGGAGGAGTTGTGCGCTAACCCCGAAGGATGACTTTGACCGAGGCAAGTTGGAGCGACCTTTCTAAGCAGAAGTTCTTCTAAGACCCCAGTCTTTTGCAATCCTATGGGGGTTGGAAAGGGTTTTTCTTCTGTGTGTGTGTGGAGTGCCATACATCCATTTATCTTAGCTTTGTGCGTGCTATGTGGTTTTCTTTGTGTGTGCGTGTGCTTCTGTTTTTATGCACTGACCTTTGGTTTTTGAAGTGCCCAATGATATGGCTTCTGGTTTTTGGAGTGTCCAATAATATGTATGGCTTCTGGTTTTTGAAGTGCCATATAATGTGGCTTCTGGTTTTTGAAGTGCCAAAACTTGTGGCTTCCGGTTTATGGAGTGCCAAAAAATGTGGCTTCTGGTTTGTAAGTCCCCGGTAATGTGGCTTCTGGTTTTGGGAGTGCACCAATGATATGGCTTCTGGTTTTTGGAGTGTCCAATAATATGTATGGCTTCTGGTTTTTGAAGTGCCATATAATGTGGCTTCTGGTTTTTGAAGTGCCTTTAAATGTGGCTTCTGGTTTTTGGAGTGGCCCAATAATGTGGCTTCTGGTTTTTGGAAGTGCCCGGTAATGTGGCTTCTGGTTTTTGGGAGTGCACCCAATAATGTGGCTTCTGGTTTTTAGAAGTGCACCAATAATGTGGCTTCTGGTTTTTAGGAGTGCACCAATAATGTGGCTTCTGGTTTTGGAGAATGCACCAATAATGTGGCTTCTGGTTTTGGGAGTGCCCAATAATGTGGCTTCTGGTTTTGGAGGTGCCCAATAATGTGGCTTCTGGTTTTGGAGGTGCCCAATAATGTGGCTTCATACTTTGTTGTGCATTCGTGTCTTCGTTTTTGCGTCCCCAGGTGTGAACGGCCTGTATGACTTTGGTCCCATGGGCTGCGCCATGAAGGCCAACCTCCTGCAGGCCTGGAGGAATTTCTTCATCCTGGAGGAGCAGATGCTGGAACTTAGCACCGCCATGCTCACCCCCGAGCCTGTCCTCAAGTCAGTTTTCTGTACAATATCATAGATTTAAAATGGAAAAAAATTTGTAGTTGAGCTAAAAAAACACACATCAAAACGCTGCAACATGAACCCCTTGACTGCCACCAACATATTATGTACTGACCTGATGATGTCATCAGATGAATAGGAGTAACCCTGAACAGATATGCTGGCTTTTGCTCTAAAACAACAAACAGGGCCCTCTTAAAGAATGTGCAAAGGGTCCCAGGGATGCACTAGAAAAATTATTTTTAGCATTCGCAATGCCACCTGGGACCCTCTATCCCTCCTCTAGGACCCTCTGTACTGTAAGTGAAGGAGTCCCTTGGACCCTTTGTTTTGCGGGACGATTGTGAGCCCTGCACAGTCAGGAGAGTTATATCCCCAGACCATTTTGCCAGATTGGCTTTATCAGTTGGCATGACTTGCCCAATGATTTTCTCTGGCAGTCAAGGGGTTAACACAAACAGATGAAGATGGGAAAATAAATGGAAAAATAATACAAAAAAATTCGTCTTAAAAAAGACTTTTTCAAAGGCGATGAGGCAGTGTGTTTGTAAGCAAAAAATAGGTTGGATGAAACAAAACAAAAAGAAGAAAAATCAGAAAAATCTAGGCAAGATTGTACAGCAAGATAGATGTTTCATTAAATATCTTGGCAGCAAAGAATATATGTACACTTTGTGTTTTAGACGAAATAGATTTAACAAATCTCACTGTTTTTAACTGTACTTTTTTTTAAGAATGGTTAAACTTTTACAGATCAGTTTTATTCGACCAAAACATTTTCAACATCATCTTAACATTATGAAATTTAGCGCTTAGATAACAACCAACTGAAACTGATTGTCTAAACTTGTCAAACTTGCAAAGCTTGAAACCAGGGTTTTACTGTGTACAGACAGTCTGTATAACCATGTTTGTGAATGTGTGTCACTGTGTGTGTGTACAATATGTATGTGTGTGTGTGTGTCTCGTGTGTGTACACTGTGTGTATGTGTTGTGTGTGTGTGTATATATGTGTGTGTGTGCAAAGTGTGTGTGTATGTGTGTGTGTCATGTGTGTGTCTGTCTGTATGTATGTGTGTGTGTCATGTGTGTGTGCATGTGTGTGTGGTGTGTGTACAATCTGTATCATGTGTGTGTGTGTATGTCATGTATCATGTGTGTGTGTGTGCAGGGCCTCAGGGCACGTGGACCGGTTCCAGGACTACATGGTGAAGGACCAGAAGAATGGGGAATGCTTCCGGGCAGACCACCTCATCGAAGGTACGTGAACAGAACTACATGTACAATACGTGGATTTTGTTTAACTCACTCGGGACGAATGAGCCGGATCCGGCTCATGGCTGGCACAACCGTTTAGGACGAATGGCCCGGATCCGGCTCATGGCTGGCACAACCGTTTAGGACGAATGGCCCGGATCCGGCTCATAAGAGTTTTCAAGAGGTTTTGATTTCTGGCGTGTAACCAGCTTTCCGGTGCAAAGTCATAACCTATTTTCAGTTTGCTTTGACCTTGCCTCTCTTGAAATCAACCAATCATTGCAGACTTCCCATTCAGGTTTGGTTGTAGAGGGGGGTCAAAGATCGGAATGTGAAATTTTCCTTCTTTCTATGTGTTAGCTGTTTTAGTCAATAGGAGACAAACGACGAAGGTATGGAATCTGATATTTTACGATCGTTTAGTGCATGGTGTTAGTAATCTTATCTGAAAATATCAGTCCATAACTTTTCATAACTTTTTTGTGGTGATGGGTTTTCGAACCTAGTCGAATGGCCCGTCCTAAGCGGTTGTAAGGGGAAGCAACCGGCCAGTGCCGAGTGAGTTAACACTTTCAACACAACCCCTCTCGCTGCTCCGTATTCCCTCAGGACACTGCAGTCAAGGAGTAGAAATTCCTTCAGGAGACCCGATTTTGAGCCCTTTTCAATGAAGTCTTATAAAATCTGGAGATCAGAGTGACTTTATTTTTATATAGTGGTTTAGAATTATCTTCAATCTTTTAAATGATATAAAATTTGAAAACCAATTCGTTATTGTGTGTTTAACTGAATGAGTTGAAAGCAGCCACACCACTGTCGGCCTCAGGGACATTTTGCATGTTGCTAAAAATACTAGCAGCGTGTCGGCAACGGTAAACTCGGGCGTTGCTGGTATTCTAGCGGCGTGTTGCAAAAAAGCTCTTAGTATCCTACATAAGGAAGTGGCAGAGCCAAACCCACATGAGTTTCAACAGTCACTTCTCTCTGGCCCCTATAACTTAAGTCCAAAAGCACGATTGGCACACAAGTCATCAGTAAAAAACGATCACATCATCGTCCATTGTTCGGAATGCCACCATTTTGATGAAAAAGATCGTCCCCAAAAAATTGCGAAGAAAATCAATCAAAATTAGCCTTCAATCGACCTCATGCAAATGGCAGCCATTGCAACAGGAAGTCGAACAAAACAAGAAAACAGCAAAGAGCAAAAAGGAGCATAAAATTAACAAGAGCAAAAAACAATACTTCCCCTCTACAGTCCAATGTTGATAAAGGCGCATTCGCCAAAATATCCTGTTTTGTCTTTTGTGAATAAAATAATGTCACTTTACACTTGTCGTGTAGTTGTTTGTTTGTTGTGTGTTCCAGTCTGTTTCAGTTGTTTTTTTCATTCATATGCATGTTTATGCCAAAAGAAAAAAACAACTACAGGTAGTTGACAATGCATCATACTATATGCTGGTAGATGTGCTGAGTTTTAAAATGGTCACTATTTTGAACTCGCTGAGTGTGTGTGCCGTGTTCCAGCCACCTTTGAAAAGATGCTGGCCGACAAAAAAGTGTCCGATGAGGTGAAGGAGGAAATCCGTGCACTGATGCCATTGGTAAGCATCCTAAATCCTCTCATTCCAACTCCCATTTTCCTCCATGAGAGAGAGATTCCATCAAGTAACTAAGTACTGTGCTATTTCGTATGTATATCTAAAATCACTGTATTTTGTTCAGAACTAAATGAACTGTCTATGAAGCAGTGACAACATTACAGACCTGTTTACTCTACTCTTTTCGAGTAGTATCAGGGCTCCCAATCGTCCCGCAAAAACAAGGGGTCCCAGGGACTCCTTCACTTACAGTATAGAGGGTCCTAAAGGCGGGATAGAAGGTCCCAGTGGCATTGTGAATGCTAAAAATAATTTTTCTAGTGCTTCCCTGGAACCCCCTGCACATTCTTTTAGAGGGTCCTTTAGAATTTTAGTACTTCATATACCCCCCAATGGGGGTCCCTGGGAGCCCTGAGTATTCTACTCAACTTGGACCTCAACTACTCTTCAAAATTGATGATAATGCTCTTTAATTGTTGATTGCTACTCATTTTCAGTGAACAATGTTTGATGGTTTTAATGAATAGGACTACACATTTCGCATCAAAACTACCGTATTTTTCGGACTATAAGGCGATACTTTTTTCCAAGACTCAGACCCCTGTACCTTTTAATGTGACTGATGAAATAGTAAGAAAATATAGTAACAAAATCTGAAATTTGGGTACAATTTGGGGGTTGCACCTTATAGTCCAAAAAATACGGTACTCATTTCAGCTATCCAGACTACTCAAGACTTGTGTAGGGGGTAACCAGGTCTGCAACAATAAGACACTATCTGCAGTGAAGCCTTTGAAAAAGATATTGTATTTCACGGGCTATAAGGCAATACTTTTTCCCCCCAAACAGATCCCTGTGCCTTATGAGTGATAATATAGTGAGAAAATTGAGTAACAAAATCTGAATTTTGTGTCAAATTTGGGGCGTGCGCCTTATAACCAGGTGCGCCTTAGAGTCCGTAAAATACAGTATAATGAATTAGTTTATTTCATTCATTAGAATGGTGTAAGATCGAACCCTCTAACAGCTAGAGCAAAGGGGATTACAAGATGACAGTGCTCGGATGATATAGAGACATACCTCTCGATATTCTTTTTTTAAGTTACTAACTTACTAAATTGCCTAGAGCCGGCGTCGCCGGATTATGAGAATTTGAGAAACGATGATTTTCTTACGCACACACAAACTTGCACAATAACAAGCGCGAAATCGCAATAGTTTGTGGCACGCGGTCTATTTTTACCACTCCAATCATGAGTCACCTCCCCTGGCTTTTCAATAATTTTAATCTGTAAACCAGAATGTTATCTCTGCACCCTTTCATAACTTTTTATATCTTTTGGAAAACATTTAAAACTATGTATCCTATTTATACTCATCAAAAGAAGCACCGCATACTCGTCGTGTCTGTTGTAGTGTCTGTATTACGTATGTTTATTATTTTGTACGCTTTTAAAATACATTATTTTAAAGTGCGGCCTCAATTTGAAGCGTAGCCTCGATTTGAATTTTGGACCGACCGACAGACAGACAGACAGACCGACCGACCGACCGACAAAGTGAGTTATAGGTTTGTGGCTTGAGCCACAAACAAAAAGGGCCTGTATAAGCATTTGCTATATTCAAAGGAATGTAGCACTTGTACTGGTCTAGAGGGGTGAAAACAGAGCAGTAAATGTGTGTGTGTGTGCTGCCCCTGCACTCCACCGGGGCCGCCCCCCTTGCAGGATTTTTGAAATATCCCAGGAGCACCCATGCACATGAAAACATGTGTGTGATCATTTTTTTTATTAACCAGGGTACAGGGGATTTTTCCTCTCACTCTGCACTAGGCCTTACGGTCTGAACGTGGAGTCTTTCGGATGAGGCGATAAACCGAGGCCCCGTGTGCCCATGCACTTAGCACACGTTAAACCCAGTGGCAACGAAAAAGTTGTCATTTGGTCAAAATTTAACCCCACCCCCCTTTCCTTCCTCATCAGTCACACAAAATCGCATGCAAAAAAAAAAAAAAAATTGGGTGGTGTGCCTCTGGCTGCGACGCGCTCTCCAGGTGGGAGCAACCCGACTTTCACAGAGACGCCTCTGTGACTATAAAGTACCTAATACGTAATAATTAAGCCAAGGCGGTTTTTAAATTAAAAAAAAAAAAAATTACATAATAAAAACAAATTATAATATGTTAAATGATCTTTTTTTCCTTTATTCATTTCTGTTTTTGACAGATTGACGGCATGAGCAAGGATGACATGCGCGACACTCTGAAGAAGTACAACATGAAGTCTCCAGTGACCAACAACGACATCAGTGAACCCATCGAATTCAACCTCATGTTCTCCACTCCTATAGGGCCCACTGGTCAACTCAAAGGGTAGGCATTTGTCTGTCTGTCTGTCGGTGACCAACTAACGACATCAGTGAACCCATCGAGTTCAACCTCATGTTCTCCACTCCTATAGGGCCCACTGGTCAACTCAAAGGGTAGGCATTTGTCTGTCTGTCTGTCGGTGACCAACTAACGACATCAGTGAACCCATCGAGTTCAACCTCATGTTCTCCACTCCTATAGGGCCCACTGGTCAACTCAAAGGGTAGGCATTTGTCTGTCTGTCTGTCGGTGACCAACTAACGACATCAGTGAACCCATCGAGTTCAACCTCATGTTCTCCACTCCTATAGGGCCCACTGGTCAACTCAAAGGGTAGGCATTTGTCTGTCTGTCTGTCTGTCTGTCGGTGACCAACTAACGACATCAGTGAACACATCGAGTTCAACCTCATGTTCTCCACTCCTATAGGGCCCACTGGTCAACTCAAAGGGTAGGCATTTGTCTGTCTGTCTGTCAGTTAGGCAGTACCAGTATTTAACACCGCTATGCCACCTACATTTAATAATGGATGTACAATTTTGTGCACCTAAGATGAGCAGCATTAGAAAACTTCATGCCATGTCAGTGATGATTCTAGAGCGCGTCCTGGGCGAAATCGCGCGAAATTTACGCTGATGACGCCTAAATGAAAAGCCAGTGCGTCCCCTATGACGCTAGAAAAAAAATGCGGACGCGTTTTTAAACCACCAGTGCGACATTACAAAATTGCACTGCTGCTTTGCGTATAGCCAGTAAGCCGGAAATGAATAATCCCCTTTCGCGCGCGCCATTGGACGTCAATGCTTTATCACGAGTTGAGTCTTATGAGTGGAGCGCGTCCGAGTGAGAAGATGAAGTAGTGAGAGGTCTGGTGCTGTGGCAATCATGAAGCGAACATCAACACTGTTTGATTATGCGTTCAAGTCATCCAAAACACCTAAAGTGTCTGACTTAGAAGAATCTGGCCAAACATCTCGATCTGTTGTGAATGAAGATACGGCTGCAGTAGAAGATTCGGGGCCAACATCCAGTGACAATGAACTTGAGATTGCTGACGCATATTACATTATGCATGGGGAGATATCTCATAAAATCTGTTTGTCTTCTGGGACCCCATTTTTTTACCATGAAGAGTCCCTAGGACCCTCTTTTTTCATCTTTAGGGGTCCTAGGACCCCCTTTTCTAAAAGTCTAGAATCATCACTGCCATGTGTTGCTTCTGTCTGTCTCTCTCTCTCTCTCTCTCTCTCTCTCTCTCTCTCTCTCTCTCTCTCTCTCTCTCTCTCTCTCTCTCTCTCTCTCTCTCTCACACACTCACCACTCACACAACATGCACAGCATACATTGTATATAAGCCACACCCCTTAACCCATTTACTTCCCGAGCGACCGCTAGCGCCCGGTAAAAAATCGTACTCCGTTACCGCGGAGCACCCGCTAACACCTAATTTGCACTTGCCGACTACGACCACAGACTGTACTGTTTAACACACGTGAGAATATCGCAGCGCGAGACTTGCCTGTCTGCCACTTCCTACGCTGCCATTTGCAGTTTACTGTGTCAAAATTGATTGAGTTTTCACAAAGTTATGATTTTTTGAATTCAACAATAAAAATTTAGTTGTCCAACGAAGAATTATGGCGTCTGCTGAACGATGTCATCACCCATTACGGCGATTTTGACGGCTTTTTAGCGAGGTAACTTGTAGAAATTGAACGAGTAGGGGGCGAATGTGACCTAGATAACAGACTTCAAAGCTCTCGAAGCCAAAATCGATGATCTGATACCAAAAATGATCGCGAAAGTGGATGCCGTCAGCCGAATCACGGCGAATGGCTACAGTATAGAAATCATAGCGAAACTGTTGTAGGCTGCACTGTTTGCAAAGCCCATCTTTGCAATGGACATTGTTTTGCACAGTTTTATTGTAACAATAACTGTAGTAGATTGAATATTCTGTTCTCCGATTCCAAATTGGGAGCCTTCTTGATTGATTTTTGACATTTATTCTTTTTTTTTCTTTCTTTTTTTTTAGCACATTTTGCTGTCACATGTGACTTCTTTTCTTTCTTTTTTTAAGTAATCATTACCATGAATTTGAAATTAGTGTTTCTTTGTTACTTTTTCAGAGTATCAAGAACATAATAGAAATAATTCAATGCATTTTCAGACTGAAATTATATTTTTAATTATTTTTTTAAAGTACCTACTGATGTGAATTGCGCAAGTTATTTCCCTTCACATGGGATTTCATAGTAAGGTTAGCGTCGGGCGGCTGGGGGTAAGAGGGTTAAGTTATTTCCCTTGACATGGGATTTCATAGTAAGGTTAGCGTCGGGCGGCTGGGGGTAAGAGGGTTAAGTTATTTCCCTTGACATGGGATTTCATAGTAAGGTTAGCGTCGGGCGGCTGGGGGTAAGAGGGTTAAGTTGACAAAATATTAGGTATTTATTCACATATAAGCTGCACCAGTTTATAAGCCGCAGAGAAAATTGTATGTGCACAAACCAACACAAATATATAAATTCTACTATCAGAACATGAGTATTTAATGTTCTCAGACACTTTGAACATGAGATTTGAATCTATTGATTACCCAAACCAGTTTTGAGTCTAAAGAAGCTCAAAATAGGCTGAAGAATGTGGCCAGAAACAGATTTAATCATACTGATAAATGTACAATGGAAAAAAAATCCACAGATAAGCTGCACCAGTCTATAAGCCATGTGGGTTAAAGTTGAGGAAAAAAGTAGCGGCTTATAGTCCGCATTTTACGGTAGTTGCACCCATGTGTTTATCATATTACCGTAATTTATCTGTTACAGGTACCTGCGACCAGAGACGGCCCAGGGCATTTTCGTCAACTTCAAGCGCCTGTTGGAGTTCAACCAGGGGAGGCTACCCTTTGCCGGGGCGCAGATCGGCCACGCCTTCCGTAACGAGATCTCCCCACGATCCGGCCTCATCCGAGTGAGGTAGGTACCCAGTGGAGACTCTCCCTTCCTAGGCCATATGGCCTCATCAGAGTGAGGTAGGTACCCAGTGGAGACTCTCCCTTCCTAGGCCATATGGCCTCATCCGAGTGAGGTAGGTACCCAGTGGAGACTCTCCCTCCCTAGGCCATATGGCCTCATCAGAGTGAGGTAGGTACCCAGTGGAGACTCTCCCTTCCTAGGCCATATGGCCTCATCAGAGTGAGGTAGGTACCCAGTGGAGACTCTCCCTTCCTAGGCCATATGGCCTCATCAGAGTGAGGTAGGTACCCAGTGGAGACTCTCCCTTCCTAGGCCATATGGCCTCATCAGAGTGAGGTAGGTACCCAGTGGAGACTCTCCCTTCCTAGGCCATATGGCCTCATCAGAGTGAGGTAGGTACCCAGTGGAGACTCTCCCTTCCTAGGCCATATGGCCTCATCCGAGCGAGGTAGGTACCCAGTGGAGACTCTCCCTTCCTAGGCCATATGGCCTCATCAGAGTGAGGTAGGTACCCAGTGGAGACTCTCCCTTCCTAGGCCATATGGCCTCATCCGAGTGAGGTAGGTACCCAGTGGAGACTCTCCCTTCCTAGGCCATATGGCCTCATCAGAGTGAGGTAGGTACCCAGTGGAGACTCTCCCTTCCTAGGCCATATGGCCTCATCCGAGCGAGGTAGGTACCCAGTGGAGACTCTCCCTTCCTAGGCCATATGGCCTCATCAGAGTGAGGTAGGTACCCAGTGGAGACTCTCCCTTCCTAGGCCATATGGCCTCATCAGAGTGAGGTAGGTACCCAGTGGAGACTCTCCCTTCCTAGGCCATATGGCCTCATCAGAGTGAGGTAGGTACCCAGTGGCGACTCTCTCTTTTGCATTCCCAGGCCATATGACCATAATGGGTGAGGTATGATGTATACGTCAGTAGTTTCAGTTTTCACTGATTTCCTCACTGCATTCAGCCGACACATTCTGATTTCAGAGGAGCTCAAAGGAGAACATTATCTGGAAGATGTTTTGGGAAAAAAAGGTAGGAGAATTGGAATGGGCCATAAAAATGGTAGATAACAGTAAGACAAGGCAGAGTCCAAGAGAGTGGTAGATTAGAGGAAGTTGCCAGCATTATATAAACACAATTTTCATTATTGAGTGTGTGTTTTGCTGAGAGTTCCAAATGGCGGAAATCGAGCATTTCTGTGATCTTGACAAGAAAGACCACCCCAAGTTTGTGTGTGTGTGAATGAGTGTAGATGATATGAACACCAGATAAAACATGGCTATGTATAAGTACTATGATTGATATTCTGAATAATATTATGTGTTGTTATTCTGAGTAATATTATGTGTTTTGCTGAGGGTTCCAGATGGCGGAAATCGAGCATTTCTGTGACCTTGACAAGAAGTATCACTCCAATTGTGTGTGTGTGTGTGTGAATGATTGTAGATGATATCAACACCCGATAAAAGCTGGCTATGTTTGTTGTTTATTTGTTTTCATACCCTGGCTAAAAGACTCCAGGGATCGTCCCAAAGGAAATCAAGCATTTCTGTGACCCTGAGAAGAAAGACCACCCCAAGTTTGCAACAGGACTGCGAATGCTAAGAACACCAAATAAATCGTTATGTAAATACTGTGATTGTTATTCTGAGTAATATGTGTATGTCTATTACAGAGAGTTCCAGATGGCGGAAATCGAGCATTTCTGTGACCCTGACAAGAAGGATCACCCCAAGTTTTCTGCGCTGGCCGACCTTGAACTGAACCTGTACTCTGGCTGTAACCAGATGGACGGCAAGGGGCCGGAGAAAAGGAAGGTCGGCGAGGCCGTCAAAGAGGTCAGAGTTCATGTTCCTTAGTTTACGGATTACCTGCAGTCTGGTTAAAACATTTATTTTCTAAAAACAAAAGGGACATAAGACGGTAGCGTAACTGAAGAAGCAAAAAGCAAGGTTTATGGCAATCTCTCTCTTTTAATAATTTGTTGTAGGAATTCTGTGCCTTCTTGCACAGTTCAGTCTTACTGATCAGCATTTCCGTAATTACGCATCTTAGGAAAAGAAGACGATTGTGTGACTTGCTGACAATACAGCTTTCTTTCTCTCCTTGCAGAAACTGATCGCCTATTTCATGGCTGACATTTATATCTTAGAGAAAAGACAATTGCTTCGCTAACAACATAAATTAATTAATTCCTTGCCTCACTAACAATATAACAAAGCTTTTTTTTTTGCCTTGCAAAAACTGATCGCTGGGCTATTTCTTGGTACGCAATATATATCCCTTCATTGCTACCATGTTCTGTAATGGGCAAAAAAGGTTCTATTGCA
Source organism: Phymorhynchus buccinoides (assembly GCA_017654935.2). Taxonomy (NCBI): domain Eukaryota; kingdom Metazoa; phylum Mollusca; class Gastropoda; order Neogastropoda; family Raphitomidae; genus Phymorhynchus; species Phymorhynchus buccinoides. Next base: position 40,157,341 of record CM065704.1, read on the forward strand.
AGAACTGAGGCCTCCAATCTTTTCTCTTTTAGAAACGGGCTGGGCTATTTCATGGCGCACATTTGATCTATCCCTTCGTTGCTACCATGTTCTTTAACGTGCAAAAAAATTCCACTGCAAGAACTGAGGCCTCCAATGGATCATCTTTTCTTTCAGAAACTGATCGCCAACGAAACACTACACTATTCATGGCTGCCATTTATATCTTAGAGAAAAGGCTTAATTGCTTCGCTAACAACATACATTTTAAAATTAATTCCTTGCCTAACAATATAACAAACTTTTTTTTTTTCCTTGCAGAAACTGATAGCCAATGAAAAGCTGGGCTATTTCATGGCACGCATTTATCTATCCCTTCGTTGCTACCATGTTCTTTAACGTGCAAAAAAATTCCACTGCAAGAACTGAGGCCTCCGAGACTTTTCTTTCTTTCAGAAACTGATCGCCAACGAAACACTACGCTATATAAAAAAAATGTAATCGCTCGCATATATATTTTAGAGAAAATAGATAATTGCTTGCTTCGCTAACAACATAAATTAGACAATTGCTTGCCTAACTTAAACTAACAATAATTATAACAAACCTTTTTTTACCTTACAATAATTATAACAAACCTTTTTTTACCTTGCGGAAAGTGATCGCCAACTATTCATGGCGCGCATTGACCTGTTCCTTCGTTGCTACCATGTTCTGTAATGTGCAAAAAAATTCCATGGAAGAACTGAGGCCTCCAATCTTTTCTTCCTTGCAGAAACTGATCGCCAACGAAACGCTGGGTTATTTCATGGCGCGCATTTACCTGTTCCTGACCAAAGTCGGGGTGGACCCCAAGCGGCTTCGGTTCCGCCAGCATCTGTCCAATGAAATGGCCCACTACGCCTGCGACTGCTGGGATGCCGAGTGCAAGACTTCCTACGTGAGTGACGCAGCAATGGCCTCTCGGTAAAGGTAAAGATGTGCCACCCCCCCTGCATTTCTCGGTTAATTCTATTTTTCCGTTTTTGCCTTTCTTACCAAACATAAAGCTGTATTTTAGGAACATTTTTAGCTAATAACCTTTTTGGAATACTAACCCTAGCCCTAAACCTAACCCTACCCCCCACTATGTACTGCAGTACACCGCGATTTGTCACAGTTGTGGTTCGTTGCGTTTTTCCGTCTTATAGGGTTAGGGTTTAGGGCTAGGGTTAGGGATAGGGTTAGTATTCCAAAAAGGTTATTAGCTAAAAATGTTCCTTAAAAATACAGATTTATGTATGGTAAGAAAGGCAAAAAACGGAAAAATAGAATTAACCGAGATAGGTAGGGGGGGTGGCCCATCTTGACCTTTACCGGCCTCTCAAATTTGCCTAGATAGAGAAAAGATGACATGTACATGGGCGCAACTTTTCCTGGTGTACGAGGATTTCCTGTTTTTGAATTTTACCAGAAAAGGAATTTCCTTTTTTGTTTATTTGTCAGACAAGATGTTTGTGTGTCTACTGTGTTTTTCAAACACTTTAAAATAAGCATGTTTGTATAAATTGTGGAAAAAGCAAACTAAAATACCTTCATAAATCATGTTTTTCTTCAGCTGCAGGGGGACATTACCCCTAGACCCCGGCCTTTCAGGGTTTTTTTCATTTTGTGTGGTTACACCTATGCGTATACAATTATTGTGATCCCTCCTCTTTTCTGATCAAGAGCATTTCAAAGGATATAAAGTGTATGTAACTTGAAAAAGATTATGTATAATATAATAAAGAATGTAAAAGCTGAGTCAGTATTGCGTAAGTTATTTCAGAACAATGAAATAAAGTGTGTTTATAAAAAAATGTTTAATGTAAGACTAAAAGAATATATGAATGACAATGAGAATAGGTTTAATGTCAGTGTAAGAAACGTATAAGGTAAAGAAGCATCTTGGCTGTTAACCGTTTTCAGGGTTGGGTAGAGTGTGTGGGGTGAGCCGATCGGTCAAGCTACGATCTGATACAGCACACCTACACAATACAATACAATAGTGAATACAATAAAACGAAATATAATGCAATACAGTAAAATACAATACAATGCAATATAATGTTTTAGGGTTGGATTGAGTGTGTGGGCTGTGCTGACCGGTCCTGCTATGATCTGACTACAATACAATGCACCAAAACGAAGCACTATTTAACATAATCTTTGGTGTTTCCAGGGTTGGATTGAGTGTGTGGGCTGTGCGGACCGGTCCTGCTATGATCTGACTACAATACAATGCACCAAAACGAAGCGCTATTTAACATAATCTTTGGTGTTTCCAGGTCTGGATAGAGTGCGTGGGCTGTGCGGATCGGTCCTGTTTTGATCTGACTACAATACAATGCACCAAAACGAAGCGCTATTTAACATAATCTTTGGTGTTTCCAGGGCTGGATAGAGTGCGTGGGCTGTGCGGACCGGTCCTGCTTTGATCTGACCCAGCACACCAAAGCCACCAACGTCAGACTGGTGGCGGAACGCAAACTGCCAGAACCTATATCCTTTAACACTGCACAGAGTGTTTACAAGATGAAACTCCCCCTGAAGATGGAGTGTGGCTGCCCACGGGTAAAAAAACCGGTCACACACGTAATGTTCTCATCCCTAGCTGATGCATTTGTGCCATATTGTGTTCAAGTGCTTCGGCTGTTGGGATGATCCCTGGAATCTTTTAGCCAGGGTACGTCAACAAACAACAAGATGAAACAGTCTGTGTGTCTGACCAATTTTACTAAACAGATGCAGCTTTTTTTTTCCCTTTAGTCAATCGCTCAGACAGTTTCCTGTCATGTGAGCGCTGATGCGTCATGCTGCTGTTGTGCATGACTAAGAAATAGGCCCAGCATGCCCCGTCTTGGGCTGGAGAAAATCTTTGTATACGAATTTCTAGAACAAACGTAGAAGAATAGACCAGCAAGGCAGACAGATTGTAGACTATCGTAAGCAAAGGGAAAAAGGCAGAGTAAAAAAAGAGGGTGGTAGATTAGAGGAAGTTGCTAGCACAGAACTTCCAGATTGTGGGGGAACTACTTGTACTGAAAGATTCCCCTGGTATCCTCATTGGGGGTGAAAGTACCCGAACACTAGTAGAAGAGGTTTTTCTGTAACATATGCAAATGCAAGGGGGTTACCGTATTTTACGGACTATTAGGCGCACTTGATTATAAGGCGCACCCCCTAAATATTACACAAAATTCAGATTTTGTTATTATAGTTTCTTACTACATTATCAGTCGCATTATAAAGCGCAGGGGGCTCAGTCTGGGAAAAAAGTATCGCCGTATGGTCCGTAACCATGGGGTAAACTCCCTCTTCCTCTTCGTTCTGTCAACTCCTTTTCTTCATTTAAGTCTTCCCTCAAAACCACTCTCTTCCAATCGTAGCCTGCTCTGTTCTTTTGGAAAGTAATTTTTGTCCCTTCTGTGCGCGTGTGTTTGTGTGTGGTTTGTTCGGGCGTGTGTTGTGTGGTGTGTGCGTGTGTGTGTGTTTTGTTTGTGTGTGTTGTGTATATATGCAAACAATTTGACATTCTCATATTTCTACTGCTTTTTGGGAGTGGGCGGGGTTGGTTATTCATTTATCTTGTTATTATTGTATAGCGCTTAGGACGTGTTTAAAGTATGCAACTGAAAACAGACTGCAACGTCACTGGAACATAAACCAAACAAACAACTACACGACAATGTGTATAAGTGAACGTATTTATTCACAAGAGACAAAAGCAAAATAATGGGATATTCGGCACGGAATTGCGCCTTTAATCCACACAGACAAAACAATTAAAACAGGCAAATAGCAAAAGCAGGACAACAAAAGGAGCTAAAAAACAAGATCAAATAAAAAAAACAAATACTCCCGCTCTACAGTCCAACGCGTATAATTGATCTGTTTTGTTAAGAATAAGCAGTCATTATTATTATTATGATGATGAATATTTGCTCTTAACACGTTGTCACCGCACTGGGACATGGTGTTTTTGAGTTGTTCAGCCGCAGAAGAGGGGGCCAAGCCTTCAAACAGGATGCCAAGATTCCACGAGCACCGGTAAGAGCTGGGACATCAACTGCTGCCGGACACAGCTGGAGATACGGACTTGGATGAGAAACAGTGAGATGAGAGTGAGAGAGAGAGAGAGAGACAGAGAAGACAGATGCGTCACTGACGTTTCGTTTGACTTCGCCAAAAATGGACATAATTTTCAAATATCTTTATATTTATCTAATCCAGGTGCGACACTAGCATGAGAAACGACTAGGCTGACGAAAGATAACAGTGAGAGGAGAGTAGAGAGAGAGAATGCGAATGGTTTAATGGTAATCAGGCCTTGGTGCGTACCATATATCAGAGTTGACATGTTTGTCACATCAAACACATCTCAATAATCAGAGGGGAGGCGGTGGGTGGTGGGGGGGGGGTGGGTGAAGGGTAAATAACATATGTTTCTTTGTTTAATCTAACAAAAAAAATTTTTATCAAAACTTCCTAGGGGGGGGGCGTGAAGTGTATTGTTTTTTTTTTTTTTTTTTTCTTTTTACTTTTTTTTTTTTTTTTTTAAATAAAAATTATTTTTTTTTAAATAAAAATTCAACCACAATAAGTGACATCCACCCACCCCATGCAAACAATGGCTACTCTAACCGGCATCTCCACCAAGGATCTCTCGCTAATTTGGGATGGTTTAAATTTATAGGAAACCAGCTGCAGAGGCAAGTGGACGTGTCTATTCACCATCAAAGGCTAAAACTTCATTTGGTGATCTCGACGCTGTTTCTTGCCAAAAAAACTCATCCGTCAAATGGTCATTTTGCTTGCACCTTGAAAAACAAAACAAAATCTCCAGTCCTCAGTATTAGGTTGCCGCTTGGCAAAATGATAATTGTTTTCTCCCTCCTTTCACCACCCTCCCTCGAACCCCCCCCACTTGTTCCTGGATTCTACTCCACCCCCCCCCCCCCCCCCACCCCCCCCCCCCCTTTTTTTGTTTGGTGTCCCCCAGAAACATTTTCTACTTCTGTCTCTTTATAGCTCTGTTTTGATCTCTCCCCCCCCACCCCCCCCCTGCTTTTTTATTTCATTGACACCTTTCTTAACACTTAAAAACTTTTTTTCGGTCATTTCGTTTCTTCGTTTTTTAAATTTTCCTGTCGTCGTCTCCGTCGTTGTTGTTGTTGTTGTTGTTGTTTGTTGTGTTGTTGTTGTTGTTGCTGTTCTCGTTCTTCTTCTTCTCTTCTTCTTTCTTCTTTTTCTTCTTTCTTCTTCTCCTCCTTCGTCGTCTTCTTCTCTTCTTCTTCTCTTCTGCTTCTGTGCTTCGACTTCTTCTTCTTCTTCTTCTTGTTATTCTTCTTCTCTTCTTCTTCTTTTTTCTTCTTCTCTTCTTCTTTTTCTTCTCTTCTCCTTCCTCTCTCTCTCTCTGCTTCTTTTCTCCTTCTTCTTCGTCTCTTTTCTTCTTCTTCTTCTTCTTAATTCTTATTAAAAAAAAAAAAAATCTTCCTTTTCTTGCTTCTTCTTCTTCTTATCCTTCTCCTCCTCCTTACGTCTTCCTCTTCTTTTCTCCTTCTTCTTCTTCTTCTTATTTTCTTCTTCTTCTTTCTTTTTCCATTTTCTTCTTCTTCTTCTTATTCTTCTTCTTCTCATCCTTCTATATCCTTCTTCTCTCTTCTTCTTCTCTCTCTTCTTCTATGGTAATGTCTCTCTTTCTCGTCAGGCTGATTGTAGAACACTTAATGCTAGTCTCATCATACCAGATAAAATGTATGTGTTCGTCTCTCTATCTCTCTCTCTCCATCCTCTCTCTCTGTCTCCTTATCTCTTCTCTCTCTCTCTCTCGCTCTCTCTGTCTCCTCTCTCTCTCTCTCTCTCTCTCTCTCTCCTCTCTCTCTCTCTGATAATTGCATTCTTTATATTGTGGAATGATTCGTATTCAGAATACTTTGTTAAACAGCCTGTATCTCGTATTTCTTCTATTGTTTCATTGCAGTTGTTTGCTTCTAATGTTGTGTTGTGTGTTATGGTCTTCTCTTTTTCCTTTCTAGTCTTGTTTTTTGTTAATGTTGAGAATGCGTGGGCACACAATCACCGACAAATTGCTGTTTCCCCTGAAATCTTTTCAGAGTAGATGACAGCGCTTTTGAATTATTAACATGGAGCCGAAGAGAGAAGAGAGGAAGAGAGAGAGGAGAGAGAGAGGAAGAGAGAGAGAGAGAGAGAGCTGTGAAGAGAGAGGCGAGAGAGAGAGAGACCAAAGAGAGAGAGCTAGAGAGAGGAGAGAGATAGGAGAGAGAGAAATAGAGAAAGAGAGACTGTAGAGAGAGAGAGCTTGGAGAGAGAGAGAGAGAGGAGATGAGAGAGAGAGAGAGAGAGAGTCTAGAGCGATAGGAAGAGAGAAGCCATTAGAGAAAGAGAAGGCACATGAGAGAGAGAGAGACTGAAAAGAATTTGACTCCAGCACCTCCGCATAGGAGACGAAGAGAGCCGACTTTGACGGTTTGAGAGATAGGGAACAGAAGAGAGAAGTAGAGTGTTAGAGAATCCTTGTGATCTCGACGTGTTTCTTTCCCCCCCCCCAAAGAAACTCATTCATCAGGGTGCCCCTTTAATGATGTTTAGGGTTCAGGAGATTAATATGACCAAGAGAGAGGTATTTTTTTAATGCCACTTTAGAGAAGAGAGAGAATGAGATGCAACAGATATGTTTGAGAGAGAATAGAGACATAGAGAAAGAGAGAGAGAAGAGAGAGAGAGAGAGAGAGACAGGAGAGAGAGACGAGAGACACCGCCGATTGAGAGAGTCATAGTTGGTAGAGTTTTTATTGAGAGACAGTCAGAGATGGAAGAGAGGCACTTAGGACAAGAAGGACCCGGTAAAACTTTAGATACATGTAAAAACGAACTTACAGACTATCCACACACACACACACACACAAACACACAAATACACACACCACACACACACACACACACACACACATGATGACACACACCATACACAAACACACACACACACACACACACACACACACACACACGCACACACGCACACGCACCGCACGACATACCACACACCACACATCCCACACACACACATCACACACACACACACACACACAACACACACCACACACACACGCACACACACACACACAAACACTCATGACAGTGTGTTTGCTTCTAGAACACACACGCTTAACACGCACTCAGACACACATCAGACACACACACTCAGACACACACACGCACAGACACCCCCCCCACCACACCACCACACACACACACACAATATCATACACACACTTGTCAGACACACACACGCTTTGCACTCCAGACCCCCCACCCCCCCCACACCCACACACACACACACAACCCACACACACACACACACACACACCACACACACCGCCACGCACACACGCCACACGAACGCACACGCACGAACACACGCACGCACACACACACACACACACAACACACACACACACACACACAAAAACACACATTGGAACAGCTTCACACACAGCATCACACACACTCGCATGCTGTACACATACATGAATACAAGGCCAGACGCGCTCGGATTCTAGGGTAAGCCTTCCTTCCAATAACAAAAAACAACCTCAACACCCTCAACAACCTCAACAACACTAACTACAAAATCTCCAAGAGAGAAGGATAACTGTGTAGAGAAAATGGCCCCCTATGTGTTCTGGAACAAGCATTCCTCTGTGGTTGTGTTAACATTAGGCTTATGGCTGTTTGCTCTGCCCTGTAGTGCGTTTGTTCAGTGTCTTTAGATCGCAGGGCTTCTGAAAGTTGATGACCTTGTGCGGACATTACGCATTAGACCATTTTATTAGTAAACAAAGAAATCATACGGATTTGGATTTTGGGTACCATGTGTTTGTTTAGACTAGACAGTAATAAAAATAGATATGCATTATTTAGTTTCTTTTATTATTGTTCGTTTTACCTTTGCTCAAAATTATACGTGCAATAAATGTCTGTTTTCCTCATTCCCAGGTACAAATCAGGGTTTCTGAAAACGTAGAGATTGTGCGTTTTTACGCACTAGAGCTCTCAAATCACCCCCTAGAATGTCAAACCATGCGTGAGATTTACCCTTTAAAATCTCAAGTAGGGGGTGAGGTGACGCATTAAAACGATGATTTGTGCATTAACACAGTCATTATTTTTCAGTAAGCTAACGATGTTGCACATATTTCTGTCGTCTGCTAGACCAGTGAAATGTTTTATACACTTGTTCTTCCTCTGATCAGCATAGCTCTTCTTTGCTACAGTCTGGCAAGTGTACGCAATAGACAAAGAAGAATATCAGGGCTCCCAGGGACCCCCATTTTGGGATCTATGAAGTACTAAAATTCTATAGGACCCTCTAAAAGAATGTGCAGGAGGTCCCAGGGATGCACTAGAAAAATTATTATTAGCATTCGCTATGTCACTGGGACCCTCTATCCCTCCTCCCTCTATACTATAAGTGAAGGAGTCCCTGGGACCCCTTGTTTTGCGGGACGATTGGGAGCCCTGAGTATGTGTGTGTGTATATTTTTATTTAACGTTGTTGGTTGCAGTGGAGGAGTTTGTGCCGTCAGTCATTGAGCCGTCGTTTGGCGTTGGGAGAATCATGTATGCCATCTTCGAGCACAACTTCAGGATCAGAGAGGGCGACGAACAGAGAACAGTGAGTTGAAATGTTTTGCTGTTTCAGTAATGTGTCATTATTCAAATGTTGAATTGTGAGGAGAGTCATGTATACTGTTCAAAAAAGGAAACGCATACCGTATTTTTCGGACTATAAGGCGCACCTTTGTATAAGACGTATCCCCCAAATTTCAGATATTGTTACTATATTTTCTTACTATTTCATCAGCCACATTATAAGGCGCAGGGGTCTGAGTCTTGGGGAAAAAAAGTATCGCCTTATAGTCCAAAAAGTACGGTAAGTTGTAGACCTAGTCAACATTTCATTTCAACAACTCGCGGTGATTCGCCTGCGCATCTTCTCGGCGTCTATCCAGTTCATCCCAAAGGTGTTCTATGGGATTCGTTTCTGATGAGATGCCTGGTCTGGGAAGCACATTGAGGTGGTTGTCGGTGAGCACCTGGGTGCCGAGTTGTAGTGTATGAGTACGGAGCTGATTCTAGGGCGCGGGATTGGTACAGTCCCCCAAAAATCTGTTCCTTCCCGCAATAATCGGGTCTAAACGCAGGTCGACGCCCGCATATTTGCAGAACTGCCCGCACTTTTTACCGATCGCTGCGGGCATTCAATCGTCGTCTGCACAAACCGAAAGCATCGAGCAGGAATGAATGATTTCTCGACATTTCATTGGTTCCTTTATAATGTTAGTGTAAATCAACCAATCGCGTTCATCTCGTTTTACCGGCAAGAAGTTGCGAGAGTCCTACCCGCCATGTTGAATTTTCTTCAAAATGAAGCGGACAACGACGCTCTTCGACTTTGATTTTTGCAGCGGGAAAGTAAAAAAAAAGAAATCCTCTGCCAAGCGAGTGTGCAGAAGATGTTGCAGAAACAGCTACTGCATCAACAGTCTCGGAGAAGCAGCCCGAAGATAACGGCACTAGTGCTGTGACTACTTTTTGTGTTTGTTTATGATACATGATGATGAAATACACGTCTTATTTTTTATTATTGTCAGAGTTTGCCGCTAATTACTGCCCCTGTTGTTTGTTTCAGTACCTGAGCCTGCCGCCGATTATTGCCCCTTACAAGTGCTCCGTCCTGCCCCTCAGCCACAATGCAGAGTTTGTTCCCTTTGTCAGGCAGCTGTGTAAGTAGCCTCCTCTTGTCTGTGGGTATTAGGTATTAGGTACTTTATAGTCACAGAGGCGTCTGTGAAATTCGTGTTGCTCCCACCTGGAGAGCGTGTCGCAGCCAGAGGCGCGCCACCCTTTTTTTCTTCTTTTTTTTTTTGCATGCGATCTTTGTGACTGATGAAGAAGGAAGGGGTGTGTGTGTGTGTGTGTTAAATTTTGACCTAATGACAACTTTTTCGTTGCCACTGGGTTTAACGTGTGCTAAATACATGGGCACACGGGACCTCAGTTTATCGTCTCATCCGAAAGACTCCACGTTCAGACCACAAGGCCTAGAGTTCATGGGTTATTTGGTTGTTGGGTTAAATTCAAAATGCTTATATTCTTTTGAAATAAGAAGTCACTAATTCCATGCAGGTCAGTTCAGCTTCCTTGGCCAGTTTTAAATAAATGAAATGAGAAATATTTCCTGAGTGTTTGTCGTTTTTACAAGAAAAAATTGACCTCCAATTCAGATATTTTACTTGTTTTGTTGTTGCAAAGATTAGCCAAACCCTTCAACTATTTTGTTACAACACATTTTTTTCATCCAAAAACGATTTATGTCTGGTGATGTGTTTATATGAGCGGCTTAGCTGGCTGTTTTGACCGCCAGGTGGCAAAACGCTCGAGTGGGGCTAATCCTCTCTATATTCTTAGTTGGGAATGAAGAGAGAGAGGGAGAGAAGTCCCTCCCTCTCTCTCTCTTTCTCTACCCCCAACTAAAGATATCACGAGATAGGCCCCTATTGAGTTGGTTGCCACCTGGCGATCAAATTGACAAGCTAGGTTGACCATTGTTGTCTTATTTTTCTTCAGCGATAAATGATTTGCGTTTGATGATGTCTTTTTTTTTTTCCAGCGGCAGAGTTGACACGGTGTGACGTGTCTCACAAGGTCGACGACAGCAGCGGTTCTATCGGCCGTCGGTACGCTCGCACCGACCAGATCGCCATCCCTTACGGCATCACCGTCGATTTTGACTCCCTGAAAGGGCCCCACAGCGCCACGCTGAGAGAGAGAGAAACCATGAAGCAGATACGTGTGCCGGTAGGGAACAGTCATGAGAATCGTCATTGCATTTATAGTGTTGATCGTATTGTTCCTTACAGTATTACTGTCAAGTTTGATTTATCATTGAAAGAGCCCCGCAGTAAAGTGCTCAGAAAGAGAGATAGAAACCATGAAGCAGATAAACAGCAATCGACAAAGAAAAAGAAGAAGATATTGCTTTAATTTGTGATCATGCTGTTCTTCAGGGCAGTACTGTCTGAAAGAGGCCCGCAGGGCAACGCTTAGATTGAGAGAAACCATGAAATTGATGCATGTGCCGATGAGTGCTCCAGACCTGCCTACCCATACGATTTTTCCGTACTTTGTACACGGTTTTGAGCTCCAGTACTGCAGTACGGTAAATGGAAAATTAATACTGCAAAAATTTGAACTTAAGGTCTTCTAAGATCGGTCAAAATCGAGTGTTTTTCGTCATTTCGCATGGCGGTTTAATGTTCTGTAATGTTCCGTTTTGGGGTCTCCTTGCAAAATACGGAATTTTGAGAAAAAGTACGGAATTTTATTTTGTGGAGTACCTAAAAAAGAAATTGGGGGTAGGCAGATCCGGTGCTCGCTTGTCACGCGTGACTTCATAAATCGCTTTTGTTTTGACTTTAATTTCTCCAAGGGTAAGCTAAATAGAATTGCACATACAAAGACTATGTCAGTCATGCATTTTGTATTGCAGATAATTATATTCTGGTTCTAGAAATGTCTTCTTCTTTTTTTTTTCGCTCAACAAAGCTTTTCGTTTTACATTTCTTCCGAGTCACAACTTTTTAAAAAAAATTCTTCTTTTCTTCGAGTTGTTTAAAAAAAAATCCATTTCTTTTTCTTTGGGTTGTTCTAAATGTTCTCTTTCCTTTTTCTATGCCGTATCGTGAAATGACTGATTTGCTGTATTCTACAGCATTTCCTTGTGCTTTCGTTTTGCTCCTTAGTATCACCAATGGGGCTTTATACTACGTATTGGCGACGCGAAAGGGCGATAATTTTTTAACCAACTTGACCATGCCGCCTAGTGACTAGTCAGGAGAGATAATTTTCTGTGGCTATATACTACTACTGTAATTTTCGGGTTGTAAGGCAAAATTTTGTTCTCCAATTTTGACCTATGCGCCTAGTAAACGAGGGCGCCCTATTAGTGAACAAAATCGTGAGAAGAGAGGCAACGATTGCCGTGTTCAGTACAGTTTACTGTGAGTCAGACATCGAAAGTGGTCATGAGTCGCCGATACGACGATTACTCACGGTAAAATGCTTCAAAATCCCTGTTATCGTTCGAGATGCTGTCCAACATATGCCATAACCCTTCATTGGATGTAAAAAGCATTGTTGTAGAGTTTAAAATGCCATAATTCTATCAGTTTTTGCGAAGAAATGTCCAAACACAACAACAGGAAGCAGCACAAACGGAAAAGTTTGATGATTTGAAAGGGGAGCCAACTCGTTTTTTTTAATTGCCCTATTCGCCTTATACACAGCAGCGCCTAATGATCCGATAAATACATAGTTCCTGGCAGGCAAGGCCGATAATCTTAAGTAGGTGGCGTTCACATCTCAGTACACGAGACAGGGACAGAGAAGTTTCGGTATAAAGCCTCATTTCACATGTCTTTTACAGTGTATTTTACCATGCGGTTTCAGATGGACGAACTTCCCGCACTGGTGCGGGACCTCTCTCTGGGCCGCACGTCCTGGGAAGACGCGCTGCAGAAGTACCCCATCTTCGAACAACAGGAGGCCAGCAAGTGAACAAAGGAAGGACAAAGAAAGAAAAGAACAGAAAATAGCGCACCTTCAACTAGTTCAAGCAGCGAGATGCTAGCAAATGAAAAAAATGAAAAAATTGGTCACACGTTTTTGAGATGTTTGCTGCTGTGTTGCCGATTTCCTGCCGGTTCTGTTGTCTGAAAAGCGAAAGCAAAACAAACAACAACAAAAAGGAAGAAAGAGAACGAAAATGGCCACGCATGTTTCTGAGATTTCTGCTGCGATTATTATTATTGATTCTCTGCTGGTTCTGTCGAAAAGTGACAGTCGTTTTATTTATGCCAAGTTATGGAACAGGGTCTTTTGTTAGTGAGGAAAAGAAGGTCATGTTAGACGTCTGGCTTCCTGTGGTGGGGGGGGGGGCTGAGTGCGTGTTAAAAAACCGCTTGTTGTTAAATCGTAGATCAGGGGCATAAGCCTTCGTTGTTGATTTTCGCCTGAATTTTCCCTAGATTCCTAACCCCTTGACTGCCAGAGAAAATTAAAGACAAAATCATTGGGCAAACCATGTCATGAAAAAGACAAGTGATAGAGACAATCTAGATCTCTTGATTGTAATTGTGCAAGAGCAAAAGCCAGCATATGTATTCCTCTTCATCTGATGACGTTTTAAGTGATGTCATCAGGTACGTACGTCATACGTTGGTGGTAGTCAAGGAATGTATCTTTACTTATTATTTTACATTACTCTTAGAGATTGAAAGTCACAGACACTTAGGAGCTTGTCTGCAAACGGAAAGACCTGTTTGATCTATCCGCAGCTGGTACAGAGTTTCTATTTCTCAGGGCCTTTAATCATGAAGGCGTCTTAGACAGTCAACACGGGTAATAGTAAGTTAGACTAAACTCCCGAAACGATTGTCTGTTTAGCCTTACTTACATACTACTACCCGTGTTGACTGTCTAAGACGCACTCATGACCAGGGGCCCAAATCTGTTTGCTTTCTGCTTCTTCTTCTGTGTTCCATGGCCATAATGGTTAAGGTATGCATGTGTCCGGTTTTCAGTTTTCACTGGTCTCCCCGCTGCGTACAGCCGACACATTCCAATTTCGGAGGAGCTCAAAGAAGAAAAATTACTTGGAAGATTTTTTTGAAAAAAGGCAGGAGAATGGGTCAGAAAGATAGAAGATGATAGAAAGCAAAGGGCAGAGTCACAGAGAGTGGCAGATTAGAGGAAGTTACAAGCACAGAACTTCCAGAAGGTGGGGGAACTATGTTTATGAAAGATCCCCCGGTATCCCCACGGGGGAAGTTTGCTTTCAAGTTACTGGTTTGAAACCGTAACTGAGAAAAACAAAGAATGAGTGACTGCTTGTAGTGCTTCATTCACCGCGATCCAAGTCTTCTACATGTTATGTACACACAAAATGTGAAGTAATTTCATACTAAATGAAGATGATCGGAAGTCCATCTGAAGCCAGAAGATACGCATATTTCAGGCGAAAATCGTGGGTTTATGCTTATGATCTAGGATTTAGCTCCCCTGCTTCTAAATGTTGAAAGAAATGAGAGTCTAAAGGACCAGCCACACGTCCACAAAAAATCGCATGACTGCGATACGATTCGATCACGTGGTATCGACGCGCCAATCGCATTTGTTCTTGGAGTCCACGTGATCGAATCGTATCGTACAGTCGTGCGATTTTAGTGGACGCGTGGCTGAGCCTTAAGAAGTGCATACATGTGTACGCTGTTAAGTGGCCTTTGATTCAGAAGGGACATTCTAAGATCGCACGATTATGCAACGTTATTTTCATGAAATACTCTTTACATTTTGCTTTAATTGTAGTGGAGCTTGCATGACAACGTACTCAGCTTTAGTAGATGCAAATGAAATACTAAGGGTGTATATAGACTAAAGGATGCGACGTTTGTGTTTAGTTCTACCATTGCTCAATTTCAAATAATGTCACAAAGGTAGAGAATTTGAGCGTTATCGTGTTGTTCTCAGTAAGGCTGTGACCTACAGCCCAGAATTTCTGTCTCCAAAGTTAAGTCGGTCATTTGATGTTTATTTAATTTGGTGAAGGTGTTTCATATTTTGCCGTAGTTAAAGGGACACCCTGACGGATGCGTTTTTGCAAGAAACATGCCGAGATCGCCAGAAAGACAGCCTATTCAAGGATCGCAACACTCACTTTGCTCTGGTTTCCTAGAAGTCGAATTGTCAAAACGGCGATTCCTCCTTGGCGGAGGTGCCGGAGAGAGAAGCCATTTTGGATGGGGTGGATGGAGGACACGAGTGATTGAAGCTTTTTCTTCTTGTAGTGCAGTAAAAAAAAAAAAAATGGAGCTGTTTCCTTTGTTGTGAGCGAAACTCTTGTTAAACTGTAAAAAAAAAAAAAGGTTTGTATTGTAGAAATTTCGTGATTAGGTCTAAGCGACTCGGGCGGCCAGAATTTGACCGCCTGAGTGAAAGAATTTGACTTCCAGTAGGAGGAATTGCCGATTTGACGGTTTGGTTTCTAGGAAACCAGAGCAAATTGAGTGTTGCGATCTCTGTAAAGGGTGTTTTCCTGGTGAATTCGACGTATTTCTTGCAAAACTCATCCGTCAGAGTGACCCTTTAAAGGGTAGGCTCAGAAGTTTTGACTTTCATTTTTGCTTTTCATTTACAATTTTGGTCCTTATCCTTGTTCTGTGTACATACTATAGTGTCAGCCATTTTGATTTCTTCTTGTTTCAATAGTCGTTGACTCGACTTATTTTAATAGCAAGGAAAAAACATGGGAACAAGCATTCTTCTTCTTTGTCGATCGCTCAGACAGTTCCCCATCAATTATGAGCACAGATGCGTCATGCTGCTGTTAGGCGCCTAAGAAATAGTTAGGCCCAGCATGTCTGACTTCGGCTGGAGGAACTCTTTTGAAAGTGTTTCGTGAAAAAAGGCAGGAGAATGGATTGGTAAGGCAGAAAGATAGTAGAAGACAGTAAGCAAAGGGAAAAGGCAGAGTCAAATATTGTGACAGTTTAGAGGAAGTTACAAGCACAGAACTTTCAGGTGAGGGAACTAATTCTACAAAAGACCCCCAGTATCCACACAGGGAAAAAGCATTCTGAAAGGGAGAATGTACGTGTGTACATTATTTTTTTTATTATCACTCTCGAAAAGATTGTGTTTTCGAAGCCAAAACTTTGGAACAAGAATTAGGAACAATTGACATGTGTATATAATTTTTTTCTCTCGCTTTTTTAAAGAATTTTGAGGTTGTGTTTTCGAGGCCAAATATCCTGAGCGCATGAAAGATTTTAGAAATATACCATCATCACAGGAAGTATGTTCTTATATCAGCTATCAAAACTTTTCCACGAATGTGAATTGGAAAGCAAAAAGATTGATACACTATTATGAAAGTAAAGAACAATGTAAAAATAGTAAAGCTGGGTCGACAGGTATGCTTGTAGGGTAATTTACAAATCGTCAGTGAAATTCAAAAACTTCGTATCTCGATTTTTTTGGGTTTTGAGTTAGATACATAATCAGCTCTCTAATTTTTCCCGCCACCTTCCACCAAAAGCTCGTATCTCTGACGACTTTCTATCTGGGGTAAATGAGGTTTTGTAAATGGAAGAAAAACTCGTAAGTCGCAAATTCAGATCTAGTTAAGGACAAAAACCTTGTATCTTCATTCTTTTCAAGTATTAAAAAAAAAGAAGTAATTTTAACAAAATACTGGACTAAACTCGCAATGTCTTGAACAACATATTCATCATAGTTAATCAATTGTGGTAAACGTGGTTAATTTTTAAAACATTTTTTGTCGTTTTTCTCAAAACTACCAAAATTGAGACCCAAGGTTTTTGAATTTCATTGATGAAATGTTAGTTTTAATACCTTTTTGGGTGCAAGTGCTTGGTAAAGGGAGAAGTGTTAATAGGAAAGTGTTATCTGCTTTCCCATCTGAGGGGGAAAGAAAGCTGTGTATGTGCTACATGGGTGAAAGTAGTTCAGGCATGCTCCTGAAATCAGGATTGAAAAAGCTGATAGAAAGAGTTCAGGATTGGCCATCTTGTCATCTGGAGCCACGGCCTTATAAAATCAACCATTTCTGCCAACATTGATGGCAGATTGAAACAAGAAGATACACATGCAATTCTAACACTATCCTCTCCCATCCTGTATGCACTGATACACACACATTGGAAATTATTTTTAACGCGGTCACGAATGGGAAGATTCAGAGAAGGTTGAAACGTGTCATTTCAGGATGGAGAGACTGTTTTTACTTTCACTCATCTGTTGTGTAGATCATGAAGAAAAAACGTATGAAGGTTTTGTCAGTCATTGTTACAGCGTCCGACGAAAGAACCAGCGAGTTGACACTGGAAATTGGACAATTTCCTAAATCGTATGAAGGTTTTGTCAGTCATTGTTACAGCGTCCGACGAAAGAACCAGCGAGTTGACACTGGAATATTGGCAATTTTCTAAGTCATGTTGACATTTTGTGTATGTTTAAAAGATATTGACTGTTTTGAACCATGTTCAATTTCTATGACCACATGTGTACAGTAAACGCTCTGACCTGAACTGTGCAACCTGCATTGTGTCTTTTTTGTCTTAAAGCTGTATCGGACTATTCAGAGCTGATTCTAGGATTTTTAAAAAGTGGGAGTGCTTCCCCCCTAAGATTGAAAAAGTGGGGGTGCTCCCCCCTAAGAATGAAAAAAGGGGGGCAGGCCCAATGGATATGATGCGCCTGTGGGCGATGTCAATGCATGTTGTTTTGTGTGTTTCAAACACAGTTTGCACTGCATTGCCCCCCACCCCCCTCGATGCTTTCGGTTTGTGCAGACGAAGAAGGAATTCCCGCAGCGAGCGGTAAAAAGTGCGGGCAGTTCTGCAAATATGCGGTCGTCGGCCCACGCTTAAACCCGATTATTGCGGGAAGGAAGGGGGGATTTTAGCAATCCCGCACCCTAGAATCAGCTCTGCTATTCCACTCTGTCAAATTAAAGTTGAAATATTAAGGCTGGGTTCACATTAGACGTGTAAGTTTCGTACAGAAAACCCTAAAGTGGAAGAAAGAAGGATAAAAGTTTACGCATACAGGGGAAATCTTTTCCCTTCTTTGCTTCACTTATTTATGGATTGCGCACGGGTTTCCGCATGGAATATCCGCTTATGTGTGTACACAGCCT
The DNA here is from genome assembly GCA_017654935.2 of Phymorhynchus buccinoides. Taxonomy (NCBI): domain Eukaryota; kingdom Metazoa; phylum Mollusca; class Gastropoda; order Neogastropoda; family Raphitomidae; genus Phymorhynchus; species Phymorhynchus buccinoides. The sequence goes on from CM065704.1 coordinate 40,175,141, forward strand.
AATTCTGTCTTCGAAATCAGGGTGCTCAAATTACGCCTCTAATATTTTTTATTATGTCACCTGGACATTTGAAGGGGTCTCTTTAACTATTCTAGTACCACGGGCAAATGAATTCGCCCAAGACGTCCCTCTACACTCCCACCAAATGCAAAGACATTCACTGTCAAGCACCCTGCCATGCGTTTGTTTTTAACGCTTTTGTCACTGTTTCTGCCGTTTAAAAAACAAATGCATGCGCACTCGACAAAAAATAATTACATCCCTGTTGTGTGTTCAACGGACAACCAAGAACATCAAAAAAATGCATGGTGCTAGAAGAGTTAAAATGTTTTAACCTTTTTTGATCGATAAAGTGCGTCAGGAGAAGTAAGGAGAAAATGTTTGCTGCATTTTGTGACTGGAGTGGCTGGCCTGACTGAAATCCAGTGCGTCAGATGGGAGATGGGAGCGTCGTAGATGCACATTTGTATTTACTAAGTAGCGCTGCGTTGGGACTCTACATTCAACTGAAGTTTTGCTTTACCACAATGGTCAGTGAACGTTCCGTTGAATAACCCCCCTGTGGGGATACCTGGGGGGTCTTTAGTATGACTAGTTCACCCTCCTCCGAAGTCAGAGTGTGGCTGCCCGCGTGGTGGGGTAATCAAAAACGGTCACACACGTAATGTTCTCATCCCTAGCTGGTGCATTTGTACCATAGTGTTTAATTGCTTCGGCTGTTGGGATGATCCCTGGAGTCTTTAAGCCAGGGAACAACAACTATTTCCCCCACTTCTGGAAGTTCTGTGCTTGTAACTTTCTCTAAACTGTCACTCTTTGACTCTGCCTTTTCCCTTTGCTTGCTGTCGTCTACTATCTTTCTGCCTTTCCGGTCCATTCTCCTGCCTTTTTTCAAGAAACACTTTCCGAAAGATTTCCTCCAGCCAAAGTCGGACATGCTGGGCCTAATTATTTCTTACTTAGGCGCATAACGGCACCGTGACGCATCTGCGCTCATAATTGGCAGGAAACTGTCTGAGCGATCGAAGAAGAAGGTTCCGTTGAATGAAACTCCTCTTTTGACAAAGTCAGATGATTTGATACAGCCTTTAGCTGCCTCAATAATTGTGTGTGTGTGTGACTGTGCACTTGCTGCATTTGTGCATGTGTGTACATGAGCTGCATCTGTGTGTGTGTGTGTGCGCTTGCTGCATTTGTGCATGTGTGTACATGAGCTGCATCTGTGTGTGTGTGTGTGTGTGTGTGCGTGCGCTTGCTGCATTTGTGCATGTGTGTACATGAGCTGCATCTCTGTGTGTGTGTGTGTGTGTGTGTGCGCTTGCTGCATTTGTGCATGTGTGTACATGAGCTGCATCTCTGTGTGTGTGTGTGTGTGCGCGTGCGCTTGCTGCATTTGTGCATGTGTGTACATGAGCTGCATCTCTGTGTGTGTGTGTGTGTGTGCGCTTGCTGCATTTGTGCATGTGTGTACATGAGCTGCATCTGTGTGTGTGTGCGTGTGCGTGCGCTTGCTGCATTTGTGCATGTGTGTACATGAGCTGCATCTCTCAGAGATTTTGTGTGTGTGTGTGTGTGTGCGCTTGCTGCATTTGTGCATGTGTGTACATGAGCTGCATCTCTCAGAGATTCTGTGTGTGTGTGTGTGTGTGTGTGCGCTTGCTGCATTTGTGCATGTGTGTACATGAGCTGCATCTCTGTGTGTGTGTGTGTGCGCTTGCTGCATTTGTGCATGTGTGTACATGAGCTGCATCTCTGTGTGTGTGTGTGTGTGTGTGCCTTCATTCTTCTAGCAGTGTATTTTTTGACATTCTTGGTTTTCCTTGCATCTCAACCGACAAGAGGAGAGCAACTATTAAATTTCGCATGCATTGCTTTAAGTTAACGGCAGAAACCGTGACTAAAGCTCTAAAAAAAACAACGCATGGCAGGGTGCTTGGCAGTGAATGTCTTTGCATTTGGTGGGAATGTAATAATAATAATATAATAATAGGGGATACTTATATAGCGTGATACCCCATATTGGGCTCATCGCGCTTTACAACAGTATAAAGGCATTACAAATCATAAAAAAACACAGTTAACAGCATCATATTAACCCTTTCGCCGCAAAAAAAACACAAAAAAAAAAAACCTTTCGCCGCCAGCCATTTTTCAACAAAACGTTTCCATGAATCTTACCTGGGTAGAGAAAAAAAATCATCTGCAATATTAGGGATTCCTCTGTGACATGTATAAAGTAAGGTCTATTCTTACCTCCTAGAATTATGAAAAGAAGCTCTTTGGATAATAGACCCTGGTTTGAGGCCTTTTCGTGACGGGTGTTAAATCATTGTGGTGCTAAAATGCGACATTGGCGGTGAAAGGGTAAGTGTCATACATACAATCACAAATTGAATAAAAACATTTATCAGTTAAGACGCACGAAAACTATGGGAAATATACAACTTTTAAAATATGACTGCACAGAAACAACAATAACATACGGTACACTTACACGCCAACACCCACACCCACAGGCGCACACATGCATGTAGAGTGATGTCTTGGGCGAATATATCCGTCCATAGTACTATAAGAATTAATTATGTGTGTCCAAAAATTGCTTACAGACAATAGTAAAAATAGCTATTCAGAGAAAGAAAAACACACACCCCAAAAACGATAACAGAAAACAAGTAGTTTGATGAATTTCTGCATTCTTTATTACCCTTGTATAAATAGATTTTCGATTTTTTAAAAACTAACTTATTTTGTGTATTTTTTCCCCCTACAGTATCGGCTAAAGGCATTACATGATTTGTACCAAATAATTGAAGAAAAATTAATAAACAACCAACAGTAAACATGCAAATCATCACTTTTAACCATGCAGTGGCAGTTATCTACATTTTAGTTTTTAAAAGTTGTGCCATAAATAGTCATATCACAATCAAAAAAAGAAATCAATAGATTTTATGCTAAGATTTGTTTAAAAATCTATCGCAGGTGCTGTAACATGGACGGAATGTGACAAAAAAACATTAATTTTACAAAAAATCAATGTGAAATTCGGAATTGATAAGTATCACAGATCAATTATTTAAAATCACAACGGATTGGCCTCGAGCAAAAATTGTGCAATGATTTAATCTGAGCCTGATTTTTGCCTGATTTGCATAGCGAAGACATTTAACGTAAAATCTATGCACGATTCAACGTTGAACAGACACGCGAGTATTTAGCTTCATTTCAAGCGAGAAGGGAAGAATTAAAAAAAAATTTAAATGTGTGAAATAACATTACAATTCAATCAATTCAACAATTTTCTTGTCTCCAAACAAGTGAAGAAATTTGTTTTTCGGCATGCACATAAAAATGAAGATAAAATAAGACATTGTTATAACATAACAAATAACTTTGCAAACCATACACTTCTAGAACTGATTTAGAATACTTCATATATCATGATCTCATATACACTTCATTTTATCTGAAAATAACATTTAAAACAAAACAAACATTGCCTATATAGACATTAAAAAACCCACACCCCAAAACACATTAAACAGAATGAGAAATTGTGAGGGCACCAGCCCTCTTTACCGATCCATAGAATGATGATAATGATAGATCCAAAAAATTACCATTGCAACTCTAATAATAAAGCATAATACATCAAGGAAAAACGAATGTAAAATGACATTGAAATTGAAAATGGTATGTCATGTACATACACATAAGTGATAACACATGAAATTGCTTCTTTTTATAAAAAAAATCTAACATTAAAAAAAATACAGGTGCAAATCTAACCATTTTGCCCAATATTCTTGCACAAAACAAATCTGCCCAAAATACAAATTTTTTAATTATCCTTAAACTGGATTAAAAAAAACGGCTAATATAAAAACGGAGCAAACCAAACCCTGAAATCGGCAATTCAATCACTCACCCATCCTCTTCCATTGATGCACACACACACACACACACAAAAAGAGAGCGAAGTTTATATGACACATTGTTGTCTGGGGGGGTCCTTCAAAATGGGAGATTCCTCTCAAAACATCACATTGTCAAGGGACAACCCACATGGGCCCCAAAGTCAAACTAAGCTAAATCCTCTCCCATTGAAAACTGATCAACCACGTTCTCAACTTCTGGGTCTAGTACTTTCAGACTATGTCATGTGTGCTCCTGGGAAATTTCAAACATCCTGCAAGGGGGCGGCCCCGGCGGAGTGCAGGGGCAGCGCAGCGCACACACACGCATTTACTGCTCTTTTTTCACCCCTCTAGACTTAGTACAAGTGCTACATTCCTTTGAATATAGCAAATGCTTATAGAGGCCCTTTTTATTGTACAAGTACGAACGAAAAAAATGGTGTTTTACGTCCTCTCGGTCATAGACACATATGGGACATTTGTAAATACAAAGATGGTGGGAACAATACAGGCTGCAATGCCCGGAGGCAGTGCACCACCAGTAAAGTCCAGAGTTTATTAACAATATAGATAGGTGTAGCGGTAACCACGCCTCGGTTAAACCTCATCGGCTATGGTACCGCCACAGTATAGTGACACATGAGCGATCAAAACACTTTGTTTTAGTTAATAATCGACTTCCGATTTATTGTACAAGTGTGTGTGTGTAAGAAAAGCATTGCTTGTCAAATTCTCATAATCCCGCGATGCCGGCTGTAGGGATTTTAAAAATCCTGCAATTCAGGACATCCTGCAAGAAGGAGCGTTCATGTTATGTTGATGTGTACTGTGTGGGTGAAGGTCATAAAGGTGAACCTGGCACATCCTGTGTGAACATCATTCTGTCCACCATTGTTGATGTGTACTGTGTGGGTGAAGGGTCATAAAGGTGAACCTGGCACATCCTGTGTGAACATCATTCTGTCCACCATTGTTGATGTGTACTGTGTGGGTGAAGGGTCATAAAGGTGAACCTGGCACATCCTGTGTGAACATCATTCTGTCCACCATTGTTGATGTGTACTGTGTGGGTGAAGGTCATAAAGGTGAACCTGGCACATCCTGTGTGAACATCATTCTGTCCACCATTGTTGATGTGTACTGTGTGGGTGAAGGTCATAAAGGTGAACCTGGCACATCCTGTGTGAACATCATTCTGTCCACCATTGTTGATGTGTACTGTGTGGGTGAAGGGTCATAAAGGCGAACCTGGCACATCCTGTGTGTACATCATTCTGTCCACCATTGTTGATGTGTACTGTGTGGGTGAAGGGTCATAAAGTTGAATCTGGCACATCCTTTTTTGAGGATGATGCTTTGCTTCCCTTTGACTCTGATCCACTCATTGCTAGTTGATTGGTATCGTAATCAACTTTGGTGGAGGGGAGTTAATTAGGAAGAGAGTTTTTCCCCTTTTTACAATTTCATTATCCTCATGGGTATACAAGGACTGCCTGTTTTTTTAATTTTACCAGAAAAGGAATTTCTTTTTTTTTTAATTTGTCAAACAAGATCTTTGTGTCTATTGTATTTTTCAAACACTTTAAAATAAGCATTTGTATGAATTGTGGAAAAAGCAAACTAAAATACCTTCAAAAATCAATTTTTTTCTTCAGCTGCAGGGGGACATTACCCCTGGACCCCAGCCTTTCAGGGTTTTTCATTTTGTGTAGTTGCACCATGTCTCCTCTCTTAGCCTCACTATTTCAATCAACGTTGTCTGCTGTTTGGTGCCGTTGATAGGCTAACAACGACAACAACAACAACAAAACTAGAAGCTCAAATTTACTGTATCTGATATACGAGAATAAGAAGAAGAAGGAATTTACTGTATAAGAGTACTTTTTTTTCTCCACGCTGAAAGTCAAAATTTAAATGCACTTGAGGTCTTACGCTTCAGAAATAATCACTCTAATTATACATCTGTATTGTAAAAAATTCGGGACTTTCCTGGTGTTGCACTGCCTCCGGGCATTGCCTCCAGGATCGTTCCCACAATCTTTATATCTACTGATGTCCCATATGTGTCTGTTCCAGACCGGAGGACGTTAACCAGATTTTTACTTTCAGAAATAATAATTTTTCTTTTAAACTTTCTGCAATCCTTTTTATTGCTTTGTTATCACTTTTTTCCAGGCAAAACTTCTACACCCCGTAAAATTTAAAAAAATTTAAAAAATAAATTAAAAAGTCGTAACTTTCAGCAAGCAAGCACACCACAAGTTTCTCACTTTTTCCACGCCGACAGTTGAGACTTGAACCCGCTGGCCTTGGACGACTTGGGGCGGGGGGGTGCGGCGGCGCTGGTTTCAGACGCCATTTTGTGGCGCTGCTGCTGTCTGGCGCTGTTGACGTGGGGCACCGTGTTCTCCGAGTCCTGCTGCACCACGATGTGGGGCACCTGCTGCTGCGCTGACCTCCGGGAGGAGGAGGCCGCGCCCCTGGAGGAGGGCGCGGAGACGGCCCGCGACAAGGGGGCCAGGGCGTTGTGGCGGGTGCCCGCGCTGCTGTGGGAGGTCTGAGGCCTGGAGTGACCTGGACATCACACCACAGGGGCGGTGTTCACGTTTTGAGGTCAAAGACGTAATCGACTCGGTCAATCAGCTTTATTGTCAAAGATCGTCAGTAGGCCCTGACTGGCGTTCTCCTGTTCCGAGTATACTCGTAATTCGTCCAGAATGAGTTAATGAAACCAAAGAAGTGGCTCAGAGTTTTTGCTTGTGGTGAACAATTTAAACTGGTGTACTTTAACCCTGTGTCTCCCAATCACTCGAACCGAGAATCGATCCTATTGCATAAGAGAAGGGGAGTAACTCTGAACGTCACACCAACTCTTTTATTAAAAAAAATCACCCCCAGAATAAAGTCTAACTCACCTTTCATTTCTGAAAGATGCATATTGAATAGCAATGATGATATTTTTATTCAAAAGCTAACACAATGTCACACAACAAACCATGAATTGGAAGACAAAATCCGTAATGGCCCTCCAAACATCGCACGTGGTCATTACTGCTCACGTCACGTCGAAAAAAAATTAAATTAGGCGTCACTTAGAAAAATCCGTTCAAAAAGACTATTGGGTGCTTTCCCTTGCTGTAAAGACCAAAAATGGACCCGGGAGAGTCAGGAACAGGAAGACCTAACTTAGTATATTGCATTGTGGGTAGGGAGAAAGTGAAAGTGAACGTACTAGACCTGGCGTTCAGCGGTCGCAATCGGCGCAAACGGGAGCCAGTGATAAAAAAAAAATCGGGCACATTTCGGTTCTGTAGTAGGGAGAGGGTTAAGTTACATGTAGTCACAACTTGTCGCACAATCAAGTACTGTATTGCATTGCATTTTATTGTACAGTACTGCAGCGTCAAACGCTGATCATCTGGGCAGCAAGTTTTCTACACAAGTCAACCGTTTAGTTGGAAACCCCCCACGTTGTAAGCGTCATAATCATCAAATGGTTGATGGAGAATGCAGAGGAACCTCCCATATAAGACTCCCTCCTACATATTAAGACCTACTTCTCTGAGACATTGCCCTTCTTTATAAGTATTAAAATTACCTCCCTTATAAGACCCCTCCCTTGTAAGACCTCATTTTGGATGATTTTTGAAGGTCTTATAAGGGAGGTTCCACTGTACTATCTGCAAGAAAAAGAATGCAGGCTGATAGCAGCAACAACATACAGTATTTATACAGCGCTAAATCTTGATAAAAAATCAAATTGAAGCATGCACACACGTTACATTCAAAACGCATTTAAATAAAGACGAACAAGAAGATAACACACACACACGTTTGAGAAATGGTCCTAAAGGCAAGAAAGAGGACGGGAAGAAAGAAAGAGCTTCAATGACAGGGAAACAGGTTCTTCTGTGTCAGTCACTCAGAAATGTCCTGTCATATGAGAGCAGATAAGTCATGCTGCTGTCATGCGCCTAACTAAGACATAGGCTCAGCAAGTCCATCTTCAGCTGGAGAAAACCTTCGTAAGAGTTTCTAGAACAAAGGCAGGAGAATGGACCAGTGAGGCAGGAAGATAGCAGATGCCAGTAAGCAAAGGGAAAAGGCAGAGCCAAAGCGAATGACAGATTAGAGGAAGTTACAAACACAGAATTTCCAGAAGGTGGGGGAACTGTTTGAACAAAAGACCCCCCGGTATCCCCATGGGGAGGTTAAAGGGGCACCCTGATGGATGAGTTTTGGGAAGAAACACGTCGAGATCACCAGAAAGACAGCCTTTTCACGGATTGGAACACTCACTTTGATCTGGTTTCCTAGAAACCAAACTGTCAAAACGGCGATTCCTGCTTGGCGGAGATGAAGGAGAGAGAAGCCATTTTGGATGGGGTGGGTGGAGGCCACTCAGAGTGGTTGAAGCTTTTTCTTCTTTGTAGTGCAGTAAAAAAAAAAAAGGAGCTATTTCCTTTGAGCGAAACTCCTTTGGGTAAACTGTAAATAAAAAGGCTTGTATTGTGGACATTTCGTGATTTGGTCTAAACTACTCAGGCGGCCACTGAAAGAATCTGACTTCCAGCACCTCCGCCAAGGAGGAATCGCCGATTTGACGGTTTGATTTGTAGGAAACCAGAGCAAACTGAGTGTTGCGATCTCTGTAAAGGGCGTTTTCCTGGTGATCTGGACGTGTTTCTTGCAAAAACTCATCCATCAGGGTGGCCCTTTAACCCTTTCAATGCTAGCCATTCCTCAGCCAAAATTTACCATGAAACTTAGGTCAGGTCAGGTCAGGTCAGGTAATGAGGGCAACTAGGCCTCGCGGCCTCTGAAGTGCCCTTTCAATATAGTTTTTTTAGTATTGAGCACAGCTGTGACGGTTTTTGATGACACAATCAGTCATGTTGGTATCTCAATTCTGTCAATTTAGGGTCTTTGTCCAGGAGGTTTTTAAACTGGTTAAGGTTTGGTGCAAGCTTGATTTGTGCAGAGAGGTTATTCCAATACTTACATGGGTAGAGAAAAGATTTCGTCTGGAATACTGGGGGACATGCCTAAACTAGGGCCTATCCTTACCTCCCAAAATGAGCGACTTAGCTGGCTCTTTTGCCCGCCAGGTGGCACAACGCCCGAGTGGGGCTATTCCTCTCTATATTCGTAGTTGGGGATAAAGAGAGAGAGATATGGAGGAGTCCAACCCTCTCTTTCTCTCTCACTACGCCCAACTAAGAATATAGCGTGATAAGCCCCTAGTGGTTTGACTGCCCCCTGGCGGTCAAATAATCGCCTTAAGTCGAACATAAGGTCACTGGATACCAGACCCTCATTTGATGCCTTTTAGTGACGTGGGTGTTAAATCATTGTGGTGCCAAGAGGCGACAGTGGCGATGAAAGGGTTGGTAACTTAGTAATGTGATAAATTCCCCTACCTGCTCTGCTGGGTTCTCGAACAGGCTGCCCCCCGTTGATCTCCAAACTGCGACACACACACACACAAATTGCGCATCATCATCACAACATCATCACAGCTGCCAATGTTTCATTATCTTCCTCTTCTGCGTTCCCAGACCACGGTATTAGGTACTTTATAGTCACAGAGGCGTCTCTGTGAAATTCGGGTTGCTCCCACCTGGAGAGTGCGTCGCAGCTAGAGGCACGACACCCCCTTTTTTTTCTTCTTTTTTTGCATGCGATTTTTTGTGTGACTGATGAGGAAGGAAGGGGGGGGGGGGGGTCAATTTTGACCAAATGACAACTTTTTCGTTGCCACTGGGATTAACGTGTGCTAAGTGTATGGGCACACGGGACCTCGGTTTATCGTCTCATCCGAAAGATTCCACGTTCAGACCGTAAGGCCTAGTGTAAAGTGAGGAAAAATCCCCTGTATCCAGGTTCGAACTCGGGTTTACTTGACACAAGGCGAACGCGTTACCTCTGGGCCACTCTACACTACTGTGCTACTCTACACTAGACCATAATGGCCATAATGGATAAGGTACGTATGTGTCCGGTTTTCAGTCTTCACTGGTCTCCCCGCTGCGTACGGCCGACACATTCCGATTTCGGAGGAGCTCAAAGGAGAAAAAGTATTTGGAAGATTTTTTTTGGAAAAAGGCAGGAGAATGGGGCCAATAAGTCAGAAAGATAGCAGATGACGGAAAGCAAAGGGAAAAGGCAGAGTCAAAGAGAGTAGCAGATTAGAGGAAGTTACAAGCACAGAACCTCAAGAAGGTGGGGGAACTATTTTTACAAAAGGTATCCCCATGGGGGGAGACTCGTGGAGGGGGCGGGGTCGTCCAGCTCCCCGTATCGAGGCATCCATCCACTGCCCCTTTCATAATCAAACTTAGGAATCATGCTTGGAGGGTTTAAAGTGGGGGGGGGGGGGGTGGGGTGTGGAGGGGGGGGGGGGAGGGGAGGGGGGGGGGGGGGCATTAGGGGGGGGGGGGGGGGCAAAAAAACACATTTTTTTAGACAAAGCCTTCCATATCCTGACAAGAAAACTGCACTGTGTTCTCTCTCATTCTCCCACCCCACCCCCCTCCTCCATTTCTCCACCCCCCCCCCCCCCCCCACCCTCTGTTACCCATCTTTCTTTCTCTTCCCTTCTTTCCCTCTCCCACTCCCATCGCTCTCAGATCAGACCTGGTTACCCCCTACACAAGTCTTGAGTAGTCTGGATAGCTGAAATGAGTAGTTTTGGTGTGAAATGTGTAGTCCTCTTCATTAAACCATCAAACACTGTTCACTAAAAAAATGAGTAATTAGAGCATTATTTTCAATTTTGAAGAGTAGTAGAGGTCCAAAATGAGTGAGTACTCGGAAAGAGTAGAGTAAACAGGTCTGCTCGGAGTCTCTACTCACCACTCAAATTTGTTTTTTAGACAAAGCCTTCCACATCCTGACAAGAAAATTGCACTGTGTTCTCTCTCATTCTCCTCCATTTCTCCCGCCCCCCCCCCCCCCCCCCTCTCCTACCCATCTCTCTTTCTCTTCCCTTCTTTCCCTCTCCCACTCCCATCGCTCTCAAATCAGACCTGCTTACCCCCTACACAAGTCTTGAGTAGTCTGGATAGCTGAAATGAGCAGTTTGGGTGGTGTGAAATGAGTAGACCTCTTCATTAAACCATCAAACACTGTTCACTGAAAAATGAGTAATTAGAGCATTATTTTCAATTTTGAAGAGTAGTAGAGGTCCAAACTGAATAGAATACTACTCGAAAAGAGTCGAGTCAAGTCAAGTTAAAATCATATTTATTGAGGGTTAAAGAATAAGCTGAGAAAGCTTTTTTCCATCCTGCCCTCATAAAAAAAATACACAAGTCTGTGAGTAAACAGGTCTGTGAGTCTCTACTCACCACTGCGAGGGCAGACCGATCATCTTGGCGCGCTCAAACTCGCCGACAAAGTGCTGGGAGATGCGCGGGTCTACGCCGATGTTGTCGGTGATCTTGTTGAACAGCCCCGGGGTGTTCCGGCAGATGGACAGCAGGGTGCGGGCCGCCGTCTTGTTGAACGTCAGGTAGCCCAGAGACACTGCCGCCGCATTGCGCACCTGGGCAAACAACATGACATGACAAATGACATGTGAAGGGTGCATGAGAAAACCAGACACAACGAACATTTTGCACAAATTGAAAAAAATTGCATAAATTGAAAAACCGTATTTTTCGGACTATAAGGTGATACTTTTTTTTCTCAGATTCAAACCCCTGTGCCTTATAATGTGACTGATAAAATAGTAAGAAAATATAATAACAAAATCTAAAATTTGAGTAAAATTTAGGGGGTGCATCTTATACAAAGGTGCCCCTTACAGTACGAAAAATATGGAGATTTGCATAAATTGAAACATTTTGGTTTTGATTAAGGCCGGGTTCACATTAGACGCGTAAGTTCCGTACAGAAAACCCTAAATAAGTGGAAGAAAGAAGAATAAAAGTTTACGCATATAGGGGAAAATCGGGCACGTGTGCAAATCTTTTCCCTTCTTTGTTTCACTTATTTATTGATTGCGCACAGGTTTCCGCATGGAATATCCACTTACGTGTGTACACGGCCTTAAGTTCCAAATAAATACACAGAAAACAGAATTCCAATATCTTTGCTAGTTATGACTGTACAGTCACTTGAAGTTGGACATCCAAGATACACCACTGCAGAAATCGCTCGTAGAAGAGAGAGTTTGGGCTCTTTGTGTTTCTACTGATCTAGTTTCAAAAAGTGAGTATGCATTTGTGAATATATGGGTGTGTGTGTGTGTGTGTGTGTGTGTGTGTGTGTGTGTGTGTGTGTGTGTGTGTGTGATTGAGAAGCAAAGTAATTGAGCAAATGTGATATGGATTAACATAGAGGTGAATGAAAGAGAGTGAGTTAGAGGTAGAGAGAGAGGGGGAGAGAGAGAGAGAGATTAATAGAGATTTTTCGTTAGCAATTTCATTCTTGTTCAATTTC